>CM034154.1:328071716-328784473 GCA_019776745.2 Taxus chinensis
GGAAGGAGAGTCGAGGTGTAAAAGGATGACCTGGATGAGGTCAAGGAGGTGTGTAAAATGCTAAGGTAGGAGAATATCATTCCCTTGCTAGGATCCTGGTTGAGAGAGAAGGTACCACGTGCCAGAGAAGAGTGTGAGAGATAGGTCTTGCACGTGAACCTTCCCCCTCACAGCCTCGACTATGACAAGGAGATTACGTTGAATGCAGTTGTAGATGGATGGCTCCTCAACAATATCCTCATTGACAAAGGTGTGAGAGGTTAATGTTATGACTTTGGATGCATGGCATCAGATGGGAAGACCTGCATTACAGCCATCTTCGAATGTGTTGTATATGGAAAACAAGACTAAGGAAATGCCCATCGGTGTCTTGAAGGATGCAGCTATTACTATCTAGGGATCCAAGTTTACTGGGGACTTTGAAGTCTTGGTGCTCACCGAGGTGGAAAATTTCCCAGCACTACTTGGGTGTCCTTGGTGTTATAAAAACAATGCAGACCTTCAGTTCAACAAAGGGTACATAAGCTTTGAGAACAAGGAGGAATGGATCATTATACCCATGGTTGATGGGAAGTTGACACCCTATATTGAACCATTGGGAGAAGAAGTTCTAGACAAGATTTATGTGTGCTCAATCAGAGACCCTGAGATGATACACCCTACTAATGGGGTTATCCAGTTTGAAGATGCTCAGTCAATGAGTGATACCACCATTCTGGCTTGTGAAAATTGGGTACATGGAACTTACAAATTAATGGGATGGCAGTTGAGAGGATCAGTGACCAAGGTAACAAAGGTGTGCATGGTTAGGCACCTTGGAGGAAGATAACTACCCACGTATTCAGGAGGAGCCTTCCCTGAGATCTTTCTACAGGAGGTAGAAGCTCAGTGGAGGGATGAGAAGGAATAGAGGGAGGTGTTAAGTTATGTCTTGCTTGGCACAGCAGCTCGGTGGTGGGCCACACATCAAGAGAGCCTTTTAGAATGGCGTGAGGTAAGAATTGCTCTCTCTATCAGATTCTCTAGGAGAAATGTACCCACCATCATCAAGGAGTACCATGGGAAGGAGCCCACCTCTTTCCATATCCAGGAGTGTGAATGGGTCTGGAGAGAAGGTGCAGAAGCTTTGCCACCATCCCTCTGGGTGCACAAGTTGTATTCTACACTGCAGGGTTGTGCGCGCACATGGTACATTCATTCGGAGACACACCGCCAGACAAGGAATTGGCAAGAACTTGTGGCTGACCTTATTCAAACCTTTGAATATCAGAGTACCAAGCCATTGGTTGATAAGGCCTTGCAGGGTATCAAGCACCTTACCATGGGGGATAGTGCTAGGATGGAAGATAGGCTGTTGGAATTACTAGGGGAACCAGGATTGGGGGTGCAGCTTTGAAGAAATAAGAGGAAGCAGAAGAGTTATAGCTTGAGCACGCATGTGTTTGGAAAAAGAGAAGGGAAAGTTGGTGTATGTGATTGATGGAGAGGAATCAGAAATCTTGGATGTTAGCCATTCTATGGGGATGCGTGAGGTAGTGGATAGTGCAGATGCTCATGCGCGTGCCTACCATGAGCCTTTAAAGATGAAGAAAGTTAACATCGGTTCAGAAGAAGAGCCTAAGGAAGCTATTATTGGGGATTACTGGAAAGAGAAGGAAGTATTGAAGATCATTGATCTACTGCACGAATTTGAGGATTTATTTCCACGTGGGTATCATGAGCTCAAAGGCGTTCACCATTCCTTGGGGGAGATGAAGATAAAACTAAAGGATGGTGCGCGTCTAGTTAGGAAAAGGCCCTACCAGATGAATCCCAATTTGTGCGTGAAGGTCAAGGAGGAGATAAAAAAATGATAGCTTCTGGGATCATTGAGGCAGTGGAAGAATCAGAGTGGATAAGTCTAATGGTAATCAACATCAAGAAGGATGGGTGGATTAGGATCTATGTGGATTATAGGGAATTGAATGTAGTTTGTGTCATTAATCCATTTCTCAACCCCCTTCACTGAATAAATTTTGGAAGGAGTTCACTGGGTGTGAAATCTATTCCTTTACGGATGGATTTTAGGGTACCACCAAGTCCATGGATTGCAAAGGAAGACCAGGAGAAGACAACTTTCACCACTGAGTGGGGAAGATTTACATATATGGTCATGCCCTTTGGGTTGAAGAATGTGCCTACTATATTTTCGTGCATAGTGGTGCAAGCATTCTAGGACTTCATCCATAAGTTTCTTCAGGTCTATTTGGATGATTGGACAGTATATGGTCTGGTTAAAGACCATTGTGACAATTTAAGGTTAATGTTTGAGAGGTGTAGGCAGTTGAGGATATCCCTCAACATTAAGAAGTGTGTGTTTTCTACACCATTTGGGAATTTATTGGGACATATCATATGTAAGGAGGGCTTGCTAGTAGATCCCACTAAGGTTGTAATTATTGTGGGGTTAAGGGAGCCTACTAGCCAGAGCGCAGTGTGTGGATTCCTTGGGCATGCAGGCTATTATAGAAAATTCATTAAGGGATATGCCAAGATCGCCACACCATTAGAAGAGCTACTTAGACATAAAATTTC
This sequence comes from Taxus chinensis, assembly GCA_019776745.2. Classification (NCBI taxonomy): domain Eukaryota; kingdom Viridiplantae; phylum Streptophyta; class Pinopsida; order Cupressales; family Taxaceae; genus Taxus; species Taxus chinensis. The sequence goes on from CM034154.1 coordinate 328,074,291, forward strand.
CTTCCATTGAGGAAAGGCGTAGTAGAGGGCATTTGATACCTTAAAATATAGGTTTATTACTGCCTATTTTATGGTTTCCCTCTTGGGACAACCTTTCATGTTCATGTAGATGCCTCAGGGACCACCATTGGAGCAGTGCTTGCACAACCAGGTGAAGGGATTGTTGATCATCCTCTCTATTTTGCAAGTAGGAAGCTGACACCAGTAGAGAAGAATTATACCACAACACAGTGTAAGGCATTGTTAATGATCTACGCGCTCTTTAAGTTTATACAGTATCTATTGGCAACACCCTTTGTGTTCTACACCAACCACATGGAATTGAAGTATTTAGTGAACAATCTAGTTCTACAAGGGTGCATATGTTGATGGGTATTGTTGTTTTAAGAGTTTTAATTCACCGTTGTAGTGAAGCCTAGAAAAAGTAACTGTGGGCCTGATCATCTGTCAAGAATTGATTCAGGGGAGGATGCACAGAGTATCGAGGAAGAAATGTCATATGTGCAACTGTTTAGGTTGTGGCGCGTGCCCTTGGTTATGGAAGAGATTGTAATATTTTTAAAGGTGTGGCACTGGATGGAATGAAGACATTGGAAAATAAGTAGTTAGCCATACCTACCACACCCTACATGTTAATCAGTGGATACTTATACAAATTGGGATGTGATGAAGTTTTGCATAGATGTGTCTTAGAGCATGAGCACCTGGCCATCATGGAGGAAGCACACCGAGGAAGTGCGGGTGGGCATTATACAGGTGATGCCATTGCATGCAAAATATTAATGGCAGGTTTGTGGTGGGAAACCTTATACAAATATTGTAGAGATTATTGTAAAGTGTGTGACCATTGTCAGCGCATTGGAAAACCAGGGAGGAGAGATGAGATGCCTTTGCACCCTATTCCTAGCACTAAGCCTTTTGAAAAGTGGGTGATAGACTTTGTAGGACCTATTACACCGGCAGCGCGTAGGACTGGGTCACGTTATGTCATCACTTGCACATATTATCTCACAAGGTGGGTAGAGGCAGCCCCAACTAAAGATTACATGGTAGCAAATGTAGTGAGGTTCTTGTGGGAAAACATTATCATGAGGTATGGATGCCCTTTGAGTCTGACCAGTGATAGGGGTATGCATTTCTTGAATGAGACCATGAGGATCCTATTATCTGAATTCATGGTGGCTCATCACAAGACTATGCCCTATCACCCATAAGAAAATGGAACCACAGAAGCATTCAACAAGATACTAAGTCATACCTTAACCAAAATTTGTGATGTCAGAAGAATTGATTGGGATGATAAAGTATTGGTAGTATTATGGGCTTATAGGAAAACATATAATAGACTAAATAAAGCCACACCTTTTCAATTGGTGTTTGGCGTGGAAGCTGTTTTTTTAGTTGAATTTGGGTTTCCTTCTCTGTGAATAGCATGTGCATGAGGGTTAGCTAATGAACAAGCACTGGAAGAATAGATTGATCAGTTAATGAAACTGGATGAGAGACAATCACTCACCTGATCAAGCCAAACAATGGAAAAGGAAAAGTAAAAGGCTTGGCATGATTGACATATTAGAAACAAAATTTTTGAGGTTGGGCAGTTGGTGTTATTATATGATTCTAAGTTTCTATGCCATCCTGGGAAGTTGAAAGTCCATTTTTTGGGTCCTTACACAATCTCGTACATCCTTGATTCGGGTGCATGCCAATTACAAGCGCTAGATGGGATGAAGTTACCTAGACACTTCAATGGCAGTAGGCTAAAGTCCTACTATAAATAAGTCTTCTTGGTGTTTGTAAATAAGGTAGTTTTGCCAGTTAGTATAGAAGTTTCCTTTATGCATTTTCCCCTTCTTGTGTTTCCCTTTCACATTGTTGTTTTGTTTTGTGCCTTGGGCACCGGTAACCTTATTGCTATTTTTGGAGAATTTATGAGTGCGTAGAGGACCGCACATTGCTTTAAGTGTGGGGTGGAGAAAAGTGAAGAAGTGCATTATGAAAGTACCAAGGAAGTGATGTTGAAAAGCCTTGTTGAGTAGCCAGGTTGAAATAGGGTAAAGCTACTTATAGAACCCATGTACTAAGGAGGAGAAAGTGCATTTGAAAGTAAAATAAGGTAGGTGAGAGCAAGGATCAGGATAGAAGAAGTCCCTTCAGCATGGGTTACGTGTGCGTAAGAGTCTCCTATCAGGTTGGATTGGTTGTGTGCCAGAAGGTTGGAAGAGTTTTCGTGTAGGTTGGGTGCATAAGTGAAGGTGTTGAAGATGGGATTTGTTTGAAAAATCCACATTAAATGAAAAAAGTATGGTGGTAAGTGAAGTAGCATTTAATGTCTAGAAAAGAGAAAAACTATAAGTAAAGGGTTAAGGCACTCTCATTTTTACTTTGCAAAATAGAAGAGTTTGAGATATAAGCGAGTTCCATAAAATAGGGCTTTCAGATTTGATTAAGTGAAGGAAGATCTATGAGATTGAAGTAGCTAGTTTGAGTTTGTGAACTAGAAGGGGTTACACAGGTGTGGAAAGAGTGAAGAGGCGATGTCTTGTGAAGATTTTCACCCCAGTTAGCGTTCGAAAAACTAGGGCATGGGTTCAGAAGGATTGTATCATGGATTTAAGATCAGAGGATTAGAAGAAGTAAGACAGAGTAACAAGGAGAGAATAGGGGTGATAAAAAACCCTTGACCATGGCACCCAAGAAAGGAAAGGGAAAAGCCAAGGCTAAACAACTAGAACCCATGGTAGACACAAATGAAGAATGGTATGTAGAGATGCAATACCCACATGGGGTGATGATGGGGAAGGAATGGGAATCCCACTTAAGAAGTGTACCTGTTAGTGACTATAATCACCATACGAACATAATCGATAAAGAAATGGTGTTGGAATTAGTATGCCCCACCAAAAAATGAACACCTGAGGGTTTGCCTATATACAATGATGACATTAAGGTTAAAATGGAGAAGGAAGGGTTGTTGCAACTCTATGAGTCGCCTTATTTTGGAAAGCCAAAGTGCCTGTACCAGTGGTTGATGTCACAGGTGCATGAATATTATTTCCACTTTGCAGGGTGCAAGATGCATGTTACTCCCCAACTTATTTCACAATTTACAGGCCTCATATGTGAGAGAGATAGCTTAGAAGATGACCTTGGTGACAAGGAGTGCATTTAAGAGACCATCACCGAGTATGCCTACAAGAAGGGGTCATGGTACTATGACATTTCAGTCATCAAGGACTCTGTAATGAAAATGTCCGCACATTTGGTGACTAAGATGAATGACCAAGAGAGGTGGACGCAGTTTAACAAACCTTTTCTACATATCTATAGGAAGATTTCAGAGGGAACCATATATAACCTATCTGCATACATTGCAGAGGAAACTGTCAGTTACGTGAAGGAAGGGGACAAGATCCTCTTTGGCAACGTATTTCTCACCATTGTATTCATGGAGATTGGGGTACCTGATGCACTGGAAAAATTTCTACGGGAGTACCCCGCTGAGGATTATTTTCCTGTGAAGAGGTTTGAAAAATATGCCTGTAATACAATGACAACACCCCACAAAGTGAGGCTGGAGAAATGGTACACGCGCCTGAGAAACACATTCAAGGAAGAGTGGAGATTCCCTAAACAACTCCCAGCGGCCACCGAGGGGGAAGCCGAATTCATGGTTTATCAAAACTACTGCCTAGGTAGATTTAAGATGATAGACAAATCATGGAGCCCTTGGTGCAAGCTTCCCTTCGCATTCACTACCTAGTACTTCTAAGCATGGGTGAATAGGTTTAAAGTGTCAAAGAAGCTAAGGCTGGAGTTGGGTAGTATGGACCGGGAACATAGGGAGATGAGGAAGAAGCTAAATTACCCCAACAAAAAGCACAAGTACGTGGAAAAGCATGTGTCACACAAGATTCACATGACAAGGCCGATGACGCTACTCATCACTAGACGCTCCGTGATGTGCATGTACTTGTGCATAAGGCCAAATTTCAAGAAGGGTGCGTATCTAGAGAATGAAGTCTCCATACCTAAATACCCCTTTGGGAAGAAGAAGCCAATGTCTAAGAAAAGAGGGAGAGGAGAAGAAGAAGCACCAATTGTGTAGGCTGCTCAGATAGTGAGCATGCCATCCACGAGCACTAAACCCAACACTTACATACCGAGAAAGAAGTCTCTAGTGAAGGAGAAGATGCAAGAGGTAGAGGTGCTTAGGCAACCCATCTCTAAGTAAGAATCACTTGAGGAAGAAGATAAGGCTGAATCCCCTGATCAGGAGCCACCTCTCAGGAAAAAGTAGAGGGTTAATGAAGAAGATGACTCAAAGGCAACCAACAGCTTAGAGAAATACATGGGCGGAAGAGGGGATGAAAGTGAAGAAGATGGTGGAAAGGAAGAAGAGGCAAAGAAACACCAAGAGCCACATATATTTAGTGTCTACGACTTGGAAGAGGAGAATGGAGATAAGAAGCAAGAGTTTGTATTCATGTGGCACAAGGGTGCACAAGATGAGGAAGACACAAAGGAAAATGAGGAGGATGTCAGGGAGAAGTAGGGAGCTATAAGCTTTACAAAGGAGTAGATCATGGAGGTGGTAGAGAGAGAAGCATAGAGAATGTTTGAGGTCTTGGTAGACCAAGAGTTAGAGTGTAGCACAGACATAGTGCTAAAGGAAGGGAAGGAGAAGAACATTGAAAAATATCATGACATCCTGGGAGGCCTCACTCTGATAGTAAGCTTCCCCAAACACACGTGCTCGGGTAGGAGAACTCTTGATATAGAACAAAGGAAAGTAATGGGCTATGTGGATGACATGAAGAAGGTGTTATGCGCATGATTCTAGAGCACTATAGCCATGGAGAGGCTCCTAGCCATGGGGTCTTTTGAGAAGGACAACGTGTACCCAAGAACCAAGAAGATGCTCTCTTGGGCATTCGAGTCCCACATTGATGAGTCAGACTTCGAAGTCTCCTAAGGAGTGCTCATCACATTACCAGAATCTAACGGGGTCAATCCTTTAGTGAATGCTTAGGAGCTCTCAGACATATAATTCTGTAATGCATTGAACAAGGTTGTAGTCGAGACCGAGGCTAGATTATTTGCATGCAATGACAGGATCAGAGTGCTAGAGGTGAAGTTAGGAGAGAACCAAGAAGAACCGATGGAGAAGGCTAAGAGCTTAAAATAGGAGGAACTGATTAGTGCATAGTTAAGGTGCAAGAAGTGTACAAGAAAATGGAGTCTATTAAGGGCGTCATCCTCCTAAAGCACCCAGACTTAGCACAACTCACACAGAAGTACTTGTCCCTCCTGGAGTGTATATAATATCTAACGTGTGTCCTCACTATGGAGAGACGACTCTTGTCCCTAGAATCTGTAGAAGAAGTGGTCATGTGTTTGAAAGCAGAGGATAGGTTGAAGGTGGTAGCGCTTGTTGCAAAGTATAGCCAAGTACTTATGGAGGTTAAGATCACTACCAAATCTACGGAGGCCGTATATGATACATGCACAGAAAGAGATAAGGTGACGAGGGGAACCGGGCAGAGAGGGACAAGGTTCTGACCGAAGTAGAGAATAAATCAGAGGCAATTGATGCTTTAAGGAGCTCAATTAAGGCTCGAATAAAGGATCTATACCCCTAGATTACTAGAAGGATGGATAAAATTGAGGACCTGGGAAAAGAGATGGAGCAGACTGTGGACATTTTGGGCACCCAGGGAGTTGGCCTAAGTTTTGATGAAGTGAGCACCCTGGTGGGTGACCTCTTCCAGAAGGCACATGGTGAGGTCGAAGTATGGAATAAGCTATAGGTAGACCTTCTAAAAGATTTTCCTAGCTTTTTGAATTGATGTTCCCCCTTATTCTTCATTCTTTCTCCGATTCTTTCATCCCTTATTATTTTTGTAAAGTTTAAGACTATTCATTGGTTCCCTAGACAACAGGCATCTTGGTCAAGTTAAATGTTTCCAAGGATGGAGAATAGGCATAGTGAAAGGAATTGCATAGCACGCTTGACATGTGAAAGGAGGCTTAGGACTTAGTAAATTTGAGTGCTTAGGGCAGAAAATGTGAAAAACATGATCGGTTGCGCATGGATAAGATGCCATCCTGGCGATAGGCTGGCCTAGGAAAGAGTATGCCTTGGATGGAATCCTCCAGAAGAACATCATGAGATAAAGTGGAAAGCCCATACTTGGAGAAGCATGCTTGCATGGACCACATTTGACACTTGGCACCATATTTGAGGATGCTAGAAGGCAAGTTGGCAGGGTATGAAAATTATAAATACAAGTTCCTATGAAGTAAAATATATAGAAGTACGAGGTATAGTAGGTTAGAGAGTGAGCGAAGCTCTACAAAATTACTGTGAATGGATATTTGTGTTCAAGAAGGAATGTACTAAGCATGGAGTTGTAATTTTTATTTTTCTGTTAGCTTAGTTACATACATCCAGTGATATGCATGACTGTGGTTTTCTCTCTATAACACTATGTAATGAATCAATGAATATAATGAGGATACCCGTTATAAATAGACATGGATATCAATGGTTTTAATGCATATTTCTCTCTTATGAACTCTCTTTCCTTTCATGCTATATATGAATGCTTGTATAGTTCTTTCTGTCATAATGCATGTTCTAGATTCTGCTAAATACTCAGTCTAAGGTGACTGTAGGGATCTAGAGGCCATTCTGAGCACTTTGGTCCTTGTATGTTTCAACATCCCTCATAAAAAATCTTATGCTAATCATAAATGATGCTTCCCACTAAAATCACATAAAAGAGAGACTTGGTACCCATGCATGCCTCGGGTGATCGCTCAACTTCTACTCGTGATAGGACGACGCACATGGGGTTCCTTCCTATTGTGATGGGAGTAAAAATGACTACAATATCTTATACCTTGGATACCGAAACCGGTTCATCCTTGTTTGGATAAACCTATCGACCTTTGAAAACATAAATTTTTCCAGCTCTTCAACCTGGTACCTTATTCCATTCTATATGTGTGCATGAGTTAGACTACCACTACCTATTACCCGACTGAAATCACCCATACCTGTAATCAAGCTATCTTGATTTTCATCACTTACCCATTTATCAAACCACTCACTGACTCCATTTAACACCTCATCAGTTCCTGGTTTGAAGGGGATCACCTCCACCCACACTTGGGGAAACCTAACCCTCACTCATACCTAGAGCACCGAATTCATGTTTTTTCATCATCACTTAGAAATATAAGCTACGCAACAAAAGGGGAAAATGTAGACACTAAATTTGGGTCACACTCCCCTTGGTCCCCTTTAATTAATTAACATAACACATTTAACTAATCATGACCCCTTTTACCCCATATTAATATACATCCTCACAATATTAATTAATTTAATTAATGTAATTTCATCCTCATAGGTCTCTACCTCATCATGACTCCTCATCTTATACCCATTCTAGGGGCATTTAACTCATAGTGACCAAGTCATCACTCTCAACACTGAGTCATCACTCCCAGTGTTGAGTTACTACTTGAGCTAACTAACTAATACTTCTTCCTAAACCTAACTGGACTTCTTCTAAGATCTTCCTACCTTCTCTCACATGAACTCTACTTCCCTAAGCAGACCGAGCAAGGAAAGCACGCCAAATATGGGAAGATCTTCCTATTTTTTCTAAATAGGAGTATTTCACCCTAATTGACACTGGTTTATCCTTAGCTGATGTTGGTCACCTAAACCACCATCGGTTCCTTTATATATAATTTTACAATTCTTTACACAGTTCGGTAATTTTGAGTTTTGAGATGGTTAGTGCAATCAAGCAAAGATCTCAAATCCATTGATTCATTAAAACGATGTCTACACACCACCATAGAGTAACACATACAAAGGATTCCCTTCCAGACCATTTGAGCATTCACGGGAACACATAGGTCATACTTCCATGAAATTGAACCAAGTACCACCACACCAATCAATCACCAACCTTCATCTAGCCACGATATCTTCATAACAACAAGTAAGTAAGATGATCTTAATAATTTGTGCTTCCTGTATTACATATCTCTTTTCCTCCTTCATTATTTTAAGTTTCTACTTTTATCCAGATATCTCCATCTTCTCACCAATCCACCAACCCAACCAGTTTAAGCCCTTTCACCCTTTGTGACCTCTCCCTTGGTATTCCCAAGTCTTCTTAGTTATATTACAAACCTAACCACACCCTCCTCACTCTTTGTGTAATCACAGAGAAACCCCAAAACCATTTTTATTAAGTTATTTTTAATTTCCCCTAGAGATGTTGGTTTAACCTACCGCAGTTGGTTTCATCCCTTAACTGACATCGGTCACCTAACCGATATTGGTCTCTGTGTCATTTTATATTCTCAGACCAGCAAGCTTCCCAATCACCCAAAACTAACCCAAAACTCAACCAATCAGCCCCAGACCCTTACCAGACCCTTGACAGACCTGTCTAACATGAACAAACCCTAGTTCTAATAAGATTTAGTGTTATTTTTATATCTAGCATAAAATATAGTGTATTTTTTGTATGATAAACCTAAATCATTACATTGTAATAGGACCTATTTATTTTAGTTTTCAATTCACATTGAATTATTATTAAACATTGGATTAAAAGCCTCTCTAGGAAGCACCACGTTTCCTAGATCTAGCATACACTAGGCAATCCACTATCAAATGATATTTTATACTATTTTGTGGTCATGTTTTGCATCTATAAGTAATCCTTCCTAGAAAAAAAGGAGTTCTCTACAATCAACTTGGATAACATCAAAAACACATGCATTCTACCTTCCACCTTCACATCACAGGTATTCCTCAACCATTTACCTTCTATCTGTTTCATCCTAGAAAACGTAAAAATTATTGGTGAAACACTCAAAGATAACACAAAACTAAAAACCATATATATATACACATAAAATGTATGTACATCATCAATGGCTCTAAAAACCTCATACATAAGTGTCTCATATATAAAAATATCTCAAAATGGCCTAGAAAAAATGTAGTGAATTGCAATCTTGATAAGAAAATTATGCCTCTAAAACTACTCACCTGATCTCCATAAGGGTCCTTAGCCCGTCACTCACTAGGACCCCTCTATGGCTAGCCCATGCTCACAATTCTCCCTAAGGGATCCTATCACTGTTGAGCCATGTAATCACTATATTGAGGCTCATTTGGTAGCCTCCATTTAACTATGATGTCATAATAATGCAGATCATCTCCTAGAGGCTTATACTGATATGTGTTCATCATATCAAGCGGCCCTATATGTCCACTGGCCTATTCCCTAGCTTCCTAGAGATATGCTCTTGAAACTGACTTTGTCATCACCCCAAAAGGATGTTATAAGGTCTCCCTCTCTTGATAATATATATTTCTATCTACTATATCCTAAGTAAGCTCTCTTTGCATGGTCATAAGGTATTGGCTCAACCCATCCCTCTCTCCAGTAATTATGTCCTACTCCTGAGTCATGACATTTTAGGAATTTATGACACTATTTTTCTCCCTGATCAAAGTAACCCTCTTGACTATATATGTGACATTATCGACCTCCATACTTACCACCATCACCTCTAGTAAATCCAATCCCTCATCCTCCTCACCTCCATCAACAACACCCTCCATGGGATCCTCTATACATGATTGCACTTGCCATTTAAAACCATTCATCTGACCCTGCCACTATGTAACATACACCTAGATCATGATGACATAATTCACACCCACCTCAACCCCTAGTGAATCCACTCTATCCCCTACTACCTCCTCATATTCCATTTATAATGGATCCTGAACCTCTAACAATGCCATATCTACATCTCCATCATCACACCTATAGGAAACAAACACATTAGCTACATCCTGCACTAAGCGAAACTATCACCCGACGTAGCTAAATATGATTAACTCGAAATGATAAAATCTTCAAACCCACACCCACATATCCTATCGAGTAGCCCTCGACTCCCCCTCTACCCTTTCCCACACTATAAAACTGATGTATCACCTCTATACTACATCCCTTACCTATAAACCCGCTAGTTGCTACCTATAATGTTCCTCTCATCTCACTGGCTCCATATCCCAAAAATTTAAATTCCACCTCATAAAACCAACATAATAACGTAGGTTAATCTATATATCTTATGGAAATACTCTTGGATGAGTAGTTATTATATTCTCTTAGGCCCAAAACTCTAGAAAAAAGGCTACATCAACTCCTAATCTCCTCCCTATCCTCCAAGCCCACAACTCCCTATATGTCTGAGCTAGTAAGGCATGAACTCAAGAAAAAAATATCCTCTACTCCAACATATCACTAGCCACCCAGATCAACATCCATGAAAACCTACCACCTGCTAAGCCTCATAGGGAATACCAACTAATGCTTATCATCATCATAATTATGAAAGCCCGACCCTCCTCAACATCACTGAAAAACAGGCCATATGAAAATCTCCCAAACAAGTATACCACATCTAGGGAAGCATCACCATAAATTCTATGTATAGAAGTACCCATGCTTGTCTCATCTATCAAATATACCTGATCCCCCTCAAATAGTAGTCATAAGATCTTGTGTATGTCCTCAAGAATGAATTTCATCTCACCCGTTGACAACTAGAAAGTGCATGTAACATGATTACATGGCTCAAACAATGCCAACAATAGACCTATATATTTTTGGATACACCTATAATGACACGTACCTCCCAAACCAACCTCCTCTATAATGCCCCTAAACATCCTTTGATAAATACTCGTGCACACTCTAATAACTTTTGGATCCTATCCCATGTCATCAAATAATCCCTCACCTACATACATGAAAACAATAAACCATTAGACACAACCCATTGAAAATCACTCAAAAAATATTTTAAACAAAGCTTCATATCACAAAATAATTGGAATCGGTAGTGATTCTATTGAATCATTGATGACGTGTTCTAATTGCATGCGATTCTAAATAATTGCTAGCGATTTCATACAAAATCACATGTAATTTTCTTGTGATTTCCTCATTATCACTAGAAAACACAAAATAAGAAAAAAAACCAAAATTCAAAAAATCTACTTACCTATGTAAGGGTACATTTCTAATGTCTGGGAATACCTTCGACTACCTCCATCACTCTGTAAAATGCTAGAAATTCATAAAAATAGAGCACACAAGATTTTTTTCCTCAAAGTTGTAATAGCATAAAATGAACTCTCATGGGATATTTATATCAAAATTTTCCCACCCCTAGGATCACTGGTGATCTTGGATAATCACCAATTATTTATCTCTCATATGCAAAACAACCTTGTTTGATGTCTAAAACATGTCAAAATATTGATTTTGAGCATAATTCCTAATTTGTATGCCTTTGACGCATTTATCGGTCCCACGGCTCTACACATTGACATGAGAAGTTCCCTTTGGATCCTCTCCCCATATTCATCTTTCCACAATGAGATTTTGTAGAGAACCTACATTATCATCACCCCCTCAGGCCATATAATGTCCCCTACCATTCGTTTTCAAGGTCGCTACCATTTTTGGTACACATCCTTTTTATGATCATTCTAGATCCTAATCAAGAAATAGAATGTCCTTCAACCAAATTGTCAAAAATCCAAACTTACACCAAATATTTTCAACCCAATAACCTTAAAATTGGGGCATCCTCACACTATTTGTTGGCTTGCATCCTGTGCCTAAAAATTTATAGATAAAAAGGGTTTTTGGTTCAAATGCATGCTTTTAAAAATGTGCTTCATTTTTTGTCCTCAAACACCCTCTACAAATCCAAAATTTTATCCCACACATAAAAAACTATGATTATCAATTCACCTTGGATTTTCCAACCTCTTAGGAAGATTTTTCCCCCACTTCAAAAAAATTCATGTCTATAGGTCATGAGACCATTAGTTTCCTTATCACTTCACTTCTCAGTCGTGTAATCCCACCTTTGTGGCAATACACCTTATCCCGAGCCTGTGTATTCCAAAAACACATTGTATACTTCATAGCCTCACAGGAGATTTTTTCCTTGCCACTTCCTATAATTCATACATCTATAGGTTGAGAACCCATTGGTTTCCATATCACTTGACTTATCAGTTGCTTAATCCCACCTTTGTGGGAATATATTTCCTACCAAGATCACATTTCTTAATGCAACACAGACTCAATAGATTTCTTGGAACCTTTTCTCCCTATGTCATATAAGTCATACATCTATAGGTTGAAACCCCATCAGTTCCTCTATCACTTGACTTATCGGTCTTGTAATCCCACTTTTATGGCAATATATTTTATTCTTGGTCTTAAGGAATCCTAAATCAAAACACATCTATTTATAAATGAAATTCTAGACAAGCCTACACGATCTTGTGTCTGTCTACCTATCCATCCATTAAAACTAGTGACCATCACACTAGCTCGTAATGACACCAAATTTAAGAAGGGAGCACCTATCTAGCATCTTATCCAGCATAAATCCAACTATATCACTCATTTTTCTCTAGTGGCTCAACCATCACAAACCACTTGACAAAAAGGGGAAAATGTAAACACTAATATCTGACGGTAAAATACCCACAAAACACATATTTTTATCGCTATACCTAAGTATAATTATCCCTTAAATCATATTCTACACCTATAATATCTATTTACTCCCTTAAAAATTCACTTACCCCCTCCTAAACCTTCTAAACATCCTAAACTACCTAAACCCATTTTAGCCTAGTAAGGCCAAACCCTCATCTCCCAACCTCTCTAACACACTCTTAATCATGTTATTTTCATCCCAACCTAAAACTCACCCATTTGGAGGTGGTTTCAACCATTTTAAAGTGTTTTCCCCCCATTTTTCCTAGATTGCTAAGGACTCCCAAAATCGTCGACAATTATATATAAACCCACCAACTTCTTTGGATGGGGATCACTAGATAGTTCATCACTCTAACCTTTTAGAGACTAAGAGGACATCCTTTACAACATCTTATCACCCTATAGAACCACATCAATCCCTTAGAGAAAACCACACTGTAGTAAGGCCTCTCTATAACATCCATCATTTGCATTTCATTTTATAGGCAAGGTACAATTTCCTTCTTCCATCCCCTTTTGTCTACGCTTAATTTTTTTTAGAAATTCAGTCATTTAATCACACATTCAAACTATAAATTTATAGTCTAATCAAATTACATAATGTCACATCAATTGCCAACAATTCCACTGAATTTCCAGTGACTTCACTAAATCGCCAGGGATTCCTACTTCTAAGATCTCAGGTCACATATTACATGCTTTTGACCCATAGTATAATCTATTTTATACTAGTATCTATGTTTCAAGTGTCCTCTTTTTGTAGATGAACAATCTAGGTGAAGTGTATAAACCAAACACCATATCTAAATTATTGATTATGGGAAAACCATTCATGTAGAAAAAATCAATTATCAACTATGAATTAAGTCTTTGTGCCATCACATTCCCATATAATCAGGATGATATTATGGAATAATTGGAAGTCCTCATCAAACAAAGTGATGAGGCTAACCATTATTGGGTATAAATTTTCAACCCTCTGTAGCCTATCATCGAGGATGTCAATTAAGTTCCTCCATCCATATCGTTTGATATTATTTATATTTCCATCATTATATCTGGCTTAATTGTTTAAAAAAGAGTTGACATACGTCAAAGGAAGCATTTTGGTTCTTGGGATTGGCATTTTATAAGTAACTCATCATATTATTAACTAACATATCTCTTGTCAAACTATTTATTTGTATGTATGTATCCTCATTATCTAAAACAAGATTCTCTTGCATTCATTTAGATCCATACATTTTGACGTTGTCGACACAGGTATCACCAAACCCTATTATTTTATGAGTTTTAGTGGTTTTACTCAAGATAAATGAATAAGACCCTAAAATATACTAAATCACTTCTCTTTATTCAAGGATCATATTTCTGAGGTATGCCTCATGTTAGAACATTACAGAGCATTATGTATGCTTTGAATTTAAAGTAAAGTTTATTTTTCGATCCTTTTAGAGTTTTTCTTGTCCATGTTGTTTGTAAATATGGGATATTGGTAGACCAAAAAAATATTGTAGCAACAATCAAGCTTAAAACTCCCACAAACCCATCTGAAGTGTGTTCATTCTTGGGACATATAAGATATTACATGAAATTCATCAAGGTATAAGTTAATATTGTGAAAAAAATGGAGTAATTACTATTAAAAGGATCCATGTTAGAATGCATTTACATGGCTTAAGTAAAAATTAACCAGTGCATCCATACTAGTATTACCATACTAGAGAAAATTATTTCATGTGCACGTAGATTCCTTAAGTAGTATAATTAGATAAATCCTTGTGTATCCAGGAGAAGGGGGTATTAACCACCTAATACACTTTGTGAGCAATAAACTATCACTAGTAGAAAGGAACTACATAACTATGAAGAGAGAAGCATTAATCATGGTCTTCACACTCAAGAAGTTTAGACAATATGTCTGGGAGAAACCTTTTGAGTTAGTCATGGACCATACTACACTACAATATTTGGTAAATAAACCATTCTTGGGAGGTAGGAGATGGATAATCTTGTTTTAAGAATACAAGTATAAGATCAATGTCAAACAAATAAGGGAACACATGGGAAGCATATTCGATATAGGAGAAAAACCTAAGGAATTGACTTAAGAATCTTCAAATGCACACTTTTTCAGGTTATTGTAGTTCTATAATAGTTAGAAGAAATTGTGTGATTCATATAATATAGAATATTACTAGATCCTTACAAATAGAAAGAAAAAGCATTTGGTCACTAAAGCATTACTTAAAACAATCATAAATGGATTTCTATATAAATTGGGGAAAGGTGAAATATTGCATAAAGTAGCCTTGGAACATGAAAGGGGTGCCATATTATGGGAAGCACATGTAGGGATACTAGGGGTCATTTTATAGGTGAAGTAAGTGTGAAAAAGATATTGCATACTAGAACTTTTTAACCAACATTATTTTAGTATGCACATCGTATTCTGATGTTTATCAAAGAAAAGGAAAATTTAATCAAAGGGATGAAATGTCACTTAATCCAGTTCTAGCTACAAAACCATTTAAGAAGTGGGGGATATATTTTATCAGGCCAATCCATCCACTATTAAGATGGTCTAAAGATTTATACATAATCACCGTAATACACATTTTTAGAGGATGAGGTTTACACTTTTTAGAGGATAATGAAAAAATTTTCTACATGGATGATGGAATTTATTGTAAGTCATTTCCTAGTAGGTGGTCTAAAGTTTGCTTCCATTTAATGAAATAAATTACTTTGAATGTAAATTTCAGGAGGATTAATATAAAACATTTTATATTTCTCAACCATTTTAGGAGAGGGAAAACATGAGTATCCCATTTTATCTCTACAAGTCACTTCATGTGTGTATTAAGTATTTTCAAACTGGGAAATCTGTGACTCCCCTTCATCAAGGAATTATTTTACTTCTTGTGAAGGTGGGTAACCCAGATCCCAAACTAGATCTATTAGGTATAGGTTGGGGGAAGATTGGGAAGATTATCTCACCTTGTGTGAAAGACTGAAACTTAATAAGCTGAAAGAAAAATCGAAGAAATATTTGGATGTTGCATCAATGCTTCAAAATTTAGCTGGTCAGAATATGGAGGATGTTTATAATGAGGGTTTTATGGGTGGTAATACTTTAATAAATTTACTTGTTAATAAAATTGATGCTCTGGAAGATATTGTGAACCAAGTTAAAGCTGAAAATAGGAACCTGATTAGGGGAGATCAATGTACTAATATTGAAATGGTGGTATTGGGTCATAGGATCGAGTATTTATAAGGTATTGTTATTGATGATAAAGAGAAGAGGATGAATCTTATTATAAGTAGTTTTGATGAGGAGGAAAATTTTGAATACCAAAACGGGGCTATGTTCGAGGACAAGGGGGAAATGTTTATAATATCACCTTAGCTACCTTTTTGTTGACTATTCTTATGGTGCTTTGTTCATAGTATGTTTTGTCTATTTTTTTTTGTTGGTTGTGTTTTGGTTCATTATTTTGGGCTCTAGTTAAGTCAAGTCCTTTTTGACTCAAGAGTTTTTGATAGATTTTTTAGTTTCATGCAAGCTTCAATATAATATCTTATGTACATGGCCCTTGAAGCCTTTTCCAAATATTATCTATAAAAAAAATCACCGTAATAAATTTATTCATGAAAAGGGTATAATGTATTATGAAACAAAATCATGCAATAGGGGATACAACCAAGGTCTTATATGAAAATATTATTACAAGATATAGGTTCTCGAATAATATTGTAAGTGATGAAGGAATTTGTTGCCAAAATGAGCTCACACATCATTTTTTTAGGCATCCAGTCACAAAAGAAAATACTTGTAGGTTTTTTGTATCATGATTTTTATTCTTCTTAAGTAGTATGATGTCTCAAAACATGTTCAAATTACTTTCACATAATATCTCTAAGTTCTTAATTTTTTAGATAAAAAATAATTAACCATTTTTTATCTTGTTTTGGTCTTAAGATGAATAGTTATGTCCATTCACCTTGGTTATCTTTGAGAAGTAGAACATCAAATTTTATTGAGGAAGAGAAGGACACATGGCACCTTCACATGACCATGACTTAACCATTGTCCCATATGCTAGCACCATCATTGATGACAGACAAGTGGTGAACATCAGTTTTCTTGTGATCTAAAATCCTTCAATATTTGACTTGGGTCTCTAAACATTACCGAGTGCTAATGGACGCTTAGTGAAATCAATCAAAGATGTTGAGAGAATAGAGTTACTTAAAATTTGTATATTTTTCCTAGTCCTTAATTAATCATGTTTCCATGCTTGCAGTGTGGAAGTCATCTACCTTTCCCCTTAAAGTTGTATGATAGTTAACTGATTAGTACGATGTTAGGAAAATTCACTAGTACATGCCAAGTGGAAATCATCAGACCCCCACACTCTTTAAGGATTGTTGTAAATATTGAAACCTTCCAAATCACCAATGCATGATGGAGATCGGATGGGACACATGTCACCAAGTTACATTCACAACATTTATATACTTTATTGAAAAATAGGATCCTTCCAAGTACAAAATAGAACTAATGATTAAAACGTGGCATATGATTAGATAAATATAAGTAATAAGTCTTCATATGCCTTCTAAAGGATTCCTACCTTACATATGTTCTCCACATGTGCCCAATATACTAATGAGAGAAACATAAGGTAGGGTACACATAGAAAACATTTGTGAGATGAAAAATTCATTGGAAAATATCTAGACCTACTTAAATTTAATGGATTTCCTTAGTGCAAAATGAAGCTCGAGAATATCTCATGGAAACATGACTTATATTTGTTCTTTTGTTGATAAATTTCAATTGAGACCTCAATTTATCTTATATGTGGTACCATTAGAAATCTCTCAAACATGGATACAATTAGAGCCTAGTTTTAGTAGAAATGGTGGATATATCTAAGAGAAAAGTTTGGAAAAGTTTTTAGAGGTTGTAGGTTGCTAACAAGTTTATTTTGGTGACTTTTTATCACTTCTAGAGGCTTTGAATGGTTCGCTACTCCTTCTAGAAGATTCTTTGAACCTCTAATCATCTTATGTAAAATATGTTGTTAAACATGGAGATGAGTTGTTTATAGTGGTCTGGAGGTTAAAATATAGTTTTAGGGTAGATTAAAACTTAATCCCTCTCCTTTCTAATCTCATGGGATCCAACTTAGATATTTTCATTATTGAAGAATTGTGTTAATTTCCTTTATAAATAAATCAGCTTCTATATTCTAGTCAAGCCATTGTAGTCATGTCCTTGCATTGTTAAACCTTATCATCACAACTTGAACTTATGGCATAATTATTGATTAATATAGTTACAACTAGTTATCTTTATTTTGTGGTATATTGTGTACATTTATTATTATCATTCCAATAAATTATTTGAATGATGATATTTTTGATGCCATTATTGTTTGTAACTAATTTTCCGTATGCAGCAACTTGTCCGAAGAAAAAGGACATACCTGCAGTAAGTCATCCAAAGACAAAGGAGACCACCTACAAAAAAGCTCCTGCATTATGAAGATCTTTTGGAAATCATGAAGAATAAAAATTAAGTTAGAACGTGCCAATATAGAAGAAGTTATAACTGGGATGTAGAACTAGGAGATAAGTCAACCTTTGATATGATCATCCATTGTAAACTATTGAATAACTGATTTTTTGAGTTAACACATGATTTAAGGAACTGTTTGATCATTTGAGTTATGTGTTTGTTATCTGAACACATGTTATAGTTTTGTATCATGTGTTAAATATCTCCATTCTGTTGAAGATCTTTCACTTATTCCATTAAATATATTTCATATGATTTGTTGAAACTCTTAGTTGAAATATTATTCTTCTCACATCTTGATGTAGATGAAAATTATAAAAGAAAAGGGTTAATGCTGGAGATATATCTAGAATAGAATAGAATAGAAGAGATAGATATAGATTTTATTCATTTATAGTTTGGTTTAAAAAGGGGGTTGCTTTGTTCATTGGTTCCTTGATGTAATGTTCATGCAAATTCAATAAAGATATGATCTTTGTGCATTAGTATTTAGTTTCACAATTTAAGATGGATTAACACCCAAGTCAAGGCCCACTTACAGCATGCTAAACCTCTCCATTCTTTTGTTATCTTTTTTCATTACATGTATATTTACCTAGGAAAAAATTACTTTCTGTACATGCATTCTGAATCTCTATCTTTTTTTTAGTAGTAGAAATCATAAGCCATTCATTTAAAAATTTAAGATTTGTTTACTTTCATAATTGTTGTGTTAGTTACTCATTTCGAACCTCCTAAATCTATTGTAAGTGTGTGTACAATACTGACAATGTTTGAAGTTTTTGTCCCCTAATCTACTAATTAAATGATTGTATCTCAATAAACAACATATTAATTACTACAAGTTGATTTTCACCACCATTTTTTTTTCCATTTCTGGGGATATTGTCAAGTTATAGGAGATTTTATGACACTTTTACATCTTTAAATTTCATAGAAACATTCTAGGTTTTAGAACTCCACTTTTAACCCCCCAATAACTAATTATTGATTGAGTTGAGGCATTTGATTTATGCACCATCCAAGATATGCACATGGTAGATTCCTACCCAATCCTCAAATAGTAGAAATTACTTCTAATTCTGAAGAAGACACATCTCCCTCTATTCAAGTTTTCCTATTAGAAAACCCCCCTCCAAGTAAGAATTTTGAGGTTGTTCCTGATCAGCCTATAATGACAGAAGAAGTGAATAAACATGTTGAAGAAGCGTCAACTACATTTGAGTTCTCAATCTCTAATAGCAATCAACCTATTATAATGAAGAACATTTCTCCCTCAACCCTTCCTAACTTTTATAGATCTATACTAAAGACCTAAACACTTTCTTGTTTGAGTGTTAGGTTTTATGTAAAATTTATGACTACACAATAGATGCACACAAGAAGAAGTTTTTCCCTACTACACTCAAGGATGGAACTTTGAGATGGTTCATGGGTTTAGGAAGAGACATTGTTACTAATTGATGACATATGAAGGAATGTTTTTTTCCAAGTACTAAGAATACTGCCAGCCAAGTAGAAGAGGAGGAGATGAAATCTTTAGGATGAAAAAAAAGGAAGATGACCCACTAGAAGATTACATGGAAATATTCCTATTTTACGTTCAGAAGTCAAGACACACAAGGTTACCTCTTGATTCTCTCAAGTTACTTTTCTTTAAGGAACTCAGTGAGGAGGATATGGATTATTTGGACTTGATAGGAACGTGAAAAATTTCAAAATCTACCTTTGATAAGATTTGTGAATCCTACAGGAATTACTCCAGAGAAACCATGAAGACAATAAGGAGTACTAGATCAAAGGGCGGATCATTACCAAAGGAATTGGGGATATATCTAAATCAAAGATTGTAAACATGTTCAAGAACATGAAAAAAGATATAATCATTGACATGGCCACCCATATTTATGCTTTACATGGTAATAAGAATAGATAAGATGTAGGGGAAACACTTAGAGAGTTCTTCCATGTATGTAAAAGGAAAAAAAATTTGATTCTAGATGTAGAGGATTGGAAAACATTACAGAAGAAAAGGAGGCTTCACCAGAATGTAAGATGATAGAAATGGAGTATGGACAAGTATTTTATGTTACTCAAAGGAAACCATGGATACCAAGATAAGGAGGTATGTCACAAGATCCAATGCCATATTTTAAAAATTTGGCTAGTAATTCGTATATGAAATCCCCACATGAGGATAATAATCAACATGTATGGGCTCCATACCCTAGCCAATACCAACAACCATGAAAACCTTAGTTTTTAGGTCAACAATGGTAGCAACACCGTTATTCATGGAAAAAACCTTGGAGTGGTGGTTGGAAATGGAGCAATCAACCTCCTAACTACCAAAAACCATATCAATAACCTCCCTACCCACAATAACAAGCTCTGATACCAAACCACCAATTTTCTCTCAACCAAGGGCTACCTAACTATCAGATCAACCCTCACCTAACCCTAATAATAAATCTTCTCAGCCATCCTACACTACTGAATCAAGAAAATAATATGTGTATTCAGTTGATGTCAATGACATCCATATTTTCTTAGGAAGAGCACTTCTTCTACCAAGTAAACCCACCATCACAGAGATTGTAGATGAACCATAATTGCTATAGAATGATCTATAGAAAAGATAGAAAATGTTGTAAGCTAACGCACAGTAACATGAAAAAATGTCCAACAAGGATATGTTGTAAGCCAATGAACCCAAAATTCTAGAGAGATTGCAAGAGAATAAAATTGACCCTAAATTAGTTTCTAATTATGATTTTGTTAATCAGTTGAGATATATTTGCGTGAATATTCCACTCATTCAAGCTATTAAGGATGTGACCATCTATAACAAGCTAGTTAAGGATCTATGCATCAAAAATACAGGAAGGAAAAATATGGATCCATCCACTGTATAAGTCATTGGATACTTGAATGATATTATGCTTGGAAATTTGGTTCTACCGAAGTATATAAATCCAAGAAATCATTTGATAAACATTAAAATTAATGAAACAAAAATAAATAATAATCTGATTAACTTAAGGGTAGAAATAAATTTCATAACCAAAAAATTTATGGATGACCTGAAGCTGGAAGGAATAAAGCCAATAACTATATCTTTACAACTAGTAGATAGATCAACAGTGAAACTTAAAGGAGTCTTAGAGGACATTGTTGTGGTGGTATAATCTTGGGGAATACCCTGTTGATTTAATTTTCCTTCAACCAAAATAAATTTGAGGAAGTTATCCTATTATTTTCGGAACAATATGGTTGGCCAATATTGATGCATTTAGTAGTTGTAGGTTTGGAAACATGAATATCTCAAATGGAAATGGTACTAAGAAGATTATGCTCTATCCTCCTACCGAACCGTTGAATGATGAAGATCAAATAATTTGGGTTGAATAACTAGAAGTTGATCATAGCTTTGTACAACAACTCATGATGTTGGATAAGTCTTGTACAATTGAAGACCAAGAAGAAGATGTTGTTCTCTCCAATATATTACAGAACAACTATGGAAGAAATGAAGAAGTGGATGATATATTAAGGTTCTTAAGATGTCCTTTGAACCAATTTCTACCATTAAAAAACACCATGGATATTTCAGGTAATAATTTTATTCTTCATCAAATTATTTTCCATGATTGCATACTGAATTTTGTTAGCATCAACATTTTTTTAATGATGGATTTCTCCAAGAAAGTAGAAATATCATCAGGAAGACCATTCCTGGGTCTTGGACTTGTAAGGAATTCCAATTTAATACATGCGAGAAGTCTGAAACATAGTTATTAAGAAAATAAATATGAAAAACATCATGCATTCATGACAATGTGGGAGGTAATGTTAAGCGATAAGCTACAAGGCTAATAACTTCTATAACATCGAAATGTCCCACAAAATGAGGTGATAACTTGGATGCTTTTCCAAAAGTAATCAGAATATTTTTAGGCTTCACATGTAAAAAGACATTTTCACCAAGTTCAAATTTCCTATTGACCCTTTTCAGGTCTGCATAATTTTTTTGCCTATCAGTAGCTTCTTTTAATCATTCATGGATTAATTTCACTTGATGTTCCATTTCAATAAGCATTTCAGGTCCAATTACCTCTCTATCTTCAATACTATCCTAGCTAACAGGGGTTTTTCACTTCCATCCATATAGTTCTTCTAAGGGTGCCATCTTAAGAGAGCAATGATAAGTATTATTATTTGTAAATTCAACTAAAGGAAGGTATTCTTTCCATTTGTACTGCTAGTCCATATCGTACATTCGAAGCATATATTCCATTACCTGATTTACTCTTTTTGTTTTCCCATCCATTTTTAGATGATATGCAGAACTAAAATTTAGTTTGTTTCCTAAGGATGCATGCAGTGTTTGCCAAAAAATGTGAAGTCATCATTGGGTCTCTACCAAAAATGATTAATTCACGAACACCGTGAAATCTAAAAATTTCAAGAACAAATATTTTTACTAAAATAGGTGAATTATATTTAAGATTACCAGTAGTAAAATGTGATATCTTAGTTAATTTTTAAACCACAACTAGAATAACATCATGTTTATTCTTAGACATAGACATCCCCTAAACAAAATCGATACTTATTACTTTCCACTTATACTACAGTATGTTATGCAGGTATAGTAAACCAACTAGATGCATATGTTCAGCCTTAACTCACTGAAATTCTAGACAATGTGAGACAAAATAAGTTGTCTTTCTTCATCCCTTTCTAAAAATATTGTTTTTTTACATCAGCAAGCATTTTTGTAACTCTGGGATGTCCTGAGTAAGGAGAGTTATGAAATTCAATCATCAATTTACTCCTTAATTCATTTTCTGAGGGTACATACACCCAATTTTCATACCTTAATAATCATTCGTTATTAAAACTAAAACATTTGTTTCGAGCATCATTAGGATCTGCACCAAACAATGTTTTTACTTTCTGAAAATATGAATTATAATTCATTACGTTCTTTACTTCATCCTTAAACTAAGTTTTTAAAGATAGAAGTGCGGAAATATGTTTCCTACGACTTAGTGCATCTGCCACTCTATTTTCTTTACCTTTAATGTAAATTATGTCAAAATCATATTTTGACAAACACTCTAACCATCTTCATTGTCTTGCATTCATATTCAATCGAGTAAAAATATAATTCAGCCCATGGTGGTCAATTTTTAACTCAAAGGATCTACCTAAGAGATAATATCTCCATACTTGAAGTGCATGAACTATGTCATCAATCTATAAATCATGGGGAATATAATTCAAATAATGTAACTTTATTTTTCTACTTTCACAAGCTATAATGTGATCATTATGAAGTAGTATACCTCCCAAACCTTCTCTAGAAGCATTTACAACTATTGTAAAACTTACATTTGGATCTTGAATAGTCAAAATAGGTGCTGAAGTTAGCCGTTCCTTTAGAGTTTTAAATGATGCTTCAAATTTATCATTCCACACAAAATCTTTATCTTTATCTTTATTTTTTAATGAATTAATTGGGGCAATGACATTTGAAAATTCCTTTAAAAAATTTCTGTAATATCTTGCAAGCCCCATGAAGATTCTAACTTCATGAACATTATTAGGTGCTAGCCATTTAATTATGGCTGCAATATTTGATGGATCCACAGATATTCCACCCTTACTTATGACATTTCCCAAATAATGTACTCATGTTTCATAAAAGGAACATTTTGAAAATTTACCATATAATTTTCTCTTCCTCAAACTCTCAAGTAAAATACTTAAATTCTCATGATGTTCTTCTACGCTTTTAGAATAGATAAGAATATCATCCAAGAATACAAGAATTTTTTTTTCCAAGTATTACTAAAATATATTATTCATCAAATTCATGAAATATGTAGGTGAATTTTTCAAACAAAAAGGTAAAAGCAATGAATTCCTAATGTCCATACCTTTTTCTAAAACATGTTTTATGAATATCCTCATCCTTAATTCTAAATTGATGATATCTAGATCAAAGATCTATCTTTGAATATACGGATGCACCACACATCTAATCAAATAGATCATCAATCATAGGAAGAGGATATATATTTTTTATTGTTGCTTTATTTAACATCCGATAATCAATGTAGAGTCTAAGTATTCCATCTTTCTTTTTGACAAACATTATTGGTGCTCCCAAAGGTGAGACACTTAGTCTAATTCAACCCTTAGAAAAAATTTCTTGTAACTGTGCCTTAAGTTCCACTAGTCATATGGTAAGGTGACTTGCAAATAACCTCCATCTCAAGTTTGATCTCTATAGTGAAGTAAAATTCTCATTTTGGTAGAAGACTAGGTAGTTCTTCCGGAAACACATCATTGTAACTCTCGTAACAACAAATATTTTTCCAAAAAATTTCTATTTACATCTGCTGATTTAGATATTTTTATTGCATATAACATGCAACCTTTATTTTTGGCCTTTCTAAGTTGCATAGATGTCATTTTCCTAACTGAAATTTCCCGTTTAACCCCTTGAATGTCTTTTGTTTTCTGCATATCATCAAGGCATCTAATATGTTTTTCAAAACAATCAAATTTTTATCTATGACAAGAAAGCCAATTTATACTGATTATGACATCATATGATCCTAAAGGAGCCACATACAGGTCTACTTCTATAGAAAAACTTGAAAATTATAAAACTACACCAAAAAGACATTTACTAAAAATATGGACAACATTATTACCATAATGAAGAATCCATGATTTTTCCACTATTCCAACTTTCCTTTCTAATTTAGCAGTTAGTTTACTATAAATGTAACATTTTGTAGCACTAGTATAAATTTTTTTGGTTACATGTATACCGAATAGTTTACCTGACACCTCTATTGGTGTAACTTTTTTTAGCTTTCTTATCAACTACTGCAACATGTATCTTTTTCTTCTCATTGCTATCATTTTTCTTTAGAGGGAACTGATTTACGTAGTGATCATTTCCACAATTGTATTAACCCCCTATATTTCCTCTTTTTTGGTTCAAACTTATTTTAAGACTTAAAATTACTACTTTAAGTGCCATAAGATTTCTATCCATTGTAGTTATGGGTAAGTGCAGGAAGTTTGGGGACAAAAAAGGGGTCATAAGTGGATGTCATATTGCAAATAACAACATAATATCAACTTGTAGGGATTATTAGCAATGCATACACTCAAAATTAGAAAAAATTATATCAATATGAATCATAGCATCCAGAATCTAGTTTCTAAACTACTAATTTACTTAAAAATGGACAAGTTTAGCTATATTAAACACTCAAAATTCAATGACTTGGTGTTTTTTTAAATGCCTATAAAATTGTAGTCTGTTTTCCCGTGATTTGGATGACTAAAAATTGATATATATATATATATATATATATATTTTATTTGGTGAGAAGTTAGATGCGGCTATATATCTTGGGATAGATTTTATTTTTTATGATTTTTTCCATGAAATTGGTCTAAAAACATAAAGAAAATAGAGCACTTTCTATTTGCTCGCCATAACTTCATCAAAAAATATTAAAATCAAATAATTTTTTTTGAACATGTATATAATTTCACCACGGTTGGGATGGTATCAGTTTTATCACATTCTAATAAGTGAAACAAAATTTTCAATCTTAAACATAGATATAAACATTCACGGGAAAAAGTGTCTTAAATACCTACTATTACTAAAAAATTATAAATTGATATTTATCCTATTCTATTCAATTTAAAGTCAATATTTCTACAAAGATAACATTCTCCCCTATGCGATGGTACCATTTTTATGACATATTTTTGACTTTTCGACATGGTTCAAGTCCGCAGAATACTAAATTTGATGTTTTTTATATTTTTTTATGTAAAATTTAGGATTTGATGTCCACTTAATTGTCCCCCAACTTGCTGCTCTTACCCTTATTCCTTGCAAAATTATTTCTGTTATTCGCAACATGTTTATTTGTTGTTTTTTTCTCACCATTGTCGGTTCTAAACTTGATTTTTGTGCCATAATTTTTCTAGGCCACCTTTTTAGGTGCAAGTGATGAAGTAGTGTTTGAGATTTTATTTCTAATGTCTTCTTAATGCATACAAATGGCCTTCAATTTATGTTCTTTCGTTATGGATTTTTCTACAACTCCTTCCATGGTGGTTGGGTTGTGTACATCTACCTCCCCACTAATGATAGGATTCAACCCCATAATAAAATTGTGTATCCTGAACTTTTCGTCAGTTTGGTATTGTGGGACATACTTGAGAAGTATAGTAAACCTCTCCAAGTATTTGGTTACAATTAATTTTCCTTGTACTAAATTCTAAAATTTTGTCATTTTTTAATCATAATAGAGTTGTGGCAACCAGCGTTTCCTGAATTAGCCCTTAAATTGATCCCATGTAATGCTTACTTCATAAACATTTAGTTCAGCCTTACGTCTATCCCACCATGAGGATGCTTCATGGGAAAGTTGGTAAGCTCCCCATACTTCTTTAGTTTCTTCTAAGAAGTTCCTTATTGCAAAGTATTTTTCCATTTCACTGAGCCAATTCTCAACCCCATCCCCTAGTGTAGTGCCATAAAAACTTGGTGGACTTATCCTTTTTATGTCATTAGTAAGTTCAGCTTCCAATCTTGCCTTATTATTATTAGGCTGATTAGGTGCATTTGCATTTGCATTTGTAGCATTATTATTGGCATTTGTAACATTATTATTTGTTGCATTATTGTTATCAATGCCAATATTTCCTGCATTAGCATTGTTTCCTACAGGTGGCTGATTATTATTATCAGCATAATCTTTCTCTTCATTTCTCACTACTTTCTATTTAAGTACAACAAGACAATTTCTTGTGTCCAACAAGGCAGTAAGGATCTCATCAAGTTTTTGTGCCCTAGCTACTTGACCACTTGGAGGTGGATTATTTGCAACACCTCCCCTTATTCTAATAGTTTTCTATTGAAAAGAACTTATTTTTTCATAAGTTATTGACTCAATAGGTCCAGGAGCTGCAACCTTCAACTTTGATACCAAAATGTAACATCCTCATTTATGACTTAGAAAACATGGCATTTTTATAAAAATAATGTTCTATGTTCTAATTTCACATAATTTAGAACACACATTTCTTTGCTAATCAATCAAATAAACAAAACCATATGCAACTATAATGACTCATTGTTATACCAATCTCTCATTTCATGACTCAAGTAAAAAATGATCTCTCATTTTTACTTGTTCTTATGTATACAAAGTATACTTTGGTTCCTTTACCCTTTACCAGTCATTCAAGTGTTACTGTCTAAGATGCCTAACTGAATATCTTTTACCAATTTCAATATGAAATCTTGCAACCTTAGACTAGGTGACATAAGATAAAATAACCAACAACTTACAATTTTTTTTCCAAAGTTTTAAACATGTTTATCATGCTTACATTCATAGACGACATACTCGTCAGAAGAAATATGTCTCTCACCTCACTTTAACTATTGTCTAGATTAGTCTTTAATCTTCCTTGACTTCTATCAACCAAATTCCAAGTCAAGGTTTTTACACTAAATAGGGACATCTCACATAAACTAGTGCTTCAGTCTACTTGTGGTGACTAAGGATAAGTAGACATACTCAAATCAACTTACGTCGATTTGGGTGTGTTTATTCACCCCAGGTCAACATGATTTGACGAATACACTTGAATATTTGCCTATACTAGTTTAGAGTAAAAAAGTGAACTGAAATGCCACTTATGATAGTCAAGTTCAAGGAGATGAGTGGGATAATGATGTAGATCAAGAATTTCATGCTTGTTACCTGTCCAAGTTAATGTACCAAACTAAACACAAAAGCCTTGAAAAACTCAAATAAAATCGATACTTGATAGACAAGATCTGGAAATGTAGATAGAAAAGAAAGCTGATGTAGACAAGACGGGTGCACACAAGAAATCCTATAAAGTAGATCCAAGAAACCTGCGAGACACAGATGCTTGATAGAAAAAGACCACGTTAAAATATATTTGGGTGGACTACCTGAAAAGTGGGTCCGGGAAGCGATAAGCTCCCTCGGTGGATGTTAGTCCATGTTTTCAATTAAGGAAAGAAGCATACATGATAAAAGATGTAAGTAAAGGACTATATTTTCTAATCAAAAGCAATAAATAGAATCTAAACAATGGACAGGAAACATAAAGAAACAAGAAATTCTAAAAAATAATGCTTGATTACTGTTACCTGAGTTCTTTTACCTGTTTGTAGGCTGATCGGCGTCGATTAGGAAAATCGGCGTCGACTGATTCAAATTGGCGTCGACTGATATAGGTCG
Organism: Taxus chinensis; assembly: GCA_019776745.2. Classification (NCBI taxonomy): domain Eukaryota; kingdom Viridiplantae; phylum Streptophyta; class Pinopsida; order Cupressales; family Taxaceae; genus Taxus; species Taxus chinensis. The sequence continues at coordinate 328,102,856 of CM034154.1, forward strand.
GCGTCGACTGATATAAATTGGCATCGACTTAGGAAAATTTGCAAGAAGATTGAGAAACAGATAGTGGAGACTAGATCATCATTCTCCACTAGATATGCAAGTGTTGTAGGGATACTACCAAGGCTCCACTTGTGCTGGATGTAGGAACAGAGTCACCAAGAGATCAATGAAGACTCACAATGTTGATGTGGCAGGAGCAGAGTAATAGTACTCCTCTCAGGGATTGGTTTGGACAGGATTCACTCTCACTTGATAGATGATGCTCAAACTTGATGCTAAAAAATCTCTCGTTCTCCTTGTCTAACTCACTATCTATCTCACCGTTTGAATGTCTAACCAAAACTGATTTCTGGGCCTCTATTTGTAATCGATGCCTACCATGATGAAATCGGCACTGTTATGAAAAATTGGCGTCGACCGAGTACCGGTCGGCGCCGATCAAGGAACAGACTCCTGAAATGGCCAAAAGGAGTGATTTATGGTAAGATGAGAATGATCCTTTCACCTAAAATATGGGAAACATCCCACTGCTTGGTTTGGGAGGAGGAGAAATAGGGGGGATATATGGATAAAATAGATATGGGGTAGATAAGTGGTTAGGATACATGTAAAAAGGTGTAATTGAATAGTTAATATTTAATTACTCATGGGTAAAACATAATGGGGTGAATTAAACCTATGATAGGTGTTTAAATCACAAATTGAATAATACCCCAAGGGGGCCATGGTGATATGAACATGCCCTAGGTTACCCGAGAAGATAAACGAATGTGAGGGACACCAAATTAGGTAACCAATTTTAGGTGTCTACATTTTTCCCCTTTTTGTATAGTAACTTGCGATAAGAAAAGTTGCAAGAAAAAAACAAGGAGGTGGAAGAAAGGAGGAAAACGTGATGATGTGATCCCCCTCAAACTAGGGAGGGGATGGGTGATAGAACAAATGATCCCAAGTTTGAAAAAGGTAGATAAAAATGCAGGATGCCCCAGCTAGATGTCTGGAGTATATCTGATCATTAATGACGCACCAAAATAACATTAAGGTAGCAACCTAAGGAACTCACATTGGTAGGGCAATCTAGATGGTCTCCGTAGAAGATGATGTTAGTACCTACAGACCCGTGAGTGTAAGGAGCGCTGTAAAATAGTTAGCACCTAAAGAGAGATACATTGGTAGGGACAACCGAATAGTCTGCGAATTAGATGACGTGAGTGCCTATAGACCCGTGAACTCTAAGCTGCCAAAAATGTGAGTACCCCATGTATAGGGGACAAGCTCGAAATGGATGATAATATCGAAATTATGTGTTAAAAGGCAACATTCAGGGCACAATAATGACTAGATAAATAAGCCAAGCATCAACAATATGGCAAGAAGATTTTAGGAGATGGAGAAAAGCTACAGTGCAACCGATTGGCAAAAATAGGTGTAAGTCAGCAGTGATCTAGAATAATTGGCATCGACCATAAAAATTGGAATCGACCAAACAAATCGGTGCCAACCATACCAAGCACATATAAATATGGGAATGGAAAACGTGAACGATTTAGGTAGACTGTGACGATTGATTCAGAGAGAGTTAAAAATTGGATTTGAGCACCATGGAATCTTTTGGGAGTAGTCAAAAGTGGAAGAGGACATGACCAGGGGTAAGCAAACCTAGCCAAACTTTCTTCTGTAACTTTATCATAAGATAGCATACTAGGTTCTCAATTTTTAGAGAAAAAAGGCATAAATGAGGAGTAAGAGTGTTTTTGACACTTGTCCTCCTAGTCGGCGTCGATTGAATAAATCGATGCCGATTATATGAGATCATTGCTGATTACCTTAAATCAATGTTGACTAGTTGTGATCGACGCCGATTTAATTAAATCGACGCCGATTTTACCATTATGCTGATAAGATGATAGGATATATGTTTTTGATGTTCAGATTTGGATAAATGGGAAGATAACATTGTTCTTAATGTCATGGATGTAGGCACGAGAGGCATTACACATGTGGGATGCTATCCCTGAGCTTCTAGAGACCATTCTCCCTGATGTGACTGACGCAGATTGGTGCCACCTAAATTTTTCCAGGCTTGGGGGCTTTCGGTACTACCGACGAGTACCGTGAGACATAGAACTGATGCGAGCACTAGTAGGGTGATGGGATAGCCAGACTTGCATGTTTTGGTTCAGGATGGGTGAGATGACTATCACCCACGAGGATATATATAGGATCCTGAGGCTGCCAATCACCGGGGACCCTATTGAGATCACGCCACGAGAGCAGCAGTAGAGGGCCCTAGGATGGTTATATGGGGATAGGGCGGATGAGTCAGGGATAGTGTCCGGAGTAGTGAGAATAGCCTCGCAGTATAGATAGGATGATGAAAAGAGTAGACGTATAGTATTGATTCAGATGGTGATCTCCTACTTTGCTCTACCAGATTCAGGAGGTGGGAGATTCCCATTATTACTGCTAGATTGTGTTTGTGACATCCTACAGTTTAGACAGGTATTCACATTTGCTAGCACTCTGATAGCTCAGATATATTATGAGCTATGGATGTATACCACTGGAAGGAGGACAGGGATTGATGTTAGTTTTGTGCTCCATTACTGGGCATATGAGCACATAGCAGTGATCAGGCCATCCGGGCTTCCATGGATGCCAGCAGCAGTGGGGGCCATTGATTATGGATTTTGGCGATGGCGGGCCGACATGGCCCCGGGAGATACAGGGAGATCCGTAGATTGGTATGCCGAGCGCTTCAGGACGCTGACACCAGAGCAGGTCATCTGGAGACCATATCAGGTATTTCTGACATGGGCTAGTCAGGATGCTCACCTGGTGGGGTTGAGATGGAGCAGGGTGGTTAGGGGCCGCAGGCCTAATATGTGGGAGTGAGTCCCATTTATACGGGTATTGAGACAGTTTGGCCTGGTGCAGACATTGCCAACCACCTACAGGCCATATCGACGAGACTTCAGAGAGACAAATTTTCTGATTTTGATCCCGGCAAATCCATTAAGGGAGGCCCCACCTTCTACAGATAGTGATGATGATGCCGGAGTGGATGATGGCTATGCGGTATGGTATTCGATATAGCTTTCACGACACTTGCCAGCATCCATAGATGTCGATGAGGAGGATATAGCCACAACATTGGAGAGGCTGGAGGGAGAGCATTATACGCTGACATAGACACATCAGGTTACCCTAGAGGAGATCAGAGATCTAACAGAGGAGAGGGATGCCCTGATATTGGAGAGGGACATAGCTCGCCAGGAGCGAGATACAGTGATCCAGTAGAGGGATCACTACCATCAACATAGGGAGGCCCTCAGGGCCAAATATGGTGATACAGGTACCACATCAGAGTCTGGGACACAGGGTACAACCATAGGAGGGCCACCACTAGCAGCACCAGCAGTGACACTATGAGCACCTGGTACAGTGAGCCTGAGTACATATCAGTCTCTCCTTGCTGAGGTGAGATACTATGAGGATGCCCTAGCACAACATGCCCCTGAGGTGCCTCATTACGGTGTGAGGAGGAGATCTGCGAAAGCCATAACTAGTGGTGTGTCAGAGGGAGGGAGCACCGAGAGAGAGCGAGGTGGAGGCAGGCCCCCAGCAGCAGGCACTTCTAGTTTGATAGGCGGTGGCCAGGAGAGACAGCCTAGTCCAGAGGAGGGTGGAGGAGATAGTGTCTTCCACCTATCAGATTTTACGATTTAGAGATTGATATATTTTTGTATCGATGTATTGATGTAGCCTCGATTTGAAGGCATTTTTGATGTATGATATAGATGGCTTGATTGAAAGCCACCCATTCTTTGTTGTACAGATACTCATGTATATATAGAGATTCATCATTTTCTTTTTCAAATGATTATATTCATGCTTTTAATTTTGATAGACATGGATAGATGTAACATAATTGTGATGGATATAGACATATGCTGATAGATGATAAATAGATGTGATCTGATATTCATAGAATAGATAGACATGATGTTGATGTGGATTTAATTTTGATGAGAAATAGATATAGATAGATGAAGTGTAACTTGGATGGACATGTTTTTAGATGATAGATGGATAGATGTGATTGATAGATTTTGATATATTTAAGATGTTTTAATTGAATTTTGATGAAAAATAGATAGATAGACTCACATGTGTTGATAATACATGCTATGATATATTTTCTTTTGGAAAAAAGTAGATAAGATGAAATTAGATAGATGATATATTTTGACTAAATTAACATGTTAAATGTCAATTTAACTGGATGAACAAGAAATGATAAAGGGAAATAAAGAAAACACACCTAGATAAGAAAAAGCATGATAAGCTAGGCCCCTAACCAACCATAAATAGAGACTTTTGATAGGAAACTAAAAGACCATGCATACAAGGCCATATATGAGGTTAAAATAAACCTGACACTAGCTAGTCGCAAACCAGATCTAGAAGGTAAATGGAAGGAGAAGTAAGTATGTATCTGGTCAAAATTTACAAAAGGATAGAATACACACTCATATTGGGAAAAATAGGGTTCTCCATATGATCGACAAAAGGTCTTATATCTTAGCTTCATGATGTTTGTTTTGACAGAAAAGAAAACTGATCAAGGCGGGAAGTTTGCTAGATGTGGAAAGACTGATCGATACGGGAAGTCTTTCAGTGATGCTAAAAAAGTGAACAAACTAGACGAAGATAAAGTCTGTTACTGAAAAAGGCTGATCAATGCAAGAAGCCTTGGGAATTCCATGAGAGAAACAAATGTCCTTCTATGGAACGGTCTGTAGATTGAATTTAATGATAGCCATCCTTCAAGGGTATGGTCTATATCTTTTGATTTGCTTAATAATGCATGGATAGCTATCCTTCAAGGGATCAGTCTATCTTTTAGGAATTTTGGATAGCATCTTTTTTTTTTGTCATTGTTGGGAGGAAGCTGAGTTTAGACCAGATAGATCAGATAGAGGGAAAGAAAACATATACAAACACGTACTCATGCCCTAAGTAGATTTGATTAAGATAGACACTTGAGACAAATGAAGAAGTGATTAAGGTGTTCCTACCATGAGGAGGAACATATTCATAAGGAAAATGTCATGAGTAGAGCCGCGGTACTCATAGTTTAAAGTAGAAAAAGACATAACACAGAGAACCAAATAGTCCTTAAATCACTACAAAAAGGTATAACTGGTTACAGATGGATGAAAGATCTGTTTTGCAACTAAGAACATGTAAGATAGATTTTAACAGTAGAAGGGCCTTAGATGCAAGGCATTAATAGGTTCCATTTCAGGTACACCATCCATGGAAGATAGACGGTAAGCCCCAGATCCATATTTATGAGTAACCACATATGGACCCATCCAGTTAGGAGCAAACTTACCACGCTGACTCCGTTCTAGTGTAGTAACATTTTGGTTTTCTTTAAGAACAAGATCACCAACTTTGAAGTCATGGTGCTGCAAGTGCTTGTTGTAAGCATGTTTAACATGCTCAAGATAGACTTGATGATGTTCAAGAGCATTGAGACACTGCTCTTCTAACAACTCAAGCTACGCTAGATGCTTTTGACGATAGTCCTCATTAGAGACAAATTCTCTAAGAGAAACATGAAGAGAGGGGATTTGGACTTCCAACAGAAGAACAGCCTTAGACCCATAGATGAGAGAGAAGGGAGTAGCACCAGTAGGAGTATGAATGTTAGTATGATAATCCCAGAGAGTAAAAGGGATATGTAAATGCCAATCCCTACTAGCTCGACTAGTTACCTTTGCGAGGATGTTACGCAAAGTTTTATTAGAAGCTTCAACCTAGCTGTTAGCTTGGGGATAGTATGGAGAAGAAAAGCTGAGTTTGATATTGAAAGCATCATAGAGATTCTGTAAATCGATGTTTTTGAAAGATTTACCATTGTCTGTGATGAGTTTGTGTGGAATACCAAAGCGACAAATGATGTGTTGATAAAAAAATCAACAATCAATCGGTTTAGCTTTTGTTGAGGAAAGGGGAATAGCTTCCACCCACTTAGTAAAGTATTATGTGGTAGCAATGATAGAATGATGACACTGTGAAGAGTGGGGATTGATAAGACTGATAAGATCAAGACCCCATTGTGAAAAAGGCCACAAATCTGTCGCAGGTTGCAAAGCTTGACTAGGGATATGCATAAGATTGGAATGTTGTTAGCATTTGGCACATTTCTTAGTGTATTCGCAACAATATAGATTAAGAGAAGGCAAATAATAGCCTAAGCATAAGATGCATTTAGCTATGGCCAAAACACTAAAATGTCCACCACAGCTACCATCATGGACTTCCTGGATAGCCTTAGATGATTCAGGGGTTTTGAGGCATCGAAGCAAAATACCATCAAAACCACGTTTGTAGAGGATTCTTCCTAGAATAGTATAGCGATTAGCACGTAGGATAAAAGATCTTCTACCATTGGAAGTAATATATGGAGGAAGCACTAAATGGGATAGATAATCAACAATGTGTTGATACCACTCGTCTTGTGTATTGGTTGTAATAGCATTGATTGAATTCAGTTGCTTGAGATGAGATGGTTGGTCTAATCGTTGCACAGCCACATAAAGTCATGAGTCTTCGGTAAAAGGTAGAATAAGTGAGGATAAAGAAGCCATCGTATCTGCGAATTGATTCGCAATGCGAGGAATAGCTTGGATAGTGAATTTATCAAAGGATTGAAGTTGAAAGAGAACGATATCGTGATATTTTTGAAGGATATCATTCTTGCATTGATAGACACCAGTGACTTGATTAACGATGAGTTCAGAGTCACCAAAGATGTCGATATGGCGGGCACCCAGATTAATGGCATTTTGAAGACCTAAAACAAGAGCTTCATATTCAGCCATATTATTGGTACACTCAAAGTTAAGTTTATGTGCAACTGGGATAGGTGCACCCCAAGGAGGAATCATAACGAAACCTGCACCTCCCCCTTACTGGCATTTGGATCCATCAAAGAAGAGTTTTACTTTAAACGGAGAAAGACTGAAATCAATTTGTTGGATATACTCATCGGGGAATTGAGCGAGAGGGTCTTGAGTGTCCAGAAGAGGAGCATCAGCTAATTGATCTGCAATGACCTGACCCTTGATAGATTTTTACGGGATAAATTCGAGATCGAAATCTGTCATAAGCATGAGCCAACGAGTGATACGATCATTGTGATAAGGCTTCACATGCATTGTCTTGAGTGGATTGACACTTGTGACAATGTAAGTTTTATGATTGAGGAGGTTGTGACGAAGCTTATAAGTTACAAAGAAGAGAGCACAACATAGCTTTTTAGCTTCGGAATAGCATGTTTCATACTCATGGAGAGTACGGCTGATGTAATAGACGGCTTGTTCTTTACCACAAGCATCGCGATTGCAAGATCATGGCTCCCAGAGCATGGTTAATCATAGAGATATAAAGATAGAATGGCTCCCCCTCGCATGGATGTGTAAGCACAAGTGGAGAAAGAAGATAAGATTTGAGATCATCAAAGGCTTTTTGGCAACTCTCATCCCATTCAAAATGAACATTCTTATGGAGGAGATGATGGAAAGGTTGACAACAGTCTGACAGTTGTGAGATAAAATGACGCACTGATTGAAGGCATCCTTGAAGACTGCGGAGTTGCTTTAAGTTAGAAGGGGGAGGCATCTCAAGGATAGCTTTTATTTTTGCGGGGTCTACTTCAATACCCCTAATAGAAATGATAAAGCCTAAGAGTTTACCAGTGAGAATGCCAAACACACACTTAGATGGATTTAGGTGAAGACAAAAGTGAATAAGCCTCTCAAAGAGAGGTGCAAGAATGAAAAGATGATCCTGATGGTGTTTGGATTTACCGAGGAGATCGTCAACGTAATCTTCCACAGTTTTGTGTAAGAGATCGTGGAAGATGTAGGTCATTGCTCACTGATAGGTTGCTCCTGCATTCTTAAGACCGAAAGGCATGACACGATAACAAAAAGTCCCCCAAGGAGTTATGAAGGAAGTCTTATGTTGGTCCTCTGGTGCGATGAGAATTTGATTATACCCAGAGAAACCATCCATAAGAGAAAGCATCTTGTGACCCGCTGTTAAATCCACTAGTTGGTCGATATTAGGTAGAGGAAAATCATCTTTCAGAAAAGCAAGATTAAGATCCCGGAAGTCGGTACAAATTAAAATTTTCCTAGTAGCTTTGGTTACTAGTACTACATTTGAAACCCATTGTGGATAATCGATGGGTTGGATGAAGTTAGCCGAAAGCAAGTGCTGCAACTCTTCTTTAACAAGAAGGGCTACTCGAGGGTACATTTTACGCAATGTTTGTTTAATCGGTTTGATGTCAGGAAGAGTAACGATATTGTGAACCACAATATCATGATCAAGTCCTGGCATATCCTCATATGACCAAGCAAAGGTTTGATGATGGTTGGAAAGAAAAGTGGTGAAGTCTCCTAACTCCTGTGGATTAAGAGATTGGCTGACCTTAATGATTGAAGGGTCTTTAGAAGTCCCTATATTAAGATCGACAGTGGCTTCGTTGAGAAGTGTAGACATGTCAGAAGGAATGGTTTTAGGAAGATAGGAATCCTCTACCCCCAGATAGGTGAGGAAAGAGTCATCATCCGCACAGTGGATAGTGTTGATAGTGGGAGAATCATCTCCAACTATTCTAGGGAAGATTAACAGTATGGAAGTGGATTTGTCATTAGTTTTGTAGGTCAGTGGTCCTAAGGAAATAGTATTGACTAAAAAAAAAGTTAGATGGAATGGAAATGGCATCATCCTCATCAAATGATGTTTCTGACATGACAGGAGAAGATGGTTCCTCAATGAAAAGAGGCTCATCAAGAATGGTGATGGTGGCCTTTGAGAGGTGTTTAAATCCTAAACCAAATTTTTGATGTGGTTTAAGAGTTGGAATGGATGCGAGGTCATGCACACCTTGTTGATATTTTCCCAGGCCAAAGCCATTCCACGTGCATCAATATAAATACGTTTTTGCAAACGTGGGGTTCTCTAGACAATCAAACCCTACTAAATAAGGTTTGGCCCTAGGGGGAGAATCTGGTTCATAGTGAGGTGTATTAAGACCACCGTAAATGAAGTTAGTCTTTTGATTAGGAAGACCAATGGTGATGATGCGACCAAGACCTGGCTGATATTCTAGTTGTTTGTCTGGTCTACCATATTCATTAGGCTTGAGATGGGCGTCAAAAGAATGAAGAGGAAGTTATCCTAGCGAGAAACACTGCAATGTCTCTTCTAGATTTTTGAAATTCAGTAATTTAGTTTCAGGTAAGGAAGAGGATGATGCCTCACCAGGAGAACAAGCATCCTTCTTTAGAGGGGCAGACCCTGTGGTCATATCGCATTGTGCAGAAGGAAAAGGATCTCCTAGATGAGTATATATTTTTCCCTCATATTGATATTTTAAGCATCGATGGAGGGTTGATGGGACGCAATGCATTGTACAAATCTAGGAGTGTCCTAAGATCATATTGTAGTGGAATTTTCCTTCAACAATGTAAAAGAGCTCGTGAAGCAATTTTTTACCTACCCGAATGGGCAAGACCACAGTTCCTAAAGTAACTGCCAGCTGATCGTTAAATGATCGAAGGGCGAAAGGTGGTGGTGACACTACATTCTTAGGTAATTTAAGTTTTTCGAATGTGTGGGAAGAAATGATGTTGAGTGCAGCACCACTGTCGATCATAGTGTGTTTTAATGTAGTGTTGTTGATTTGAACTGTGATAAAAAGAGGAGCCTCTAAATCCTCGACAGAAAGGGGAGGTATTTCAAAATACTCAAAAGAAATGGGGGTTGATGGTCTATTCAATCCAACAACCATCTCGAAAGGCTGGGGCTCATCTGAATTCACAGCGATGCGACACAGATTATCAATTAGAGCCTGGCGATGTTGCGGAGAAGATTGAATGAGGTCAAAAAGAGACATTTTGACCGGAGCATGGGTGAGTTGTTTCATAACACTTTCCTCAAATGACATGGGAATTTAAGCCTGAGGTGAAGCGTGAATAGACACGTGAGGTCTTGAAGCTAATGAGGAAGGAATATTTCCTTTAGGGGCTGCAAAAATGACAACCCATGGTCGAGATGTTGTATATGATGATGGATTATCTTACTGTCTTGTTTTAGTGGCGATATGGATTATGTCGATTTGAGAAGGTGGAAGATCATCCATAGTGGAATTAATAGAACTAGAGGTCTGAGTGGACTGTTGAGGCTCAGATGAAGTTGGGACAACAACAGATACTTGTTCCTCCTCCTCTTCTAAAAGAAGATCACTTTCTTCCAAGAGGTTTTTAACAATAGATTGAAGAGCTTTACATCCCTCAGTGTCATGACCCGAAGTGCGATGGTAAGCACAAATCAAATAAGAGTTAAACCAGGAAGGTTTTACTCCTTTAGGACTATAGGTTTTGATTAGGGGAAGAGATATGGATGAAGCTTGGATAAGTTGGTGAAGAATTTCAGTATAGAATCTGGTAGAAAAAGATGAGGATAGAGATGATGAAGGTGCCTCTTTTACCTCAATAGATTTCTGAGGTAAAAGAACCTACATGTCTTGTTTAACAATGTTTTTAGGGATCGTCTTACCTTTTTGTACATTGGGAGGAGCAGCCTTGGGAACTTGAGATGGAAGTGAGTGATACTGGGTTGATTTTAGTGGTGGAGGAGCTCCTAGGATAGATTTGGAAGATGATGGAGATGTAACAAGTGTTGTGGTCTTCAGAAATAAAGAAGGTTGCTAGCTCAAAATAGATGATGATTTAGATAATGCCAATTTAGATGAAGAGGAAGCTCCCAAAGTATGTCTGATCAGAGGAACAATAGGTGCCCTGTCTTTTGGGGACGAAGATGATGGTCCTGATAAGAGAGGTGATGCCTTTCTAGTAGGTAAGTCCACTTTACAAGGCATTAGTGAAGATGGTTTTGTAGAAGAACAAGATGGTTTTGATGGTGTTATAGAAGAATATGATGGTTTTGATGGTGTTATAGAAGAAGATTCCTTCTCTATAGACAAATCCAATCTTTTATGAGGCGTAGAGAGAGATTTTTGAGGGAAAGCACCAAGAGTCTTGATGGTTTGAAATATGGGTTTTCCTTTTTCAGGGATGGTGACAACTTCAACCGCATAAGGTGACTGTAACCTTTTTGGAGGAAGAAAATGGGGAGATACGGATGATGTATCATTAGATCTTAGTTGTCTCGGTTTAAGTTCAGGAACCGAGAGTGTAGGTGTCATTACTATTTCTTTAGATTTCCCTTTAATAGGAAAAATAGTATCAATGACGGAAGAAGTGGATGATGAAGAAGCAGTTCCTTGTGAGGGAGATACTTCTGGTACAGTAATTGTGGGTGTAACTACTGTGGGAAAGGAGACAGGAAGAGTTAAAATCGAAGACGCTTCCGTCGAAGTTGGTACAACTATAGGTATGTTTACCAATGGCATAGTTGCAGTGAAAATGGGAGAAACAGAAGTAGATGTAGATGTAGTGGAAACTTGAAGGGATGTAAATTTCTCGAGCATCGAAAGGATGTCTAACGATGAGACAGATGAGGATGATAATGTCTCAGGCATAGATGGAAGATTAGATAAAGAGGTAAAGGGAGGTGAATCTGTCTCCAATAATGTGGGAATACTCAAAGATGGGCTATCTGAAGATGGTAGAATCCCAGTGATTAGCGGAGTGGCAAGAGGTTCTGATTCTATCGATGTGCTCGCAGATGGCTTAGTTTTAGAAGAAGATTCTTCAGTGGAAATGAAGCTGATAGTATGAGTGTTTGGTTGTTGAGACCCTGAAGCATCATGGTTCAGGGAATGATTGGGAAAAGGTTGTTTAAACACGTCAAGCGCCTGATTTGGGGGAGCATTTGGGTTATCCAAAATGAGCTCGCCTTTATCAATGAATTTCTGGACAAGATTCTTGAAGGTCTGACATCATTCAATGTCATGACCTTTGGTTCTATGATAATGACAGAAGTCATTTTCCCTATACCAGAATGGATGTTCTTGGCTTTCATCAAAATTTCTAATAGGGGGAAGTTCGATCATGTGAACTTCCAACATTTTTTCCAAGATAGAGGCATATGATTCCCCCAATGAAGTAAAAGATCGAGATGATGAGAGACATTTTTGAGAAGATGAAGAGTCTTTCGGTGGTGTTTGATTAGAAATGTTTTCAATTCATGGTGTTTTTAATATGATAGAGTTGGTGGATCCCTGATTCTTGTCTTTAGAAGTGGAAGGTTTTGATTTTGTAAACTGAGAAAAATATGGTTTAGTTTTAGGACAAAGTTTTAACTTCCCTTGTTCAATGGCACGAGATTCAAGTTTGTGTGCCATCGTAAATGCTTCTTAAAATGTGTGAAAGGTCTGTATCCTTAAGGTGGAAGAATTATGATTAGCACAGGATCAAGTAAATAACTCAATCTGTTGAGATTGAGGAAGGGAGAAAGACAATTGGTTTATTATCCCTCTCCAACGAGTGACAAAGTCTGCAATAGACTCATCATCAAATTGATGAATGTTATAAAGATCTGTAATCGAGATCTTATGTGTGATATTTATCAAAAAGTTTTCAACAAACATCTAGGCCAATTGAGAGAAAGAAAACAAAGAATGTTGGGGAATGTTATTATACCAGTCTAAAGCAGGTCCTGCGAGAGACATAGGGAAAGTACGGAGCATAAGCTCCTGATCCTGGACTATAAGGTAGAAAGCGTGTTTGAATGCTCATAGATGCTATTGAGGGTCCTCTCGACTATGAAATTTTGGAAATTTAGGAAGTTCCCATTGGGGAGGATAAGGCTTAAAATCCACTGATGGATGAATCGGTTCATTGCATACTTCTTCAAAAGAGTATGAGGGTCGAGCCCCTTTAATGGATGCCTCCAGGTATATGATTTTCTTGAAAAGAATTTGGACCACTTCAGATTGAGGAGGAGGCATGCTGGTACATCCCATATAAGAAGAAATTGGTGGATTTTGTTGTGGTGTTGACGGGGGATTCATCTTTTGGTTAACAGGATGGTAAGAGGAATAACCAGGTGTTCTGGGTGATGCCCAGTGAGGTAGTTGTCATGAAGGATCTTGTGTATAGAAAGGCTGTGAGATGACATGTGGTTGAGAAAAAGGTGGTTGAATGAAAGACGGAGCCTGTAATTGGTGGGCTCCTACACTTGTTGACTGAATTAGAATGGATTGAGGAACATGGGTGTTGACTTGATTGAACATGGTAGGGAACAAGGTCTGAATAAGGATTTTGATTGCCAGATTGGTTATTAAGGGTACCGATGCTAGAGGATGCGTAAAGGTCACTGTCGCTAGAGCATTGGAAGGAAGATGAGGTGGAGGATGAGAAGAAGGAACCAAATGACTCGCGAAAGGGGGTTGATTCACCAAGAGATACTGACCCTGAGACATGATAGACGACATAGAAGAATTAACAGCAATCTGTGAGTGCACAGATGAGCTCATTATAGCTAAGGTAGAAGACTTCTCAGAAGTAGGCTGTGGGATAGCCGAGGTAACTGTGGCACTAGGAATAGGAAAGACTATTTGAGAACTAGTTGTTATGGTTGGTGGAAGAGAAAAAGGAAGTACAGGTGTGTCACCCTCTTCCATGGTTCGAGGTGAGAAAAAGGAGGCCAACTGTTCTACAAAATACTAGGATGGTTCAAGAGGATGATCGTAAACTTGTTGGATTGGTGGTCCCTGATCAGATATTTGAATAGAATTATGTACTATATAGTCCATAAGGGCTAATGGATTACGATCAAGGAGTGCCTGAAATTTGGGGTCCCCATGAGGAACATACTCTATGTCATAAGAAGATGATATTTATGAAGGACTGGGGGAAGCTAGATGTGAAGGGATTGCTTTAGGTTGATAGAAAGGATTATATGACCAAGATGGGGAACCAACTAACAGCGGTCCCAAAGAAGATCTAGGGGGTGCCGAAACATCCACAATAGTGGTGATCTTGGAGGAAGAAGGGCTCATTTGAGCCATTCTTCTATATTTTAATCGAGTGATGACCATCATAAACAAACATAAATATAGCAAAAAAAGAAGATTGACCTAACTAGTGCACAGAAAAATCAAGCAGCGTAGGTGATTATCTCTTTTAAATTTTTATGCTTTTAAGAATGAAAATTTTAGGGAAGGCTTTTTAGAACAGGAACTACTCAAATAGCCAAACTAAGGATGGTTTGGGGAATGTTTGGTGAGGAGTCCCGAAGGAACTTCAGTAAAAGACCAGTACGTGGCTTGATATAGGGGCCTACCCCCGCACTTCACACACCGCTGTGATAAGGGAGTCGGGTGCTTTGCCAATATATACCAAAACTTCCGTGAATTTATAGCACGGCCTGAGTACCACATAGGCTCTTCCTCTTGGATGTCACTTCCAAGTAGGCAAGGCTAGGGGAGGAACTCTTGTTTAAATGCTTTATACCTAGTGATTTTGGATTTGTGTGCAAAGGTGAAAAATAAAAATCAAATAGTGTCACTACCAATTTTGATAAATTTTCCAACCTAATTAAAACTAGATGAAAAACACACAACAGAAATGATGAAGAAAGAGTTCCTTTTAAGCACTAAAAATGAAGTGTTTGATTTCGATGAAGACAAGTCAAACAGATTCTTTCCCAAATGCGATTAAATTATTTTTAAGCACCAAAATTGAAATGTTCGAATGTGATAGAAAACAAACAAACAAAGTCTTTTTTCTTTTGTTTCTTTTCTTTTTTTTTTAGTTCTTAAAAAGGAGAAAAACACTGTAAAAGAGAAATACCTGTAGATTTAGCTCTCCAAGGTGTGTGGAATTTAAAAATTACGTTGTTGAGCTCTTCCCCTTGAACAATCCCATGAACAAGAAAAGTGCTCCATAAGAAAAGGTTAAGAAAACACACAAACCAATCCAGAAAGATATATCCAGATAATAGAAAAATGAAAATTTCTATTTAGGGAACTAGAAAAATTTCAAGGAAATAACAATTTTTCATAAAGAGATAGATCGAACATGCAATCTTGAAATCAAATGAAAGATTTATTAATTTTTAGAAATATAAATTGGAATTGAGATTTACAAAAAAAGAAAGGGTCTAACTTTGCAAATTTAGAAATGAAAGCAGCAAGACTGAAATGATGGAAGGAAATGCTTAAGAACAACTGATAAAAATCAGTGAAGAAAAAGAACAAAGCTCAAAACTGGAAAAGAGATGAACTTACCAATAAGGGACTTTGGTTCGGTCCCACCGGGCGTGCCAGAATGTAGATCAAGAATTTCGTGCTTGTTACCTATCCAAGTTAATGTACCAAACTAAACACAAAAGCCTTGAAAAACTCAAATAAAATCGATACCTGATAGACAAGATCCGGAAATGTAGACGGAAAAGAAAGCTGATGTAGACAAGACATGCGCACACAAGCAATCTTGCAAAGTAGATCCAAGAAACCTGCGAGACATAGATTCTTGAATGAAAAAGACCATGTTAAAATATATTTGGGTGGACTTCCTGAAAAGTGGGTCCGAGAAGCGATAAGCTCCCTCGGTGGATGTCAGTCCACGTTTTCAATTAAGGAAAGAAGAATACATGATAAAAGATGTACGTAAAGGAATAGATTTTCTGATCAAAAGTAATAAACAGAATCTAAACAGCGGACAAGAAGTAGTAGGAAATAGGAAATTCTAAAAAATAATGCCGGATTACTATTACTTGAGTTCTTCTACATGTCTGTAGGCTGATCGGTGTCGATTGGGAAAATCGGCGTCGACTGATTCAAATCGGCATCGACTGATGCAGGTCAGCGTCGACTGATATAAATTGGCATTGACTTGGGAAAATTTTCGAGAAGATTAAGAAACAGACAGTTGAGACTAGATCTTCAATCTTCACTGGATCTACAAGTGTCGTAGGGATACTTCCAAGGCTCCACCTGTGCTAGATGCAGGAACAGAGTCACCAAGAGATCGATGAAGACTCACAATGTTGATGTGGCAGGAGAAGAGTAACGGTACTCCTCTCAGGGGTTGGTTTGGACAGGATTCTCTCTCACTTGATAGATGATGCTTAGACTTGATGCTAAAAAATCTCTCGTTCTCCTTGTCTAACTCACTGTCTATCTCGTTGTCTGACTGTCTAACCAGAACTGATTTCTGGGTCTCTATTTGTAATCCTTGCCAACCGTGATGAAATTGGTGCCGTTCCAAAAAATTGGCGTCGACCGAGTATCGGTCGACGCCGATCAAGGAACAGACTCCCGAAATGGCCAAAAGGAGTGATTTCTGGCAAGTTGAGAATGATCTTTTCACCTCAAATATGGGAAATATCCCACTGCTTGGTTTGGGAGGAGGAGAAATAGGGGGGATATATGGATAAAATAGATATGGGGTAGATAAGTGGTTAGGATACATGTAAAAAGGTGTAATTGAATAGTTAATATTTAATTATTCATGGGTAAAACATAATGGGGTGAATTAAACCTAGGATAGGTGTTTAAATCACAAATTGAATAATACCCCAAGGGGGCCATGGTGATATGAACGTGCCCCAGGTTACCCGAGAAGATAAATGAATGTGAGGGACACCAAATTAGGTAACCAATTTTAGCTTTCTACAAATGAGGCTTAATGGCTACTTCATAGTATCCAGCTAATTAATTTCATCGTTAAGTGGGTACTATGTAGCAAAAACTATACTGCAATAGCCTTCTAAGTACCTTTAACATGAATACCATACTTAATGAAGTAGTTTTTAAATTAAATTTCAACTTGTTAATTAATTTAATTTACATTACACACATATTTAAGGGTCAACTAAGTTTGAAAGATGATTCCCTCAAGAAAGGCATCCTAAATCACCCTTAAAACAATTTAGGTTATGCAGAACAATTCTGCATTAATTATTTTGAACTCATTTTTATTTAATCATTTGTTGATTAGCCTCAAAATTCATTCTGATTTAAGTAAGAATAACTCCATCAAGTCTTCTTTATTAATCTAGTTTAATAATACACATATTGTATAATTCATTAGGTTGATTTAATGATTTCCATATCATTAAATTTCCCTTCCTCATCATATTCCAATTATCATCTCTCTTTCCCATTTATTGGTTCATGCATTAAATACATCACTTTATTTTTCAACCTTATAAATCAAACTTATCATTATAAGTTAGGAATATAACTATATCTCTATTAATAATTCATTAGGTCAAGTGTTGATTCATAAGTAAATAGATTTAATATCCATTAAGGTATTATTACAATCATCCACATATGATAAACACCATATCTTTTTCCATTGTAATTAGGATAAGTAAGTTCCTTCTTTATCCACTTAGGATCTTATAGATTCATTTACAAGTTCAAAAAAAATTCATTTGGTTCAACTCTGATAAGGAATACATCAATAACTGTAATGTTGGTAATAAATTATCCTCTCAGTCTTAGTAAGAAAACTATATCATAATTATAATTTAAGTAGTTTACTATGATCACTTCAGAATAAGGACTCCATTAAATAATTCCCCATCTATTCCGTTCATAACCCAAAGTTATAAAATCATCATAGAATATACCTAAGGCCATTCATCTTACAAATATTAACCAAAAAACAAGTTAATTTGACAAGGTAGAATTCGATTCACTCAAAAAACTATAAGTATTTCATAAACATTTCAATCATAAAATAATATCATTTGTTAATGATTATAGAGTACAATGGCACTTGGCCTTTTATGAATCATATAGAATCATTTCATAACTATAACAATTTTGAATATCTAAAATAATTGAACATCATCAATAAAATAAATGCAACTTTATATTAGTCTTTCTCCTTTCACTTTTCACGAAATCCATTTGCACATTTATTAGCATGTGTCATTTTACAAGAAATGAACATGATAAGAACTAACACATTAGAACAACATGCTAACATCTATCAATTTCATGAAATAACCCTTCAATTCCATGAAATTGTTCTAAGTTCCTTAACCCAAAAAACATGCCAAAAATACCACAATGCCAAGTTAAGAGAAAGAAATCAAATGGACCCTTTTATGTACCATTTTCCATAACTGACAAAAGTTAGAGATAACTCAAGTAAAAAAATTGATCTAACATTCAAACTGAATGGTCAAATGTTTTTGTAATTTTAATCAGGTAATCATAAATATTACATGATTGGAATCCAAAACTATATCCATTATTCTTAATTTCCATCATTTAAAAATTAACTTATTACTGCCAAGTAATGATATTAAAGGTAAATTAAGCAGTCAAACAAGAATTTGTTAAAAAACTAAGTCTTCTAAAATACTAAGGAGTATACTCTATTTGCAATGAAAACTATAATCATAGCCAGATTATACATATGACCAGCTTAACCTTTCATCGAGTTTTCATAATAGTCATGGAATCGATTTAGTGATTTAATTAAACTTACAACAGTCATATTATTTTCCCTTTTGCACACTATAAAAAAATTTCATTACATTGATTCAAGATCATATACAATCAATAAAATGAATCAATATAAAACGTATACGACAAGTATTCTTCAATAAGAATCAAACAAATAATAGGTGAAATCCATTCGAATGTACTGGACTTATATCCAAATAGATCTGGAGCAAAAAAATCAATCAAAGGAGTATTCAAGTTATTGCAGACCATTTAACTTATGTGATTGACCTCTACAGGTGGAAAATAACAATATTCATAGTTTTACATATATCATATAATAGGCTTCAATCTAAGTTCAATATTCAATAAAATTGTCCCGAATAGTATTGACCTAGTGGTCGATAAAGCTCAACAATAAGTAAAAACACCATAACTCAACCCAATTTTCTGAGCCATGGTTGAACAACTCAACCAAAAGTCCCAAAAGGAAGAAAAAATAATAATCCAAGCATTTCATTCTTTGAAACTTAACATTCCATATTAATGACAAATTTGAAGTAGAGTTACCTCAAATAAGAACAAAAAATCAATATTAGGAAATCTAAGTTTTTCCTATTAATAAATTAGACTAAGAACAACCATAAAGGCTATCCAAAGACCTTCATTTTTCTTTAAGTTTAGAAAGAGAGTCACAGAGAAAATATTTTCATGAAGATTGAAAAATAACATGTAAAAAAATGGCTAAGGAGGGTATCAAACCCAATTTTACTTTTGACTAGCCATATCCAAAATGGATTGACTTAAAATCTTCTCCCTTATAAACCTGAAAGGATTTCAATAGTACCAAACAAAACCAAAAACCAACCTTAATATATTTTTCTATATAGTCATTGAAAATGAATTTAATATAAAAACCAAAGGAGACAACAAGAATTTTATAAAATGTAGTTAGAATAGAGGTATATGCAAGATCGTATAACAAATACATTCATAGATCAAACTTGCAATTGAGTCCTACAAATAAAATCATATATATATTCTCAAATATTTAACAGTTTCAAAAATAAGAAACACGATGATTTTTGAAAACCCCGAAATGAATTTTTTAGAAAGATATAATATAAAACCATTAAAATTCAAAAAAACCAAATTATCCTAAGATTTAACTCAAAAATCAATATCAGAAGTGAGAATATTTATTTTCACAAGATTGATATACATGAGAAAATATCTTAATACGTTAGAGCCTATCATACCTAGTAGTGCTCTCTAAATCTTTCTCCCAAGCTTCTAATTCTCCTGTAAATTTCCAGAGCAATATTTCCACCAAAAACTCTAACCAGAACCTTTGAAAAATCCCCATTTTCCCTCTCCTCTTCCTTTATAGTTTTCACAATAATTTTTTTCCATTATTTCCACCATGCAATGGAAAACCTAAATTTTTAACATAGTCAAACTAATAGTTTGAAAAATGGAAAAAATACATGCAGAGCCATTGAGCTCGAAAAATAAAAATGGAGAACAAAACCCACTAACTTCCTTTTCCTCCAAACCATCCTGGAAATCACCAAGGAGGTTTCCACTCATTATACAAATTTAATTAATGCTAGGACAATTTATTATTCCTTCCAAAGATCCACTAACCACTAGTTAAACTTACAAACAACTAAAAATAGATCAACATGAAATTCTTTCCAATTAACCAACTAGAGTTAGTACCCGCCAAGTCTATCTTGGATTCCTCCAAGAATAGATTAGGTTTTGCATTGAATGCAATTCAATTCCCAAAGTATAGTTTGCATTGGCTCCCATCAGCCATGTTAAAACCATTAGGGTTTAAGTAACCATAGTCTCAGTAAAGGTTAGGATTAAGTACCACTTAAGTTTAGGTCTTAAGCCCTATTAAGCAATATAAAACTTAGCTTAGGATAAAATTAATTTCTCTATCTAGTTAGGAATTAGAATAGCCTTTCCAAAAATACTTACCATCTTACATCATTATCAAATGCCTTAGCAAAGATAGGTTCAAAAAATAATAAATGTCACCTAAATGTAGTTTCAATTAGGTCTCCCCAACATATTACAAGTTAAAACATTTAATGTGAATTATGCCAACTTACGAAAACATCAAAAGTGATATAATCGGAGTGAAGAATGCATCACTAGATGCTTCCAGGTGTTCCAGTGGCATCTCTTCATTTGTGCGTAGTAGAGTTTCCATGCTCGTAATAAGTCAAAGTTAGTTAGATTTAATAAAAATAATCTTACCATTTATCGATCGAAGGCATGCCTTGGATAACTAAAATTGATCAAAGGTATGATTATCTCTTTATTAGTAATGAATAAATTATGTTTCACATAAAATAGCAAACTTAAGTATCTTACCAGAATAGTCCTTAGGACCGAATTTACCTTATTTCATTTGGTTATACAGATTATACCCCAAAACTCAACACTATGAACACATGAATAAAATGAAATGCTAGTACCATTCTGTTATAGTATGAATTCAGAAGAATTAGAAAATGATTAATTTAATCAATAAAAAATATGACCAACAGTCAAGAGGGTAAACCATCTTAGAAGAGTAATCATATATCTACGTTTACAAATCTCAGCTAAAGAGACATGTTAAGATATCAATTATGATGAAGGCATTACATATCTCCCCTGTTAAAAGCATCATTATCCTGATGATTAACTTAGTCCACAAATATTTTAAGAACATAAACATAAATATGTATTATTTATCCATCATAATTCTTAAACTTGATATCAAATTGCAGAAATCTCAAGTTTCTTTTAAACTTATTACAACATCAATTTGCTTCTTCAGTTCTTATATAATAAGTACTTTCCCAAAACTGGCAAAAGTTAATGATAATTTTCAATCTTAAAGTAAAATATCAAAAAAATCATAATTAATTATGTTAAAAAAGATGAGGAAAATAAATTTTTATGTCCTCAAGATTTTTCCAACTTGCACTCTCTTCACTAAACTGATCACATTGAACCTTACATTGGTTTATTTCATGATTTCACAAGTGCAACTTGCATGTTTCCAACACTCTGATAGGTTCAACCATGATTGTTACTAGGTATTGGAACTGCAAGGAATTCTAATTTAATACATGTGACAAGTCTGAAATGTATTTATTAAATAAATAAATATGAAAAGCATCATACATTTGTGACAATACGGGAGGTAATGCTAAGCGATAAGCTACAGGGATAATCACTTCTCCAATATCAAAAGGTCCCACAAAACGAGGTGATAACTTGGATGCTTTGCCAAAAGTAATAGATCTATTTTTAGGCTTCACATGTAAAAAGAACTTTTCACCAAGTTAAAATTTCCTATCGACCCTTTTAGGTCTGCATAAATTTTCTTCCTATCACTAGCTCGTTTAATTGTTCACAGATTAATTTCACTTGATGTTCCATTTCAGTAAGCATTTCAAGTCTAATTACCTCTCTATCTTCAATACTATCCAAACTAAAAGGTGTTCTACACTTGCATCGATATAGTGCTTCAAAGGGTGCCATCTTAAGAGACGAATGATAAGTATTATAATATGAAAATTCAACTAAGGGAAGGTATTCTTCCCATTTGTACTGCTGGTCCATACATTACATTCACAACATATCTTCCATTACCTGATTTACTCATCTTTCTGTTTGCCCATCCATTTCCAGACGATATGCGAAACTAAAAATCAGTTTCATTCCTAAGGCTGCATTTAGTTTTTACCAAAAATGTGAAGTCTTCCTTGGATCTCTATCAGAAATGATTAATTCAGAAACACCAATCAATCTAAAAATTTCATGAACATATATTTTCGCTAAAATAGGTGAATCATCGTTAAGATTACTAGTAATAAAATGTGCTTCCTTAGTTAATTTTTCAACCACAATTAAAATAATATCATGTTTATTCCTAGACATAGGCAGCCCCTAAACAAAATCCATAATTATTACTTGCCATTTATACTGTGGTATGTTGTGTAGATACATTAAACCAACTGGATGGATATGTTTAGCCTTAACTCGCTGACATTCTAAACAATGTGAGACAAAATGTAGTCATTTGTTCACCCTTAATACCTTTACTAACCCAAAGCGTGTTGGCCTATCACCCAGCGGGTGCTAGACATTGACCTAAGGCATGCATGGGAGTCAAGCCCCTCCTTTATTAGAGCTTTATGAGAAGGTTTCGTCATTAATGGAGGATGATTTGCAAAAGTAGAAGTACATTCACTTATTTAAAGAGGTAGAAGATGCAATGAACATAATCTAACATTAATACATAACAAAAACTAAATAACATTGTAAGAAGCATAATAAACTAGATCTGAGCCATGATAAGTCATATTACATAAGGTTTTACACCCAAAAACTAAATATACATAATGAACCTATTGGTGCTAATTCTCAGTTTGCAAACTATACCCTAATGTTCCATGTCCAAATCTGCTCAGAAAATTTTTATCTCTTGATTTGGTGTTCTATATTTTGTTTTCCCCAATTGAATGATTTGAAGATGCCCAAGATCTTGTTGTTTTGACCTAATTTGAAACAAAAATCCATGTGTGCCCCTTTTCATGCCCTAGTTTTTTCAATTTTTCAGGATGTGTCGTTTTTCCTTGCCAAATCATGTAAGAAATCGTAATTGATCGAATATGACGTGTTTGTAATTAAAATCCCAATCCCCAGGTCAAAAACAATGCCAAATCATGTTCCAATTGATTTAAAATCAAGAAATCTACCATCCTTGTTAAAAATTTAAAATTATAGGGCATCCTCTGTATTTTTATGTTTTGATGGCCATATGGGTGTCATCTACCCGTCAAATTCATCATTGCAACATATGTGGTATTGGCGGTTTCCTATTGGATGGGGATGGTCGGGAAATGTTTCTAACTTATATTTTTTAGCAAAATGACACATTTTGACCCATGGCTCCGCTTTATGTAAAAAGTGCCTACGTGGCATGTTGTGATTGGTTAAGGGGTTGGCGGGTTTGCCTTAGGAATTTTTGCTCTCATTTTGCAAAATTCTTAAAATTGCATTTTGGCCCAAAGGCCCATGGTGAATAGGAAGAGGAAACATGGCATGGAGGGCATGCGGATGGTGGAGGGAGTTGAATAATTTTGATGTTTTTTGGCTCAAAGTGACAAGGTAAAATTTTGACCCAAAGGTCCTCAATCAATTAGAAGTGGACACATGTCCAAAAATGCAAAAATTCAAGCAAAGGGGGCTGAGGGAGAATTTTGTGACATTTTTCTGCTCCAATCTAGAGCTAAAACATGTCCTAAAAGGTGAGGGGGTTGGAGGTTCATGCCTCAGAGAAACTTTTGAAACTTTTGCAAATTTAGGAAAAGGGAGCTAAAGTTAAAATTGAAGCCGTACCTCCGTAGCCAATCTATGGAGGACACGTGGCATTTTTCAAGAGAGTCAAATGGAGAGCGTGAGCCTGAGAAGAGATTTGAAAATTTGCAATTTTGAAAGGGAGGTTAATAGAGACTTGGACCTACAGAAAATCGAAGGGTGTCACGTGGCAGGGAAGAATCGGGCTTTTGGGGCCCAGGGATTGTATGGAAAAATTTTCTTTTTTCAAAAAAAGAGTAAAATTGATAGAATTGGTGTGCATTTTTAATGGGGCCCATGTATGGACACATGGTAGGCTTAGGAGGCAAGTGGGGAAATTTTGTAAACTTTTCCAAACATTTGAAAAGGTCGCAGATGCATTTTTAAAGATGTGGGCCCAATCCAATGGTTCTTGGACACATGTCCCACCTTATCTAAAGGCCAAAAGGGAATATTCGATGATCTTATCCTCCACATGGAGGGCTAGTATTTAAACTTATCCAAAATTGATGGTTATTGTACATTCACCCTTTTGACCACCATGGGAGCTCCAAGAAGATTGGAATCATGATTTCTTCATCAATTTTCTTCAAACCTTATATGATTTTGCATTGTCTTGGCCTTATGAGTGCAATGGAACTAATTTCATGACCTAATTTAGTGATCTACGATGTTTTTTATGAAATTCCAACTCAGGCCCAATAAAAAATGTAAAAGTCAGATCTGAAAGTGCAGAGGTAAATATTGAAAAGGTAAAAGGGTGAAAAATGATTGATAAAACATGTTGGCATGCTTGAATGATAAAAACATGACCCTGGGCTGGATAATGATCCAAAATCTGTAATGTTTTATAATTTTTAGCACACGTGGCATTCATCAAACATTTTTCTATTTGTTGTCCCTTTTTGAAAATCATGAGGAGTTATAACAAATATGATCCCATAAGCATATTCTTTGCTTGGGAAGGAAGACTCCATGATGGCATGAGGTATATTATGCATTTTTGAAAAATTTGTAAAGGGAGAGAGAATTCATAATTTCACGGGAAAACTGGAAGAAGCCCATTTCTCTAAGAAAACCGCTTGAGAACCATTTTCAATTCCATTTCACAACATATTTTATCATGTTGAGTTTGTTTCAAGTTGTAAAGCCATCAAAAAGCTTTGAGATTGTTCTCATGACATTCCCCTACTAATATATTTGATCGATTTCTGGATTATCTAGTTTTATCTCTTGGAAAAGTTGTCATATACTTATGTTTTAGAATGTTTTCAATTTTTGTTTCTTGCTCATGTTGCAATCTTGTGTTTAGGATCTCTTTGATCATACATGGTCTCATTTCCTTTTGATTGTTTGATGACATCTGTAATCTTATATTGAAAAGAGCCTTCATCTGATAGAAGATAAACGGATTTAAAATAATTTTACTGTCCTTGAATCTTGAGATTGTTTGTAAACCTTTGGGGGTACCTTAGGTTATGATCAAATAGGGATTTCTAGATACTTTGTTGGTATATTTGTTTCAAGATTTTGTAGCAGGTTGTCAAATATTGTGTGGAAGAGTACATATCTGGGCCTCCATTTGTTCACATATCCTGGTTGAAGGAGTATTTTAAACCCTTTGAAGCATTCCTACTGTTTAGGTGTTATAAATTTCTTGCAAAGGTCCTGAAAGAGTTTGGTAATCTCTGGTTGGTCTTTTCTAACATATCCCAACAAAATTTCATTCAAAATAATTAACCCTACCCTATACTACCCCTGCATTGCATTGTGTGTTAACAAGAGAATACAATCCATTTACAAAAAATGCACAAAGCAAATCAGGATAATACTATGTCTCTAGCAGTCTCTGCCTTGTTTTTAAAACATTTCCATAATTTAGTAGTGACAAATCTTTTGAGTTTGAATAATGGAGAATTGATCATGTTTTCCCAAGGACCCTTCTATACAATATGCAAAATACAAGGATATCTCCACCTCCTTCACCAAACAAAGGTTGCAATACATGTTCTTTTGCGTTGGTTGATAGGCACAATCTAAAATAGTGAGGATCAGATCAAAATCCTTTTGAGGTACTACCCACTCCTTTAAATATTGAGTGCTAACAAGTTAGATAGATGTCTTGCTTGCTAAAAATGACATACAAATCATTTATCTACCTCTGAGTGTCTTGTGCAAATCGATGATGTTGCTTGAGTTGTGAAGGAGATTAAGTTTGGGTACCAACACCAGAGTGGCGCTACTGCCGGGGACTTCTTGGAATTTCTTGGTGGTTTTTAAGTATTTGAGGGGTTTGAGAATTTTTGTATTCAATTATTTTAGCTGTTGCATTGCCAAGGTATCATCCTATGTTTCAGATCTGCAAGTTTTAAAGGGTTTTAAGCTCAGCCTGCCCTTTTTCATTTCCTAGCAGTTTAGACACTTTTTGTTGCATTATTTTTTGTTGATTTAAGAAGAAGAAGGTCTGGTTTATAAAACCTTGCAAAGTTATTAGTATTAGAAAACATTTGACATAATTACTTTAGTGCATTCTTTCACAACTGAGGTGAACTTCCTTAATGGTAACTCCATAATGATTTGAATTTGGAAATACAAGTGTCTTAAGATTTTTGTCATTTATTTTTTTGTTGTTGATCTCTGCAAAACTGGAGGGAAGAAGATCTCTCTTCCTTAAAGACTCCGCTAAGAAATTGTTCTCAGATTTAAGAAATTCAAAGTTGGAAGGGAGAAGAGTTTAGAAGGTGGTTAAAGATAAGACATTAAGAAAATATATAGTCATTAATGAGAGAGATCAGCCTATGGTATAGGAATATCACTCTTCTTCAAGTGATTTTGATTCAAGCAATCCTCTCATAAACTTGTTTGCCTCAGCTAGTGAAGGTCCTTCTATTGTAACTGGTAAGTTCCTTCTCCAATCTACACCTTTGTGTTTTAATTCAAGTAAAACTTTCCAAGAAAATCAACACTTAGAGGATACCAGTCTTGTGAATCACATTTTTGAGCCCCAAGGATATTTTACTCCTCACTAGCTTGTTTCACCTCTAAGATCACCCCCACCAAACAATATGGCTCATCCTAGACCTTTGTTTGTTGTTAACACCTTTGGTCCTATAAATTTTAGAGGAATGGATGGTTACCCAAATGTTGTCCCACAAGATGTCAGAAATAGGTTGCCAAAATTCCAGGGTAACAATGCTATTACTGGTGATTAGCATGTCAAACTTTTTGATAATATGATGGAAGATTTTGAGATAGATTTTGAAGATGTGTATATTAAGTTGTTTATTCATACACTAGAAGAAGATGTTAGGGATCGGTACAAGGCTCTACCTGATAACTCTATTGATTCATGGACTAAAATGAAAAATACATTTAGGTTGCAATATGGACACATGACTGATCCTAGATTTTTGTTATATGAGTTTGAGAATATCAAGAAGAACCCTAATGAATCAATCCATGACTTCAAAAAATATTTAACAAAACTTTGAGAAGGCTTCCTGTTGGTTTAAGGCCTTGCTATGAATCATGTTTAATCAAATATGCAGATGCATTTGATAAAAAGGCAGCCAATTACCTAAGAGACAAGAACCCAACCAATATAAGATAAGCTTTCACCATGGCACTTCAAATTGAGAACAATATCAAGGTTGTTGGGAAACCTCTTAAGAGGGATGGTGTAAAATTGATAAACCCTAAAAAACCTAAAGCTAACAAAGGTGCTGATTTAGAAGAGGTTGTGAAGACTTTGGAAGGTGCTGTCAAAGAAATCTCATACAAGTTGGCAAGAGCTGAGAAGGGAATTGGGAAGAATTCACAAGGTCAGCCTAGGCATCAGGCACAAGATATATTTGGCAATGACCATAAGAATGAATAGAGGTTTGATGACAAGGGTAAAGGGCCTATTGGATCTACAAATAGACAACCCCAAACACATGAAAATAGATTGGTTATTAACCCTCTAACTGTCAGGGTTTTTTTTATTGATGAAGTGAATGATATGGATTGGTGTGATAGATGTTTTCTTCCTCGTCCTCCATGTGAAATGGAATAAAAAGTTGATGAAGCTGATAATGAGGATGGAACTGATGATGATATTTTCATGGTGGGCTGCTCTTCAAGCTCACAAGGAGGAGCAACATCTACTGAAGTAATAAGTGCTAGGACAGATGCCACCTTTTAGGATTACGTAAAGAGGGTACCAATTCTTTCTATTTCTCAAGATCACGATGGAGATGTAGTTCAAGCCTTTGAAATTCCTAACAATGAATTTGAATACTTGAGAGCTTTGATGATCAAGAAGTGTGATGGTGGTATCCCTTCGGAAGAAGATAGAAAATTGTTAATGAATGTTGTTGTACTCAAGAAAAGGACTATAACAATAGAAGAAAGGTTGTTAAGGTATTTAGGTCTCAAGAAAAACCTAAAACACCCTTTCTCATAATCATTCCAAAAGGAGATCCTAGGAAAGAAAGGCTTGCTAAAAAATCTGTTGTCCCAAGAAAAAATTATAGTCCTTCTCATTCCCAGGCTGCTAAGAATAATTCTCCATCTGATGAACCTTCTTGTTTCCCTTCCAATGCTATCTTACCAAAGAATGTCCCATATGATATATCCCAAGTATTGAGCCAAATTAAAGTGAGTCTTCCAATCATTGAGTTGCTTAGAATTCCTAAGCATAAGAAGAGAGCATTTGAGTACTTAGGATTGAAAGAAGAGAAGATTACCCCAAGCAGAAATGTAAATTTTGTTGATACTCCTCTTTAAATAATTTATGGCCTTGAAACACCACTAGCAATGGAAGATCTTGGAGAGGCACCTGAGGTATATTTGGGGACATCCTTGGTTGATTCCCAATTGAATGTTGATCCATTCTTTACAACTTTGCTCATAAAAAATAGACTACTTAAAAATTGTATTTTTGATTTTGGTGCATCATGTAATGTCATGCCTCTAGAAGTCATGAATGAGTTGGATATCAAGGTGATAAATACCTATGGGAAGTGTCAATGGTTAGTTGTGTGAAGGGTTTAGTAGTGCAACTTGCAGCCTATCCGGGTAAGAATTTGAAACTGGATGTTGTAATTGTTGACTGCCCTACCAAATGGGGTATGCTTTTGTCAAGAAAATGGGCTGCAAGTGTTAGTGGAAGTGTTTAGATGGACATGTCTTTTGCTACTATTCCTATTGAGGGAAGCCTTGTCAAGCTTTATGGAGAAAAGAAAATGTTACATCTAATTGAGGATCCAAATAATGCTTTCTATGAAGTGTTGTTTGTTGACGTAGATGTTGAGAACTTCATTGGTTGTGCTGATGGAAAAGAACACAAGATGGACAGATAAACGTGCCTTGATATGGTAGGTTCTCCTTAGACCTTTCTATTTGATGGAGCTTGCTCCAAATTTGGAAATGGTGCTAGTATAGTTCTGCTTTCTCCTAGTTTAGAAGAGTATGATTTTTCCTTCAAGCTTAATTTTGAATGCACTAACAACGTTTTTGAGTATGAGGCATTTCTGTTGGGATTAAGAATTTTATGGAAGTATGGAGTTAGAGATATTGTTGTAAAAGGAGACTCAGAACTAGTTGTCAAACAAATAAGAAAACTATATCCTACAAAAAAATCAGCGTATGAAATAGTATAAGCATGCAGTTTGGGATCTAATTGAAATGTTGGATTCCTTTAACATTGTTTACCATGACAGAAGTCTTAATGGTGCTTCTGAAAAGTTGGTAGTACTAGGTTCTAGATTTGAGAATTGTAGCATTTCAAATTATTGTGAATACAACATTGAAGTGCTAACAAGGCCAGTTGTCCCTGATAATGTGAAACATTGTCATATTTTTGATGATGATGCACAAGTGTTAGGTTCTTAAAAAACCAAGGTGAGTTTGTAAATCAGAATATTGATTGGGAGCCAATGGTATGCATGAATGAAGGAAGAGAAACTTTGTTTGGAAAATATATCATCCAATTGAAAACAAACACTATTCCTAGAGGTCTCGTTGCACTTGAGTCAAATTTTAACAATGTTGATTGAATCATCAATAGAAAGATGCCTGCTTCAAGGGATGTGGAGGAACATGACCTGGGGACAAAGGAAAAACCAAGGAAGGTTTGGTTTGGTAGAAATTTAAGTAAAGAAGAAAAATAGTCCTATGCCCAACTCTTGAAAAAATATCAAGACTTCCTTGCCTAGTCCTATTCAGAGCTGAAAGCATATAGAGAAGATTTGTTTCAACATGAGATCCCTCTTGAAGCAAATTCCAAGCCATTTAGATAGAGGTGAAGGCCATTTAATCCACTTTTATCCTTGAAAATACAAGAGGAGTAAAATAAATTGAGAGATGGCGGTATCATTCAGCCCACTAGATATTCATCTTGGGTTGCAAACCTTGTGCCAATCAGAAAGAAGAATGGAGACATCAAAATTTGTGTGGATTTTAGGAATCTAAATAAAGCATCTATGAAGGAAAATTATCCCTTTCCAAATATGGAAAATATGTTGCAACTTGTGACAGGGTCAGAGTTGTTTTCTACTTTGGATGGTTTCTCTGGATACAATCAGATGGTTGTTAAAGAATCAGAAATATTTAAGATAGCATTCACTACTCCTTGGGGGAAATATGTTTTTGTTAGGATTCCATTTGGATTGATGAATGTTGGAGTCACTTTTCAAATAGAAATGGATGTTGATTTTGTTGGTTACATCAATGAGTTCATTGCAGTTTACCAAGATGATGTGACTATATTTTCAAGGAAGCGAGGTGATCATTTGCAACACTTGGAGAAGATGCTGACCAAATGTAGGGAGTATGGAATTTATCTTAATCCAAAGAAGTGTCATTTTTGTGTGTAGAAGGCCAATCTTCTTGGTCACATTGTATCAAATGATGGTGTTATGATAGACCCTGAGAGAGTGGAAGCAATCAACAAAGTACCTATCCCAGGAACCAGGAAAGGCATCCAATCGTTCTTTGGCCAAATCAATTTCATTAGAAGGTTTGTTTCCAACTATTCTGAGCTGAATCTTCCGATCACAAGCATGCTAAAGAAGAACCAAGTTATCAGGTGGGAGGGGGCTGCCATTCTGGATTTTGAAGGAATAAAGGATGCACTTAAGCATGCACCTATTCTAGCAGCACCAAACTATGAGAATCCTTTCCAAATCTTCTCCTTTGCCTTTGAATATACCATTACTTCTGTTTTTTTACAAAAGGATGAGAATGGAGCTGAGAGGCCTATTTCCTTATTTAGCAAGGATTTACAAGCTGCTGAGTTGAAGTATACAATCATGGAGAAACAAGCATTTGCCTTGGTGAAAGCAACAAAACTTTTCAGGCCTTATATATTGAGTTCAAAATTTTTTGCTTATGTTCCCCAAACCATGGTTAAAGACATCTTATCAGAGATGGAGATCTCAAGTAAAAGATGTAGATGGGTGAACAAACTCCAGGAGTATGATATGGACATCCAATCCAAAAATTTAGTAAGAGGTTTGGGTCTTGCTAAGCTCATGGCTAGCAACTTGCAAAATGTAGAAGTGAATCAGCTAGAGGAAAAAAGGGCAGATATCCTTGAGAAATTTATGAGTTCTGAATGGTACAAAGATGTGATCTTCTACCTCAAGCACCTATGCTGTCTTGGTCACTTGAATAAAAAAAAAAAAAGAACCATCAGGCTGGCTTCTCAAAAGTATATCATAACAAAACCTGGTCTGACTTAGAAGAACCCTAAAGGTGTCCTCTTGAAATTCAAAGCTGAAGATGAGGCTCCCAAGATAATTTCTGATTTCCATGGGGGAGTTTGTGGAGGACATTTTTCTATGAGGGTGACAACAAATATGATTTTGAGGGCTAGTTATTGGTGGTCTACTCTTTTTAAAGATGCAACCCAGCTGGTTAAAAAGTGTGATAGTTGCCAACATTTCTCTGGAAGAATAAAAGATTCAGGATCCCTTCCTTTGCATCCTATATCAATTGAAGCCCCTTTCAAACAATGGGGAATGGACTTCATTGGTGAGATTTTAGATCCTTCTAGTGCTGGTCATAAATGGATTGTTGTAGCCACGGATTATTTTACAAAGTGGGTTGAAGCAATTCCTTCTAAGAAGGCAACACACCAAATGGTAATGTATTTCTTGTTGGATCATATCATATGTAGATTTGGAGTTCCAGTTAAGATTGTATCTGATAATGCCATGTGATTTAGAGCCAAACCTTTAATGAAAATGTGCAATGAATATGGGATAAATTTGACTTATTCTTCAAAATACAATCCACAAGGGAATGGACAAGCTGAGTCCAGTAATAAGAATTTTCTCAAGATCATTAGAAGGACCTTGGAAGTGAACAAGAAGAAGTGGGGATAACAATTAAAGTTTGCAGTTTGGGCTGAAAGAATAACTCCTAAAAGAGCAACTGGTAAAAGCCCATTTGAATTGGTGTATAGAACTCAGGATTTGTTTCCCTTACACCTGCAATTATCTTCATTTCAGTTTTCCCAATAGTTGGAGGATCAAGAGCATGGCCCATATGAATCAAGGATCAATCAAATTATTGAGCTTGATGAGGAAAGAAGAGCATCCCATCAGAGGCATATCAGATTTAGAGAGAAATTGAAGAAATTATTTGACAAGAAGGTCACTCTTAGAGCCTTCAATATTGGAGATTTGGTTTTATTGTGGGATAGTAGGTATGAAGACAAGGGAAAGCATGGAAAATTTTATGCATTATGGATGGGACCTTATGCCATTGATATCAAAATTGGTGAACATAACTTCTTTCTCAAGGATTTGGATGGGGAATTGCTGGAGCTGCCTATTAATGGAAGAAATTTAAAACACTTCTTGGATTAAAAACCCAAATTGAGGTATGCACAAATTATACATTTGTATAGTCCTTATTATTGCTTTGTTTTTGTCTATTTTTTGGTGTGTGCTTTTCCCTTTTTTCCTTAGCATCCATTCTGGTTGTTTTCTCGATCTGTTTTTGGTGGTAGTTTTTGTTTCTCAGTTGCCTTGCATTTTTGAGTCCTTTCCCAATGGGTTTTTGGCACTTGGTCTACGTTTTGTCCTTGTGGCACTCACTGGGAGTGCACATCCCCAAGAAGGAGCCAATGTTGGTGCTAATTCTCAGTTTGCAAAGTGTACCGTAATGTTCCATGTCCAAATATGCTCATAAATGTTTTATCTCTCGATTTGGTGGTATACAGTTCATCTTCCCCAATTGAATGCTTTGAAGATGCCCAAGATCTTGTTGTTTTTCCCTAATTTGAAACAAAAATCCACGTGTGCCCATTTTCATGTCAATTTTTTGGGATGTGTCATTTTTCCTTTGCCAAATCATGCAAGAAATTGTAATTGATCGAATCTGAGGTGTTTGTAATTAAAAGCCCAATCCCCAGGTTGAAAATAATGCTAAATCATGTTCCAATTGATTTAAAATCAAGAAATCTACCATCCTTGTTAAAAATTTTGAATTATAGGGCATACTCTATATTTTTTACATTTTGACGGCCATATGGGTGTCATCTTCCCGTCAAATTCATCATCGTAACATATGTGGTAACGTGGTCATTTCCTATTGGCCGGGGATGGTCGGGAAATGTTTCTAACTTATCATTTTTGGAAAAATGGCACATTTTGACCGATCGCTCCGCTTTATGAAAAAAGTGCTTACGTGGCATGTTGTGATTGGTTGAGGGATTAGCGGGTTTGCCTTAAGAATTTTTGCTCTCATTTTACAAAATTCTTAAAATCACATTTTGGCCCAAAGGCCCGCGGTGAATAGGAAGAGGAAACGTGGAACAGAGGGCATGTGGATGGTGAAGGGAGTTGAAGAATTTTGATGTTTTTTTGGCTCAAAGTGACAAGGTAAAATTTTGACCCGAAGGTCCTCAACCAATGAGAAGTGGACACGTGTCCAAAATTGAAAAAGTCAAGCAAGGGGGCTAAGGGAGAATTTTGTGACATTTTTCCACTCCAATTCAGAGCCAACACATGTCCCAAAAGGTGAGGGGGTAGAGGTTCGAGCATCGGAGAAACTTTTGGAACTTTTGCAAATTTTGGAAAAGGGAGCTAAAGTCAAAATTGAAGGCGTGCCTCCGTACCCAAACTGTGGAGGACACGCGGCATTTTTCAAAAGAGTCAAATGGAGAGCGCGAGCCCGAGAAGAGTTTTGAAACTTTGCAATTTTGGTAGGGAGGTTAATGGAGACTTGGACTTGCGGAAAATCAGAGGGTTCTAGGTGGCAGGGAAGAATCGGGCTTTCGGGCCCACAGGGGTTTTATGGAAAAATTTCCTTTTTTCAAAAAAGGAGTAAAATTGAAATAATTGGTCTACATTTTTAATGGGGCCCACATATGGACATGTGGCAAGCCAAGGAGGCAGATGGGAAAATTTTGTAAAATTTTCCAAAACTTTAAAAATGTTGTAGATGCATTTTTAAAGATGTGGTCCCGATCCAATGGTTTTTGGACACGTGTCCTGCCTTATCCAAAAGTCAAAAGGGAATATTCGAGGATCTCATCCTTTTTGCCACCATGGGAGCTCCAAGAAGTTTGGAATTGTGATTTCTTCATCAATTTTCTTCTAACCTTATATGATTTTGCATCGTCTTGGCCTTCTGAGTGCAATGGAATTGTTTTCATGACCTAATTTGGTGATCTATGATGTTTTTGATGAAATTCCTACTCAGGCCCGATAAAAAAAGTAAAAGTCATATTTGAAAGTTGCAGAGGTAAAAATTGAAAAGGTAAAAGGGTGAAAAATGATTGATAAAACATGTTGGCATGCCTGAATGATAAAAATGTGACCTTGGGGTGGATAATGATCCAAAATTTGTAATGTTTTATAATTTTTGGCACACCTAGCATTCATCGAACATGTTTTTGTTTGTTGTCCCTTTCTACAAATCATGAGGATTTGTAACAAATTTGATCCCATAAGCATATTATTTTCTTGGGAAGGAAGACTCCATGATGACATTAGGTATATTATGCATTTTTGAAAAATTTGTGAAGGGAGAGAAAGAATTCAGAATTTCATAGGAAAACTGGAAGAAGCCCATTTCTCTGAGAAAACCACTTGAGAGCCATTTTCAATTCCATTTCACATCAGATTTTATCATGTTGAGCTGGATTCAAGTTGTAAAGCCATCAACAAGCTTTGAGATTGTTCCCATGACATTCCCCTGCTGATATATTTGATCATTTTATGGATTATCTGGTTTTATCTCTTGGCAAATTTTGCATATGCTTATGTTTTAGAATGTTTTCAATTTGTGTTTCTTGCTCATGTTGCAATCTTGTGTTTAGGATCTCTTTGATCATACATGGTCTCATTTCTTGTTGATGGTTTGATGAAATTTGTAATCTTATATTCAGAAGAGCCTTCATCTGATAGAAGATAAACAAATTTAAAATCATTTTACTGTCCTTGAATCTTCAGATTGTTTGTAAACCTTTGGAGGTACCTTAGGTCATGATAAAATATGGATTTCTAGATACTTTGTTGGTATATTTGGTTCAAGATTTTGTAGCAGGTTGTCAAATATTGTGTGGAAGAGCACATATTTGGGCCTTCATTTGTGCACATATCCTAGTTGAAGGAGTATTTTAAACCCTTTGAAGCATTCCTACTATTTAGGTGTTACAAATTTTTTGCAAAGGTCCTGAAAGAGTTTGGTAATCTCTGGTTGGTCTTGTCTAACATCTCTGAACAAAATTTCATTCAAAATAATTAACCCTACCCTATACTACCCCTGCTTTTCATTGTGTGTTAACAATAGAATATAATTCATTTACAAAAAATGCACAAAGCAAATTAGGATAATACTATGTCTCTACCAGCCTCTGCCTTGTTTGTAAAACATTTCCATCATTTAGTAGTGAGAACTCTTTTGAGTTTGAATAATGGAGAATTGATCATATTTTCCCAAGGCCCCTTCCATACAATATGCAAAATACAAGGATATCTCCACCTCCTTCACTAAACAAAGGCTGCAATATAGGTTCTCTTGCCGTGATTGATAGGCACAACCTAAAATAGTGAGGATCAGATCAAAATCCTTCTGAGGTGCTCCCCATTCCTTCAAATATTGAGTGCTAACAAGTAAAATATATGTCTCACCAGCTATAAATTACATACAAATCATTTATCTACCTCTGAGTGTCTTGTACAAATCCATGATGTTGCTTGATTTGTGAAGAGATTAAGTTTGGGTACCAACAAAACCCATATATATATATATATATATTGATTTAACATAGTTTTGGTAGCCACATTACAATCAAAAGGGTCATCTCAAACCATACATATTGAATGATAGATACTCAACTCCTATCAACATCTCTGATATGAGACCCTAACTATAATTTTCCCATTTTAACCGTTGATACAGATGTTTATGTCATCACTTACAACATTTAGCAATAAGTGCTCTAAACCCTAAAATTACTACAGAACTTCATACTCTCCCTCTCTTTCTCTAAATTCTTTATGCATTTTCTCTATCTCCCCTCATCTCTTTTATTTTGTCTTCGTGCATATATTACATTTTTGTCTCTAGCCTAAGCATCTATTTTTAATAGGATCAACATCCACCTTCATGCCTTCTCTCCTAAACAGATCATGTGCAAAGTGTTAATGTGGTCCTCCATTAGTGAATGCTTGTCCCTTTGAAAACCCTCCACTCTCTAAAATGATATATTCTAGGGATATCCCCTGTATGGAAATTCCTTTCCTTGACCTCCAAGGTTCCAGGATGACACCTTATCCACTCATCATGCCTAGTCATGTCCTCACATTTTCTCTCAAGTGCCTCTTGAATGCCAAATATGGATGAGTCCCTTTAAACCCATTTTTTGTCTCCCACATGCACTTTGGTTTCACTTAAACCCATCTTAAACATCTTTTTACTACATGATTTCCCCTGATTTCCCTTATTCTCACTGGTCCTATGCACATGTGCCCCTTTGGTACTTAGCCAATATTTCAGGGCCCAACATCACTAAGCATGTCATTCATCCTCAAATACATCTTGCTTCTCGAAAGAATAAAGAGTAGCGGGACAAGGAAAATCTGAATAAAGAATGAAACAATGGAATAATTTGATACTACTATATGAGGAATGGGAATTATTTCTTTACTGTCGCTTCAATATTTTCCCAAGAATCTACCTCACCCTGTGCTTGTTGAAGTAGGTCACCTACTAGAAATATCACATCATCAAAACTTAATTAATAACTCTTAACATTCAGTGTATCTACAATTCCTTCTAGCTACTTGCTAAGATCGTCTAACATGTCCATTCTGCGAGTGATCTGGGGATATAGTTCTTTAAGCCAATTATTAATTAAACCCCACAAGGTTTCGTTTGCTTCAAAAAAATTCTCAACCTTGGCTAGGATCTTATCATGCTCTGCCCTATTTCCTTTTTTCTTCTCATGAAACTCCTTCAAATCTACCTCATGCATAGCAAATAGTATGCTATCTACCCTATCTCTATCAACACAATATTCATAAACAACCTCAACCATTTGTGTGACGGTATTTACAATGGAAAGGAGCTCAGAATACCAAGTAACTGTCTCCCCAATCTTTAGTTTTTCTTCCTCCTTTTGGCATGAAAATTCCTTTTCTATTGATTCCAACATGAGTGGCCACCATTCCATGGTGAGGATGCGGGTCAAGTCTTCCAATAATTACATACTTGACTCATATTTTTGTTTAGGTGGAGCCAAGTCTAGGTGCTTCAATATTATGGTGTTTGAAATAGTTTCTATCTTCTTATGGATCTCACACACCTTTTCCTTATCCTCCCTTAGTTCATGCCTTAATTATGTGCTGATCAACTCCTTGTGCTTTGACTCCTTGTTCTTTTCAATGATCTCTTCATTTTTATTTTCAAGCTCTTCCTCCTCAAATATTATTCTTTCATTCATCCCAAAGAGCCTTGCCTCAACCTCCACTGACACTACCTCCACTGACACTTTGTTGAGTGTGTTACAAAATTTCTCAACTAATAGTTGTTGAGAATTCACTAGAGGGTTTACTCCCTTAGCATCTGGTATCTTCATCAATACCTCACGGTTGACCTCAAATTTAGGCTCATAAACATGGTACTTAAAATCCTAAGATAACATCTTCCTTATGTGTGGGTATGTACCCTCTTCATAAAATAAAGACCATGCAAGGAGTTGGTTTGAAGGCACAATACTTTGAAACAAATGTGCACATTACCTTATTTGGATCATTGATGTAGGTCATCCCTTGTTCTTGCACTTATACCATACCCTTTACACCTATATGTGTTGCCTATGAGAACCTTACTACCAAGATGGGATCTCCGCCCATGTTTTCATACTCCTTTTCTACACTTTCACTTCCCTCCATCTCCTTGAGTAATTTTTTGATGCTGCGCTCCACCTCTTGATCCACCAAGTATTTTATGATGTCTCCTACCTCCCTCTCTATGACATCCTCTATCTTCTTCTTGGTCAATCTTGGAGTCCTTTGATTCTTCATGTTGACTTCCTCACTTCCCCCCTTTCTGTGAATGCCTCCTTCATCCTCATCCTTCTCTTCATTTCACTCCTCCTCTGACTCATGTACATCATACACAAGATGGTCTTGAGACTCACTGCCCTCTTTATTGTCCTAGTCACCCTTATTTTCCTCTATGCTCTCTGTTTCTTCCAAGTCCATATTTTTTGTTACTCTTTTCTTTTTCCTAATTAGTGATTCCAATATAGGAGACTCTTATTTCTCTTCTTCCATAGGTGAATCCCTTCTTACCAGTGACTCTTCTTTTTAGGGGATTCTCTTGCTTTGGCATCTCTTCCTTAGGTCTCTTCTCTCTCCCCCTTCTATGGAAGACTTATTCCTCTATGCATAGGTGCTTAGCTTTGTGCCTAACTCTTGTGTTCCCACAGATTGTTTTGTCTATGTACTTGGTGCCTTTTTCTCAGGGGCCTCCTCTCTCTCCCTTTTCCTTGGCACAAGCATCTTTCTTATAGTGGGGTCTTCTGGGATAGAGACATCATTATCAATGTAAGTACCCTTCTCATAATTTGGCCTTATGTGTAGGTATACCCTTGCTGCGGTCCTTCTAGCAATAGGAAATTTTATTAGCTTCATCATATGTATGTCATGGGAGACATACTTCTCCACATAGGTACATTTCTTTGGATATATCAAGGTCCTGTACAGCTTGAGATAATCCTATTCTACCATGTTGGTGTCAAACCTTAGCTTCTTTGCCTCTTTGAATCTACTGACTCCAACATGGAAGTATTTCACTATGAAGTAGAATGTAAATTTGCACCAGGGCCCCTTAATTCCATCTTCCGGGGTAAACATGAAAATATAAGTGTTGGTACACAAAAAATTCAGCCTCCCCTTACAGTAAAATAGGTTACTGATCAAGTATTCTACATTCAGCACCGAATGCATCATGCTTTCACTTATACCATTTTTCTAGGCATGCCCTGTGGGTGGTCGTTATTGTGTCACAAGTGTAATTTTCAAATATTTTGGTAGGGTAAGGGTTCTCATCTGGGTATTCCCACACAAATTTATTTGGCCCATCAGGAAATCCAATCTCAAAAAATATGATGGTAAGGATGACATTACAAAACATGATATTTTCTCCATCACGTGCAACATTGATGATTTCTTCTTCTATGAATGTCGAGAGGTTATAGATGGTCCCCTATGAGATCTTAGAAAAAATGTTCAACCAAGCCTTATTGATCTATG
Source organism: Taxus chinensis (assembly GCA_019776745.2). Classification (NCBI taxonomy): domain Eukaryota; kingdom Viridiplantae; phylum Streptophyta; class Pinopsida; order Cupressales; family Taxaceae; genus Taxus; species Taxus chinensis. Next base: position 328,142,447 of record CM034154.1, read on the forward strand.
TCCATCTTTCCTACCCATTCATTTTTCTGACCAAATGAGTAGCCATCCTCATTACCGAGTCAGAAATCATAGAGATGTCTAAGTACCGTGACCCCTTCTTGTAGTCATAGGATTCAACAGTCTTCTTGATGGCCTCCTTATCATCCAAGTCATCATCAAAATATTCTCCCTAGTAGCTAAGACTATTAAATTTAGAAATTAGTTCAGGAGTTATCCGCATCCTACATCTTACGAAGTAGAAATGGTCTTCATGTACATGTGACATTAATCACTAGTTCAGTAACTCAGGTTTTTTGAAATAGGGCAACTCATAGAGTTGCAATAACCTAGCCTTCTCCATATTCACCTTTACCTCATCATCATAGATAGGAATTCCATTTGATGTCCTTTTGTCTATAAGGTGAACCAGTTCCAATACCATATCATTCTTTGTGGTACTCATTCAATGGTTGTAGTCACTCACAATCATGTTTATAATATGAGACCACCATTCTTTTCCAAGAAAGACAGTGTCTAGGTATTGCATCTTTGGATAACATTCCTTGTTGAAACTGGTGAAAAGAAATTGTTTCCCTTTTCCCTTTCCCTTCTTTAGTGATTTTTTTTTTCTTTTAGTTGGTGTCATTTATCTCTCGGGTCGGTAAAAATTCTTTATTTCTCCTAATCCTAGCTCTACTAAACTCTGTGGCTCTACCCATTCGTGAAAATCCCTTCAATTATGTGCACTAGCTGTGGAACCCTAACTTGGAAAACCCTTCTTTTCACAAGATGACGTATTCACTTACGGGATTCAAAAACTTCTACAACCTTTTCCCTCACACCCGTGTACTCTTTTTCCACTCCAGTTCACTGATCAAACTAGCTATGCACTCAAATATTCACAACTCTTTTTTACAAATTTTGTTCAAGGATGCCCTAGTTTGTAAGATTTCTTCAATATCACAAATGAAAGGTAAACAATAATTTACCTTGATATGTACTTATAGCTTTTTATTTTTTCCACAATAAGTTCCAGGCCACCTACCAATGTACGTTTGCAATAAAAGTTGTTTTTTCTTCTAAAGCCAACTTTTAATGCTTTTACCCCATGCCTAATCCTATATGAAAAATTCTACAACCTTCTCACGCGCATAAACCCTTACTAACCAAATATCCTTATGCGCCCACTTGTAGCGCCAAAGGTAATTCTTCTTTCCTTTCCCTAATTTTTGACATCACCTACCTCATGTTATTCCTTTTATTCTCAACCTTGTCCATGGTTTTTGTAAATCCTTGTTGACACCAACCTCCTCATGTTCACCATTTCCATGCATGCTTTTCCACACTACATGATTTTGATCCTTTGATTTGGGCCATCGAAACAAAGCTTCCACTACCAGTTTCTAGTTCTTGTTACATCATTTCATCCCACACAAAAATACATGCGTGGTCCTTTGTGTATAGCAAAATTTTGAAATTTTAAGTGGTTACCAGTGCATAATGTGCACACAATAACAAAAACAAAAAGAAAAAACAATGAGAAAGGGAAACACAAAGAATGGAAATGCATTAAAGGAAATCCTAGGCCAAATGTTAATACTACCTTATTTGCAAACACAACGAAGACTTATTTATAGTAGGGCTTCAACCTACTCAAATTGAAATGGCTTGATAACCATGTTCCATCCAACACTTGTAACTAGAAAGTGACTAAATCAAGTATATAGGATACAATGTATAGGCCCATCCAATAGACTTTGAATTTCCCAGGATGGTGTAGAAACATGGAATCATACAATAGCACCATCTGCCTAACCTCAAAAATTTTGTTCTTGATGTGTCTATCATGTCATGCCTTCTACTTAGCTTTCTTTGTCTTCTTACTCTAGTGAGCAATAGCCCACATCTCATCTAACTTGATTAACTTATCAATCCTCTCCTCAAGCTCTTGTTCCTCAGCTAACCCTCTTTCATGCGTTATATAAAGTGATTGTAACATAAATTCAATAGGTAATACTGCTTCTGTGCCAAACACCAATTGAAAAGGTGTGGCCTTATTCAGTCTTTTATAAGTATTCTACTATGACCATAACACAAAAAAAAACTTTATCATCCCAATCCTTTCTTCCCACATCAAAAATCTTGGTTAACGTGTGATTCATAATTTTGTCAAATGCCTTAGTGGTTCCATTAGCTTGGAGGTGATAAGGGGTGTTCTTGTGATTGGATACCATGATTCTGCCAAAAAAATCCTATCTCATTTAAGAAATGAGTACCCCTATCACTTGTTAAAATCAATAGACATCCATATCTTCTGATTATATTTTCCCACAAGAATGTAGCTACTATTTCACCTGTGCAATCCCTTTTAGGAACTGCTTCAACCCACCTCATAAGATAATATGTGTATGTAATGATATAGTGCAAAGTATTTCTTCACTTGGTAGGTGAAATTGGTTGTATAGGATCAATTACCCACTTCTCAGATGGTTTCGCACTAGATATCATTCTCAAAGTAATCTCATCTCTTCTTCCTGGTTTGCCAAAGTGCTAAAAATTGTCACATGCCTTGTAAAACTCAATGCAAACTTGGTATATGCTTTCCCACCAAATCCCTACTAGAAGGATCTTATGTGTAGTTATATTCCCTGCATAGTGTCCTCCTACAGTTCCACCATGTGCTTCTTCCATGATTGTAACGCATTCATGCTCTAACACACACCAATGAAAAACATCATTGCATCCTAGCTTATATAAGTCTCCACCAATTAACATGTAGGAAGCGAAGTGTATGGCTAACTAATTCCTTTCCAAAGTCTTCATTCCCTCTGGCGCCACACCTTTTTTGAGAAATACAACAATATCTTCCAAGTCAGAGGCCACGCGCCATAATTTAAATAGTTGTGCATCTGGTATTGTATCCTCAATGCTTTGCATGTCCTCTCCTAAGTCAATCCTTGATAAATGGTCAAGTCCCAAATTACTCTTACCCGGTTTCACAACTATTGTAAACTCTAATTCTTGAAACAACAAGACCCACTGACATATGTAACCTTGTAAAATGGGCTTTTTTACCAAGCACTTCAATGTTGTGTGGTTCATGTAGAAAATAAAGGGTGTTGCTAGCTGATACCACCTAAATTTGTGTAGCACATAGATCATTAACAATGCTTCTCACTCATTGGTAGTATAGTTCTACTCTTCTTGTGTCAACTTCCTACTAGAAAAACACAAGGGGTGGTCAACAATTCCTTCTCCAGGTTGTGCTAAGATTGCCCCAATTGCCATCCCCAAAGCATCAACATGTACATGGAATGGCTTATCCCAAGAAGGAAAGCATAATATGGGTGCAATGATAAGCTTATTCTTCAATGTATCAAATGCCATCTGTTGCACCTCTCCCTAGTGAAATGTACTTTTGTGTTTCAATAACGCTTTCAATGGAATGAAGATCTTGGCATACCCCTTAATACATTTCTAGCAATACCCCATGTGCCCAAGGAATTTGTGCAATGTGCTCTAGTTGGTAGGTTCCCCCAATCTAACAATAATGAAAACTTTGGAAGGATCCACCAAAAAACCTTCCTTACATATGATATGCCTCAAAAGGGTTCCAAATGGAGTAGTAAAAACACATTTCTTAATGTTGAGGGATATCCTCAACTACCATAATATTTCAAACATTAGCCTCAGATTGTCACAATGATCCCTTACTAATCCATATACCGTCTAATCATCAAGGTAGACTTGAAGAAACTTATGGATGAAGTCTTGAAATTCATGCAGCATAATGCGTGAGAACACAACAGGTGCATTCTTTAGTCACAAAGGCATGAATGTAAAGGAAATTCTTCCCCACTTAGTGGAGAAAGTTATATTTTCTTGATCCTCCTTTGCAATTATAACTTGATGATACCCTAAGAATCTATCTATGAAAGAATAGATCTTGCACTTTGCTAATCCTTCTAGGATCTCCTCAGTGAAATGAGGTTGGAAGGGATCAATGACACATACCGCATTCAAATCTCTATAATCAACATAGATCCTTATCCTCCCATTAGTTTTAATGCTAATAACCATAAATTATCCAATTTGATTCCTCAATGGCCTCAATGATTCCTGATGCAATCATATTTTCAATCTCCTCCTTCACTTTGACGTGAAGATTCAAATTCATTCGATAAGGTCTCTTTCCAAATAGGGTGCTCCTTACTTTAACTTGATTTTCATTTCCCCAAGGAGTGGTGAACTCCTTTAAGATCATGGTACACATGCGGAAATAAGTCTTGAAACTCACTGCAATAGATCAATGATCTTTGAAACCTCCTTTTATGACCAATTGTCCCAATAGTAGCCTCCTTAGGTTCTTCCGTTTCTAAGCCAATGATTAACCTTTCTAGGTTTTCAGGGGTTCATGGTAGGTGTGCACTTTCTCATCAGCACTATCCATAACTTTTCACACGTACCTACAGTATGGTTAGCATCCAAATTTTCCACTTCTTCACCATCGATCACGTAAACCAATTTTCCTTTTTCTTTCTCTATACATACATGCTCAAGCTGTATCTCCTCTGATTCTTCCTCATCAAATCCTGCTTCTAAACCAGGTTCACCAAATAATTACAGTATTCTATCCTCCTCCATGGCACTATCTCCCATAGTTAGGTGCTTAACAACTTACAATGCCTCATCCACCGATGGTTTGGTATTCCAATATTCGAAAGCTTGAAGGAGTTCAACTGTCAAATCTTGCTAGTTTTCTATCTAATGGTGTATCTTTGAGTGAATGTACCATGCACACACGCAACCTTGTAAAGTAGAGTACAACTTATGCACCCATAAAGAAGGTGGCAAGGCTTATGTGCCTTCCATCTAGGCCTTCTCACATGCTTGGATGTGAAACAAGGTGGGTTCCTTCCCATGATAATCTTGTTTCATAGTAGGTGCATTACTTCAGACAAACCTAACAGAGAATGTGATTCTCACTTCACACCACTATAAAAGGCTATTGTAAGGGGTTTCCAACTAACGTGTTCTGGTCTCGAGTAAGGTATAGCTAAGTACCCTTCTCTTTTTTATCTCACTTCTCCACTGGGTCTCCATTTCTCATAGTAAAAAATCAAGGTTGGATCCTCCAGAATAACTTGGTAACTTATTTCCTCCTAGGCACTTGACATGAGCACACATTTTTTACTCTCGTCACAGAGCCTAGTTGAACTGCCTTCCGACTCAACTCATATGTTATGTGTGCCCAATTTCACATGCTACACTAGTTGTATCACTTATAGATTGAGCATCTTCCCACTGAATAACTCCCTCCTTTGTTCGGTTGCACAACTTCAGGATCCTGGATATGTGCACGTAAATTCTGTCTAGGTATTCTTCTCCTAAAGGCTCAATATAGGGCACTGAATTCCCATATGTCAAAGGAATGATAACATGTTCCTCTTTATTCTCAAAACTTATATACCCCTTATTAAAATGTAAGTCAACATTGTTCTTATAGCACCAAGGGTACCCAAGTAATGTTGGAAAGTTTTCCACCTCAACAAGTGCTAAGACTTCAAAGTCTTCAGTGAACTTTTCCACTTGGATAGTGATAACAACATCCTTTAGAAAACTAATGGGCATTTCCTTTATCTTATTAGACATATAAAACACCTTTTAAGATGGCTCTAATGGGGGCCTTCCCATTTGATTCCAGGAATCCAAGGTGAAAATAGTGACTTCCACACCTGTGTCAATTAGAATATTACTTAGGATCCATCCATCAAAAACTATATTCAAGGTAATTTCCTTATCGTAGTCAAGGCTATGGGGAGGAAGGTTAGCATGTAAAACCTACCTCTCGCGCTCTTTTCTAGCACTTGGTATCTTATTCCTCAACCATTCTCCCAATAGTGGAATGATATTATCTTAGCGTACAACATCTTACACACCTCTCTGACATAATCTATATTTGACTGAGGAACCTTAATGTTTTTCTTTTACCCCAACTTCCAGGATTTCTCCTTCAGACATTAAATTTACCCTTGAAGACTCATGATTATGTCCATGGTCTCTTGATAGACTTCCTTGGATAGGGTAGGGTCGAGATACTTCCCATACACCACCCATTCTCTTGTAATCAATGGTTTCTACTTTGGTATCTCCTTGGTGTGTGTAGCCTTAGCTCACATCATCACCAATACAGGTTCTAATTCTGACTCACGTTTTACCCTTAACATCCATTACGAGTCATCCTTCTTCACGCTTACCATCTCGGTGCCCTTGTATTTTTGGTGTTGTTGGCTCATATTTTCAAATAGATTTGGGCACTCCTCATACTTGTGCTTCTTTCCACACCAAGAGCAGTGTATAGTAGGTCAAGACATTTGCACTTATAGTTCTCCGTAGACCCACAATTGTAATAATTTTCATGCAATAACTCACTTCATCCACCTCCATGGTTTCTATGACCTCTCAATCCTTTGCGAAAGCCTCTTCCATGAGCTCCTCCATCTACAAATTCTTCATAGTTATGACCATCATCCTTGGAATTATTTGCAATGCTGGTCTGGCACACACCAATATCAATGGCATCATGTATCTATTCAATCAATTTACAATCCTTGGTGTCATGAGTAGTAGAAGTACAAATCTTGTAATAAGAAAGAAATATTCTTACAGATCATGCACTATTAGTAGCACACGCCTAATTTCATCATGATCTCCATGGAAAATATCAAACTCTACTATCATAGCGCATACCAATCTCCAAGGAAAATTGTCCTTTGTATGCCCTTCTACCTCACAATCCATGCACCATAGGCCATTGCGAGTCTCATGTGCTGAGTTCGCAGATAGCTTCTCGAACTAATTTTCCATTGATTTAGAAAAAGTACTATGAGCTTCAAGAAAAGGGCTAACATCAGTATCTACACTTCCTACACCCTCAGCACATAGGGAAACCTCCAAGGCCTCACACGGGTATGTGAAAGTCTTATGTGACAACGCTCTCCTGAAAGGTGTTATTAGTCCTCCAATGAACCACTGAGCATGCTGAGAAGGATGAATATCATAAGAAAGTTTTGATAAGAGAGTCTTACAACATGCATCATACTCCTGCACACTCTCTACCATACCTTGTTGAATTTCCTTTAGTGCGCTAATGCTCTTCTGTTCAAACTCAGGAATATGAAATTCAGCTAAGAAGGCATTACACAACGTGATGTAATCTACCACTATCTGGTGGGGGTCATACTTCTGGTACCAACTATGTGCGTGTCCTTGTAATGTTGTTACAAACTAACTTGTCTTATGTTCTAGGGTAGTGATCCCCTTCACGCACCATAGCAACTTAAATTTGTGTACATATTATGCAACATGCTCAACACCTTTGTAATCTAGTAGATGAAAAGACATTTTAAACAATACTTGTTGAGGTGGTTAAGGCCCTTGTCCACTTGATCCAAAATCTTGATTCCCTCCGATGTTTCATCTACTACTAGATCCATAAGATCCACCACACCTATTCCTCCTGACCCACCAGATCCTCCAGGTCCACTAGGTCCACTTGCTAGTTCCTATTCCACCAGATTGCACAAGATCCACCTCCCATAGCTAGTAAAGGGTCCTGAAGTGGTCGTCATCTTGTGTCCCCACTGTCGTGACTAAACTATGCATGCCAACAGTCTGTGATATTGCACCACTACCAGATGTGTGTCCCACGCCAGTTCCAGACATGATAACCAAGATTTGTGTACCCATACTTTTCAAAAATGTCACTTCAGACAATATACCTCCAAACATAGGAAACGATTGTGTAGCCATATGTGTGCTAAATGAAAAGTTTTATCTCCTAGGTGTTGATTGATTACTTCCACTAGTACCAACTGTGTTAGACAAAACATATATCTGGATTTGGAAAACTAAGTGCCAGGGGTTGGTCACTAAGTGGATTTAGATGTGTACCAATGGATCTCATTTCTCCAAGTGATGAGCTCTCATCAGAAGCTGAAGGGGTCTATCTCCCACACTTTCCAAGATGGGGTAACACAAACTGCTCAATTCCTCTGTGTAAACCTAAATTCCTTCCCACAACGTCTACCTACATAAATACATCACTCCTACAACTTTGCATTTTTTATCTAACTCCCTCTCATGAGCTTCATTATACTTGAGTCATATCTCTTCCCTCTCCTTTTCAGCTACAAGGTATGCCATATTCCTCCACCCTAGCTTCCTTTACCAATGCTAAGAAGAATCTTAGCTAGCCATAGGAAATGCTTCCAAACTCAATGTAATGATCAAGATATTTATAGCTAAAAGGATAACACACAAGAATGATCCTCTTGGCTCCCTAAAAAACTCAAACTCAATAATCTCTAGACAGGAATACGTAGAAATTGTTTACTCCAAGATATAACTCATCAAAAATCTACTCCACCAATGATCAAAAACATGTGTCCAAGTCATATCGACATCATGCAACTTCTAGTACTCATCTTGAGTACATACATGAGGTCTATAGCACTAGATTTATCTATATGCATACACTGAAATCCATTCATATAACTCAATTGGAAAACAAAAAAAAAGGTCGCAAACAACTCATGATACAAATGTTCTTCTACCCATTTACGTGTATCAAACTCAGGTCCAATACTATATCTCTGAGAAAACTCATCCTCCGTGATTTTAAGCCATGCTTCAACACTGTCCAAGGTCAAGCACTTTGTCATCACACACCATTCTCACAACAACTTTGAAAATAGGTCCTGACAATGGAACCAAGATGTAGTCATTTATTTACCCTTAATACCTTTACTAACCAAAAGCATGCCAGCCTATCACCCAGTGGGCATTGGGCACTCACTTGAGGCATGCATGGGGCACTCGATTCCCTCCTTTGTGTGAGATTTGTGAGAAGGTTGCGCCATTAATGGAGGATGATTTACAGAAATAAAAGTACATTCACTTATTTAAAGAGGTAGAAGATGCAACTAACATATATGACATTAATGCATCACAAAAGTTAAATAAAATTGTAAGAAATGTAATAAACTAGATCTAAGCCATGATAAGTCATATCGCACAAGGGTTTACACCCATAAACAAAATATATAAAATGAACGCTTATATATATTGATTTAACCTAGTTCTGGTAGCCACATTACACTCAAAAGGGTCATCTCAGAACATACATATTAAATGACAGAGACTCAACTCCTATCAAGTCCATCTCTGATATGAGATCCTAACTATAAATTTCCCATTTTAACCCTTGTTACAGATCCTAGTGCTATACATAGGCTTATGACATCCCTCACAACCCTTTAGCACTAAGTTCTCTAAACCCTAGACACTATAGCATCACATCATACTCTCCCTCTCTTTACTATATTCTTTATGCAGTTACTCTTTATCTCTCCTCATCTCTTGCATTTTGTCTCTCTCTTTTTCCCTCTTCTATCTTGTCCCCCCCTTGTCTCTATCCCAAGAATCTAATTTTATAAGATCAATACCCACCACCATGCCTTCTCTCCTGAATAGATTGTGTCAAGTGTCGATGTGGTCCTCCATTGGTGAATTTTTATCCCTTTGTAAACCCTCCACTCTTTGTAATGATGTCTTCTAGGAATATTCCCTATGTGGAATATCCTTTTCTTGACCTCCAAGGTTCCAGGCTAGCACCTTATCCACTCATCACACCTAGTCATGTCCTCACATTTTTCCTCAAGTGTCTCTTGAATGCCAAATATGGCTAAGTCCCTTTAAACCCTTGTTCTACCTCTCGCATGTGCCCTCGTTTCACTTAAACCCTTATTAAATCCCTTTATCTTGTGTGATTTCCCCTGAGTACCCTTCTTCTCATTGATCCTATGCATGCACCCCCTTTGGTACTTAGCCAATATTTTACATTCAAGAGACACTTGAGGAAAAACCATACAATCTTCTCTTCCTCAAAATCTCAAGTATAATCCTTAAATTCTTGTTGTGTTCTTTTATGCTTTTAGAATAGATAAGAATATTATCCAGGAATAGAAGAATTTTTTTTTCCAAGTATTCCTAAAAGATATTGTTCATCTAATTCATGAAAGTTGCAAGTGCATTTGTCAAACCAAAAGGTAAAAACAATGAATTCCTAATTTCCATACCTTGTTCCAAGAGTTGTTTTATGAATATCCTCATCCTTAATTCTTAATTGATGATATCTAGATCGAAGATCTATATTTGATAAAATGATTCACCACACATATGATTAAACATATCATCAATGCTAGGAAGAGGATATGTATTTTTTATTTTTGCTTTGTTTAACATTTGATAATCAATGCACAATTTAAGTGTTCTATCTTTCTTTTTGACAAAAATTGTTGATGCTCCCCAAGACAAGACACTCGGTCTAATTAAACCCTTAGATAAAAGTTCTTGTAACTATGCCTTAATTTCCACTAATTTAGTTGTAGTCATATGATAAGGTTCCTTAAAAATAGGCTTCATCCCAGGTTTGATCTCCATAGCGAAGTTGAATTCCCGTTTTGGCAGAAGTTCTTCCGGAAACACATCATTGTACTCAAATATTTTTCCATAAAATCATTGTTTTCATTTTTTGATTCAAATATTTTAACTACGTATAACATGCAACCTATATGTTTTTCCTTTTTATGTTACATAGCTGTTAGTTTCCTAACTAAAATTTCCCATTTAACCCCTTGAATGTCTGTTGTTTTCTGAAGGTTGTCAAGACATATAATATGTTTTTTAAAAAAATTAGCTTTCACTTTATGACCAGAAAGTCTATTTATACCAATTATTACATAATTTGATCCTAAAGGATCCACACACAAGTCTACTTTTGTAGAAAAACTTGAAAATTCTAAAACTGCACCAAAAAGACATTTACTAACAGTATGGAGAACATTATTCCCATAATGAATAGTACATGATTTTTCCATTATTCCATATTTCCTTTTTAATTTAGCAGCTATTTTACTAGAAATGAAACATTCTATAGAACCAGTATCAAAAATTATGGTTACAGGTATACTGAATAGTTTACCTGGCACATTTATTGGCGAATCTTGTTTTTCAGCTTATTTATCAGCTACTCCAACATGTATCTTGTGTTGCTGATTGTTTTAATTTTTCTTTAGAGGGTACTGATTTGCATAGTGATCTTTTCCACAATTGTAATAGGACCTAGAACATCCCTTATAGGTCCTGTTTTTGGTTCAACCTTATTTTCATCCTTAAAATTACTTTTTTGGGTGCTATAAGATTTCTATCCATTGTAGTTATTCTATGAAAAATTATTTCTGTTATTCACAACATGTTTATTTGTTGATGTTTTCTTACCATTATTGGTTCTAAACTTTATTTTTTTCCATAATTTTTCTAGGCCACCTATTTAGGTGCAAGTGATGAAGTAGTGTTTGAGATTTTATTTATAATCTCTTCTTAATGCACATAAATGACCTTCAATTTCTGTTCTTGCCTTATGGATTTTTCTACAACTCCTTCCATGGTGGTTGGGTTGTGTACATCTACCTCCCAACCAATGATAGGATACAACCCCATAATAAACTTGCGTATCCTGAACTTTTCGTCAGTTTGGTACTGTGGGACATACTTGAGAAGTTTAGTAAACCTCTTCTAGTATTCAGTTATAGTTAGTTTTTCTTGTACTAAATTCTAATTTTTTTTCATTTTTATATCATAATAGAGTTGTTGAAACTAGAATTACATGAAGTAGCCCTTAAATTGATCCCATGTAATGATTACTTCATTAATGTTTAGTTCATCCTTTCGGTTGTCCCACCAGGAGGATGTTTCATGGGAAAGCTGGTAAGATCCCCATACTGCTTTAGTTTCTTGTAAGTTCCTTATTGCAAAGTACTTCTCTATTTCACTGAGCCAATTCTCAGACCCATCCCCTAGTGTAGTTGCATTGAAATTTGGTGGAATTATCCTTTTTATGTCATTAGTAATTTCAGCTTCCAATCTAGCCTTTTTATTTTCAGGTTGAATAGGTGCATTTACAGCCTTATTATTACCATTTGCAACATTGTTATTTTCCACATTATTGTTATCAACACCAAGATTTACAACATTACTGTTGTTTCATGGAGGTGGATGATTGTTATTATCAGTATCATCTTCATCCTCTTCATTTCCCACTACTTTTTTTTCAAGTACAACAAGAGGATCTCTTGTGTCCAACAAGGTAGCAAGGATCTCATCAAGGTTTTTTGTTCTACCTTCCTCACCACCTGGAGGGGGATTATTTGCAGTACCTCCCCTTGTTGTAACCATTTTATATTAACAAGAAATTATTTTTTCATTAGATATGGACTCTATAGGTTTAAGAGTGACAACCTTCATCTTTGATACCAAAATGTAACTGTTGGTTACTCAAATGTGCACTCGTATATTGGATATCAAAAGGGATGAGGTGTATGAGACTACAATGAAACCACCCCAAAGTTGTGGAACCTAACGTGCTTGGGACGGATCTCTGGAGAAGGATAATTACTCTACCTACCTCTAACACTACTATTACTCCTAATGCTGAATGCAAATCCTAGACTAAACATGCCAAGGGACCAGGGATAGAAGGATGTGTAGAAAGGGAAAATCATAAGCTAAGGAAGGTGATAACGCCAGAAGGAAAGGGTTGATCTCTATACATGAGTGGTGAAGGAGACATAGAGAGCACATGAGAAGAGGGCGGACAACACGCGCTGCAGATCAACACATGGGATCTGACTTCAAGTGGGTGAAACACATGAATGTGGGGAATGCAAGCACAGGAGTACACACAACATGCCAGAAAAGGCAAACAAAGAGGTGAGATGTAATGAAAACAAGAGAGGGAAGATGAGAGTTCCAGAAAACATGATTTTATTGGTTAAGGGATTCACAGTCATTTATATTCACAAAAGGAAGTGAGAAAACATTGCAGAGACCACACCAAGGTCTGAGACCCATGGGAAGTTAGCCACCATTTTGGCATGGTGTCGTTACAACAAGGAGGGATGTTTTTTACAAAGCATAACTCTCTTATTTATAGAAGAAGGAGAGAAGAGAAGGAAAAAGGGAGGTAAACTTTGATTCAAATCTTTAACCACCAACAACAAGTGATAAATGTCTGAAAATCCACCCCAAATCTATCGTGTCTACATAAATTACTTGTTCGGAGCCTCGAAGAAGGAGGAACGATGGATCAGATCAAATCTGATCTGGTTGTTGGCAAAAATAGATCCTATATTAATGGCACAAAGATGTTTCTTCATTTTTTCCCACCTAACCTTTCCAAAATTAAAGTTTTAGATCTCCATGGCATAGACGAGGCCAAGATCTTTGCAACAGTTCTAGATTTGTTAGATTTTGAACAGTGAGTAAAAAGATATGTTTATTTGAAATTTGAATAAGGTCCATACAAAATGGTAGAAACCAACAAACAAAACGGGCCCCCTTTTGAATATGGAGGCTCTGTGCTCATTTAGAAATGTGCTCAGGATTTTACCTTTGAAGGAGTGTCGGGTTGACACATGGAAGGAAGGTGAACGTGCAGAATGTGGGCATAAGGGAGAAGTGGAAGAAAGAGGAAAAGAGGGGTGCATGTTATGCATGCAGGGAGAAAAGGAGTAAGTGCATGAAAGGGAAACTAAGGGGAGGAATAGAGGAGCGTGGGTGAGAGGAAAGCATACTTACAGAAGGCAAGTATGAAAACAAGACATAGGAATTAAACTAAAGGAAGGTACACAGAGGGAGAAATAAAAGAGGATGTGTAAAAGAAATAAGTTTGGGTAAATGCACAAGAGGAATTCCAGGGACTTAGCTGATTAGAAGGTAAGTCTATAGAGGTGTGTGCAAGGAGTACATGATGGGATAGGAGAGAAATCGGGTGCATAGGAGGAAGGATTGCAAGGGAAAAATGGAAGGAGAGAAGAATGTAAAAGGGAGAAGGAAGGTACGTAAGGGAACATAGAGGAAATACAACTGTACCAAGGTGTTACAAGAATAATCTTGAGTGCACGTGACCTGAAATGTGAAACACCAAAGTCAGGATGTAAATATAAGTTATCCAGATAACTAGAAGAATTAGTTGTATAACAGTTTTGGTGAATTTAGGGGGCCATCTACCTACTAGTCGAAGAGACCAGTTGCCTTATAAGTCCATTGGACATGGAGTCAGGTGCTGATCTTGAAGATTTGGTCGACAACTTGAAGAACACTCTGGAGTCACTTGAAGCTCTGTCTAAACTCTGAACTGAACTTTTACTCTCAAATGAAGATATTCTGAATTGGTTTGATGAGAGTGGAAGCTATGTACTGACCATTGGAACTACCTCTACAAAAATTGAACTGTCATCACAAGAAGCAACAAAAAGGGTGCATGGGAAAGACATGAAAGGAAATGTGCCATAGGGAGTGCACTGAAATAGAAGCACAACACTATGTACAAAGCTGACAATCATACATGTCCCAAATGGAACATGCAGAGTGTGTGTGAGATCTTGTGTTATTGAAAGAAAACCTAAACTAACCTAAACTAACCAAAGGCAAGGGGCGCTCAAGTAAAACCTGTAACAGGTAGGGAGAAGTAACTTCCCTTCCTTACAAATTATGACCATATAATTGATTTAGAACTGAACATGGTTAGGAATAATAGTGAAAAACATCCTTCTTGATGGCGTTTCACCCTCCTCAAAGTATCAACAAACATAACATACACCTCCTAGAGTTTTTTTCTACTTAGATATAGGAGGTGCTGATGCTGACCCTTGACACGGTGAAGATCTACCTCATGCTATGAAATGAGAATGACTAGTGGTAACTCTATTTTTGGCTCTAGGGTAGCTCAATATCTAATTGGGCATGGTCTGATCCTTGTGGTTTACCCATTTTTCTGAAACTTGACTCCAAAAATGGAGTATTTTTGTGGAACTTCTTGGATGGATGGTGTGAGAGAAATGATGACATCTTCTTTCCCTTTTCCTTCCTTCTCTTGTGAAGAACATGGAAGACTATGATCCTCTAACCTTGGTTCTAGAGGGCTATCATGAAGTGTAGGTTCTTTTCCTTGAAATCTCTCCTTTATGGAGGTAGGCTCGTGTGCTTGAAAGGTGGATGATGGAGGAGAAAATGATGTGATCTCAATGGGATCCTCTCCATCAAAGAAATCTTCCAAGTATAAAAGACAGTCTACCTCCTTTCTTTCCTGCTGTATGTGTTCAACCTCCTACATGGTGTCCTCTGGATCTGCAATTTTCTCACCATGGTCCCCATCATCTTTAAACATGAAGTTTGAAAGCTCAAAATATTATTCAACATTAGAGTTTAAAGGGGATGAAGTGAGAGGAATAACTGAAGGTTATCTTGTGGCCTGCTCTACACTTAGAGCCTATGTAACTATATGGTCCTCCTCCAAAACTTCTCCTTCTAGAGCTAACTTATTCTCCTTTGGAAAAGGCACCCATATGACTTCCTCTTCCCAGTCAGAGTCACATGAGTCACGCCATTCTTCAAATTTCTTGCAGTCATCGAACATGATGACATTGGTTAGGAGAGACGCATTAGCTGGGGGTTGTTCATTTATGATACATCTAGATAGAGGGGACTCGGAAGAAATGGGAGGATGGATGTAGAATGGATGGAAGGTGTGCATGTAAGAGGAGCAGATGTGTGCATAGGAAGGGGAATGGAAGAAAAATGAAGGTGAGATGAAAGCAAGGGAGAAGGGATGGAATTCTCAATGGGGGCAGCACACAAGAAGCTAGGAACATGCACAACAAGATGAGATGATGTAAGTTGGTGTGGAGGAGTAAGAGAGTTGTAGGATGGTAGTGCAGGGTTTCCCCATTGATAGGGTTTCCATGAGCTAGATTTTTGAGCCTTCATCTCTTCCACCCAGTCTATAATCTAGGGAAACATCTTAATGATGAAGTACAACTTCTGCTGGGTGTTAAACCAGCCTAGTACAGGGATGACCCATGGACAAGGGACATTGTAGCCTACTTTGGCTACTTTTATATAGCCCATGACTTTGAGTTACATTAATTCCATCTCCGTCTCTTGCACCTACCTCTCAAAATCAGATTTGGCCAAAGATTCACCACCATCATCTACATAAACCTATTCTTCATAAACATTTTGGTTAGAAAAAGGTGGGTTGTATGCATTTTTCAAGATAATGGGGCTTATAATAATGATTTGGAGGAGGATTTTCAAACTGTGGGGATGGAGGGAAATAGTTCTCCTACTACAAATGAGAATCCCATGGCAGGAGAGAAGTCATGATTGCACAACTTCAAAAGAGGAATGTGGAATGGTGAAAAAGAAGAAATGAGTGGAGGAATGAGGGGAGACTGGTCTGCACATGAGATAATGGGTGCATTGAATTAGTTAAGTCGCCAGATGTTTGAAAAATACCTCCAAATGTTGGATCTCAACAATAACACATTGAAATTTCTGAAATGAAGATGTAAATCTCTTCACTCTGGTCCCATAAGGTGTGGCAGAAACTATTTTTTGCTTAAACATGCACCCGCATCTTGTATTTTGAAAGAGATGAGGTGTCTAAGACCACAATGGAACTGCCCCAAAATTATGGGACCTTGCACGCTTGGGACAAATCTCAAGAGAAGGCTAGTTCCTCTACCTACCTCTAATGTTGTTGGTACTCCTAATGTTGAATGCAAATCCTATAATAAACATGCCAAGGGACCAAGGATAGAAGCATGTACAGAAAGGGAAAATCCTAAGCTAAGGAAGGTGATAGTGCCAGAAGGAAATGGTCTATCTCTCTCCATGAGTGGAGAGGGAGACATAGAGGGCATGGGAGAAGAGGGCAGACAACATGTGCCACAGATCAACACATGAGCTTTGCCTTTAAGTGGGAACAACACATGAACATGGGGAATGTAAACACAGGAGTACGCACAACATGCCACAAAAGGAAAACAAAGAGGCGAGATGTAATGAAAATGAGAGAGGGAAGATGAGAGTTCTAGAAAAAATGATTTTATTGCTTAAGGGATGCACAGTCATTTATATTAAAAACAGGAGGTGAGAAAACATTGTAGAGACCACACCTAGTTTTGAGACCCATGGGAATTTAGCAACCATTTTGGCATGGTGTCGTTATAACAAGGAGGGATGTTTTTTACAAAGCATAACTTTCTTATTTAGAGAAGGAGAGAAGAGAAGGAAAAAGGGAGGGAAACTTAGA
This sequence comes from Taxus chinensis, assembly GCA_019776745.2. Taxonomy (NCBI): domain Eukaryota; kingdom Viridiplantae; phylum Streptophyta; class Pinopsida; order Cupressales; family Taxaceae; genus Taxus; species Taxus chinensis. The sequence goes on from CM034154.1 coordinate 328,159,644, forward strand.
TTCAAATCTTCAACCACCAACAATAAGTGATAAATGCCTAAAAATCCACCCCAAATCTATCGTGTCTACATCAATTATTTATTCGACACCTCAAAGAAGGAGGAACGGCGGATCAGATCAAATCCAATCTAGTTGTTGGGGAAAATAGATCCTATATTAATGGCACGAAGATGTTTCTTCATTTTTCCCACCTAACCTCTCCAAAATTAAAGTTTCAGATCTTTATGGCATAGAAGAGGCCAAGATCTTTCCAACGGTTCAAGATTTGTCATATTTTGAGCAGTGAATAAAAAGATATGATCATTTGAAATTTGAATCAGGTCTGTACAAAATGGTGGGAACCAACAACCAAAATGGGCCCCCTTTTGAAACCAAAAACATGGAGGGTTGGCGCATGTCTAAGGGAAGCCTTTGTATTTTTCTTTTGGAGTTACGCTGGGCTAACACGTGGCTTCTTCCATAGTTCACTCAGTTTCTTCATGTTTCGGCTAAGTCTTTTGCTCAGCAGGGTCATATATTTGACTGGGGGCACATAGTAGCCTAGTGCTTGTTTGGAAACCCTCTCCCCAATATTTCTCTTGAATTAGTGTTGTGCTAACACTTGAGACCATCCACTAGCCTATCTTAATGATTTGACTATTCAACATGACCCTGTCCTTTTATGAAACCAGACGCGTGGAGGCTCCGTGCTCATTTAGAAATTTGCTAAGGATTTTACCTTTGAAGGAGCATCGGGTTGACACTTTGAAGAAAGGTGAACATGCAGAATGTGGGTGCAAGGGAGAAGTGGAAGAAAGAGGAAAAGATGGGTTTGTTCTATGTGCATGGGCATATGAGGAGCAAGCATGTGATAGGGAAACAAATGGGAGGCATAGAGGAGCACGCGTGAGAGGAAGGCATACTTACAGAAGGCAAGTAAGAAAACAAGATGTGGGCATTCAAATAAAGGAAGGCACATGAAGGGAGAAAGAAAAGAGGACAAGTGAAAGAACTGAGTCTGGGTAAGTGTACAAGATGAATGCCAGGGACTTAGCTGATTGGAAGGAAAGTATGTAGAGGTGTGCGTAAGGAGTGCACAATGGGATAAGAGAGAAAGTGGGTGCACAGGAGGAAGGAACATAAGAGAAAAATGGAAGGAGAGAAGAATGTAAAAGGGAGAAGGAAGGTGTGTAAGGGCGTGTAGAGGAACTACAACTATGCCAAGGTGTTAAAAGAATAATATTGAGTGCACACAACCTAAAATGTGAAATACCAAAGTCATGATGGAAATATAAGTTATCCAGATAACTAGGAGAGTTAGTTAGATAATAGTTTTGGCAACTTTCGGGGGCCATCTACCTGCTAGATGAAGAGACCAGTAGCCTTAGAAGTCCATTGAGCATGAAGTTAGGAGCTATGAAGATTTGGTCTACAACTTGAATAACACCCTAGAGTCACTTGAATCTCTTTCTAAACTTTGAAATAAACTATTTCTCTCCTATGAATATATTCTGGATTGGATTGATGAGAGTGGAAGCTATGCATTGACTGTTCGAACTGCCTCTACCAAAATTGAACTGTCATCACAAGACAACACAACTAGCATCTTGCGATACTTTGGAAAAAGTTTTAAAAATGTTTACCATGCTTACATTCCTAGACAGAATACTCGTCAAAAGGAATATCTCTCTCACCCCACTTTAACTATTATCTAGACTAGTCTTCCTTGAATTTTGTCAACCAAATTCCAAATCAATGTTTTTACACTAACTAGGGACAAATCACATAATCTAGTGTTGTAGTCTACTTAGGGTGACTAAGGATAAGTAGAAATAATAAAATCAACTTATGTCTATTCAGGTGTGTTTATTCACTCTAGGTCAACATGAGTTGACGACTACACTTGACTATATGCCTATCCTAGTCTAGAGTAACAAAGTGAGTTGAAAATCTACTTATGACAGTTGAGTTAGAGGAGATGAGTGGGATATTGAGGCATAGTGGCTGCTTCATAGTATCTTCCTAATGACTTTTTTCATTAAGTGGTTATTGTGAATCAGCAACTATACTGTAGCAACCCACTAAGTACCTTTAACATGACTGCCATACTTAATGAGGAAATTGTTTAATTAACTTTCATCTTATTAATTAATTTAATTTACATTACGCACGTATCTAAGGGAATTTTTTTTTTGAAAGATGATTCCCTTAAGAAAGGCATCGTAAAACACCCTTAAACCAATTGAGGTTATGCAAAAAAAATTTGTATTAATGATTTTGAACTCATTTTCAATTAATCATTTGTTCATTAGCCCCATAATCCATTTTGATTTAAGTAATAAGAACTTCATCAAATCTTCTTTATTAAGCTAGTTTAATAGTATACATATTGTTTAATTCATTAGGTTGATTTAATGATTTCCATATCATTAAATTTTCCTACCTCATCATATTACAATAGTCATATCTCTTTTCCGTTTATTGGTTCATGAATTAAATAAATCAATTTATTTTTTAACATTATAAATTAAACTTATCATTATAATTTAGGACTATAAATATATCTCTATTAATATTTTACTAGGCCAAGTGTTGACTCATAATTCAATAGATTTAATATCCGTCAAGGTGTTGATATAATCATCCACATATGATAAATACCATATCCTTGGCCATTGTAATTAAGATAAGTAATTTCCTTATTTATCCACTTAGGATCTTATAGATTCATTTACAAGTTCCAAAAACATTCATTTGGTTCAAATCCAATTAGGAATACATCAATAATTGTAATGTTGGTAATACATTATCCTCTCGGTCTTAGTAAGAAAATTATATCAGAATTATAATTTAAGTAGTTTACTATGATAACTTTAGAATAAGGACTCTATTAAATAGTTCCCCATTTATTCCGTTCATAATCCAAAGTTATAAAATCATCATAGAATCTAACTAAATCCATTTATCTTACAAATCTTAACTAAACAACAAGTAAATTTGACAAGGCATAATTCAATTCACTCAAATAGCTATAAGTATTTCATAAACATTTCAATCATAAAATAATATCATTTTTCAACCATTACAGAGTACAATGACACTAGAACTTCATGACTCATGCAAAAATCATTTCCTAACTATAAAATTTTCGAATATCCAAAATTTAACATCATCAATAAAACAAATGAAACTTTCTATAAGTATTTCACCTTTCACTTTTCACGAAATCCATCTGCACATTTTCTAGCATGTGTCAGTTCATGAGAATTGATTATGATAAGAACTAACACATTAGAACAACATGCTAACATCTATTAATTTCATGAAAGAACCCTTCCATTCCATGAATTTGTTCCAAGTTCCCTAACCCAAAAATCATGCAAAAATGCCATAATCCCAAGTTAAGAGAAAGAATTCACTGTACCCTTTTATGTACCATTTTCCTTAACTAACAAAAGTTAGAGATCCTTCAAGTAAAAACATTAATCTAACATTCAAACTAAATAGTCAAATGGTTTTTAAATTGCAATCAGGTAATCATAAAGATTACGTGATTGGAATCCAAAACTATTTCCATTCTTCTTTATTTCCATCAGTTAACAAGATCACATAACAAACCCATTCATAGATCAAACTTACAGTTGAGTCCTAAAAATCATCAAATCATATATATATATATATATATATATATATATATATATATATATTCTCAAAGATTTAATAATTGCTAAAATAAGAAACAAGATTTCTCACAACGCCAAAATGGAATTTCAGAAAGATATAATAGAAAACCAGTAAGCTACAAAAAACCAAATTTTCAATCATAATATTTAACTCATAAATTAATATAAAAAATTGAGAATAGTTCTTTTCACGATACTTATAAAAAAGGAAAAATAAATGAATGGGTTAGAGACTATCATGTCTGGTAGTTCTCTCTAACTCTTTCTCCCAAGCTTCTAATTATCCTGTGAAGTTTCAGAACAAGATTTCCAATAAAAAATCCAACCAAAACCTTTGAAAAATCCCCATTTTTCCTCTCCTCTTCCTTTATAGTTTTCAAACTAATTTTTTTCCATTGTTTCCACCATGCAATGGAAAACTTAAATTTGTAACAAAATCGAACTAATAGTTTGAAAAATGGAAAAATACATGCAGATCCATTAAGCTTGAAAAATAAAAATGCAGAACAAAATCCACTAATTTACTTTTCCTCCAAACCATCCTAGAGATTACCAAGGAAGTTTCCTCTCATTTTTTTAAGTTAATTAATGCTAGGATGGTTTGAGAGTCCTTCCACAAATCCACCAACTGCCAATTAAACTTAAAAACTAAAATTAGATAAACATGCAATTCTTTCCAACCAACCAACTGGAGTTAGTGCCCACCATGTCTATCTTGGCTTCGTCCAAGAATAGCGCAAGTTTTCATTGAATGTAATTCAATTCCCACAGTATAGTTTGCGTTTGCACCCATTAGCCATGTTCAAACCCTAAGGGTTTAAGTAACCAGAGTCTCTGTCTAGGTTAGGTTTAAGTCCCAAGTAGGTTTAGGTCTTAGGCCCTTTTAAGAAACCCTTTTAAGAAATATAAACCTTAGCTTAGGATAAAAAAAATTCCTCTATGTAGTTAGGAATTAGAATCCCCTTTCCCAAAATAATTCCCATCGTATATTAGGATCAAATTCCTTAGCAAAGTTAGGTTAGCAAAATAATAAATGTCACCTAAATGTAGTTTTAATTATATCTCCCCAACATATTTCAACTTAAAACATTTAATGAAAATCATGTCTACTTACAAAAACATCACAAAGTGGCCTAATCTCAATGAAGAGTGAATTAATAGATGCTTCCAGGTGCTCTGGTGGCATCTCTTCATTCATGTCTGGTAGAGTTTCCATGCTCGTAATAAGTCAAATTCAGTTAGAGTTAATAAAAATGATCATACCATTTATCGATCGAATGCATGCCTTGGATCACTGAAATTGATCCAAGGTATGACTATCTCTTTATTAGCATTGAATAAATTATGGTTCACATTAAATAATCAACTTAAGTATCATACTAGCATGGTCCTTAGGACTGAATTTACCTTTGGTTATATAGATTATACCCCAAAACTTAGCATAGTGAGTAAATGAATAAAATCCAATGTTAGTACTATTCTGTTACATTATGACTGTAGTAGAATTATAAAATAATTCATTTAATCAACAAACAAACATGACCAATAGTCAAGAGAGTAAATCGTCTCAAAATAGTAATCATATATCTACGTTTGTAAATCTCAGCTAAAGATACAAGTTAAGATATCAATTATGACTGATGCATTATACAATAAAATATTTAATAAACAAACCAATAATAAGCAATAGAATCATAAGGTGGCTTCTCCTCATGTAAGAATTTGATGTCACCATAGTGGACAAGCCTTATAAGGATGACGTGGTAGCATATTTCCTCTCTAGGATGGAGACCAACAGTGAGGAGAAAATATTTGATTATTCCTTTCCTGATGAGAACTTATTTGATATATATACAAAAAAACCTTGGTATGCAGACATAGGAAACTACTTGGTCTCAAGTAAAACACCTCAATATTAGTTATACTATGAGAATAAATATATATTTGAAAAGATTGTACATTTTTCTTAGATATCACGATTTCTATTTCATACAAGTCAAGATCAAATCATGAGAATGTGTATAGATGATAAAGAGATATATGATGTCCTTACATCCTTCCATAGTTAACCTTGTGGAGGAAATTTTTATACAAAAATAATAACATAGAAGTTATTGAATAATGGCTATTATTGTCCAATGCTACTGTTGTCACCAAATCACTGCACCCCCTAAATGGCTAGAATGTTGTTAGGATGTTTGGTGTGATTAGGCCACATTGGATCACTTCTCAAGATGTGGGACTTGGGCTAAAGGTGAACCTCTGGATAAGGCTGAATTCCTCTTCCTAAACTAAGTTTTGTACTACTCCTAGTGTAATAAAATGACTATCTAATCATAGGCTAACATCTTCATGAGTTTTAAGGAAATATATTTTGTAGAAATGAAATTATACTAAGGATGGTGATGCACCAAATAAAGGGATGTTTAAATATCTAGAAGGGTTAATTTGGGTATGATGCTTGCATCATTGGCCACCTTCACCTATCGCAACCTATAAATGATACAAAATATCAAAAACTAGGGCATACGTTCTGTCATTAAACTTGAGCATAAATAAATAATAGATAAAATTTGATTCAACATAGTTAATTTATCACGAGGAAAGAACACATGCACATGTCAAACATCTATTTCAGAAACTATGAATAATGATAATACAACTTTAACAATAAAAGGAAAATAATATTTTCACAACTGAGATAAAAGATAATCACATTATTCCCTCACAACATGAAATAGATAACCTGAAATAAAGGTAAGATAACCACTCACACTAAGGAACCATACATTCATGAAGTAAGCAATAATTAACCATCCAACACAATAAATTAAATTTCCAATGGAAAGGTATAACTCTGGATATAATTCAAATGTTTTAGAAATCTCTGAAGCACTCTTCAAAGCTTGAAGAGTAACTTCACACCAAAAATTATTTGTATCTTATTCCCCCCTCAGTTCTCCATGAATTCAACTATTTATAAGTTCTTAGGCTAAGCTATCATAGTTGGGCCCTTAACTAACATTTCAATAAAAATAGAAATTTCATTAAATTAAGGGAACATGCTCTTGTGAAAATAGAAAATTTGTTTCAAGGGTTTGACTCAGTCAACCCTACAAATTTGACCAATCCAGATCTTGGATTTTTCCTTTCATGGCCGCTCATCTTTGGCTTTGTTCAGATATGCCTTCCTATTAAATTCTGGCACAAAACCATTCTATCAATAGAATTTATATTGAAATTTTAGGTAACCTCGCCATCACACTTCACCAAGTCCTTGAAATTTTCCTTAATTTTATCTTCTGGAAGAGCATCGATGTTTTCGTTGAAGAATTTACGATTAACAACATCAAACTCTTCTGAGATATCATTTAGGGAATCTATGATCTCCATTTGTTTATCATCCAATTTCTTAATTAAATCTTGTAGCACTTGGCAACGAAATTCCATGGCCTTTTGATATTCAAATATCTTTGAGGCATCATAGATAAAATATTCTTGAAGGAGAAAGTCTAGATCTCCTTCTCTTATTTCGCTCCATGTTTCCAGATTCAAATTCAAGTTGATATTATCCTCAGAAAATGCTTCGTCCATTTTGTAAATAGTAGTTCTCTCATCTGACAAATCATTGTATATCTCGATAGTTTCTTTGATTAAAGGATTAGCTTCATGAAAAATTCATTCCATTAATCCATTACTGATCTTCCTTTCTGGCCAATTTTTTTTATCCCATGATAAGAAATGTCATCGATGGTAGATGAAACTGTCATAGCCATAGTAGTCGAGATTTCAATAGATGGAGTAGGCTAGGTTACTTTCCTTACCAATGCAGTGAAATGTTCAACCTTGAGTTTTAGCTCATATTTTGTAGCTTTTTCCTTGTCATATTTTTCTAGTAGAGCCCCAAGAGTAGTGTGCACATCTTATTTGGCTCCCTTGTGAGTATCTTTTCTCAATGAAAATATAGAGATCTGATAATCTACTTTTGTAATTGTTTCCTTAGTTTTTCCCTCAATGGGAGTAGTAACCTCTATCATTCTCTCCCTAGATGGATTCATTGTCAAACTCGAAACAGTCCTTGGCCTCTTTATCTATCTTTTGAGTGTATGTTCTAATATACTAAGATATATAACATCTTCGAGAGGAACCTTCTTCTTCTAATTCTAGTCTACCTAAACAGCCATTCTGGGATGGCTAATGCTGATGAAGATGGAACAATAGATTCGATACTTGAAACATTATTCATGACAAGAGCACTAGAAACATTAGTTGGTATTTGGGTAGAAGTGGCAATGATCAATGGGGTGGATGTAAATATAGCCATAGGAGTTGATAGAATGATGTTAGGGAATGAGATGGAAGGAAATGGAAGTTTAGATGAAATGGGTGACCCGATAATGTCTCCATCCAAGAGAACTAGAAGGGATGAGAATCTGGGCTAGAGAAGGATATGGGAAGGAAGAAATGATTATGGAGGTGGAAAGAACTAATATTAGAAGTGACAATGGAAAAGAAGGAAGAGATGATGGATCTTGTGAGATACTAGGAGAGTCACTGACTTCAACCACTTGTATCATAGGTGCTACAGGAGACATATTATTAGTTACAAGAGCCTTGGAAAGAGATGAGTCACCAACAAAAAATGATTTTTTTTAGAATTGTAGGGGATTTTTGGGTCGACCTCTTCCCCTTTGTGGGTGCTGATTAGCTTATGGTTGGTGGGGCCTCTGTATTTGTAGTTTTCTCTACTTCCTTGGGTGATATTTCAAAGGTAACCAACCAAATCTAAGTTCTCTACAGACTAGGCTCCATCCTCTCCTTTGTATTGTAGCATTCCTCTACATACCAATTAATCCATAGCAACGGGTGATTGAAAATATTAGCATTTTTATATACCACATCCAAAACCTCATCATTATCTTGCATATATTTTGGGACATCGGCTATACCAAACTGTCAAACTGCATCTAAGGTCAACCTCTCATAATACCATTGTTGGATGATGTATTCATCCCGAAAATGAATCCAAATATACTCCAATTAACGCACATGGGAATTGGACCAACATGTTTAATCAAATTTACACCAATAATCAAAGTTGGTCCATGGATGAAAGGTTCACATGGTTACTTAGGCCATTTATACATCCACATTTTTGGCCTTGTTAATATTTGGGCAGGCATATCTACTAATTAAAATAGGGAATTTCATTCCCGATTTGTGGAGTTTGTTCTGAATTCAATGATAATCCAACAATTGTTGAACCAATTCAAGGAGAACCCATTTATCAGTAGCACATCTTGGAATTTTTTTGGGAGCACCTACGAACCATGGAATCCGAATGTAAGTAAATGTGGGGAACTGTAAATAGGTGGCTCCCCACTCATGCACTTCTTTGAAAGATTCATTGGAAATCCTTCAATTGTATAACTCCTTATAAAAATGATAGAGGATAACTGCAAAGAAGGCATTATTGACCCTATGAAAATGCTTTCTCCCCTCACTCAGTGTGAACTGAGGATATAAATCATAGATTTGGGAGGTTCTTCAAATACCTTTAATATTAAATTTGGTGAACCCTCCAATAGCAGCGGTAACATAAACCAAAAAATATGTCATATAGAAGCTCTTTGTGGTCAGTGCCTTACTCAACTAATAGCAAATGGAGCTACTTATATTCTCCCCCCATCGGATAAATTCCTCATTTTTCCTGATGGTAGTGATGTACAAGAACATCCATTCTTGGAATTCCTTTACAGAGGGAAGACCTAAAATTCAGCATAGTGGCACAATAAGGTCACCGACCTCCTGAATAAAATCTGAATTATGCATGGTTTTTGGTAATTTGGTGAAGGTATTAGCCAGATAACTTTTAAACATGACCGATGTGCATAGTTATGTTTCCTTGTCCCAATGCTCCACTATTGACTATGGAGAAATTGTTGTGTAATCTTCAACGTTAGGAAGTTTAAGCAAATATTTGAAGAAGTCTGGGTCCAAATAGATTACCACATTATCATCAGCATCATTAACCGACATAGATCCTTCATCAAAATGGGATTTTGGGGATAAAAAAAACTCTAGGAAATGCATGGATGTGGGAAAACTGGCAGTAAGGACAAGCCCACTATCGTATATGGCTTGCATCCATGGTTTCTTGTTTTGATCCTTTACTCTTTCCTAGAAATCTAGAAAATCAATCTACCATAGGTCGGTGTCTCCTATATTTCCCAAGTCGTAAGACAGGAAGGAATGAGGAGAAAATCAAAGAAATCAATACTTCATATTTTCTTTTCCCTTTGATGTGGAAGCAGACATCAAGATCTGTATTTCAGAACCTGATGACTTTCTAAATCCTAAAAGCCGAAGTTTAAAGGTCCCGAAAAAGAGAAGTCTAAAAACCTGAACTGTAATACTCCAAAATACAAGTCCCAAAATCCCAAAAATTATAAACTTTTGAAAACCCAAATTGAAGAATCCCAAAGTGAAAAACTTTGAAATAGATAAGTATGAATTTATGAAAACTTGACTTCCAAAATCCCAACCTCTAAAAATGTGAAAAGAAAAGCTCCAAATTTTTGAAAATGAAAATTCTGAATTTTTTTTTTCTGAGTTTCTGAAGTTAAAAGTTCCAAAACTGCATAGTTCCCAATAACTAAAAATCTCCAAAAAATGAAAATCCTCAAAAATGGTGACCTCTAAAATAACAAAAAGAAGAGCTTTGAAATATCAATGCATCACCAAGTATCCAAAATTTGAGAAGAAAATTTATCAAACAATGCTAATCTACAAATCCTGAAAAGTGCTGAGAGGGAGAAATGGAAAACTTGAGAATATCCTTGAAAATTTTGAATTCCTATGGAAACTCAAATGTAGAAACATGGTGGGTAATGATTTTTTCATTTCAAGAGGTACATAGAGGAGGAACAAAAGAAAACAAACAAATAGGAACTATAAATAAAAGATCTTAAACCAAAAGGAAAATAACCAAGTTAAAATATGTTGAAAAGTACCAGAAAATGGAAAGTCAAAGCAAAGTGACAGGTGAAAATGATAAGTAAAAAGTTATTTTAAATATAAAAACCTGATATTAATGGTAAAATTATGATCTGTACAGAGGTTGGTGAAAATTTAATTACATGAAGGACTCCAAAACTTTGAAACCCGAAAGCCTGAAATTCCAAAATTTTAGAATTTTGGGGTTTTGGAATTTGAAGATTGGGAGATGAAAAAGGTGAATTGGCAATGAGAAACTTCGAAACCTAAAATCCTGAAAGTTTGAAATTTTTGACTTTCAAAATTTCAGACTTCAGAAGTCTGAAAGTGAAAACCTCAAAAATAACCTAGAGAATTCTGAAAACCGAAAGACTGAAAGTTAGAAATTTCATACTTTCAGGGCTTTAGACTTTGGAACTTTAGGTTTAAAAATTTCCAATTATAAGTAAAAACTCTGAACCCTAAAATCCTGAAAGTCTGAAATTTCATACTTTTAGGGTTTCAAACCTCGGAAATTTGAAAACACAATTTCAAACTCACACCATTAAACTCCAAAAGAGAAAATATCTGAAATCCAAAGTCTAAAATTTTGGATGGGACTTCGAGAATTTTCAATTTACATTACCGAATACCCATACAAAGGATTTTCTAAAAAAAATGTCTGATTAATTTTGACATCTATTTCTCAAGGTAGATTAAAAATTTAACATTTTATGCGACTGTTATCCAGAATTCACCCCCTAGAGTAAATTTGATAACATGTATTGAATTCTCAAGACCCAGGAAAATTGATTGATTTAGGGCAAGAATCATGTTTCTAGGGTCCCCTCAGATTTTTTCTAACTCCCCTGGCCGAAGAAGAAAAGAGAAAGTTCTGAGAAAATGTGAAAAGTTGCAGAAAACAAGCTTGGGCCAGGAAAAATCATGAAAAATGGCTAGGTCCTAGTCCTCGCAACGGTCAGGACGTGAGGGACATCTGGGCATGAATTGGCCGAAAGGCCACCAGGCAGTTTGCAGAGCAAAGGAACATCCAAGCTGTCGGGACGCGCGGGACGCGGAAAGCTGGTTCGGACGAAGGAGAAGAAAATCGACTAACTGCTTTGGGACATTTGGGACAAGAAGACGCGAGGGACACGAACTGGCTGGTTCGGCCGAAATGGGGAACTTTTGTACTGGGACATCCAGGACAAAGAGACGTGGAAGACGCGGATAGCCGAAAAAGCCGAGAGCCAATCAGATCACGCCACGTGTCACCGGCAGAAAAGGGACAGGGAAGCCCATTTCGGGCAGATCGGAAGTTTTTGTCCTAGACAGCACTGGGACATCCAAGAAAAATGGACGTAAAAGAACTAGTAGACCCACGGACCAACCAAATCATGACACGTGTCACAAGGAGAAAAGTCCAAAATTCAAAGGGCGAGGTTTGAGGGGTCAGCCTGAGCCAATCAAAAGAGGACACGTGTCCTATGGAGCAAGGAATGCGGAGCTCGGGAAGGAGTTAGAGAATTTGGCAAGAATTTCACCCAAAAGATAAAAGTAAAGGTTTACCCCATGCCCCTGATGACCAATCAATGCATGCCACGTGTCATCCAGGTGGCAGAGCATGGGAAGAAATTTAAAAATCTGTTTCTCCTGTTTTGTGCCCTAAATCTTTAGATCTCCATATATTTTGATCCAGAGCTCAGATTTGCATGTTATTTATATCAACGGAAAGCTTATGAAATTCTCTATGTGATTCTAGGGTTAATCTTGAATTTTGGTGTAGTCTGGAGAGAGAAAATTGAGAAATGGATCTGACGTGTGTTCATGGCTAGAAGTGACATTTCAATGACCAGATTTAATGCAGAATGGGTCACATTCTCCTGTAATTCAGTCAAAATGACAGGATATGGGTTTGTAAGGTCCCCCATGCCATTTTAATGCACCTGTAGTCAAGAAGGAATGGGCTCTCACATTTTTTGTATGCTTCTGTCTCCTAGGCTCGACCCATGCAATGTAAAAGGTAGATTTGGCTCATTTCTAAAGCGGGGAAATTTTTTTGGGCATAGCAGACTTCTTCTTTCACCTCCAACAAGTGATTGATGCAAGGATCAGACCTCTCCAAAGATTGTAATAGTTTTTTGTACCTCTCTAAGGGTGTAATGCGTGTTTTGACACTGAAATAATAATGCAAGCTCTGTGAATGGGTTTCAGTCCTCTGTTTGTATTATTTGCTTCATTTCAGATCCTAAATTATACCTTATCAGTCTGTGTATGTTTTATGTTGTGAACTTTGGTCTGTGTCTATTTGCATGAAAAATATGTTTCACCACTCCTTTTGGTGCATCACCATCTTTAGTTAGTTTCAATTTTTGCACTTCTACCCCTTTCTCCTTGCACGTTAGAGTAGGAATAGGATCTGAACCTCTATAGTTGTGCAAGCATTAGATCTAAATTAGAGGAGTTTGAGGAACTAGCCTCTAATCTAGAGATTCCTCTCTTAGTTTCACAAGTCCCACGCTTGGAGAGAGGTTTCCAGGTTGTGTAATCACACTGGATGCCTGAAGATCAACTTAGAAACCTGATTTACATCCAGGGGTGCTGTGAGTCTGCAACAACAGTTTTTGACATGCCCGGTGGGACACTAGAGGTCTCATTTTTATTGGAGCAAAGTTGATGTGCATCTGCTGCAATTTTCTTTCTTAAAAGAGATATTATTTGCATATCTGGTGACTCCAAGGGGAAGAATCAACTGTTTCAGTAGTGTAGGCTTGAGAACTCATGAGAAGAATCACCACAAGGTCAAGAGTTGGAGAAGAAGAAGTGCTGTTTGAATACCTATAATTATCTCCAAGGAGAAGGAAAAGAGGGAGGAGGATTCGAAGGTCTCCATCTCCACCAAACAGAACTCTCTCAACTCCTCCACCTGGTAGGCCTTTCATTCAGTCAACAAGGGTTTTAAGACCAATCAGAATGGCTCAGAACAATCCCTACGTCAACTTCATAGGTAGCAGCCTACTTGCCCTCAATGCGCAACATCCAATTCCTATTGCAACCTTGAAGAACATTCCCTACTTCACTGGAGAAAATCATACTACTCCAGGTGATCATGTTAAAGATATTCCTAACCTTTGTGCAATTCATGAAATCAATGAAATGCAAGTGGTTGTCAAGTTACTGGCATCTTCATTCAAGGGTAAAGCATTGCAATGGTTTAGAAGCCTTGGAGCTGGTTCTATCACAAATTGGAATCAGCTGTGTATAGAAATTCACAAGCAATTTGGGGAGAAGGGAGACAACTTGTCTCTTTTGGAGCAGCTGACAACCATCAAGAGAGCTCCCAATGAGCAGCTGACCAATTTCAACTTCAGATTTCAAAAGACTTGGGAAAGGATTCCAGTGGCAGTCAGGCCAACAGCAGAAGGTGCTTTTCTATACTATCTCAAAGCTTTAAATTATGATATTTCTATGTTGATTCAATCCATGGGAGGCATAACTATCCCTATGGCTTATAGCATTGCCATTAGGGCTGAAAATTGTTTGATCCAAGCTGGCAGACTTGCCCCTAGACCTCCCATGCCATTGTTTCCAAGTTTAGAGAGCCCAAACACCAGTCAAGCACCTAATTTGGCTCCTTCTCCCACTCCTAGAAATTAGAGTTCAAACAATGCTTCCACTTCATCTCCAAGTGCCCCAAATGAGCTTTAAGAGGTCATGAAGCAATTGTAAAACCTAGGCAATGAGCTAGTTACTCTCAAGAGGCAACAAGCCCAAGGTTTCAGACCTTCTTATCAACCCCAAGCTCATCCTAATAGGTAGCCATACCAACCACAAAGACCACCTAATCCAGCTGCAAATATGAATCAAACAAGGCCTCCTTCCAATAGACCATTCCAGCCCTATAATCCAAATGCCATATCTACCTCTAAGGCATTAGTGCCAACACAAAACAACATTGCTTAGGAATATGATTGGTGCTTTCCATGCAACGAGCCTCATAACCAATCCATGTGTTTAAATGGTGCTCTCAATCAAGCATTGATTGTGACAACTATTGGAGTGGAGGGCGAGGGCAGTCAAGGAAACAGCCAACAACAAGAAACATTCCAACAACAATCAGCCCCCAAATGACACCACATTGGTAAATTGGCAGGCAGAGGATTTCTGTGGCATGAACCAGGTAGTTTCCCAAGGCGTTGCAGCCAACACAAGGTCAAAAAGGAGGAATTTGGGTGAAGAGTAGCCACTAGTTCCAACCAGCCCACAACCTTCTATGACTCCAGAAATGATTGGCAAGCAAAGTCCCATTTCAAATGCACAAGGGCAGCCAAGAACATCCGCTAGGCCAACTCAAATGCCAGTTGTTGCTGCCCACATGCAAGGAGTAAATGTGCAAACCAAGGGACAACAGAGAGATCCTTCATCACCATTCAATATCATTGATCAGATGAAGAAAACAAACGTTAATATATCTATGTGGGAATCCCTATCCATCCCAGGCCAAAGAGATCTGCTGCAAGCTGCCATGAAGGATTGGCCAACTTCGAATCAGCAGGTTCAGATGCAAGACAAAGTGCTTACAAATGCTGCCCAACCTGAAGGAAGTCATTGAGGACAACAAGGTAAAATGTTGAAGCCCCCTCCTTTATATGTTTCATTAATCATTGGAAATCAGCTAGTACATAATTGCATGATAGAATCTGAGGCAAGTAGCTCAGTAATGCCTAAACAAATAGCTGATCAGCTAGGGCTCCAGTATGAAATAACATCTAAAGGGGTAGTGCAGCTAGATGGGATAGAAATAGAAACAGTTGGAGTGATTAGAAATTTGAGTCTTACCTTGCACGCATGTCTAAATGTTGTTGTTTTACAAGATGTATCAATCATAGACCTTCCACCACTCTTTTCCCTTTGCTTGTTAAGGGACTTCATAGCCAAGATTGGGGGGTATTTGTCTACTGATTGGTCACACATGATATTCAGAACAAGATATGGAACTAAGGCCACAATCAGATCCGAACTTATTGCAAACTTCCATATTAAGCCTTACACTCCAAGTCAGATTAATGCCAATTGCTCAGCATTTGATCAAGAAGATCACCCTAGCACTGATGAGGCTGACACCAAGGTTGGAAGTATCCCAGATCTAACTCTTGATGAATGGGCAAACAAGATACATGCTTTTGATCCCTATCAAGAAGTAGAAGAATCTGAGTTGGAGTTTATTGTTTACATGAAGAGAATCAACCCCTCCCCAGCATCACCAAGCCAGATCATAAAGACAAGAATGAAGTATGTAAATTGTTCTTTGATGGGTCAAGGAGTAGACAAGGTGCAGGAGGAGGAGCTATGCTCATTTCACCACAAGGTATAAGGTATTACTCAACCTTCCATTTCCAGTTTTCCTGTTCAAACAACACGGCTGAGTATGAAGCCTTAATTCATGGACTGCACTAGGCAATGAAGAAAGGCATCAGGAATTTACAAGTATTTGGTGATAGTGAGCTGATTGTAAACCAAGTTAAAGAAAAAAATGCTGGCAAAAATGATCTATTGAAGAACTACAAAAATTGGGTATGGGATCTTATTGAAGATCTTGAAGGTTTTAGCATCAATTCTATCCCAAGAAAAAAGAATGAAGCCGTTGACAGACTTGTAGCAATTGGGGCTGCGTTTGATGTTGTAGAAAGTATCAAAAGTGAGAAATCTCAGCCTCATATCAA
The DNA here is from genome assembly GCA_019776745.2 of Taxus chinensis. NCBI lineage: Eukaryota > Viridiplantae > Streptophyta > Pinopsida > Cupressales > Taxaceae > Taxus > Taxus chinensis. The sequence goes on from CM034154.1 coordinate 328,176,004, forward strand.
ATTGGTTGTGAGACCAGTTGTTCCGGATAACAATACAAGTTGGCAAGTCTTCAAGAATGACCAGTAAATTGTTAATTTCCTACAAGAAGAAGTTGAGTTCTCTGCCAGGAATCAAGACAAGCTGCATCAGCAGTATGGTGACCAAGTGGTGTAACTGAGAACTAACAAATTACCAAAAGACCTCATAACCTTGGAGTCAATCTTCAACCCGAATGATCAGTTCCTGAAGGAGAAATAAAACATTCGAGTAAAGGGTGAAGATTTAGAGCCTATTTTAGTGGAAGAAGGTAAAACATTGCAGATTGGCAAAGTAAGTACCTCACAAGAGAAATCTGATTTTGTTCAGCTTTGTCAAGAGTTCCTAGATGTCTTTGCTTGGAATTACAAAGATCTAAGAGGTTTCAACCCAAAGTTGGCATAACATACTATTGAGTTGGATCTAGAATCCAAGCCTGTCAGGCAAAAGCAAAGGCCAGTGAATCCCCATATTGAACCTCTCATGAGAAAAGAGTTAAGCAAGCTTATTGAGGCTAGTATCATCTTCCCCATCAAACACTCAAGTTGGGTTGCAAACTTAGTACCAGTGAGAAAAATAAATGGAGAAATCAGATTGTGTGTTGACTTCAGAGACTTGAAAAGAGCCTCCCTCAAGGACCATTACCCACTCCCTTCCATGGAGCAAATATTGCAAGTTGTAGCTGGTTCAGAAAGGTTCTCACTACTTGATGGCTACTCAGGCTACAATCAGATTATGGCGAAGGGAGAAGACCAATTCAAGATAGCCTTCACAACCAAATGGGGCACATATGCTTACAGGAAAATGCCATTTGGGCTGTCCAACGCTAGTGCTACCTTTCAAAGGGAAATGGACATGGCATTCAAAGGTTTGATTAACAATGTGGTGCTGATCTACCTTGATGATATCACTATTTTTTCAAAGAATGCAACAGACCACCTCTCTCATTTGAGACAAGTCTTCATGAGGTGTAGGAGATTTGGAGTGTCTTTGAATCCTAAAAAGTGCTTCTTTCTTGCACATGAAGGAAATTTGCTTGGCCATATTGTCTCCAAAGAAGGATTAGCAATTGATCTAGAGAGGGTTGAAGCCATAAGAGCACTACCATTGCCAAGTCACAAGAAAGCCCTTCAGAGTTTCTGTGGGAAGGATAAACTTTGTTTGGAGGTTTGTCCCAGATTTTACAGCCCTTGTCAAACCCATCACCAAAATGTTAAAGAAGAGCATGGATTTTAAGTGGACAGCAGAAGGCAAGGAGAGTTTTGAAGCAATCAAAGAAGCTATCTCTCAAGCACCAACTCTCATCAACCCGGACTTCTCCAAGGATTTCATCCTCTATGCATTTGGAGGTAATGACACTATTTTTGCCATTCTGGTACAGCAGAACAAAGATAATGATGAGCAGCCAGTTGCCTTCTTCAGCCAGAGCCTAGATGACTATGAGGGGAGGTACTCTTTTATTGAGAAGCATGTGCTTGCAGTAATCAGAAGCTTGAAGAAATTCAAGCATTTAATCTCAAACAACAAGGTCCAGTTGCTGGTCTCACATGCTGGAGTTAAGGACTTCCTCCTCAACAAGGATTTGAATGAGAAAAGGGTAGGTTGGATCACCCATGTCATGGAATATGACATTGAGATCAAGATCACCAAGCTGGTAAGAGGGAAAGGACTGTGTGAGCAGCTGGTTTTGGGGAAGCAAAAAGAAGTATGCAACGAAGAAGAGGCTGTTTTGACAGTCTAGGACAGCCATGAGCCAAGTGGCAATCAAGAAGAAGACAATGCTTCCCCCACTCCTTGCTGGACCCAAGGCATTATACACTTCCTAGGTACAGGCCTATGCCCCCCGGAGATGAGCAAGACCCAAAGGAGACACTTTAGGTTGCAGGTTGTTCCGTATGCCATTGTTGATGGAGTTTTGTTCAAGAAAGATGTGAATGGAGTGCTGCTGAGATGCATTAGCACAAATCAGATTCAAAGGGTGTTGGAAGAGTTTCATGGTGGACCAGCTGGTGGCCATTTTGCACCAAGAGTGACAGCTCTAAAAATCATGAAGGCTGGTTATTATTGGCCTAAAATATTCAGTGATTGTTATGCATGGATCAAGAGGTGTAAGAATTGTGCATTCTTCACAGGAAAAGAGAGACTTGCTGCCCTCCCATTGCATCCAGTCTCAGTTGACCAACCATTAATGTAATGGGGTTTGGACTTCATCAGATTCATTAATCCTATTTCAAGCCAAGGGCAAAAATAGATTTTGACAGTCACAGACTACTTCACCAAATGGACAGAAGCAGCAGCACTCAAAGAGGCAAATGAGTCTAGCATCTTAGACTTTTATGAGGGAATAACGACCAGATTCGGTGTACCTGCTACAATAATCTCTGATAATGCATTGGCATTCATTAGATCTAGGGTGACTGAGTGGGCTGTCAACAACGGTATTTACCTAAGCACTTCATCGAACTATTACCCTCAGGTTAATGGCCAGGCCAAGTCTACAAACAAGAACTTGTTGAGGATCATTAGGAGGACTCTTGATGAGAATCAGAGGTCTTGGCATACCAAACTGAAATCAGCCTTATGGGCTAATAGGATAACTCCCAAAAGATCCACAGGTAACTCTCCATTCAGGCTTGTCTATGGAAGAGAAGCAATCTTCCCCATGTCACTGGAGTTGCCAACATTGGAACTCATGAAGCAGCTGGAGTTGCTTGAATTTGAGCCCATGGAGGTGAGGTATGCAGAGTTGATGGAGCTGTAAGAGATCAGAAATCAGGCATCCCAAGCAATGGAAAAGGATCAAGCTTTGATTAAGAAGACCTTTGACAGAAAGGCCAAGGATAGATCTTTTCAAGTTGTAGATCTAGTGTTGAAATGGGATGTGGATAGAGCAAAACCGGGAAGGCATTCAAAATTTGATGCCATTTGGAGTGGCCCATACATGGTCACGAAGTGCAAGAACATCAATGCTTTTCAATTGGCCTCATTAGATGGTGAAGAACTGTAGATTCCAGTCAATGGAATCTATCTCAAGCGTTGTCTTCTAGAGGGAAGTTCACTACCTTTGTAAATATTAGATTAGATTTTCTTTCCTCTAAGTGCTTGTGCACATTGTTTTGCTGTAGGTTAGTTTTGTTTTCCCTAAGTGCTTTAGCACAGCTTGCTGTCCATGGAGATGTTTAGCAGTCCTTTCTTTCATCAGGTGACATTCCATCTTCCTCCTTGCACATTCTGAGTCAGTTAGGGATTCTAAACTAGAATATTTGATGACTCCATGCCCAATGGACTGCTTCAGGCAACAGGTATCTTCTACCTAGCAGGCAGGCACCCCCGCTGAGTCACCAAATTGTTATCCAAAATTCTCCCCCCAGGAGTTAATTTGATAACATGCATCAGAATTCTCAAGTCACAGGAAAATGGATTGATTCAGGGCAAAGAATCATGTTTCTAGGGTCCCCTTAGAATTTTTTCTAACTCCCCTGGCCGAAGAAGAAAAGAGCAAGTTATGAGAAAATGTGAAAAAGTTGTAGAAAATAAGCTTGGGCCAGGAAAAAAATCATGAAAAATGTCTAAGTCCTAGTCCTCACAACAGTCGAGATGTGAGGGACATCTGGGCACGAATCGGCTGAAAGGCCACCAGGAAGTCTGCAGAGCAAAGGAACATCTCGGCCGTCGGGACGCGCGGGACGTGGAGAGCTGATTCGGCCGAAGGAGAAGAAAATCAACTAACTGCTCTGGGACGTTTAGGACAAGAAGACATGAAGGACGTGAACAGGCTAGTTCAGCCGAAATGGGGAACATTTGTACTGGGACATCCGGGACAAAGGGATGCGGAAGATGCGGATAGCCAGAAAAAGCCGAGAGCCAATCAGATCACGCCACGTGTCACTGACAGAAAAGGGATAGGGAAGCCCATTTCGGGCGGATCGGAAGTTTTTGTCCCAGACAGTATTGGGACATCCAGGACAAATGGACGTGGTGGACGTGAAAGAGCCAGCAGACCCATGCAGACCAACCAAATCATGACACGTGTCACAAGGAGAAAAGTCCAAAATTCAAAGGGCGAGGTTTGAGGGGGTCAGCCCGAGCCAATAAAAAGAGGACATGTGTCCTATGGAGCAGGGAAGCTGCGGAGCTCGGGGAGGAGTTAGAGAATTTGGCAAGAAGTTCACCCAAAAACTAAAATTAAAGGTCTACCCCGCGCCCCTGACAACCAATCAATGCATGCCACGTGTCATCCAGGTGGCAGAGCGCAGGAAGAAATTTAAAAATCCGTTTCACCTGTTTTGTGCCCTAAATCTTCAGATCTCCATATATTTTGATCAAGAGCTCAGATTTGCACGTTATTTATATCAACGGAAAGCTTATGAAATTCTCTACATGATTCTAGGGTTAATATTTAATTTTGGTGTAGTATAGAGAGATAAAATTGAGAAACAGATCTGACGCGTGTTCATGGCTAGAAGTGACATTTCAGTGGCCAGATTTAATGCAGAATGGGTCACTTTCTCCTGTAATTCAGTCAAAACGATAGGGTATGGGTTTGTAATGTCCCCCATGCCATTTTAATTCACCTATAGTCAAGAATGAATGGGCTCTCACATTTTTTGTACGCTTATGTATCCTAGGCTCGACCCATGTAATGTAAAAGGCAGATTTGGCTCATTTCTAAAAGGCGAGAAACAATTTTTGGACATAGCAGACTTCTTCTTTCACCTCTAGCAAGTGATTGTTTGGAAGAATCAGACATCTCCAAAGACTGTAACAGTTTTTTTTACCTCTCTGAGGTTGTAATGCAGTGATTTGACACTAGAAATGATAATACAAACTTTGTGAATGAGTTTCAGTCCTTTGTTTGTATTGTTTTCTTCATTTCAGATCCTAAATTATATCCTTATCAGCCTGTGTATGTTTTATGTTGTGAACTTTGGTATGTGTATCTTTGCTTGACAAATATGTTTCACGACTCCTTTTGGTGCATCACCATCTTCAGTTAGTTTCAATTTTTGCACTTTCTATCCCCCGCCTCTTTGCAATTTAGAGTAGGATTAGGATCTGAACCTCTGTAGTTGTGCAAGCATTAGATCTAAATCAGAGGAGTTTGAGGAACCAGCCTCTAATCTGGAGATTCCTCTCTCAGTTTCACAAGTCCCATGCTTGGAGAGAGGTTTCCATGTTGTGCAATCACACTGGATGCCTGAAGATCAATTTAGAAACCTGATTTACATCTAGGGGTGCTGTGAGTCTGCAACAAAAGTGACCTCTAGGGAATGCTTTCCTACTAATTTTTTAGACTAGTAGGCTAAAGAAAATCATTGGGAAAAGGAGTCATAAAAAAAAATAAAACAAAACAGACACAAGAAATGAAAAAGAAAACAAAAGATGTGTAAAGAACTTAGAGGAAAAGAAATAAATAACACTGTACAAGGGTGAGACATTCTAAAAATCAAGCCTTGAGATGTATCCCATTCATGTGAATGGGAAGTTATTCTCCATTAAGTCTGGATAGACGAAATTAATTCACCTCTTAATAAATGAAGATACTATACGGTCCACTCAAGAGAGCATCAAACTTGGCATGCCTACCTGGTTTGGCTCTGTCTTCATCCCATTTGAGAACCAAGTATCCTTTTTGAAAATTCCTATCAGAAGCTTTCTTGTCAAATGATTTCTTAACTTAATCCTGATGTTGGCTTAAAGTTTTCATAGCCTTTTCTTGAATTTCCTCGAATTCCATGAGTTCAACAAACCTCACTATTAAGGAGACATTTTCAATAACTTCAAGCTGATGAGCCAATTCCAAATAAGGTAATTCCAAGAAGAGCAGAAGCTTTGCCTCCCTCCCATATACCAGCATAAAAGGTGAATTTCTAATGGCCTTTTTAGGTGTGATTTGATATGCCCATAAGCCAGTCTTAAGTTGTGTATGACAGGTCCTTTTGTTAGATTCCATCACCCGTTTGATGATCCTTATGATATTATTGTTACTGGATTCGGCCAACCTATTTCCATGTGTATAGTAATTAGATGAAATCTTGAGATAAAACCCATTCGTAACTACCCACTCACTTAAATTTAAACCAAGAAAAGCCATTACATTATCAGAGATGACGGTAAATGGAACTCTAAACCTCATCATTATATGTTCTATGAAATCAAAGACTACCTTTTCATTACTTTCTTTTAAAGCCACCACCTTTGTCCATCAAGTGTAATAATCCTTTGCAGTAAGAACCCATTCATGTCTGTCACTGGAAGGAGGGTTAATCATTCTGATAAAAACCAACCCCCATTGAATGAAAGGTTGATCTACCTGAATAGGGTGTAGGGGAAGGGCTGCTAGTATTTGTTTACCTACATAAAGGGAAAATTCCTTACATTTTCTCACCTAGAGATGAGAATCCTTGAAAAAATCTGGCCAATAATAATCGGCTCGCATAATTTTGGTAGCGATTTTCTAATTAGAGTAATGTCCCCCAGATAAACCATTCTGAAATGCTTCTAAAATTTTTTTGACTTGCTCTGGTTTTATACAGTGCATAAGAACATCATTCAAGTCTTTACAAAAAAAAACATAATTGATCAGGATGTATGGAATAGTCTAGAGACAAAAAATTGTGCCTCTGGACTTTATCCATTTTTATAGGATATGCCCTTGAGAGTAGGAAATTTTTCATCTTTATTAACCAATCAACTTGATAGTTATCTTCATCGAGGTTTAGGAGCGCAGCATCTTCCACATCCTTGGTCTCCATGTATGTCACTAACAACTAGCATAAACCTTTACCCCTAACAAGTTTAGTCACTTTAATGTGTATGTCATACTCCATTACTTTCATGATCCACCCTACATGTTTTTTGTTCATTTATTTGTTCAACGAAAAATCCTTGATGCCAAGATGAGAAATCATCAGGTGTAATTTTTTTTTGACAACATGTACATTAACTTCTTTAGAGCTCAGATGACTGCAAAGACCTATTTTTCAATGAAGGAATACTTGAGCTCGTATTCTTTGAGAGGCTGACTAAAGAAGGAAATTGGTTGTTACATTAGATTGTCATTTTGTTGGATGAGAATCCCTCAATTTATTTCCTGACTTGCGAAAGAATAGAGAATGAAAACTTTGTCAAACCTAGGGTTTACCACTGTGGGAGCTTGGGAAATGGAAATTTTGATATCCTCAAAACTCTCCCTCCTGTCCTTTTTCCATGAGAATAGAATGTTATTTTTTAGCATGGTTGTGAGTGGTTTAGCCAATGTTGCAAATTGAGGGATGAATGTCCACATGAAATTTATGGTTCTTAGGAAACTTTGGAGACCTTTCTTCTAACTTAGAATAGATAAGGACAAAATGGAATGGATCCTAGTTGGATCAATAAACATTCCTTCCACTGAAACAATATGTCCCAAAAAATTTCCTTCTTGAACTGCAAAAATGCACTTCTTATGGTTTAGTGAGACCCCATATTCTTTACATCTTTGAAATACTTTTCTTATATGTGTGATATGATATTCGGCGTGCTTGGAATAGACAATTATTTCATCAAGGTAAACCAAGATAATATCGTTGATTAGTCCTTTAAATTCCATATCCATGGCTCTTTAGAAGGTAGCCCCTGCATTGGACAACCAAAATGGCATATCGTTATAAGCATACGTGTGCCACTTAGTAGTGAAATCTATTTTGAATTGATCAGATTCCTAGACCAGAATATGATTATACCATGAATATCCATCAAGCAAAGAAAACATTTGAGCCCCTGCCACTATTTGGAGGATTTTCTCCATTGATGGAAGAGGCTAATGATCCTTCAATGAGGTGAAGTTCAAATCCCTGAAGTCCACGGACAATTGAATCTCTCTGTTCCTTTTCCTTACATGCACCATATTTGCTACCCATGAGGAATGTTTGATGGGAAAAATTATACAGGCCTCAATAAGCTTAGTTAGCTCTTTCCTCATTAGCAAATCAATTTTAGGGTTTTCTGGCCTCTGCTTTTGACAAACTTTCTTAGAGATTGGTTCTAGCTCAATGGTATGTTGAGCTAAACCAGGATCAAAACCACATAGATATTTATAACTCCATATGAAAATATCTTGATATTAATGACATAGTTTAATGAAAGCTTTATTTTATTGAGCAGTGCATTACTTACCAATATTTTAAAACAATCACTTGCCACCTTGACCTCTTCAAAATACTCATCCTTTACAACTATATTAGTGCTCTGTCATTTGGCTTGATCATCTAAATTGAAGATAGATTCCAATGTAACCAGTCCTTTTGGCATCTGGTTTCCTTTCAGCTATATAATTTGATCACCGTAAGAGTTTTAAAGATTATCTTGATGTTTGGCAACGAACTCTACTTCTTACTGTAGGAAGAGAACAATCTGTTGATCACTATCAAACACATGTCAACTACTTATGTTGTCTAGTACTACGTGATGGACCACCATTTTTACCATTTTCTAGTCTTCTTTCATCATGTCTGTAGGTACATTGTACTGGGAGCCAATAGTAGCCAGCCTATTAGCATCTTGACTTTGCTTTCTAGGAATTGCATGAATTTCAAAAGCTTCGAAATATTCTATCAGGTCCCAAAACCAATTATTATATGATCTCAGTAGATCATTTTTTGATGCACTACAGGATATGACTTGGTGTACAACCAATTCACTATCACTAAAGACGGTCAAGGTTTGGATTCCTCTTCTTCGGGCCAACTGAATTCCTAGTATGAGAGCCTCATATTTGGAAACATTATTAGTATAGCTAAATTGCAACTGAAAGGAAGAGAAATATTTATCTCCTTATGGAGAAATAAACATGACCCCTACACCAGATCCATTTTTACTTCGTGAGCCATCAAAGAACATTTTCCAGAGTCCTTTTGTATCACTTGATGCCTTAACAAGTTGAGGTATGGCTGTATTTTCTTCATGAATGTAGTATGTCCCCAATCTTGTTTCTTCTAGGAGAAGAAAACTTGATTCTTCATCTGCTAATAAATCAGCATAGGGATCATATTGGTGATTAATACTTACTTCATCGAGTAATATGTAAGGAACTTCTTCTATGAGGGTAATCAGCTCGTGATCTATGTCCTCCTCATCTAGATCACCAATGGCATAATTTCCATTTATGGGTTTAGAAGTGTATGGTTCCACATGATTATGACAAATGGAATCAGCTCTTATATTCACCTTTGTACCATACCGAGTTCTAAGAATCATATACGACCAGTATGATGAAAAATAACCACCCATCTTAGAAGTGAACTCCTGTGATAAGCAAATGGAAAAAAGGGGAGGGAGATCAATAACAGATATGTCTTAAGTGAATGTCAAGCTAGGACAGGAATGGATAGTAAACTAAATCTCCTTAATGACCCCCACATTTTTTACTACAGTACCATCTAACTGAACAACTCCTCTTGAAATTGGAGTATATGGAATTCATAATACATCTGCAATCTATTTGGGCATTACAAAACTATTGACTCCAGAATAGATTATACAATTCTGCACCAAATGATCATCGATAATCAGTGAGATATATAATGGTGGAGAATTGTGAGATTTAGAAAACACTTTTGTTTTGGGTTGGCACAGGCTGGTTGAAAATGCTACTTCTTAACCTAATGATTTTTTGGTAGTGCCAAAGCTATTTAAAGCCTCCCATAGTAGGTTCCTCTGAGATGGGATTGAGAGTGCATCCCACATTGTGACACTCAAATTGTTTTTCTTCATTTACTCCGCAATGTTGAACTGAATTGCCCCCACTATTCTAATACCTTTTGGGGTATTAGAGTCTTCTTTTATAAAATGCCTATTGGGCATTGTGACGCCTGAAGTCCCATCCTTCGTTGTAGACTGATTTGTGGAAACTTTCATTGATTTATTTCCCATGTCTTTATCATTTGATATTTGTGTTGGGGACTGTGAAATAGATGCCTAATCAGTTTTGGAATATTGTGGGTATATTGCCCTCTTCTTGGAACGTGTGTTGAATGTTATAGTGGAGGAATTAGTAATCAAACCACAAAAGTCTTCCGTTTTCCAATTTAGTAGTGTAGTTTCATTAGAAGGTTGGTCTTGAATTTCGTGAGTGGATGGTTTGGTAGATGATTTAGGTGGAGCAGATATGCTTTGGATAATAAGGGCCTAACTCAGAACTCCGTTTGGGAAAATATTTTGGTTGTGAGGTTGAGAAAAAGGATCAAACCTCTCATAATCTTGAATGAGGTTATTTTAGACTAGTACTATGGCTTTAAATGAACTAGTAATAAAAGGGTTCCAAAATTTCAAAGGATTCACACTTGCTACTTGGCCAGTAACCTAGTTCTGGGCCTGATTATGTCCTTGAAAAGGAGGAAGATTTACTTGATATTGGGATTGGAATGGTCAAGCATATTGGGATTTCTACCTTTTCATCGCTACAAGCTCATTTCTAAAGGTCTGCAACAATCATTTGATTTCAAATAGATCAATTGAAGAGGTCGGGGTAGATTGAGCTGGATGATTAGGAGATACTAGGATATGTGCAATGATAGGTTGATTATTTTTAAGATCTATAAAAAATGGCATGGGTGGTCGGGGAGCTATCTTTCCATCCTAAATCAAAGAATTTTATACATTTGTGGCTATTTCATAAGCATCAGCTAATGTAATCCCCCCATGTATTGAATCATAACTGTGACATTGCTATTCAAAGCTCACAAATAGTACAAAAATGCATTATTTGGAGAGTGCTTAATGAGTGCCGAAATTTGATTCCAAGTCCTGTGAAATTAGAAGTTCAAATCACTCATGTACTCCTAGGGAGCTCTCTTTATGGTGGTGAGCTGTTCTAAGAGTGATAGGTGATCACTCTTGTCTTTTAACTATTTTCGAAGATTCTCTCCTACCTCTTCCTAAGTGGTTATGCTGCCAATAAGTAACCCTCGAAACCATTGAAGTGCTTTCCACTTTAGGAAGTGGCCAAAAATCTGACATCAACATTATCCTTTGTGACATTATGTACTGTGGAAATGCTGGCTACATCAAGAATATGTTTTACTGGAATAACATGAGTTTCTCCTATGTAAAAGGATAAAATTTTGAGTTCCACAATATGTATAGGGTCACGTTGAGCTAATAGAAGTGGAATGCTTGCATTGAAATGGGGAAAAACTTGGTTCTATGCCATAGAAGGAAGAGGTTGATTGCTCCTTGATGGAGGAAACATTCCATATGGAGTTGAATGACCTCTATGAGATAAATATGCAGCTGATGGAGTTAAAAAACTTCTGCTTCTTCTCTTGGGAGGAGACAAGGAAATGTTGATATGTTGATAACTTCCATGCTTTGAAGAAGCTCTCATCTGAATTCTTTGCATAAGTGAATGTAGTGAGATTTGGAATCTAGAGATATAGAGTCACTAGGTACTTTGATTTATTCTAATTAGAATAAAATTTCCAACTCATCCCATCGGGCATGCCAAAAAATGTTTTCACCAAATCACTGCACCCCCCAAATGGCCAGAATGTTGTTAGGATGTTCAGTTTGATTGGGACACATTGGATCACCTCTTAATCTGTGAGACTTGGGATCAAGGTGAACCTCTAGAGAAGGCCATCTTCCTCTTCCTAAACTAAGTGTTGTACTACTCCTAGTTTAATAAAATGACTATCTAATCATAGGCTAACATCTTCATGAGTTTTAAGGAAATAGATTTTGTAGAAATGAAACTATACTAAGGTGAAGCACCAAATAAAGGGATGTTTAATATCTGGAATGGTTAATGTGGGTAGGATTCTTGCATTGTTTTCCACCTTCACCTATTGTAACTTGGAAAGGATACAAAATACCACAAACTAGGGCATGCGTTATGTCGTTAAACTTGAGAATACATAAAATATAGATCAAATTTGATTCAACATGGTTAATTTATCATGAGGAAAGAACACTTGCACATGTCAAAGATCTATTTAAGCAACTATGAATAATGATACTACAACTTTAACAACAGAAGGAAAATAATATTTTCACAACTGACATTAATGATAATCACATTATTCCCTCACAAAATGAAATATATAACCCGAAATAAAGGTAAGCTAAGCAATCACACTAAGGAACCATACATTCACAAAGTAAGCATTGGTTAACCATCCAACACAATAAATTAGATTTCCAATGGAAAGGTATAACTTTAGATATAATTAAAATGTTTTAGAAATCTCTGAAGCACTCTTCCAATCTTGAAGAGAAACTTCATACCAAAAATTATATGTATCTTATGTCCCCCCTCAATACTCCATACATTCAACTATTTATAAGTTCTTAGGCTATTCCATTACAACTAGGCCCTTAACTATCATTTCACTAAAAATAGAAATGTCATTAAATTAAGGGAACATGCTCCCATGAAAATAGAAAATTTGTTGTAAGGGTTTGAATCAGTCAACCCTACAACTTTGACTGATCCGGAGCTTGGATCTTTCCTTTCATGGCTTCTCATCTTTGGCCTTATTCAGCTATGCCTTCCTCTTCTATAGGTTTCTATTGTTCACCTTCCCATGCAACCATTTGATGCTTATACTAGATGAAGCACTTGATGATCCCCTGAATTTCTTCATTTCTAGGTCCACATGCATAGTGATTCACTACATCTTCTGTCTCAATCTCCCTCATGATCATGGCTGGAATTTTTCTAAGTTTTCTCACAACTTTCTTTAGCCTTTCTATGAAATTCTGGCACAAAACCATTCTATCAATAGAATCACTATTGAAAGTTTGGGTAACCTCACCGTCACACTTCACCAAGTCCTTGAAATTTTCCTTAATTTTATCTTTTGGAAGATCTTTGATGTTTTCATTGAAGAATTTACAATTAGCAACATCAAACTCTTCTGAGATATCATTCAAAACATCTGTGATCTCCATTTTATTATCATCCAATTTCTTAATTAAATCTTGCAGCACTTGGCAATGAAATTCCATCACCTTTTGATATTCAAATATCTTTGAGGCATCATCGATCACCTCTTCTTGAAGGATAAAGTGTAGGTCTACTTCTCTTATTTCACTCCATGTTTCCATATTCAAATTCAAGTTATTATTACCCTCAGAAAATTCTTCATCCATTTTGTAAATAATAGTTCTCCCATCCTGCAAATCATTGTATATCTCAACAGATTCTTTAATTAAAGGATTAGCTTCATGCAAAAATCGTTCCATCCATCCATTTATTAATCTCCCTTTCTGTCCTATCTTTTTGATCTCATGATAAGAAATGTCATCGATGGTAGATGAAACTATCATAGCCGTAGTATTTCAGACTTTGGTAGATGGAGTAGGCTAGGTTACTTTCCTTAGCAATGCAGTGAGATGTTCAACATTGAGTTTAAGCTCATCTTTTGTAGCCTTATCCTTGTCATATTTTTCCAGCAGATCCCCAAGAGCATTGTGCACATCTTCTTTGGCTCCCTCATGAGTATATTTTCCCAATGAAAATATAGAGATCCAATAATCTACCATTGTAATTGTTTCCTTAGTTTTTCCCTCAATGGGAGTAGCAAACTCTACCATTCGCTCCCCAGATGGATTCATTGTTAGAGTCAAAAAATTCCTTTTCCTCTTGGCTTGTCTTTTAGGTGTATGTTCCAATATATTGAGTTCTATAACATCTCCCAAAGGCACCTTCTTATTTTTCTTTGGAGTCTTCCTAAACAATCACTCTGGGATGGCTAATGCTAATGAAGATGGAATAGTAGATCTGATACCTGAAACATTAGTCATGACAAAATCACTAGAAACATTAGTTGGTATTTTGGTAGAAGTGGCAATGATGGATGGGGTAGATGTAAGGAAAACCATAGGATTTGACAGAATGATGTTAGGGAATGATATAGAAGCAAATGGAAGTATAGAAAAAATGGCTGACCTGATAGTTTCTCCAGCTGAGAGAATTGGAATGGATGAGAATACCTAGTCCATAAAAGGAGATGGGAAGGAAGAAATGATTGTGGAGGTGGAAGGAACCAATATTGGAAGTGATAATGGAAAATAAGGAAGAGATGAAGGATATTGTGAGATACTAGGAGAGTCGTTGACTTCAACCACTTCTGTCATAGGTGCTGCAAGAGACATATTCTTAGAAACAAGAGCCTTGGAAAGATATGAGCCACTAACAACAAATGAAATCATTTTCATAATTGTAGGAGCTTTTTGGGTTTACCTATTCCCCTTTATGGGTGCTGATTGGCTTATGGTTGGTGGGGCCTCTATATTTATAGGTTTATCTACTCCTTTAGGTGAGATTCCCAAGGTAACCAACTAATTGTAGGTTCTCTGTAGAATGGGCCTCACCCTCTCATTTTTATTGCAACATTCCTCTATATACCAATCAATCCATGACAATGGATGATTGAAAATATTATCATTTTTATATGCCACATCCAAAACCTCATCATTATCTTACATATCTTTTGGGACATCATCTATACCAAATTGTTGAACTTCATCCAATGTCAACCTCTCATAATCCCTTTGTCAGATGATGTATTCATGCCAAAAATAAATCTAGATATGCTCCAATTGAGGAACATGGGAACTGGAACGACATGTTTCACTGAATTTACCCCAATAATTGAAGCTAGTCCATGGATAAAAGTTTTGCAAGGTTATTGGCCATTTCTACATCCACAATATTGGCCTTGTGAATATTTAGGTAGGTGTATCTGCTAATTAAAATAGGGAATTACATTCTCTCTTTGTGGCGTTTATTCTGAATTCAATGATAATCCAACAATTATAGAACCAATTCAAGGACAACCCATTTATCCATAGGATATCTTTACAATTTACTGGGAGCACCTACGAAGCCTAAAATATGAATGTAAGTAAATGTGGGGAACTATAAATAGATGGCTCCCCACTCACAAAATTTTTTCAAGGCTTCATCGGAAATCCTTCAATTGTATAACTCCTTATCAAAATGGTAGAGTATAACTGTAAAGAAGGCATCATTGACCCTAAAAAAATGATTGTTCCCCTCATTCAATGTGATCTGAGGATAGAAATCATAGATTTGTGAGGTATTTCAAATACGTTTAGTATTCAACTTAGTGAACTCTCCCATAACAGTGACAATATAAACCAAAAAATATGCCATATAAAAGATCTTTGTGGTCATAACCTTACTAAAATGATAACAAATGGAGGTACTGATATGATCCCCCCCCCATCGCATAAATTCCTCATTTTTCTTGATGGTAGCGATGTACAAGAACATCCATTCCTGGAATTACTTTGGAGAGGGAAGACCTAAAATTCTATTTAGTAGCACAATAAGGTCACTGAACTCCTAAATAAAATATGACCAATGCGTGGTATTTGGTAATTTGGAAAATATCTTGTCTAGATAAGTTTTTAAAATGACCTTTGTGCACAATTCTGCTTCCTTGTCCCAATGCTCCACTACCGACTCTGGAAAAATTGTGGCGTAATATTCAACATCAGGAAGTTTGAGCAAATATTTGAAGAAGTGTGGGTCCAAATGGATTACCACCGTATCATCATCATCTTTGACCGACATAGATCCTTCATAAAATTGGGATGGCATGGCTAAAATGAACTCTGGGAAATGCATGGATGTGGGAAAACTAGAAACAATGAGAATCCCACTATCATAGATGGCTTGGATCTATGGTTTCTTATTTGGATCCTTTAATCTTTCCCAGAAATATGGAAAATCAATCTTCCCTAGGTTTGTGTCTCATATTTTTCCTAAGTCAAAAAAGAGGTAGAAGTGAGGAAAAACTACAAGAAATGAATACTTCATCTTTTCTTTGCCCTTTGATGTGGAAATAGACACAAAGCTTTGTATTTTGGAACCTGACGACTTTCTAAATCCTGAAATCCAAAGTTGAAAGGTCTCAAAATCCCAAAAATTATCAACTTCTGAAAACCCAAAATGAAGAATCCTGAAGTGAAAACCTCTAAAATAGATAAGTACGAATTTCCTAAAACCTGACTTCCTAAAGCCTAACCTTTGAAAACCCTAAAAGAAATTCTCTAAAGTTCTGAAAATAAAAGTTTCAAAAAAAAAAGTTCTAAATTTCCAAATTTATAAGTTCTGAAGTTGCACGGTACCCAATAATTGAAAAGATTTGAAACAAAAATCCTCCGAAATGCCAAAAACAAGAGCTCTGAAACAACGATGCACCACCAAGTCTCCAAAATTCAAGAAGAAAATTTTCCAAACAATTCTAATCTCCAAATCCTGAAAAGTGCTACGAGGGAGAAATGGAAAACTTGAAAAGATCCCTAAAAACTCTGAATGCCTATGGAAACTCAAACATATAAACATGGTGGGTAATGAGTTTTTCATTTCAAGAGGTACACAGAGCAGGAACAAAAGAAAACAAAAAAAGAGGAAATGAAAATAAAATATCATAAACCAAAAGGAAAATAACCAAATTAAAATAACTTAAAAATGATGTCAAAAAGTACAAGGAAACGAAAAGTTGAGAAACATGACAGGTGAAAATGACAAGTAAAAAGTGAGTTTAAATATAAAAACCTTATATTAATGGATAAATTCCAATCTGTACAGAGGTTGGTGAAAAATTAATTACACGAATGACTTTGAAGTCTGAAACTCGAAAGCCCAAAATTCCAAAATTTTAGAATTTCAGGGTTTTAGACTTCGGAGATTAGAAGATGAAAAAAGTGAACTGGTAATGAAAAGCTTTGAAACCCGAAAGCCTGAAAGTCTAAAATTTCAGAATTTTGAACTTTCAGACTTCGAAATTCTGAAAGTGAAAACTTAAAAAATGAATGATAGAATTCTTAAACCTAAAAGCCCAAAAGTCTAAAATTTTAGTCTTTAGGACTTTCAGACTTTAGAAGTCTTAAAGGGATTTAACCAAAAGTGCGACCAAAAATTATGTAACTTGAAAGCCCGAAAGTCTGAAATTTCAGACTTTCAGGATTTTGGACCTTGGAAATTTGAAAATACAATTTCAAACTCACATCATTTAACTCTGAAAGAGAAAATCTTTAAAATCCGAAGTCTGAAATTTTTTATTTTGGGACTTGGAGAATTTTTAATTTACATTACAGAATACCCATACAAGGGATTTTCTCAAAAAATTATCTGATTACTTTTGACATTTGTTTCACATGGTAGATTAAAATGTTATCAATTACATAAGGATGAAACACAATACACCATGAGATGTTATATGCAAGAGAATGGGTAAGATAACTAGATCTGATGAGATGCCATTACAACCTGAACTAGTCTTACAACCTTTTGATAAGTGAGGATTAGATTTTATTGTCCCTATAGACCCTCCATCTAAGAAAAAGAAGTACATCTGGGTATGAAAAAATACCTGACCAAGTGGATAGAGGTGAAGGCATTACCAAGCTAGAAAAGTGAGAAAGTAGTCGAGCTCCTATATGAGCACATCTTCACCAGGTATGGAGTTCCAAGGGAAATTATAACAAATCAAGGTACACATTTTATTGTTGATGTAATTTTTGATAAGGTTAAAGAATATGAATTTAGACATAGGAATTCTACACCATACCACCCCCAATTTAATGGCCAAGTTGAGGTTACAAATAAGGCAATAGAGTCCATCTTGATAAATACCATCACACTCCATAGGAAATACTATGTAGAAATACTTCCAGAATTAGTCTAGGCATTCAACACAATGTTGAAGACCACAACTAGATTCACACAATTTGAACTCTTATATAGTAAGACTATTGTTTTTCCAATTGAATTTGAGCACAAAACACTAAGGAATGCACTTGAACTAGGAATAGATTTATCAGAAGATCATATATAGAGAATTATACAATTTAATGAGTTGGATGAATTAAGAAGACAAGAAGTACATAATACAAAGGTAGTGAGAACCAGAGAGTAAAATGACATGCCTAATACATCGGGACTAGACACTCTCAAGAAGTTGACTAATAAATCTTGTTTGATTCAAAATACAAGGATTATATAGGAAAGATTAGTACAAGGTGGCTAGGACCCTATGAAATTAAAAATATCTTCCCTAATAGAGTTTTAACACTCACTACCATAGATCCTATGAGGTTTAAGATATTGGTGAATGACCAAAGGTTGATATTTTACAAGAATATAGTTAATAGAGATTCATTCATGTAACTATTCAGAGGAGGTAAAAGAAGAATGGAAGCAAGGAAATAAAATTTAACCTCAGAGGTTGATCCTTGTGGCTCACCTTATGAGATTGTAGAGGATTGATATATTCAAGAAGCCTTGGTGCATTCAACTTGCTGAATATTCTAGGGTCAAATAAAAGTGTTGTGATAAGCCTTTCTGGGTGATCAGAAGCACTCTGCTAACACATTTCTTTCATAAATGTTTTTTTACAAGGATTGGTGTCAAATGATTGTAGGAGATCATGATCTCCATCATAAGGAGAGATTACAATGACTAAAGTTCCACTTACAGGCATGTGAAAAAAGTCCGTGTATTTTCTTTTGCATTTTGTAGAAATCAAGGTTGGTTGCATAACATAAATCAAGGATGTATGCATATGTCGGTGATGAAAAATTCATGCTTGACACCCCCAAATGATTAGAGTTCCCTATTTAATAATTATTTGTTTATAGTAAGGAGAACCAACAGTAGGTAACACACATCTGTAACATCCACAAAAATTTGCATGCAGTCAATATTCAAGTTTAATGAGCATGCACAACAATCATTGCATGCAAATAAGGAGATACATACACTCAAATATAATTTTAATAAAGTATAAATAATTTAATTAGATTTAACTATTAGTTGTGCTGAGTCATAATGTTTGTGAAAACATTTAAATATCGTTGTCTTTCAAGCTATGATGTGTCCCTCCACTTAAGTCAATGTTTTCAAATCACTTCGATTTACATGTTTCACATGGTCACATCAATTAATGATTGCTCTCATGTATCTGTGCCACATTTCCTCTTGGTCCTAAAGCTCAAAAAGATGAAAAAACCTCAAAAAAATTCAATTATGCATTATTCCTTCAAATCATAGTTGTATTGTTGCATATTGAAACTAGAACATGATGTTTATCCACCATTGGAGGTGATTTGATAAGTCATGAACCCACTGAAAATTCATAATATTTGAGCCATCCTCAAATTATGTAATATTTTGAGGATAATTATTGGGCCCTGAAATAATTGATAAGTAATAAAGTACGTGTGTGTGCAGGACTAATGAGAAGAAAGGTGCTTATTGGAAAGTGCACAAGACAAAGGGGTTTAAGAAGGGTTTAAGTGAAACCAGTGAACACATGGGAGGTAGAACATGGGTTTAAAGGAATTATCCATATTTGGCATTATAGGGGCATTTGAGAAAAACATGAGGACCTGACTAAGCATGATGAGTAGATAAGGTACCATCCTAGAACCTTAGAGGTCAAGATAAGGATATTCCACACAAGGAATATTCCCAAAAGACATCATTACAAAAAGTAAAGGATTTGTAAAGGTATAATAATTCACCAATGGAGGACCACATCGACACTTGCATGTGACCTATTTATGGGAAAAGGCATGGTAGTTGTCAATGGTCTTGTATAAATATATTTTGGGGTCAAGAATAGAGATGAAGACAAATATGATGGAAGAAAGAGATAATGCATAGAGAATGTAGAGAAAGATAAGGAGAGTAACAAAGTGCTGTAGTAATGCTAGGGTTTAGAGAACTGAGTGCTAAGGGTTGTAAGGGATGTCATAAGCCTATGTATGGCACTATGATCTGTAACAAGGGTTACAATGGGAAAAGTATAGTTAGGGTATTATATCAGAGAAGCTTACAGGAGTTAAGTCTTTTTCATTTATTGTATATGGTATGAGATGACTCTTCTGACTGTAATGTGGCTACCAAAACTCCTTTAAATCAATATATATATATATATATATATATATGGTTTGTTTCTGTATAACTTGTTTATGGGTGTAAACCCTCATTTTTTATGAATTATCATAGCTTAGATTAGTTTATTATGCTTATTACAATTGTTATTTAGCTCTTGTAATGCATTAATGTGTGGATATGTTAGTTGTACCTTCTACCTTTTTAAATAAGTGAATGTAATTCTACTTCTACAAATCATCCTCAATTAATGGAAAAAACTTCTCACAAATCTCGCATAAAGGAGGGGATCGGCCCCCGTGTGTGCCTTAGCTAAGCACCCAGTGCCTGTTGGGTGATAGGACAATGTGCGTGGGGTTAGAAAATAGTATTAAGGGTAAATAATTTACTACAATAATGGTTATTTTGACTACATCAATAGGTTTTAGGGTTTTGATTAAAAAATGGTGGAAGAAGTTTCTAAGACATTTAGTAATGGGGGGATAAAGGTGAAGGGCTTATTAGTCAGACTCAATGATGACATTTTGGTAGAAGTAATTAGCCTACCATCCTAGGTAGAACCATTCCCTAAAAAGGCCAACTCAGAAGCAACCAAGAGAGAGTTCATAGATGATGATGATGAATTTATCACTAAAAGCAAAGGTACACATAAAACATCCCTTAAACCCTTATGGGATGAGATTGCAAAATTTTTAATTAAGTACTTTATTTTTGAAGTAAGGTATTCTATATTGAATAAAATTCATTTCAAGTTATTGAATCATCTAAAGAACAACATGCAAGTAGATGTACCTAATTTATTACATGAAATGTTGAAGATAATGATTAGATAAGTATAGAGGGGTAGGTATGTATTGTCACACCATTTTCTTATAACCCTGGTAGTGAAATATAAAGTGAGGATGTTTTGCAAGGGAAAATGGTATAGATAATTTATTGGAAAAAATGGGAAAGAGGAGGAAAAGCACTCAAAGATCCTTTGAACACATAACTGAGCCTGCAACATCCATGTCCCAACCTCAAGAACCCATAATTTATGAATATCTACCTCATGTTGAAGAACACCGTGTACCTATCTCTATTGAGAGAATTTTCATAGCTGAAACCATATTGGAGTTCTCCACTCCTGAAATCTCCACTTCCAAGGGTAAACAAAAGTCTTCTCCTACACCTACACCACCTAAGCACTCCTATAGGCTTAAAATAAAAAGGCCAAAGACCTCCAAACCAACACAGTCACTACCCATCTCACTAGAAAGTCATTTGGAAGCTACAGAAGGGAACTTTGAGCCTTAACTAATGGAAATAGAGTAGGGATATACTAATGCCACAATTCATGAGAAATAACTACCTAAGCAACCCATGGCGGAACAACAAGAGCCAACTCATAATGAGGATACTATTCATATGGTAGAAGGTTATTAAGAGATACATGAAGATGAAGTTGGAGGAGAAACTAAATAGCAATAGATGTCTGTGGTAGTTAAACAAGTCATTGAGCCACATGAACCAAAATAAAATAAAAAATTCTACAGATATTGAGAAAGTGGTTAAGCAAGAACTATATACTAATGTGCAACAAGTAAATGTAACACCACTTAAGTCCCAAATTTTTATTTAGGAAATTATAAGGGAACCTGTAAAACCCCCTTGTAAGGAGATGACCACAAAGACTATGATACCAAATGTTGACTATTTGATGCTAAAATTAGAGACCTATGTTAACAATCTCAAAGGAAAATGGGAAAAAGAGAAAGAATCCTTCATTTATAAGAATAACAAAGAAATTAAGGAAAAAGATAGAGAAATCAAGAGGCTGAAGAAGAAACAAGAAGAAAAATTTCAAGTATCACATGAAATATTTAAATGCAAGCCACCATAAAATGTTTATGCTATCTTATTGAAATAAAATATGTTACAACACAAACTTACTTGCATTGATTCAGACATGTCATATGATATCAAATATGCTAGGAGCTTATTCACTTTATATCAGAATAGAACTCATGAATTCAAACTCTTATTATGTGAACTTTATATGTACAACTATGCCCTTAAATATGATAGGGATTGGATTCCAATTCTATACATTGGGGGTGTACTAGTTAAGTCCCTATGCTCTTATTTTTAAAATGAGTTGGACAGAGAAAGGTATATGGAAGAGTATAGCCATTT
Organism: Taxus chinensis; assembly: GCA_019776745.2. Lineage (NCBI taxonomy): Eukaryota > Viridiplantae > Streptophyta > Pinopsida > Cupressales > Taxaceae > Taxus > Taxus chinensis. The sequence continues at coordinate 328,198,107 of CM034154.1, forward strand.
TGAGAAGGTCCAACCATTACTTGTCATAGTTGAGGCCACAAAATATGAAGAGGTTACAAAGAAATATGACAACTATATAAATAATAACGTGATCAAGAGGAGAGTGTTATAAATGAGGACCAAAAGTTTTTTTATAGCTATGATAATAGAAAATGGGATTCAGGTAGTACAAGCATGCAAAATGCGATGGAATGAGCTATCTCCTAAACTCCAAAGAAAAAGGGATACACTCCTACCCCAACATTATGCCAACTTTGAAAAGAGTGAACACCTAAATTGAGATAGCTAAAGAATGTGAAGATAATTGGTTTCCTATAAGATATAATCCACCAATATTTCACTTAGAAATACCACCATGGATATGTTATGTACTGCTTAGTAAGAGGATTCAAGGTAGAGCTTGGAGTAGGTTCATGAGGAATTGTGGCTACTTCTTGTCAGCAGAAGAAGAGACATATACTCCAATTGATTTTAAGCATGAATGCTATTTTCAATAGTAGAAATATGAAGCCCTTGAATGAGAAAAATCAAGAGATTAATCTTGGGGGTGTGATGAGTTGTGTTAATTTCCTTTATAAACAACTCATCTTATATATTTTGGTCAAGCCATTGAAGTCATGTCCTTGTACTTTCTAGTTACACTGTTAAACATTATCATCACAACTTAAACTTATGGCATAATTACTAATTAATATAGTTATACGTAGTTATCTTTATTTTTTTGAATTTTGTGTGCATTTATTCTTATTATTCCAATAATTTTTTTGAATGATGATATGTGTGATACCACACTTATTTGTAAGAAAATTTCCATATGCACCAACTCGTCCACAGCCAAGGGACCTATCCACAAAAACACATCTAAAGCCAAAGGATATCACCTACAAAAAATAGCCCACGTTATGAAGATATTATGGAAATAATGAAGAATGTAACTCAAGTCAGAACATTCCACTAAGAAGCAGTTACAACTAGGAAATGTAGAACTAGGAGATAACTCAACCTTTGATATGATCATCCATTGTAAACTATTGAATAACTAATTTTTTGAACTAACAAGTGATTTAAGGAATGGGTTGATCACTTGAGTTATGTGTTTATTATCTGAACACCTGTTATGAGTTCCATAACATGTGTTAAAGCTCTTCATTCTGTTTAAGATATTTCACTTGTTCCATCAAATATATTTCACGTGATTTTTTGAAACTCTTAGTTGAAATCTTATCATCCTCACGTCTCAATGTAGATGAAAAGTATAAAATAAAAGGGTTAATGCTAGAGATATATCTAGAAAAATGGAATAAAAGAGATAGATGTTGATTTTATTCATTGATAGTCTGGTTTAGAAGGGGAATTATTTTTTTCTTTTGTTACTTGATGTAATGTTCATGCAAATTCAATAAAGATATGATTTATGTGCATTAGTATTTAGTTTCAAATTTTAGGAGGGATTAACACCCAAGTCAAGGCCCACTTACGGTCTACTAAACCCCTCCATTGTTTTGTTATCTTGTTTCATTGCATGTCTATTTACCTATGAACAACTTACTTTATGTACCTACATTCTAAATCTATATCTTTGTTTTAGTTGTTGAAATTAAAATCCATTCATTTCCATTTTTATAATTTGTTTAGTTATTGTTGCCTCATTTATTCCTTTCAAACCTCATAAATCTATTGTAATTGTACGTGCAAAACTCACAATATTTCAAGTTTACCTCCCCTAGTCTGATAATTAAATGACTGTATTTAAATAAACAAAATATTAATCACTATAATTTGATTTGCAACACCAGTTATGCCTCTTATTGAGTCAAAAGAGAAAAAATCTTCCCACCTTTTTCCAGTGAAGGCACCTTTGAAAGTATAAACCACATCAATTAAACCATGTCTGAGGGTTTTTAGAGATTTGTAAGAAAATCATATTCTAACTATGATTAATAGTTATGGATGATCATGGGAACATGTACATACCTCGAGAATATGCTTGGAGTTTGTTATGGGAAAATCATTAGAATTACACAACTTAGAGATCCTTTACAAGCTATTATTGAATAAATAGAAATGGAAAAATGTATTCTAAAGCATCCTTTAATCCTCTCTTCCTTCATCCCCTTATATGAATGTGATGAGTTTTTTTTTTTGAAGGGATCCTTCCCTAAATGTGAAGTTACTCTACCATTTTGAGTTATTGAGTATTCTTGAGTTTTCAAACCTCTGATTTTGGCTTCTTTAGACATGTAAACACATCAAATCTATTGTGATAAAAATATGTATATATTATAAAACTTAATATACTTCATATTATGGATCGTATTTGTCCTCATTCTTATGTTAGTGGTTTCATACCTTTCTGTCATTGTTATGCTTTATGTGTGATGTTTGCAATGCTCAATCTCATTATGTAATCTATTAAAAGAATAAATGGATTAATGAAATTACAAGATTAATTGTGATTATTTCTACCCTTTTTTCTATGTGTTTATCCTTTCATTCTTGTCTCAAGGGAGATTTATCCCTATTTCTTATAGAGTATCACCATTTATTATCCACGTTAGTTCCCTTTCCCTTCCCTTTACCTTGAAATTTTTAGAGCATGAGTAGATTAGTGACAACACTTGAGATCTTTAGGTATGAGCCATACTTTCTTTGGAGGTTTCACTTAAGGGTCAAGTTATCAAGATTTAGAGATAATCACATGGTGTCATAATTTTTATTAGACTATGTTGATCTTGCATGGGTGTAAAATTTAAGTGACAACAATTTTGACATGCCTAGTGGGACTTGGTTTCCACTTTGTTTATATCTTATGATGTGAAAAAACAATAATATAGTAATAAAATATAGAATGTGACACAAGAAATAAGAAATATGAATTGAAACCCTAAGTTCAATAAAGAGAGAAGAATGACATAGCTGATATTTTCTCAATCCTAAAATGTTCTATTCTAGAAGAATGGTAAACAAAGATGGTAGACTATTGCAACACCACTCAGAAAATTATAGATATGTTAGATGTGGCTATACTAGGGCACACGGGATGGTACTAGGGAGTCTAGGTACCAGAGACCCAATCTAGGAACCAAAGTCTACACAGAAGCTTAGAAATTGGTTTTCCCAGGGTTGTTAGATGCTTTTTGATCTTCACTTCTTATCGCTATGTTGGTGAGAATTTTTTTTGGGTGGACAAACTTGTGGATTTCTTGCCAACGCTCCGGGAATCTAAGTCCCTCTACTTAACTGGTGTAGCTGTCATATATGAATGTGCAGGAAAAGGTGGATTTATGTGGTGGCCTTTCGACTGGGGATCTAATAGGGGCACTCCATTGACCCTGCAGTGGAGCTTGCAAATACCTGACAGAGAGAATTTTTTTTGAAGAGAAGGAAAGGGGAGTGATAAATTAGATAAGAGAACTAATGTTGTGGGTAGAAAATAAGATTCATGCATACATCAATAATAAGTTTTGTCACAGGAATTAAAATTAGGAGGAAATAACTCTACGTGTAGTAACTAGAAAAAATGACATTTATGATTACAAAGTATTAATAAACCCCTTAGTCAAAAAAGGCTCAAAACTCCTTATTATTGTATTGATTTCTTAAACCAAGTTGTACATAGTATGAGAATGGAGGAAAAATAAAGAGTGGGGGAAAGGAATAATTTGGCTATCTCTTTTGTTCTCTCAAGGTAGAATGCACTCTTGAGCTTACAATATTAATGAAAAACCCTTTGAAATGGGAATGACATTAAAATTTATTGAATGAGAGGTGACTTATCATCTTCTTCATGACCCTCCATATCCTTTATTTCTACTTTAGACTATTCATGTTCCTACAAAATATTTAAGTCCCTTTTATAAAATCATGGTGACTTAATTTACATTGTGTTTCTAAAGTCACTTTTAGGTGACTTAAAGGCATATCAAAAAGTGCAAACCCCAACCAAGAATTAGAACATTTGAACGGAGAGAAAATGGGAAGAGAGAGAAAAGGAGAAGATGTTGCCCCTGATGAAGTCTGATGATCCTCGTTGATGGAAATCTCTGATGCAATACAGTTCTAAATGTACCATTGTGTAAAAACTACTCTTTCAGTGTGAATTAATATTTTTAGTAAATTCCCAGACAAGGGTATTTTTAGTAATAGGTGATTCTTGCTTCTTCTTGATCATCTGGATGTGATGAAAATATTCATTCAATCCTACACACACTGCCTTTACTTTTACCATTTCCTGGGGTGACTTATTATTTTTAGTAAGCATCCATATAAGGGACTTACTATTTTTAGTAGGTGGTCATTTGCACTATTTTCTGCTCTGGATAATCATTCTAGCTTCTTCGAGATATTCAGTGCACACTACCTTTTCCATAGCTGCTTTTGATGAAGACTTACCAAATATGGCAAGCATGTGTAGGAAAGCTTACTATTTTTGGAAAGTGGCTTCCTGGTGCTTGCTTTGCGATGGAGTATATTTTTCTGGATACATCTCATCATCACGGTCACATCCTCTAAATTTTACTTGATTTTGCTTACTAGAATGATTGGAAATATTTTTTTAAATTTTAACTTGGTAGTGGCTTTGGGCATAGAGCTGCCACAGTGGCCGTTAATGGAGTTCAAAATTTACAAGTCTATTTTTTGTCTCTATTTGTGAATAAAAAAAATCCATTGCAATAGGTTTTTCATTTAGAGCTTGTGTGCAAGTTTTTAGCTCATCTTCATTGCCAGAATTAAGAGAAATCCGATGAATGTGAGCCAGTACATGAAGTCAGGATTTTGTTGGAAAAAATGATTTTTGGCACCGTTGGACCACCCATTTATCACATCTTTATCATCTTACAAAATTTTGAAGTATGCAAAATACGACATCTTGATCTGACTTGTATTTTTTAATATATGAGGATTTTTTGATCAGATGGCTTCATAGTTATTTGGTGAAAATATTTGTTTTCTCTTCGTTCTTCATCATTTTAATCTATTTTTCTCTGAAGCTTGCATATTTTTAGGGATTGGAATAATTTTTAGTAATGGTGGTACTAGTTTGGAGTGGAAATGGTGCACCTGGTTTCTGCACAAGCAAGAATAAGGCCATGGTATGGTGAGGAGCTGTAAAGGACAAATGGGGGGAAATAACGGCTAAGTGCTAGATTTAAATCATTAAAAAAATCAATATCAAGGGGATGGGTGAATTTTTGTGTCCCTAACATCTATCAGCTCAAAGGGGACATCAAGGACATCAGTTTTCATGGTGCGTTAGGTGACGACACATGGCAGTAAGTCCGATGATAGGGGATTTGAGAAAAAAAGGCTTGGCAAGCACTTAGGGCCTAGACACTGGTCATATGGGTGACTAGAGGTATCCCATAGGGGATGGGAGAATTTTTCAAGGTTTTATGTCCCTCACCTCAATGTTACATGAGGTACATTAGTTTACACAATGCGCCTCGCCCTGACACGTGGAACTTGATCCTATGCTAGGGGATTTAAAGCTCTGCAAGCACCTGGGGCTGAACTAGTGATCCAGGAGGTCATATGTGGGTTAAGAGGGATTCAAGGGGTCTAGGAACATTTTTACAACCTTTATGTCCTTGAATTTGAGGTATTTTAGGGACACAAAATCCTGCCAGCCTCATGGAGCTGAAACGTGTCCTCTTAGAATTTGGTTAAGTCCTGAACTTGCGACAATGTTAACTTGAGCTCCTGATGGAATTTTTTGGAAACATTATATATGATCCTGACTAAAAATGATATTTTGAATCCAATGGTGGGGGTATAATTTCTTGAATCTTCCATAGGATCCTTAAATAAGTGCATTTGTGATTTTGGACTCCACTTGTGCCTGAGAAAAACTACCTACAAACCCTATGCTCCAAGGTGTTGTTAAAAATATGATTTCACCATAATGTAGGTATTGAAATTCTATTTCTGGTGATTTTTTTTACTTCTAACTCCATTCGGAGCTCTCGGAATATTTTTCTGAATCGTGATAACTATTTTAGGCTTGTGTATTCCATAGGCTTGTGAACCCTATTTTTTGCTTAGACTGCTCCAATTCTTTCAAACTTCCCCAAACATTACAAAATCATTTCCATAATTTTATAAGATCTTCTCTTGACCTCCATGTTGAGTTTTTCCCTTACATTCCACTCCAGGGTGGTTGATCTAGTCCTAGGAAGGCTAGTGATAGCCCTTCCCAATACTGCTAGAAGATAACATCTTTTCACAAATCCCTAAAATCACCTAGGGGGAATGAATATAATTTCCTAAATAACCTAGGTGAATAATTTGACATCAAATACGGGGTGACCAGACTGGTGAATTTGACCTGGGGTGCCTACGAATGATAAACCATGAAACTTTCGGCACATGGGTATAGTTTTCATGCTCGGAAACTTCTAGTTTTAGTTGTTACACATTTTCATGAAAACATTCTAGTATGTTACACAATGATCATAGATGTCTCCTATAACCTACAATGAAAGAGATGACCTACAAAACCCCAAAATGCATCAAACCCTAAAAAATTAATAATACAAATGGGGAGTTGGACTAACCTCGGAGGTCGCTTGATTGAGTGATCTTATGATCTGGGTATTGCACTACATTTCAAACTCCATGTAGTTCTTTGTGTGTGTAAAATCGTGCCCTAGTAAGCTCTTGTGCACAATTCATTGGATAATGAGTGATAACTAGATGTAGTATATGTAATTAGATGTGTGTATGGAAAAATGAACTTCCCCCTCTTATGTGTGTATGCAGATGAAGTAGTCCCTTATCCCTTGAATGAAGATAGATGGATGATTTGATACTCTTTATATGCCTTTTAGATACAACCTTATGTGATGGTAGTAGATGCTTAGAGCTTGGTACTTTAACTTGATCATATAACATTATATTTATATGATTCCTTTGTTTGAGTTTTGTAATTAACCACTTAAAGGTTAACCAATAAGAAATAAATATGCCCAACAGCTAGAAAGGACCCAAAATAAGTGAGTAAGATACAAATAGGTTGGGGGTACCCAGAGGGAACGAGGGAACCTGAGAACTGACGTCCTAGATGGACCCTAGTGTCCAAAGCCAGAAAAGGTGAAGTAACGAAAGAAATATTGGGTAGTGTGGCGTGAAAGGACAATAAGTAAACCAAAAAGAAAAAAAAGGCCAAAGACAATGGTCAATTAGTAGTTTTCTCCCTTAGGAATCATATGAATGCAAGTATGTGATTAGGACCTAGAAATGTACCCAAAGTGCATGATTTAGTGTCTATATTATCCCACACTTTATATTATTGAGAGAAATATTGATAACATAAAGTAGATAAGAGATGCATAACTGATAACCATATAGCTCGATGGAAAAAGTGTGTTGAGGAGACAAGAAAAAGTGTGGAGTGAATACCATGAAGAGTGGAAGCTAGAGGAAGGGGGAAGTGGAAATAAAATCATTCGGAATATAACATTAGCGTTTAAATTATATGCGAGGTTTATTATGTGTTATAATTATAAGAGAGATAAATGTTTTTTATGTGAGTTGTTCAGTTGTTTATTGAACTCACATGAATAGGATATTGTTGAATGGTTAAAGCTAACTCATTATTTCTAGGAGAAGAATTACCTATAAATATGTAATATGTTTCATATGACATCAAATAAATTTAGTTTTTTAACTCTGTCCAAATACAAGATTTGGTATCAAAGTGAGTATTTGCAGGTGTAATATGAATTTTTGAAGCTGGATAAGGGTTAGATGTTGTTCTTTTATCTCATAAATGAAAGTTTTATATCTTGTAATTTGTAAAAATAGATTTAGAGGAGTTTAGACCTATTCTGTTCATGCATTGTATTGCATCTATCTCTTTGTGCACATTCATATCAATATTCATTACGTCCCTTTAGTCTTGGTTCCTTGGCTTAGTAAAATACTCATATTCTTAGTTGATTCTTCACACATCTTGTAGGTGGATTTATTCATACAAGTGTATAATCTTGGAAGTGGACATCAATCATTCTAATCCATATCGTACACATGATCAAGTTTTTTAATATTGCATTTTATTCAATACAGTGATATTTATTTGCACATGATTGAAACAAAAAAAAATTCCGTGTTTCCATCATTTGAAGACACTCTTCTTAAATTTTTGGTGAAGTTATTTCCATATATTCTCCTTGATATTAATATTCATTGTGTAGATTTGCACTTATTTCTAGTGTGAAATATCTTCATATTCAAAAAGAAATTATATGGATTTTTTTTTTCATTGGTTCTTTTTATATCCTCATTTTTATAATCTTCACTTATTAAATTTCATCAATTAAAAATCCTTGCACCTGCCTATATCCCATCTCGGCCCAACAAATATTATTCTATGGTATTCTTTGTGTATGGGTATATGAGAAGAGTCTTTGTTCTGATGTGATTATATTCACACCATGGAATTTGGTATTCCCAATGCTATTCAAGTCTGATAATTTTCTTATATTGGATTTTTTGTGCCCAAATACTGAAGTGCACATTAGTGCATGAAGTTAGCAAAACTCAACCCTATGACCTCATGCATATAACTATCATACCCAACCACTGCGCTATGGTATTTTATTGGAATTATTTTGGAAAACTTTGTATATGATGTTGGCTATGAATGTGTGTGATAGTTAGGATGAATGGGAAGAACATGGTGCAAAAATTGGCATAAACCAATTTATGTCATTAAAAAAAAGGTCAATTCTTTTTTTAGTCAAGTCTCTTTCCAATATGCAATTTAATTTTATGATTCAGTTCTATATTATTAGTTGAGTGTAGGTTTAAATTGTTTAAAATTATGTGTCAAATAAAATTTTTATGTAATACTTCTCATATTACCATCTTGTGTAAATAGTGATGGTTAATAGGTGATTTTTCATGTCATGTTCATATTCTTGTCAAGAGTATAAAAATTCATTTTATAATATCTACAGTTTCCATCAAAGAGACTCCCATGTTGTAGTGTCATTCACCAGTCAAAAGTGTTTTTCATGTATCTCATATATGTTTTAAGTTTATTCTAATCTTTATATGAGTATTAATAGTATTCAAAAATGTCATTATATTGTAAGTTAGTCATATAGGTGATTTAAGGATATTTTTTATTGTATTTTTTTCAAACATTAAAATACTGTAAAAATAATTGTATTTTATTTCCCAATAGAACGTTAGGCATGTTGGCATCTCATTCAGTAGGGTTGAATGCTCACCCAAAGCACACGCACCTAATAAGTCCCTCCTTTTTGTTTCTTGTCAAGATGTTAGCATTCATATACATGATGATAATTTAACCATACCTAATACTAATTCAATCATAATAAATCATTGCATACATTCAATTAGAAACATGTGTAATAATAAACATAATAGATCAGATAATAATCAATACCAACTGCATCATAAATTCCCCATACTTAGACACATAAATGATCATAATCCATCCTCTATAATCCATTGTATCAAAATTATTTCATTATAGAAGATAAACACATAATATTTATTACATGTGAATCATAGAGCCATACGCATAGATATGCTAGAGAAGCATAATCCTAACATACATAACATGATCCATAATCCTTTCTAAGCCAAGTATTTATAAGAATGGGTACTTTCACTTCACTTCCCATGAACTTCATAAAGATAGGTGTGATCAAAATAGACATGCATACTTACATGCATGCTTTAGAAAAAAATCGAAAATAATATATTGCCTAGTAATATTCTATTTTAATCCTATTAATAGCTAGACTCGTGCATGTGCTTTCTCAAAAAAACCCAATACTTTCTTGCAAAGGTAGCCTTATTTCATTACTTGCATGATGAAATCTCCAAGTCTATTTTTATCCTAGTCTTGGAAAATGACTAATTCCTTGCGCAATCCCACACATAATCATGTTCCTCAGACGCGTGCATCCTTGTACATGCTACTTCTACTTCCATCTAAATGTGCATTCCTCCTATTCTAACACTTAGTCATTTTCTCATCCCAACATTACCGCACACTAGGTATGTTGTCTATCCTTGACAACAGAGGTAATTTTCACGTAACAAGAATAATATTATACCCACCATGAACCAGATAATGAAGAATAAATAATACAACTTATGCCAAAGAATGAAATAATTGATCTTTTTTAGGTGGGAGGAGAATAAGAAATTCCTTATCCAATATTTTCTCCAATTCCTTCCAATTCCTTGCTTTCCTAAACTGGCACTTTATCAACAATGCCAGGTACCTTTTAAGGATTTAAGTCATAAATCTTCCAGTTTAACTTTTCAATTAACGCATCCATTTTCTTATCTACTTCATTGAGTGTGTCCATCCTATGTGTGCTTTTCAGTAAGAGCTCCTTCGACCTGTCCTTGAGTGAGGTTTTCAAAATGTTTATTATTTCCCTCTTCTGATATACCTTAATCATTATCTATTCCTGTTCCACCCTATTACTCTTATTCTTGGCTTGTAATTCCTATAACTCTGATTTATCCCTAAAAAAAGAAAACCCACAAATGATTGAAATCCTCATAGTTATCATATATAAAATCTGCCACTTGTGTAACCCCTTTAACCTCTATAGCCAACACATCATACTGTATGATGTGTTCTTAAATTTTTTCCCTGTCACTTTTCTTTTGTCACGCCAATACTTATTCTGTGGACTCTATTGTTATAACCTTCTACTCATGTGTAATATTTCATTCCAATTCCTCTAAATAATGAAGTGTCATCTCATATGTAGGTTGGATTTGATTAAATAGATCTAGGCACGTGAGTGTAATAAAATATGTGATGGAATCTTCCCTCTTAGATACTACATGCATCAACCCATTCTCTTCCCCGAGCTCTTGCTTCATCCTCACAATTTTTTTATCCTTAGTCTCGATCTCTTCATCTTTCTCTTTTATCTCTTTATTATTTTCTCCTAAATATTTATGCATATTCCTTATGCAAAATTATTTATCAACAATTTGAACCCCTACGTCCACTAATAATTTATTATGCGCATTACATGATTGTTCATCTATAATCACATGTGCATCAACTATTGGGTATGCTGCCCTTAGTGTAAACTTAAGTCAAGTTTCATTTATTTCTTGCGCTCTAACCTCAAACTTAGGATCCTCCATATGTAATTAGAATTACTAGGATAACATATTACTTGTGCATGGAAAGGATTTATATATCTTGAATAATGACCAACAAAAGATGTCTTCTATTTCCATTATGCTCTCATACCTTTCACGTAGAAATTTCTTAGGATCATCATCATACTACATCATGAGGCCTTGGGGTGTGTGCCTTGGTTTCCTATTCTTCCCATGGGTCCCTTTCAGAATACTAAGTGCAAGGTTGTTCTCTTATCTTCTTGATCTTTCAATAGTATTTTCTTCTTCTTTTTGCTCAATCTCTTGTTTGAAAATTCACTCCAAAATGCACTCTACTTATTTTTAAATATAGAACTCAACTTCTATCTCAATAATGTTCTCTGATCAATGTTCCTTAGTAGGCTCCTCCCTCTCTAAAATCTTAGTAATAGGTACTTAAATACCTTCCACATCTGGCTTGATGAATTGGATCTCCTCATGATGTGCATCATTCTCCTTGGTATCGTATTCCCCAATCTCATAAATTAGTAGACTTAGCTACGTGATTTCCTCTTCTTCATGTCTTCCAGCCTCTTCTTCACATTTTTTAGTCTCCTTTGTGTCTTTAATAGATTCTACCTTTTGTTTTTTCTTGATTAGATAATTCTTCTTCATTGTTGGCTTTTTTGTACTTGCACTTGGTCTCGAATCATTACATGGTGGTGTATTATTTGTAGTTCCACTTGTTAGGAATATAGTGTTCATATGTGATTTACCGTATGGTAAATATATCATTATTTTGGTAGTTAGAAAATATTTTTGTTATATTGTTATAATATATTGTTTTAACAACAATATATTTATAGAGGTTTGTTACAACCATAAAACCTTTAACAGGTTATTTATTTGTATCACTACCTATTTTATAAGAAGTTGTTTTCCTATTGTAATGGCCATATAATAGTCAATTTCATTATAAATTAATAAAGTGAGAGTTTTTTTTATTCGGCTGTGTCAAAATGAACAAAAAATATTATTTGGTATTAGAGCAAATTATGTTCTAGATATAGATGTTGATTTAATTGCAAAAGGGAAATTCAATCCTTTTTATTACCCTTTTCATGAAAGTTTCTCTATTGCTTGTTATTTTTACATTTCTAGATTTAACATACTAGCTAAGTTCATATTTCACCCAGGAAGTGCCACAAAGAAAATATTTTCTCCAAGAAAATTCTTCAATGACATAAAAAATATAGAGGGAGATAGATGCATTGTTGATTCCCTCTCACGTATTCACCAGCATGGAAGAGAATTGTGAGGAGAATGAGATCCCTCTCCAGTCATTGTCCATTTTACAAATCCATGTTATAGTGGAGTTTATGAGTATTTTAAGGAACAACTGTTATTCCCATATACTAGCTATGTCATTTTTTCTAAAGGGAACCTCTCAATACTAGTGTGTGAGACATATCAATTGGAAGTTTTCTAGGAAAGGTTTTATTACATTTAAACTCATGCTAAACATTTAATAAAAAAAATTTATATAACAGACCAATTTTGTTGAGGTGTATGCAAAAGAACAGAGCCATCCAAAAACAATCTACCATTATGGACATCATACAAGTTGTTTTGATCAGATCTTACAAAATAGTTAGACCTCCATGTCATATCTATAATCTATGCATGGTTTTTATCCTTCAAAATTTCATGAATAGTGATCTACAATTTCAATGTGGCTCTGTGTATTTCGTGCTTCTCACATCCTATATTCTATGATAGTTTTGACCCAACATTGATATCCAATCACCATCACCATGATTCACAAAGTAAGTTCATTTATTTTCCACATTGTTATCCCACATCCAAGTGGATTTTAGTCAAGCATGTGGTATTTTGGTTTTTTAATAGTTTATTAAATCCTTCAATATTTTAGTTTAGGGGTCTTGTTCAATTTATAAATAAATTTCTAATTCAACATTGATGGTTGAAATTGAATAGTGTTTAGAGTATTCTTTATTTGCTATCATATTTTCAAAGTCTACAGTTTTCTGTAAGTGTGGAATATGACTCATAAGTTAATATTATCACTTTAATCATCTTCCATGTGTCTACTCTACGTCATTCAAATCATTCTTTTATTATTGTCACTTCTATTTCATTTTCTAAAAGTCAAGAGTCAAAATATTGTTAAGAAACTAATCAAAAATTAAAGAAAAAATCCTTATGGACACATTTTTGGTGTTACATGACGTCCAAAAAATAAATTATTTCACATTGTGGTGGGGGGAAAGTTATACAAATAAACCCAATGTGAAAATTGTTGAGCATCGTATCCAAAGTGGACTGAGCTAGTATCATGATAATAGAGGATGTAGGCATCAGAGGCTAGAGGAAAATCAACAACCTCTCATCAGTTGCCAATGACGGGGCCATAGTTCCAGTATGGTGACTTGTGTTTTCACTTGTGTGGTGTGGATTTCAATTTTTCAAATTTCAAGCATGGTGTGAAAAATAAGAACATATGTGGTATGTTACTGTTGATGTATATATGGATATTCCTACATAATTCCATGATGTAATAACATAGTGAAGAACATACAGCATAATAAAATGCAACATCATGATTCTTGAAGAGCTTGAATAATCATATGTGTTCTTGTTCATACCTAGGTTTGTGGTTAGCCTCTAGAAAACCATTAAAGGTTGTACAAATTGTTCCTACTAAATTTATCGCACTAGCTAGGTTATATGTGTTCCCTAAAGTGATTGGTTGATAATAAGATGGTTCTTACACATGTTCCCAAACTAGTTTGGTAAGAATTGTTCCCGAAAGTGTATGGTCAATAAGAATTTGATGTGTTCCTTCTTCTACCATAATTTTGAGTTGTGTCCCAAGATCATGAGAAAACACGAATGTCAGACTATAGAGGAAGTGTTAAAGTTGTTTTTCTACCATGTAGACACTAATGGGGGAATGTTAGGAATATAGTGTTCACATGTGATTTACCATATGGTAAATATATCATTACTTTGGTAGTTAGTCAATATTATGGTTATATTTTTATAATATATTGTTTTAACAACAATATTTTCGTAGAGGTTTGTTACACCCATAAAAAATTTAATGGGTTATTTCTTTGTATCACTTACTATTTTATAATAATTTGTTTTCCTATTGTAATGACTATATAATAGTTAATTGCATTATACATTAATACAATGTGTTTTTATTGATTATTCGATTATGTCAAACTGATACAGAACTATTAGTGCTATAAACATGAGGTTCATCTTTGCTTCCTTCTTCCTCCTTATTGGAAGGGGGTTTCCTTGCACATTTTTTCACCCCCACCCTCTTCTTCCCTATGGGATCTTATAGAATTACCAAATCATCCTCCACATACTTCATGTCTACTCTTCTTGGCTTTAGGTAGATATAGGCCTTTTCCTCTTTTAGATTAGAAATTACCAGAGTGATAGACTTGGTCATATTGATATCATCTGATATCAAAGTCTCCTCATATGCACTATTCTTTGGATAAAAAAGTGTCGTATGCAAAGTATGATACTCATAATCTACTTTATCATCTTCAAACCTTAGTTTGCGTTCGTTAGAAAAAAAATTCATTGTAGTTTGAAAATAGCATGTTGTAAATGTAAACAAAATTTTACACCAAGGACCCTTAGACCCATACTTCAAGTAGAATCAACCAATACATACGTGCTGATAGATAGAAAACTTTACCTTTCCCTCGAATTTTGTAGGTAGTTAACTAAGAATGTTCCATTCTACTCCAAACACCTCACACATTCTATTATACCATTTATCTCCTATGACATTATATGCTAGATTGATATTACTATCACATGTGTAGTTTGCAAATATTTTTGCAAGGGATGTGTTTTCCTTAGGGAAATTCCATATTTATCATTCAACCCATCCAACACCAAAAGTTTAGAGAACACAATTAGTAAGAGGACATTCCCGAAGGTAATTTTATCCACTGCATGCCTCTTCAACGATCTCTGTAGGCACCCAAAAATGTAGGTATTGTACTACTAGAAAGAGGTTACAAAAACCCCAATGATGATTTAGATCTCTTCACAAGGTGTTCGGATTCCAGAAAATCTCACCAAGTATACGTTTGCATCCTAGAAAGCCTTGTCTAGATTTTACATGTTTTGTTCTAACCTCTGCTCCCTTTTTCCTTGCATTTTGTCTTTAAGTTACAAAACCGCCACCCTACCTAAGCGGTGGTCTCATAACTGCCACCTAGGATAGGGCGGAAGTCCTGTAACCACCTACTACGTAGGGCAGCGGTCATGTGGGTGTTTTCCAGAATGTTCTGACGATTTCATCAAACGTAAAAATTCAAATTTCACCCGCATTTCTCAACCACAAAAGCTTGCATTTATGTTTTGGCCACCTTATAAATAGTGTTTTCCCTTTGTTTGTTAATAGAAGAGTTCAATTTAGACTTACCCTCTAGAAAATCCAAATGCTATAAATACCCAACTTGTCCACAAGTAAATGGCCCCTCTCCTTCTATGTTTGATTATTCAGTTTATTTAAAGTTCTTACATGAGTTTCAATAGTTTCATATTTTTCATGAATTCTCAGCTTCTCCCTTCTACTTTAGAGATCATTTGATCTTCTTGCTTTCATATTACTTCATTTTTGTCCCATATAGTTAGCTTAGCATAAGGTACTTTCACTTTTAGATTAGAATCCGTTTGATAATCTTAGAGTTGTAGGTTTTGTTTTGTCACAAGAAATAGATCCCTGAATTCTTGATATTTTGTGTTGTATTCCCGCAATAAATTCTGTTAGGAATTGCATAGTCAAGCTTTTTTCATTTGAACTATCCCTCTCTTGCTTGCATTATATTCAGTTTATATCTAAAGCTGCCATTATTCGAGTTTCTTCTTCTGCTAACACTATCACACTCAATTTTTTCTTGATTCACGAGAACACGAAGGAACAAGTAGATCACACTGAGGGGACAATTCATGATACAACTAGATTTACCACTATTATGTAAACTCCAGGTTTGAGCTATCAAATTTATAGTTACAATATATCAAATAGAGTAGCAAATCATTTTACTTTTGCTAAAGCTCACTTTTAATATTGTTAGGGAAGCTATGGGGAATGATAGTTTCTGAGAAACTATGATTCAGTCCTCACTTCTGAGGTAGAATTGGAAGTCTTTCGATTAAACTAGTTAGTTATTTAAATATTTAGGATAAATTCACAACTGCACAGGAAAATTGCTATACCAAGCTAACTTGCTTGTTTTAATTCTATTATAGACTAATTTTATATTATCTAAATATATTAGAATAGCTTCTCTTTTAATTTTTTTCAAATATGCATGATTGAAAATACAAAAATAAGAGAAATACAAGCATAGTGTAGATATATCTTTCATAGTTAGTTTACTTGTTTAAGTTAAAGTTTAATATTATTTTTCTTGACAATTACGGGACCTTGAGAGCCTAGGGATTACGTATTTGAACTGGTAGTACCTCAGCCGAATCTCTTCACAATATTAATGGATATAGATCAAGGGCTTAGGATTCAATTTTTTCAAATGACAACAAACCAACAAGCAATTAGTGAACAATTGAGAGAACTGAATATTGAAGACGACAAAGCATATACATTCTGTTCAAGTCAACAAAACTATAGAATGCACTGATAGGATATCCACATGACCATACAAGAACCTGAAAGAGAACAAATATTTAGCTTTGATCTATTAGTTCTGTAACCAGATGTAGGAGACCTTCTCATCGACATAGATACAGGGTTACGTATACAAGTTTCTAGAACACCCGTAAGGTATTCTGATAAAATTGTACAACTCCTAGTAATAAACATAGAAGGTGAAAAGGCTTATGACCATTGGATATTCAGAATAAGAGGTTGATTCTTCACATGACCATAACAAGTCCACAACAAACACGAACTCATGGTTATGATCACCAGGTCCCATAACCCAACAGGCCTGCAAGTTATTTAAGTATTGACACCAATTTATGAATGTTGGTATTTAGATCCTAACTACTCCCTCCAAATATCATAGCGTAATTTTTCCTATTAAATATAAAAGCCAATCAATCCAACATTTTCTGGTCTAGACTAGAAAATCACCCATAGTTTCTACAAATCCACTACATTTATCACTACCATTTTCCATGACCTTGTAAGGAAATATATATGAAGCACCTACAAGCCACTTTCCACATATTCAACAGCCAATAGATAGGATCTCGGTAGAGCTTGACATTGATTAGAGCCTCTGAGCAACCATTATATCTGAACTATCCATTACACCAATTCAGGTTAGGAGAGCTTTCTTTGCCTTAGATTCACAGATCCCATTATTACGTGTTGAGGATATAAGATTGCCAAACTAGCTTGTCTATATCCACATATATTCCATTCCCATTGGTTTTCTTAGCATGACCTCAGGAGGTTGGGTAAAAATAAGAGCTACTTGTAGATTCTCATGCTTGCATGTCACTTTTCTAGCATACAAAATTGGTGAATCCAATGTGAAAAAAATAATTGTTCTCCTTTTATTTTCATTTCTTTCATCCACCTTCACTCTTTCACATTATTTTTTAGGTATTCATATACCCCCTGAATATGTCAGGATATGATGCATATCGCAGACCTCTCTCAGGTCTCGAAGCAAATTATGGTCAAACAAATAGACAACCGTCACCCTCACTTTCTGCATGGGAAAAAAAAACTATTCAAGTAATTATTTGTCATCACAAACTCCTCCTAAAAGAACTAGCTCTAGTTCTTTATTCTAAATTGAGGAGTTGGATCAGCTCACACAAACGTAACAACCAGAGCCCTCAGGATCTAACAATATGACATTTACTGGATAATCCACTTCATCTCCTCGGGTTTTGTTCAGACCAAAAATCAGTCGACAATCATATCCACTCCCATTTTTGGATGAGGAGTATTTAGCACACTATGCTAAAAGCAGAAAATGCTTCCAACACATGTACCCACCTATAGAAATTTTATAAACAGAACCTGATAACCTACTCCAAGAAATAACCCCCATTCCTCCACCTACGGGAAATACTATCGATGAAGTTTTGTAGGGTAATTTTCAATTCATAGTAGGGTATCATACCCCTTTACAACCTCAAGGTGTACAACAACTACCATTAAAGTAAAACACTATGTCTTCGACAATTAAGGTCATCTCAACTTTAGTTGAGAAGGTTAGAGGATTAGAACTTGCTCAAGAAAATCAAAATTCATATTTTGGGCAAGCAAGAATCCCCAACCCTCTGCATCATCCTAGCCAAGTTGACATCCTTATAGGAATGGGCATGTTAGGCATGCCTCCTCAATATTCATAGATTTTTATAGCTATCCACAGCAAACACCAACTAGAACAGTGTTTTCAAACGGCACTTTAGTTGAAAGTATGATACCTCCTCGCTTAGCACCAAACAACCCATACCAGAGCAATGCTCCTCCCTACTTGAATATTTATTCAAAATAACCACAAGGATACATGTTCTCTTCTCTTGGGATGTTCACTCAACCACATGGATTTTCTTATATCCCTGCAAATACATATGTTATGCCATATCAACAACCCATGCCACCCCTACCCCTCAACAGGCACCATCGATGGTTGAAACCTATGCGGTAGGGACTTACTCTGAATATTTAAAAGAGCCTCTATATTTCACCATACGGAGTGTCATGCTTCCAAGACCTATTCTTGATTTTCCCAAGTACAAAGGGGAGGGAGATCCGAATGCACAAATCAAGGCTTATGCCATGGACATTCGAGAATTACTCCCTTGGGATGGGGTTGTTGCTAAGATATTCCCTAAAACCTTAGAGGGTATTACGCTTGATTGGTATTAAAGGAATACCTAAAGCCTCTATACACTCATTTAAACAACTTGTGTCGGAGTTTATCAAATATTTTTACATGAATAAATGGTTAAGAATAGGAATCAGAGAATTCTTACATATTAAACAAGAGCACAATGAATCCGTTGCTCATTTTATTCAAATATGGCGTACAGTCCTCTACTCATCACCAAGTGCTCCAAACATGGATCAAATGGAACTATGCAATTTATTCCTTCATTCCCTCAATAGAGCGATAAAGAAAGAAGTCCATAATTTCCCACTAAGAACTTATGATGAAGTACTTGAGAGTGCTCTCCAAATAGATCAAGCGGTAATAGATAGTGGTCGTAAGACATATGGAACAAATGGAAAATTAATCACTCCCAATCAAAACACTAAGACCTATCCTAATGTCGAGAATACCAATCAAGGACCCAAGATCCTTAACAAAAACCACGGGGTTACAACAGATGGAGAAATAAACCAGGTTACAAGGGAAAATTTCGTAAACGTTTCACCACCCATTAACAATCAATGAAATAAAAACTTTACTCCAATGATCAACATGGTGGATTTTAATCATCCATCACAAAAACAACAACAAAAACAACAACAGAAAATCTAGACACAAGGTCCTAATCAAAACCCAACTGTATATCAGAGTCAAAACCAAAGGCAAAAGTCTCAAAATTTTAACTCTAACAACCAACAACCTAATCAGAATTTTAGACCACAACAGATTTCAAATCAACAACCTCAAAACTATAATCCCATATAGTATTGTGGTTTCCACAAGATTCAAGGCCATGATACTAGGACTTTCCATGACTACAAGAAATTCATGCAATGTTTTCCAGAAGACCAAAGACAACTCTTTATAGACATGTTTTTAGAAAATTATGTATTACCCATGCCAAACACTTATACGGGAGAAATTTCCCCTCAAAATTCACCACTCAAGATCTTTAACGATCCGCTCCCAAATCACTCTAACAATAATAGGTTAGATCCAAATGGGATGAATAAGGGTGTTATGACAAGAAATAATGATCATGAAGCCTCAACTTCATAAAATCCACTGGTCGCACCTCAATTAGGAGCTCGACCACAAACCAAGATAGTTGGCCTGGTAGAGTTAGATACCGAGCTACTTGTAGAAACCATAACAAGAATACGAGATTATTATTCTCAATCAGTTCCAAACTATCCATTATAACTAGACAACATTCAACAAACATTGGTAAAACCAATAGGTGCTTATGATTTAATTAATGACTTAACAAAGAACTTCTTTCACATTTCCTTCTTGGATTTGTTGAAGAACTCTCCTTCCCATAGGGCTTCTCTCATAGAATCATTAGGCCTTGGTCATTTAATTAACATCACTCCTCCTCTAGAAATGCAAGTAAACTATTTAGACTTTGATGTCTACCCTCCAGGGAAGATAGATAGGGATACTAAGTTTATATTTGATATAAAAAAAATGCCAACAGACACTGAAATTGCGTGTAGAGGTTACCTAGCCTTACATTTATAGGTATGGGTTTACAATAATTATGTTAAGCATGAAATGATTGATGATGGGGCAGCAGTTAACATAGTCCCCTTTGTTTTTCTTCAAAAGCAAGGATATGGAGAAACAAATTTTTCTACAACACGAAATATGCTAAGAGGTTATGATAGCCTCAAGGCCACTTCAATTGGAACCATAGTTTTACCAGTCACCTTAGGACCCAAGACGTTCCTCACAGAATTTTATATTATAGATCAGGAAAGCAACTATAATATGATCCTTGGTCAACCATGGATACACCGCATGAAGGAAATCCCTTCCACGTAATTGTAGGATATAAGATGTTTACACCTAGGGAAAATATTTGTGGCACAAGGTGACCCAAAACTATTCAATATACAACTAGCAGAATTAAAGAAGAAACCAAGCATACACTCTAACTTTGAACTCCCAATGAATCACCTTAGCAAACCAATCAATTCAAAACCAGAAGAGAAGTTGATACCTATAATAGAATTAGAAATTAAAAATCTAGTTGAAGGCATTCTAGCACTCGAAAGTAAGACTAACATCATAGAAACAATATCATTAGGGAATACCACCAAAATTATAGAATTACTAGAGACAGATATACCCATTCTCCTACCATTTGATTCTATGGGTATGGGATATACCCTAGGAATTGGTTCCCTTCCATCAGATGAAGTTTGTATGGTAGAAGTAATCGAGGCAGAAGAAACAAACACAAGGAATGTCCCAACATCCATTTTTCCAAGAAAATATTGGACTCTCTATTTTGATGGAGCTAGATGTCATTTTGGAACTGAGGCAGGTGTGATCTTTACCTCTCCTGAGGGAAAGGTTCTACCTTTTTCCTTAAAGTTAAATTTTGAGTGCACAAACAACGGGGTTGTGTACGAAGCCCTTCTTCTTGGCCTCATCATAGCCAAAAGGATGGGTGTTGATAACATTAGAGTGCTAGGAGACTCACAACTAGTTACAAACCAAGTAACTGAGGTATATGAGACTAGAGTTGAGCATTTAAAACTCTATAAAATGGCGGTATTAGATCTAACCAAGGGATTCAACTTCATATCAATTAAAGCAATCCCATGAGAGTAGAACCTTCTCATAGATTCAAAATCAACCTTAGCTTCCTGTTTCACTCCAAATAGTGAGTTGGAAAATACAAGTTTCACCGTATGACCTCATACCGAACCATTAGTGCGTAAAATACCAACAAACCCGCTCCTCACACATATAGAAGCTGAGAGTGAGTTTTCTATCCTAGATCACTTTGACAGTGATAGAGTCACTCTTGAATATTGAAACACCTATGGGAAGCTACACCTCACTCATCACATAGTGGATATTTCCCTAATCCCACATTCTTCTTCCTATTTTGGAAATCCCATGATAGAGTCTCCTCCATAAAAGGATCTCGATATCTACGAGGTAGAGAATAGAGAAATTTTGGAACTACCTCCAGCATCACCTAAATTTGAAGAAGGTAATGCTTCCTTAATCGAAGAAACAATTGACATAAACATTGGAATGGAGGAAGAACCAAAGATTTTGAAGTTGGGATCCTCATTAACTCTAGAGGAGATAGAAATACACACCCAAATGCTCAAGGAACATCAAAAGTATTTTGCATTTAACTACAAAGAAATAACGGGAATTGCACCACATATCATGATACATAATCTTGTCACCAAACTAGATGCAAAGCCAATTAAACAAAATTCAAGACTAATGAAAACAAAAGTGGCTCTCATGGTGAAAGAAGAAGTAATGAAACTTATCTAAGTAGGATTCCTCAAACTAGTTGAGTATTCGCAATGGGTATCTAATATCATCCTTATTCTAAAAAATAATGGGAAGATACACATTTCCATAGACTCTTGGGACATTAACAAATCTTGTCCCAAAGATGACTTCCCGTTGCCATCCATCCACGTTATTGTTGATGCAACATATGGATTTGAGATTTTGTCTCTCATGGATGGATTCTTGGGGTATAATCAAATCAAAATATTTTAATAGGATCAAGCCAAGACCATGTTTATAACTCCTTGGGGAACTTATTCTTACGTTGTCATGCCATTTGGTCTTAAGAACACTAGCACTACATACCAATGGGAAATGACATACATATTCCATAACCTTATTCTTAAAATCATAGAATCCTACATGGATGAGTTGTTGGACAAGGCGAAGAAGCGTTGTGATCACCCAGAGGTACTCTGTATCACTCTCTCATGATTGATATAATACAACATCACATTAAACCCAGAGAAATGTGTATTTGGTGTGATAGAAGGAAAGCTTCTGGGATGTATTATATCTTCATGAGGGATTGATGTTGATCCATCCAAAAACCAAGATGTTCTTGAAATTATTCCACCATTAGATGAGTCTGGTATCAGATCATTTCTTGGGAAACTCAGTGCAATTCGAAGGTTCATTCTAGACTTAAGCTTTGTTGTTCATCCAATCAACATTCTATCAAAGAAATATTATAGTATTAATTAGACATAATAATGTAATGAGGCCTTCGAAGTAGTTAAACACTTCTTGTTGTCTCTTCCCACGCTAATACCTCCTAGACCAGATCATCCTTTGATCCTATATTTGTGGGCTACTAATGTCTCGTTAGCCTGCATGTTGGATCAAGAAGACAATGATAAATGAGAACATGTAGTCTATTTCATTAGCCAGACGTTGCTTGATTATGAAACATGTTATACACAGGTAGAAAGTGAATGCCTTGCCATATTCTTCACAACATAACGTTTAAGACATTACATGTTAAATCAAGAAACAAGGGTCATTGTAAAGACATATCACTTACAAAAATTCCTCATGCAAGGGTATTTATCAAAAAATGTTGGACGTTTCATAACCTTAATCGGAGAATTTGAATTAAAATTTGTAAATCATAAATCCATTAAGGGACAAGTCATTGCAGACTAGTTAGCTGACAATCCGTTATATGGAGGCAATCTAGTAGATCTGGAATTTCCTAATGAGTGCATATAATTTTTCAAAACCAGACCCCCCATCTCTACATGCCCTTAGTACACTGACATCATCAATTTTATCATGGACCAAGCATACCTAGAAGGTGCCACATTGTAACAAAGAAGGTGGTTATGCATTATCACTGCTAAATATGTTATTTTAGAATAGGTTCTCTATCATAAAGCCTTCGATGGAATAATTTTAAGATGTGTTGACATTGAAGAATCCAAAAAGATTCTTTACGAATCCCACAGTAGGATATGTGGAGGTCACTTTGGTGGTCACGCCATTGCTCACAAAATACATCAGATGGGCTATTTTTGGCCCACTCTAGAACATGATGCAGTATAGTTTTTGTGCAAGTGTCATAAATGCCAAGAATTCTCCCACGAGATTCACATGCCAGCATAAGCTCTACAACCAATTACAACCCTGTGGTCCTTTTCCACATGGGGCCTAGATTTGATAGGGAAATCATCCCCCTCGTTAAAAGATGGCCATAATTTTATAATCACAGCCACAAAATATTTTACCAAATGGGTAGAGGCCATGCCTCTCATCACCATACTAGGTTTTTTAATCACTAAGTTTATTTTGAATCAAATCATTTACAGGTATGGTGTCCCACAAGTAATTATCTCATATGATGGCACATCCTTTAAGAATGATGAGGTCCATGAGTTATGCAATAAATTAAAGATAAACCATCATACAACCTCTTTTTATTACCCTCAAGCCAATGGACAAGTTGAAGCCACAAACAAAACATTAAAAGCTCTTCTCCTCAAAACAATTAAGGAGAATAAATGGGATTGACATTTAAAATTATACCCGGCCTTTTGGGCCCATCAAACCTCAATAAGAACCCCGATGGGGGTAACCCCTTTCTCATTATTATTTGAGGAAGAAGCGGTTCTCCCACTTGAGCTCGAAATACCCAGCCTCCGCATCTCATTACAAGGGATTTTTGGAGAAGAAGCCTATAGAGAAGCACACCTTTCTCAAATAGAAAGCCTTGATTAGGTTAGGCTAAATGTTGAATAAAATAAAAAATCCTATGCTAACCGGATGTGCCAGTAATATAACAAAATGTTCTACGAATGAGAAATATGTGAGGGAGATCTATTTCTAAGACTAGATAGCTGAATTAATAATAAAACTTGTGAAGGAAGGAAATTCTGGCCCAAGTGGTTGGGCCCATACTGATTCATGAAAGACAATGGAAATGATGCATATCTCTTATGTACACTAGAAGGTGAGGAATTCAATGAAACTGTCAATTCCTTGCATCTTAAATGGTTTTACACATAGGTCATCAGCATCACCATTTGTATTTTATATCTACCTACACTGCATTTAGTCACTTAGTTGTTTCATTTTGTTCACTCGTTTTGTAACTATTATGGTCAAGGAACTTATTCTTAAGAAATTCATTACAAGCTTATGAAAATATTGGCAAAAAGAATTCAAAATCATATCTCTTCAGTTTTCATAATATCATCAAATGGTTCCAAAATCATTTCATCAAATCGACAGATAAAGTCTTGACAAAAACCAAACCAAGGCCTGCATACTTGGTCATACTCATTATTTTCTACTTGGTTGAGTTGTTCTTACCTACGGTCTATTCTAGAAGCTTCTTGGTGTCACATCTATCCTTCTTACATCTCTTTGAAACAAGGATACTCCAAAGTCACAAATCAGAACTGTCAAGTTAAATAAAAAATACTAAACCAAATAGAATATTTTATTTTTACACACTTATTTTCCCCACCAACATTTGGTGATGAGCCCACATCTCTTACTAGTGATACAAGGTTGAGAAAGGAAAATTTCCCTTACTCGCCTTTGTCCTGCCTTCGATGATGAGCCCATTCTTCTTACTAGTAGCATGGGGTAGGCTGTAGGGGATCTATTTATGCAAGTTAGTGAATATTAATATTTTAAACCAAAGTATACTAAGAGAAGTTAAATATCCAAATTCCAAAGAGATTATATCCTTAAAACCAGATTTTTGTCAACCAAGTTGTCATCCATAGATCTAAGTCTAGATAAACTAGAAAATAAGTTGCATTCTAAACTATGTAGTAGTTTCAAGTAAGAGTAAGTACGCAAGTCTGAATTTGATTTCTATCCAAGCCTTGTCTTTCTCTCATCATTTCCATTCATTCCAACTCATATAATTTTCACCCTTCCCAACTCTTGGTGTTGAGCCCTCACATCTTACTAGTTGTGTGGAGATAGGAATGGGGAAAGTTCATCTCTTTATCACTATATGTTCATCACGTTTTTCCAAAATAAGAAGAAGCAATGAAGATTTCCCAAAGAAGACAAAATTTTAGTACAAAATTATGTTTTCATCATCACATGTCATCATTACAAAAAACAAATAAAAGAGAAGCATTATGTTCAAACATTTGTTATCACTTGTCATCCATTGCATACATTCTGAAAAGCATATAAAAATAAAATATTCTAAAAACATCTAGTATACACATGGGAAATAAATCACAAAATTCTAGATACAAGAGGATCTAGATCCAAAAAGATATATATATATATATATATACATATATATATATATATATATATATCATATATATATATATCATGTTTTATATACAATGCCATCATGCACTAAGCATGGTCAAAACTCTCAATGAGCTCGAAAAATACAAAAACACTCGCATAAACATCTGACCAAAAATCACTACAAAAAGACACCATGATATCTCAATCCCTATGGGATCCCTCAGAGGGTGGACAACCATGTCTAGGATTCCTGCTATGATGATGCTATGAATAAATAGAGGGCTCATGATCATTGCCAGTAGCTGTGGTCTCACTGTGAGAATGGATCCTCCTCATCAAGTGCTCAAGAGTCCTATATCCAACTAACTCAGTATGAAGGGAGGTCATGATCTTTTCCTCCTTCCAGATAGGTGTAAACACATCAGTATGTAAGCCAACTACTGGAAGCTATCCAACGTCCTCAGTGAGCTCAGCCCGAGTACCCTCCGAAGGGAGTAACAGGGTGTCCACACACACTTGGAAAATCAAGTTTCGCCATCACTCAGCGGTCGTTGTAAATAAAAAAGAGAAATAAACAAGTTAGGAAATTTTCCAAAATAAGGTCAAAAACAAATGAAACAACAAAAGAGGAATATCAACTAAAAATATCTAGCTAAAACAAAATTGAGAAAAGAGTAGTAATTCAGTTAGATCTCCAAGAATCTAGATGGGATCTCTAGGATTTTCACCTGCTATTAATGCTTCCGCCGACTGTGGAGCCTCCCCCAAATATGGAAAGAAGTGACATCCTGCCACAGACTCATCATCTCCCGCAATGTCCCAAGAAGGAAACTCCTATGAGATTATGGTCACCTTCTCTACACTCTCCTCCACCCTCTCGACCTTCAAGATACTTTGAGTGTCATGCCACTCAGATTCACTATCATCCTCCTCATCTGTCCCACCAGCCCCACCTCCAGTCTTATCCCCCACCATCTCCTCCTCTGTCTCCTCTCCTGTGAACTTCTTAGAGTCTGATTCCACATCAATGGGCTTATCTCCCTCTCCACTATGAGAAGGACTAGTTCTGATCTGAAGTAAAGATGCTCGAGGAGCACCAGCTACCCCTCAGGCATGAACCACCCACCTAGCTGCAATGGGAACTCTAGAAGTGATCGTGGTCCAACCTCGGCCTCTGGGACCTCTCCTGGTCTCACAAATAGACCTATATACTGGACCCGCTGGAGGAAATATATCAATGTAGGGGAGGAAAAACTCTTGAGGTACTTTTTCAAAGGGGTGGATCACCAACTTCCCTATCGTGTCTATCAATTGACTAGTAGTATAGCAGGCGATCGGTGTGTGTGTCTCCTCTCCCCATAACCCTGCCATGGCCTGATAAGGAGTGGCCTCCATGTTTGCAATAGTTAGAGAATCCACTGGCTGGTGTGGCATCCTAAGTACAATCATCCCTGTCTACCTCGCTGCCCTGATAGCCCCGAGATCCTCTGCTTGTACAGCTCTCCCATAGGGAATGATGCGCTCATACACCCAACTCATAGCTAGAGTAGGGTGACTTAATGATTGTCCCTGTAATCTGACCACCGTATATAAGTCATGATAGGTGGTCCCAAGAATATATGCTCCCCAAGTGTAAACATGGCCATGCACCTCAATCTGTGTGATAATAGGAGCCTAGGAGTATAAGAGAGTATCTCCTCCCTTGTCCCCAATCAATCGTGAAGCCAAGATACCCATAATAGACTGGCGGAGCACAGGGATAGGAGAATCAGAAATGGAATGGACCTTCACCCCTTTCTTTGAGCCCATAGAGACAACAACATCTCCCATATAAGTGGCCCACTGAACCCTCTAAGATCTGGATACTAATATCTTAAGAGACAACCACCTCCCAAGAATCGGGACCCCCAATATGTGATAAACATCCTCTAGGGTGATAGTCCACTCACCCCTAACTCCTGGAAATCAGAAATTGTTCCGATCTACATCCCAGTATGAAAATATGTCACACAATATGTGACTAGTAGGTGCGACATGAGGGACTTGTGCAATCCTCCAAATACCAGCCCTCTGTAGAGTATCTCGTTCTTTGTGGGTAAGTGCCTCTAACACTGCTAGGATCCAATCACACTTCCTCTCTCAACTCCATTTGATTTATTTCTCCTTCTTCTACATCCACCCAAAATAGAGAAAAATAGTTAGTAACATAATCCAACTAGAAAAATCATCAAGAACATATAAGAATGTCGAATATGTAAAAACAATTAAAATTTACATCTTTTTTACATTCTATTCAAAACCGCCACCCTGTGCAGAGTGGTGGTTTCCTAACCACCACCTTATGAGGTAGTGGTCCCATAACCACCACCATCATAGGGCGATGGTCCCATGACCACCGCACTGTGCAGGGTGGCAATCCTATCCTGAATCGAAAAATGGCTCAAAAGCCCTAAAAACACTTAAAAAAAGAAAAAATGCACTATTTTAACTTAAATAAAGATCTACCCTATGGGTGCTCACCCCTATAGACTCATTTAAAACTAACATTTTCAAAAATGAGCCCCCCAGGACCAAGATTTTAACATTTCTATATTTTAGGTTTAAAAATGATAAATTAAGTAGAACTAACCTGAGACTTGCGGGTCGATATCCTGCTCTCAGAGGCATGATTACGATCTTGCAACAAACGTTTTGAGTATACTCTCGTCAAAAACAGTCACCATGGGTCCTAGAGTTCAAAAACCACCAAATCAACATGCACAAATGAATAGTAAAATGAGCTCATTATATATATATATAGTATTCTAATTTTGTTTTGAGTGTTCTTACACAGAGTTGGAGCGCCGACAAAGGTAAGTTCTTATCCCCGCGCAAATGGTAATTCCTCATTTCATGTTAATTTAGTATTTAGTTTTTTATTTATTTTATCTATCTGCACTTGAGTCTTCTTTTAATTTTACAGATAGTGGGAATTTGGATGGCAACATTTTGACACATGGGCATGTCAAGTATAGCTTCCAACTTCCCATTTTGGGACCACCATACTCAGACCCACTGTTTTACGCCTCTTCATGGCTAAAACGCTTCTCCGAGGGGGAAATATGTACGTACCCAAAAATGTAGGTATTATACTACTAGAAAGAGGTTACAAAAACCCCAATGATGATTCAGATCTCTTCGTAAGGTGTTTAGAATCCGGAAAATCTCACCAAGTATACGTTTACATCCTAGAAAGCCTTGTCTAGCTTTTGCATGTTTTGTTCTAACTTCTGCCCACTTTTTCCTTGCATTTTGTCTTTAAGTTATAGAACCACTACCCTATTTGGATGGTGGTCTCGTGACCACCGCCTAGGATAGGGTGGTAGTCCTATAACTACCCCCTTGCATAGTGCGGCAGTCCTGTGTGTGTTTTCCAAAATGTTCCGATGATTTCGTCAAACGTAAAAATTCAAATTTCACCCACATTTATCAACCAATAAAGCTTGCATTTATGTTTTGGCTACCTGCTAAATAGTGTTTTTCCTTAATTTAATAATAGAAGAGTTCAATTTAGACTTACCCTCTAGAAAATCCAAAAGCTATAAATACCCAGCTTGTCCACAAGTAAATGGACCCTATCCTTCTGTGTTTGATTATTCAGTTTGTTTAAAGTTCTTTCATGAGTTTCAATAGTTTCATATTTTGCATGAATTCTCAGCTTCTCCCTTCTGCTTTAGAGATCATTTGATCTTCTTGCTTTCATCTTATTTCATTTCTATCCCGTATAGTCAGCTTAGCATAAGGTAGTTTCAATTTTAGATTAGAATCCATTTGATAATCTTAGAGTTACAGGTTTTTTTTTGTCACAAGAAATAGATCCCTGAATTCTTAGTATTTTTCATTGTATTCCTGTAATAAATCTTGCTCGGAATTGAATAGGCAAGCTCTGTTCACTTGCACTATCCCTCTCTTACTTGCATTGTATTCAGTTTATATCCAAAGCTTCCATTGTTCAATTATCTTCTTCAGCTAACACTATCACACTCAAATTATTCTATATTCACGAGAAAAAAAAGGAATGAGGAGATCACACTAAGGGGACAAGTCATGATACAACTGGATTTACCACTATTCTGTAAACTCTAGGTTTGAGCTATCAAAGTTGTAGTTACAATATATCAAATAGAGTAGCAAATAATTTTACTTCAGTTAAAGCTCGCTTTCAATATTGCCAAGGAAGCTATGGGGAATGATAGTTTCTAAGAAACTATGATTCATTCCTCACTTCTGAGGTAGAATTGGAAGTCTTTCGATTAAACTAGTTAGTTATTTAAATATTTAGGACAAATTCACAACTGCACAGACAAATATCTATACCAGGATAACTTGTTTGATTTGATTTTGTTATTAGACTAATTTTCTATTATCTGAATATATTATAATAACTACTCTTTTAATTTTTTTCAAATACGCATCATTGAAAATACAAAAATAAGAGAAATATAAGCATAGTGTAGATATATCTTTCATAGTTAGTTTACTTGTTTTGGTTAAAGTTTAATCTTCTTTTGCATGAAAATTACAGGACCTAGAGAGCTTAGGGATTACGTATTTGAACTGATAGTACCTCAGCCAAATCTCTTCAAAATATTAACGGATATAGATCAAGGGCTTAGGATTCAGGTTTTTCAAACAACAATAAACCAACAAGAAATTAGTGACTAATTGAGACAATTGAATATTGAAGAAGACAAAGCATACACATTCTGGTCAATTCAACCCAACTATAGACTTCCCTGATAGGATATCCGCATGACCATACAAGAACCCGAAAGAAAACAAATATTTGGCCGTGATCCATTAGTTCTGCAGCCAGACACATGAGACCTTCTCATCGACATAGATACAGGGTTATGTATACAAGTTTCTAGAACACCCATAAGGTATTCTGAGAAAATCACACAACTCCTAGTACTAAACATAGAAGTTTAAATGGCTTATGACCATTGGATAGTTGGAATAAGAGATTGATTCTTCACATGACCATAATAGGTCCACAACAAACATGAACTCATGGTTGTGATCGCTAGGTCCCACAACCCAATGGGCCTACAAGTTAGTTAAGTATTCATACCGGTATATGAATGCTAGTATTTATATCCTCACCACTCCCACTAGATATTGTAACACAATTTTCCCTATTAAATACAGAAGCCAATCAATCCAACATTTTCTGGGCAAGACCAGAAAATCACCCATAGTTTCTACAAATCCACTACATCTATCACTACCATTTTCCATGATCTTATCAGGAAATATATACGAAGCACTTACAGGCCACTTTCCATGTATTCAATAGCAAATGTATAGGATCTCAGCAGATCTCAACATTGATTGGAGCCTCTGAGAAGCCATTATATCTGAATGATCCATTACACTAATTCAGGTTAGGAGAGCTTTCTTTTCCTTAGATTTTTTAGATCCCATTATTGCGTGTTGAGGATATAAGATTGCCCAACTAGCTTGTCTATATCCACATATATTCCATTCTCACCAATTGTCTCATCATGACCTTGGGAGGTTGGGTATGAAGAAGAGCTACTTATAGATTCTCATGCTCGCATTTGACTTTTTTAGTGTACAATCTCCTCAACTATGAATCCAACAAGGTTATACATTGTGCCTTCAAAAAATTTCTTTGTGACATGGAGCCATCACTTGTTTACCTATACTCACCTTTCCTTCCCATTCAACTTGGTGAGAAACTATGCAACCATTCTTATAACAATATCATATAGTTTAGAGATGTCCATGTTGTACCCTCCTTGTTGATAGTTCATATCTTTGGCAGTTTTCTTCACTTCATGATCATCATCCAAATCCACTAGAAGTTATGTTCTTATGCTCTAGAGGCCTATAAATGTTCACATTAGTGGCATGGTTAGGTTCATATTCCACCAAAAAAATAGAATAATTCCTCATGGATGTATTCATTTTTACTCCTTTCACAAAAGGAATAACCCCATACGTGCCGACCTATCACCCAGTAGAAGTTGAGCACTCACCTGAGGCACGTGAGGGTACCAAGTCTCTCTTTTATGTGAATTTAGTGGGAAGCATTATCTATGATTAGTGTAAGAGTATTTAGGAAAGAATTTGAGACATATAAGAACCCTAGGGCTCAGAATGGCCTCTAGATCCTTACAGTCACTTCAGATCAAGTGCTTTAATAGATTCTAGAACATATACTATAACAGAAAGAAAGATATAGCCATTCATTCGTATCATAAAAGGAAAGAGAAATCATATGAACGAAATATACATTAAACCCATTGATATTCATATCTATTTATAACAGGTAACCTCAATATATTCATTGATTCATTATAGAGTGTCACAGACTGCAGACCACAATCATGCGCAACACTGGACTTATGTAGCTAAGCTAACAGAAAAGAAAAATAACAACTCCATGCTTAGTACATCCTTTCCTGAGCCAGAATATCCACTCGTAGCAATTCTGTAGAGATTTTCTCACTCTCTACCCTGCTATTCCCTACGTATATCTCGAGGATATATTTCTCTGTGTGTGTGTATATTTATTTTCCATGACATGCACTTGTATTTATCACTTTACCGGGCTGCCAACTCACCTTGACGTGCCCTCAGATCTATTACCAAGTGTCAAATGTGGTCCTCTATGCAATCATGTTCATTTAGGCATGAGCTCTCCAATCCATCTCATGATGATATTCTAGAAGATTCCATCCGAGCATGCTCTTTTTTGGGTTAACCTGTTGTTAGGCTAGCATCTTATCCACGCGCAACCGATCATGCTTTTCACATGTTCTGCCTTGGGTACTCAAATTGGCTAAGTCCTGAACCCCCTTTCACACGCTGCATGTGCTATTTTCTTCCTTAAACCTTTCTCTTGTGCACTTTTTCCTTGCATGCCATCCAGTAACTAGGATCCCGAACACCTAAGCACCTTTATACTTCGTCAATATTCTAGGGGCCCAACATCACCCCACACTATGCCTATTCTCCATCCTCGGAAACATTTTACTTGACCAAGATGCAAGCTATTTTATGGAACCAATATGTAGATTTATACTTTACAAAATGAATAAGGAATGAAAGAATAGGGGAAAGACTGAAGAATGGGGGGGGGGGACATCAATTCAATAGGCTGGGAAATTCCTTTCGCATATCTACCTCCATCTTGTTCCACACTTCAACCTTGTCCTTCGCCTTCTGGCATAGGTCACCCACCAGGGTGCTCACTTCATCAAAGCTTAGGACAAATCCTTGGGTGCCCAAAGTGTCCACAATTTTCTCCAAGTCCTTACCTAGGTCTATGAGTTTATCCATTCTTCTGGTAATTTGGGGGTATATTTCCTTCAGCCAAGCCTTAATTAAGCTCCTTAAAGCCTCAATTTCCTCTGATTTCTTCTCTACTTCAGCCAGAACCTTTTCCCTCTCTACCATGTTCCCTTTGTTCTTTTCTTGGAACTCTTTCAGCTCTACTTCAAGCGTAGTGACTAAGGAGCTCGCCACCTTATCTCTATCTACGCATGTGTCATATGCAACTTCTACAGATTGGGAAGTGACCTTATTCTCCATGAGTACTTGGCTATACTCAGAAATAGTTGCTACTACCTTCAGCTGGTCTTCCTCTTTCAAGCACATGGCCACTTCTTTTACAGATTCTAGTGCCATGGGTCACCTCTCCATAGTGAGAATGTGTGTTAGGTTTTTTAAGCATTTCAAAGTTGATGCATACCTCTAAGGGATTGGTGTTAGGTCTAGGTTATTTAATATGATGGCACTCTTGATCGAATCCACCTTCTTGTAGACCTCCTACACCTTTAATTTTTCTTCCTTTAACTCGTGCCTTAACTACACGATGTTTAATTCCTCCTATTTTAAACTCTTTGCCTTCTTCGCCAGTTCTTCCTCCTTCCTCCCTAAATTCTCCTCTAATGCTCTAATTCTTTCATTTCACATGAATATCCTAGCCTCGGTCTCAACCATGAATTTTTTCAGAACATTGCATACTTGCTCATCTGCAATATCCTAAGCATTTACTAAGGGGTTGTCTCCCTTAGACTCTGGCAATGAGATGAGTGCTTTCTAGTAGATTTCAAAGTCTAGCTCGTCAATGTGCGACTCGAACACCCAAGAGAGCATCTTCTTGGTCCTGGGGTACACGTCATCCTTTTGAAAAGACCCCATGGCTAGGATGCTTTCTGTGGGTATGGTGCTTTAGAGCCATGCATGTAACACCTTCTTCATGTCATCCACATAGCCCATTACCTATCTCTGTTATGTATCCAGAGTTCTTCTACCTGAGCGCGCACCTTTGTGGAAGCTAAATGTCAGAGCGGGGCCTCTTAGGCTATCATGTTCCTTTTCAACGCTCTCCTCCTTCCCTTCCTTAAGAATTATGTCCACATTGCGCTCTAACTCTTGGTATACAAGGACTTCAAGAATATTTTTCGCTTCTCACTCTACTACCTTAGTAATCTTCTCTTTTGTAAGGCTTATGGCTCCTTACTCCTTGGCATCCTTCTCATCTGCCTTCGTGTCTTCGGTGCCTTCCTCATATTGTGTGTCCTTGTGCCACACAAATACAAACTCTTGCTTCTCCTCTCTAATTTCTTCGTCTAAGTCATAGATACTAAACACATGTGGCTCTTTGTCCTTCTCAGGATCTTCTTCCTCATCACCACCTCCTTCACTCTCATCTTCTCCTTCTCCCAAGTACTTCTCTAAGCTATCAGTCGTATCTGAGTCAGCTTCTTCATCCACCCTCTGCTTCTTCCTGAGAGGTAGCTTCTGCTCCAGATATTTGTCCTTCTCTTCTTCCTTTGGCGATTCTCCCATGGTGGTGGGTTGCTCAAGTGCCTCTACTTCTAGTGTCTCCTCCTTTATTGGAGACTTCTTTCTCCGTATGTAGGTGCTTGGATTGGCACTTGTAGATGGCATGCTCACTGTCTTAGTAGTCAACACACTTGGTGCTCCTTCCTCTCCTCTTCCCCTCTTCTTAGATGATGGCTTCTTCTTTCCCAAGGGGTCTTTAGGTATGGAGATTTCATCCTCCAAATATGTTCCATTTTTGAACTACGGCCTTATGTGCATGTACACACGCATCGTGGATCCTCCAGCGATGGGAAGTGTCATCAGCCTAGTCATTTGGATCTTGAACGAAATGTACTTCTCTATGTACATGCACTTACTATTGGGGTAATTTAGCTTCTTCCTCATCTCCCTATGTTCCCGGTCTAACCTTCCTAGTTCTAGCCTTAGCTTCTTTGATTCTTTAAATTTGTTTACTCCCACTTGGAAGTATTGGGTCGTGAACGTGAAAGGAAGCTTACACCAAGGGCTCCATGATTCGTCAATAAGCTTGAATCTACCCAAGCAGTAGTGTTGGTACACCATGAACTTAGCTTCTCCCTTAGTGGCTACTAGGAGTTGTTCAGGGATCCTCCACTCTACCCCGAATGCATTCCTCAAGTGCGTATACCACTTTTCTAGCCACGCTTTGTGGGGAGCTGTCATTTAATCACAAGTATACTTCTCAAACCTCTTCACGGGTGAATGGTCCTCGGTTGGTTACTCCCACATGAACCTGTCTGGTGCGTCTGGCACTCCAATTTCTATGAACACTATGGTGAGAAAGAAATTACCAAAGAGTATCATGTCCCCTTCCTTCACGCACTTAACAATATCCTCTGTAATGTATGTGGATAGGTTGTATATAGTCCCCTCTGCAATCTTCCTACATACATCTAGCCAAGGTTTGTTGACCTGCGTCCATCTTTCTTGGCCAGTCAACTTAGTCACTAGATGTGCATCCATCTTCATAATGGGGTCCTTGATGTCTAAAATATCATAGTACCATGACCCTTTCTCGCAGGCATACTCAGTGACGGTCTCTTGAATAGCCTCCTTGTCACCAAGGTCATCTTCTAGGCTATCTCCCTCACATATGAGGCCTATAAATTGTGAAATCAACTAGGGAGTCATGTGCATTTTACACCCAGCAAAGTGGAAATAGTATTCATGCACCCGAGACATCAACCACTGGTACAAGTGATCTAGATTCCCAAAATAAGGCAACTCATAGAGTTGCAACAACCCTGCCTTCACTAATTTAACGTTAACTTCATCATCATATATGGGTAAACCTTCAGGTGTTCGCTTGTTGGTAGGGCATACCAATTCCAATGCCATTTCTTTCTCTATGGTGTTTTTGCAGTGATTATAGTCACTAACATTTATGCTTCTCAAGTGGGATTCCCATTCTTTTCCCATCATCACCCCATATGGGTATTGCATATTTCCATACTCTTCTTCATTTGTGTCTACTTCAGGTTTTGGTTGTTTAACCTTAGCTTTACCCTTTCCTTTCTTGGGTGCCATGGTCGAGGTATTTTTTTATCACTCCTACCCTCTCTTTGTTACTCTATTTTTCTTCTCCCAACCTTCAATCTCATATCCATGATATAACTCTTCTAAACCCATGCCCTAGTTTGTCAAACCCTAACTTGGATAAACTCTTCAAAAGATAGCACCTTTTAAACTCCTTCCACGCCCGTGTAATTCCTTCTGGTTCACAATCTCAAACTGGCTCTTCATGTTTTAATCACACAGATCTTCCACTCGATCAAATCTAGAAAACCTAGTTTATAACACTCACTTATATCTCCAACTCTTCATTTTCACAAAGTAAAAATGAGAGTGCCCCGACCCTTTATTTATAGTTTTTCCTTTTTTTGATCATTAAATGCTACTTTACCTACCCCCATACTTTGTTCATTTAATGTATCTTTTTCAAAAAAAGTTCATCTTCAGTGCCTTCACTCACACACCCTTCCTGTGCAATAACTCCTCCAACCTTCTGGCGCATAACCCAACCAACCTGATAGGAAACTCTTGTGCGCACTTAACTTGCACTAAAGGAAATTCTTCTATCCAGATTATTTCTTTCACCTACCTTGTGTTGCTTTAACTGTGCTTCCTTTTCCTTTTTACGTGGGATATACCAATAGCTTTATCTTGGCACCAACCATTCTATCTTTTCTCTTCATCTACCTCTTTCAACCGAGCTACACAACAAGGCTCTTTAACACAACTTCCTTGGTACTTTAGTCACATGCTTCTTCACTTTTCTCCAACCCACACTTAAATGATGCACGGTCCTCTACACACTCACAAATTCTCCAAAAATAGCAATAAGGTTACTGGCACCCAAGGCATAAAACCAAAACAACAACGTGAAAGGGAAACTAAAGAAAGGGAAAATGCATAAAGGAAACTTCTAAACTAACTAGAAAAACTACTTTATTTACAAACACCAAGAAGACTTATTTATAGTATGGGTTCAACCTACTACCATTGAAGTGTCTAGGAAAATTCATCCTATCTAGCGCTTATAACTGGCAGGCGCCCAAATCAAGGATGTATGAAATTTTGTAAGGACCCAACTAATGGAATTTCAACTTTCCAAGATGGCACAAAAACTTGGAATGATACAGTAAAACCATCTTCCCAACCTAAAACTTCTTGTTTCTAATATGGTGATCATGCCAATCCTTTTGATTTTCCTTTTCCGTTGTTTGGCTCCAATGGACAAGTGATCATCTCTCATCTAGTTTGATTAGTTCATAAATTATTTCTTCCAGTGCTTGTTCATCGGCTAATCCTCCTACACATGTTATTCGCAGAGAAGGTAACATAAATTCAACCGAAAAAATGGATTTCGTCCTAAAAACCAATTAAAAAGGTATGGCTTTATTTAGTCTTTTATACATTGTTTTGTAAGCCCATAACACTGTCGATACTTTCTCATCCCAATCTTGTCTTCCAACATCATAGATTTTGGTCAAGGTATGACTCAACATTTTGTTGAATGCTTCCGTAGTTCCATTTACTTGTGGGTGATAGGGCATAGTCTTGTGATGATCCACAATGAAATCTGATAATAGGATCCTCATGGTCTCATTCATAAAATGTGTACCCCTATCACTGGTCAAACACAATGGACATCCATACCTCGTGATAATTTTCTCCCATAAGAACTTTGTCGATGTTACTGCCATGTAATCTTTAGTTGGGGCTGCCTCTACCCACCTTGTGAGATAATCCGTGCAAGTCATGACATAACATTACCTTGTCCTACACACTGCTGGTGTAATAGGTCCCACAAAATCTATCGCCCATTTTTCAAAAGGCTCTGCGCTAGGGATAGGAAAAAAAGGAATTTCATCTCTCCTTCCTAGTTCGCCAATGTGCTAACAGTGATCACATGCTTTACAATAATTTATACAATCCATGTACAAGGTTTCCCACCATAATCCTTCCATTAATATCTTGCGCATAGTGGCATCACCTGTGTAATGTCCACCTGCACTTCCTTCATTTGCTTCTTCCATGATGGCCAAGTGCTCATGCTCTAACACACATCTACTCAAAAATTCATCACGTCCCACTTTGTATAAGTCTCTGCTAATCAACATGTAGGGCGCTACGCATATGGCTAACTGCTTCTTCTCCAAGGCCATCATTACCTCTAGTGCCACACCTTCTTTTAAGAATACTACAATCTCCTCCAAATCCGAGGGCACACACCGTAATCTAAATAGTTAGGTGTTTATAATTGCTTCCTCAATACTTTGTGCATCCTCTCCTGAATCAATCCTTGACAGATGGCCAGGCCCATAGTTGCTTTTCTTGGGCTTCACTAAAATGTTGAATTCAAAATCTTGAAACAACAACACCCATCAACATATGTTCCCTTGAAGAATGGGCTTGTTCACCAAATAATTTAATGCCATGTGGTTAGTGTATAATACAAAGGGTGTTGCCAACATATACTATCTAAACTTGTAGAGCACATAGATCATTGACAATGCCTCATGCTCGATAGTGGTATAATTCTACTATGCTAGTGTTAACTTTCTACTCGAAAAAAAAAGAGGATGAACAACAATCCCCTCACCAGGTTGTGAAAGTACTACTCTAATGGTGGTTCCTGAGGCATCTACATGGACATGGAATGGCTTGTCCCAAGAGGGAAAACGTAATATAGGTGTGGTAATAATCCTATATTTTAATGTATCAAATGCCCTTTGCTGTGCCTCACCCCAATGGAAGGAACTTTTGTGTCTAAGAATATCCTCTAAAGGTGCAGTGATCTTGGCATATCCCTTAATAAATTTTCTGTAATAGCCCGTATGCCCAAGGAATCTGTGCACTGCACTCTAGCTAGTAGGTTCCCTTAACCCCACAATAACTGCAACCTTAGCGAGATCTACTAGCAAGCCCTCCTTACATATAATATGCCCCAATAGAGTCCCAAATGGAGTAAGAAACACACATTTCTTAATGTTGAGGGATATCCTCAACTGTGTAAACCTTTCAAACATTAATCTCAAGTTGTCACAATGGTCCTTAACAAAACCATATAATGTCCAATCATCCAAATAGACCTGAAGAAATTTATGGATGAAGTCCTGGAATGCTTGCACCACTATGTGAAAAAAAACAGCAGGCACATTCTTCAACCCAAAGCGCATGAACGCATATGCAAAACTTCCCCACTTGGTGGCGAAAATTTTCTCCTCCTGGTCCTCCTTTACAATCTGGACTAGGTGGTATCCTCAAAATCCATCCGTAAAGGAATAGATTTTGTCCCCAACAACTCCTTCCAAAATATCTTCAGTGAAGGGGGTCGGAAATGGATCAATGACACAAACTACATTTAATTCCCTATATTCCACACAAATCCTAATCCACCCATCCTTCTTGATGTTGATTACCATCGGACTTATCCATTTTGATTCTTCCACTGCCTTAATGATCACAAAAGATATCATCTTGTCTATCTCCTCCTTAACCTTCACGTGCGAATTGGGATTCATCCGGTAGGGCCTTTTTCTAACCAGGTGCACATCTTCATTCAAGTTTATCTTCATCCCCCCCAAGGAATGGTGAACTCCTTTGAGCTCATGGTACCTACACGAGAATAAATCCTCAAATTTGAGCAGCAGATCAATGATCTTTAATACTTCCTTCTTTGTCCAGTAGTCCCCAATAATAGCTTCCTTAGGTTCTTCTTATGAACCAATGTTAACTTTCTTCATCTTTAAAGGCTCATGGTAGGAACACACACGAGCATTTGCACTGTCCACTACCTCGCATATTCCTACAGAGTGGCTAACATCTAAGATTTCTGATTCCTCTCCATTAATCACATATACTAACTTTCCCTTCTCCTTTTCCAAACATGCACGATCAAGTTGTAACTCTTTTGTTTCCTTAGCTTCTTTAAAGCGCACCCCGATACCTAGTTCACCTAATAATTCTAATAGCCTATCTTTTGTTCTGGCACTATCCCCCATGGTAAGGTGCTTGATACCCTACAAGGCCTTATCAATCAATGGCTTGGTACTCCGATACTCAAAGGTTTGAATAAGGTCAGCTACGAGCTCTTATCAATTTCTTTTCTGGAAGTGTGTCTCTGAATGAATGTACCATGTGTGTGCATAACCCTATAGTGTAGATTACAACTTGTGCACCCAGAGGGATGGTGGTAAAGCTTCCATGCCTTCTCCCCATACCCGTTCACACTCCTAGATATGGAAAGAGGCGGGCTCCTTCCCATTGTACTCCTTGATGATGGTGGGTACATTGCTCCTATAAAATCTAACAGAGATCAATTCTTACCCCACGCCACTCTAAAAGGCTCTCCTGAAGTGTGGCCCACCACCACAAAGCTATATGTGCCAAGAAAGACATAACTTAAAATCCCCCTTCTATTCTTTTTCATTCTTCCAATGAGCTTCCACCTCCTGCAGAAAGATCTCAGGGAAGAATCCTCTAGAATACTTGGGTAGTTCTTTTCCTCCAAGGCACCTAACTAGTGCATGCCTTTGTTACCTTGGTCACCAACCCTCTCAACTACCAGTCCCATTAATTTGTAAGCCCCATGCACCCCAATTGTCACATGCCATATTGGTGGTATCAATCACTGACTGAGAATCTTCAAATTGAGATAACCCTATTAGTAGGGTGTATCAGCTCAAGGTATTTGATTGAGCGTACATATATCTTATCCATAACTTCTTCCCCCAATGGTTCAATCTAGGGTGTTCAACTTCCCATCAACCAAGGGTATAATGAACCACGTTCCTCCTTGTTCTTAAAGCTGATGTACCCTTTGTTGAACTGAAGGTCCGCATTGTTCTTGTAACACCAAGGGCACCCAAGTAGTGATGGGAAATTTTCTTCCTTAGGTGACCATGCCAAAACTTCAAAGTCCCCAGTAAACTCGACTCCTTGGATAGTAATAGCTACATCCTTTAAGACAACAATGGGCATTTCCTTAGTCTTGTTTTTCATATACAACACATTTGAAGATGGCTATGCAATGAAGGTCCTTCTCCATCTGATGCCATGCATCCAAATTTAGGACATTAACCTCCGCACTTGTGTAAATGAGGATGGTGCTGAGGAACAATCCATCTACAACTGCATTCAACATAATCTCCTTGTCATAGTTGAGGATGTGAGGGGGAAGGTTAACGTGCAATACCTATCTCTCGCACTCTCCTCTAACACTTGGTACCTTCTCTCTCAACCATGATCCTAGCAAGGGAATGATATTCTCCTTCCTTAGCATTTTACACACCTCCTTGACCTCATCCAGGTCATCCTTTTGCACCTCGACCCTCCTTCCTTGTTCCTCCTTCTTGGATTGCTCCTTTAGAAATTGGATATCCCCTTGCAAGATCTCAAATAACATCCATGGTGTCCTGATATATCTCCTTCTAATGATGCATGGGGTTTGGATACTTTCTATGAATGACTTCCTCCCTTGATAACCATAGGTTCTTCTATCTTGGTACCTCTCTTACGTGTTCACAACTTCTACCCTTATTTTTACTAAGACAAGCTCCAAACCTACATCCCGTGTTACCTGAGGTATCCATTATATGTCCACCTTCATCAATACTGACCATTACAATGCCCTTGTCCTTCCGGTGCTACTGATTCATATGCTTAAAAAACTGTGGGAACTCCTCATACTTATGCATCTTTCCATACCATGAGCACTGCAACATAGGTCCAGGAATTCCCATGCTTATAATGTTCTATAGATCCACAGTTGAAATAGGTTCCGCATTTGGGAACTCACTCCTTCCTCCTCTGCAGTTACCATGATCCACAAAATCTCTCCTCAAAAA
Organism: Taxus chinensis; assembly: GCA_019776745.2. Classification (NCBI taxonomy): domain Eukaryota; kingdom Viridiplantae; phylum Streptophyta; class Pinopsida; order Cupressales; family Taxaceae; genus Taxus; species Taxus chinensis. Next base: position 328,240,423 of record CM034154.1, read on the forward strand.
CCTCTTCCACATGTGCCTCCATCTATCGTGCTCCTCATAACAGAGATCAGCACCCTTAAGAACTACTGGACAATGCTGGTTTAGTGCATACCCCATGATTAATGGCTTCATGGATCTGATCAATGAGCCTACATGTCCTTCAGTATCATGGGTTATAGAAGTGCAAATCTTTGTAATAATAAAATACATTCTTCCTGATTATGCATGTTGCAGCAAGGGCCATCTACTTGCATCATGGTTCCCCATGACAAATTCTCACACTCTACTATGCCACAACACGTACTGTCCTCCAGGGGAAATTATCCTTAACGTGCCACTCAATATCTCACAATCTATCCACCACAAACCACTGCAAGTTTCATGGGACTGAGTTCACAGACAATTTTTCCAACTGTTTGGCCCATAGCAGAAATCTGAGCCTCAAAGAACAGGCTAACGCCAATATCAACACTACCAATAGCCTTAGCGCATAAGGGCAGCCTCCAATATCCTACGCGCAGGTCTATAAAAGTTTTATGAGACAAGGACCTTCTAAAAAGGGTGATCAATCCCCCAACAAATCACTATGCATGTTGTGAATGGATGAATATCATATGATAATTTAGACAAGAGATTCTTAAAGTGTGCATCATACTCCCGCACACTCTCTTCCATTCCTTGTTGAATCTCCTTCAAAGTGCTAATGATTTTTTACTTGAACTTAGGAATGTGGAACTCTACCAAGAATGCATTCTTTAAAGATCTATAGTCCACCACCATTTGATGAGGGTCATACTTTGTATACCAGCTATGCGCGTACCCTTGCAGTGTGGTCACAAATTGACTAGCCTTTCATTATGGGGTTGTGATACCCTTCGCATGCCATAGCAGTTCACACTTGTGAACATGTTTTGCAACATCCTCAATGCCCTTTAATCTAGAAAACGCAAAGAAATTTCAAAGAATAATTGAGGTGGTAGTTGGGGTCCTTGTCCTGAACTAGAGCCTTGGTTCTCTCTGGTGTTTCTTCCACCACCTTATTCACCAGGTCCACCAGGTCATGTACCTCCAGAGCCACTAGATCCACTAGAACCACTAGGTCCAATAGGGCATGTAGGAGCTATACTGAGTTCCCCCATAGTCCCACTAAACTGTACGCCGATGGTCTGTGATAGTGCCCCACTACCACTACTTTGTCTTCCGCCACTCCCTGATGGGGGCTGGAAAGCTTGTACACTTTCCCCTTGTCAGAAAAATAATCTGAATAATAGAATATGTACAACTGTAGAAGAAGGGAATGAAAAATTGTATCTCCTAGGTGCGGAGCTGTCTCTTCCACTAGTTTCAACTAGATCAATACTTATTCCTAGTTCGGGAAAACCAAGCACCAGGGCTCGGTCACTAGGAGGGTTTAGATATGTACCAACAACTCAACTTTCTCCATGCGATGAGCTCTCACCAGAAGCCTAAGGGGTCTCCCTCATGCACTTGCCAAGATGGGGTCACACAAACTACTCAGGTTCCACATCCTCTGCATGAACCTCAACTCCTTCCCATAACATTTGTCTCCATAGATCCATCACATTAGTAGCCTCGCGTTGTCTAGAAATCTCCCTTTCATGCACTACACTATACTTGAGCCATCTTTCTTCCCTTTACTTCTTTGTTATATCATCTGCCATATTCCTCTACCCAAGCTTCCTTACCCAGTGCTATGGTTTAGCCAGCCATTGGGAGTTCCTCTAAACTCATGGTAACCATAAATATCTTCATAACTAAATGAATAAGATGTAGAAATGTTCCTCTAGGTTCTCATAGAAATTCAAACTCAGCAATCTCTGGGAAATAATACATAGACATGGCATATTCTAGAGTGTAGCTAGCTAGTACTACTCTCCACCAATGATCTACAGCATGGGTCCACGTCAGATCTACATCCTCCAACCTCTAGTAGTCTTCTTCAGTCCATATCCATGATCCATAACACCAACTTGATCTAGATGCATAAGCTAAAATCCATCCATATAACTCTACTGGGAAGTAGTAGAAAAAAGTCTCATACAGATCATGGTAGAGGTTATCTTCTACCCATCTATGTGTATTAAACTCAGGTCCAGTGCAGAATCTTTCAACAAGTTCATCCTCCATCCTCTTCAACCACGATTCAACATTTTCTAATGTTAACCAATCCATCATTACTCTTTACACAGATCATGATGCATGCTATATCCCACTATAACTTCAAAAAGAGGTCCCAACAACAGAGCCAAGATGTAGTCATTTTTACTCCTATCACAAAACGAAGAACCCCATGCGCTCTGGCCTATCACCCAGTAGAAGATGAGTGCTCACCTGAGGCATGCATGAGTACCAATTCTCTCTTTTATGTGAATTTACTTGGAAGCATTATCTATGATTAGTGTAAGAGTATTTAGGAAAGAAGTTGAGACATACAAGAACCCTAGGGCTCAAAATGGCCTCCAGATCCTTACAGTCACTTCATATCAAGTGCTTTAACAAATTCCATAATATATACTATAAATAGAAAGAAATATACAACCATTTATTTGTATCATGAAAGGAAAGAGAACTCATATGAATGAAATATACATTAAACCCATTGATATTCATATCTATTTATAACATGTAACCTCAATATATTCATTGATTCATTACAGAGTGTCATAGAGTGCATACTGCAATCATATGCATCACTGGATGTATGTAGCTAAGCTAACAGAAAAGAAAAATAACAACTCCATGCTTAGTACATCCTTTCCTAAACAAGATTATCCACTCGCAGAAATTTTGTAGAGCTTTGCTCACTCTCTTCCCCGATATTCCCTATGTATATCCCGAGGATATATCTCTTTGTGTGTGTGTATATTTATTTTCCACAGCAAACACTTGTATTTATCACTTTCTTAGGCTTCCAACTTGCCTTATCACGCCCTCAGATCCGTCGCCAAGTGTCGAATGTGGTCCTTCATGTGATCATGCTTCCTATCAAGCTTGAGCTCTCTACCTTCCATTTGATGATGTTCTTCTAGAATATTCCATCACAAGCATGCTCCATCCTAGGCCAACCTATCACCAGGTTGGCATCTTATCCACACACAATCAGGTCATGATTTCCTAAACTTCCTTTTGTGTGCCGCGCACACTATTTACTTCCTTAAGCCTTTCTCTTGTGTGCTTTTGCCTTGTGCACCATCCAGTAATTGGGATCCCACACACCTAAGTGCCTTCATACTGGTCTATATTCTAGGGGCCCAATAATGGACATGTGACATGAGCCACTGATATAGCCACATAGTCTTACCAAAGTAGGGGAGTTCATATAGCTAAATAACTCCCGCTTTCTATAGAATATGATGTGCCTTACCATCATATATGGTTTTATCATCCTTTGTACTTTATTCTATCCTTTAAAGAAAATTCTTATCTATCTTGTGTGCCCTTGCATCATTACGATGATTGTAATTACTAACTATCATCTTGGGCAAATGCAAAACCCAATCTTTTCCCATTAGCACTCCATCTAAGTACTGCATTTCTGAGTACCATTCTTCTTGTATATCTTCAACTACCATGGGCTTCTCCTTTCCCTTTCCTTTTCCTTTCCCCTTGGGTGATGTGGTTGTTATCTTCATAGGTGCCATTTCACAATTTAATACTAACCATGACAATAGTTATCTTTCCATACCTTGATTATCCTTTCGTGAAGGATACTTTTATTTCTCAAGATATTTAAGGGATTTTGTGCCCTAACTCACCAATTTTATGCCCAAAAAATCATGTAAACCCTAAATTTATTAAGTATGCAAACCATTGCTTGATAATCAAATCACACACCTTACTTAATCCTCTTAATTGCCTCTAAAATAAATCTACTTACAAGTTGTGTGTTCTCATGATTTGGTTCTCTCAATTCTCTAGGTTTGTATGTTATTTTGAAAGAATTTGGCTCAAATTCGCTCCTAAAATATGCACAAGTATTTCACAAGGTAAGGTAAAAATAAATCTAACCTGATGCCATTTTATATATTTTAAATTCTTTATTGCATTATATGCTCTCTCCAAATCACCGTATGACAACTTTAAATATTCTTTTTCCCATTTTTCGCATTTTTTTGATGCTTTCTTCCATGCGTTGTAGTCATAAGATTCTAACACACTTAGTACTTTCTAGGCTAGAGACCTCTTTGAGTGTGCTTCCCTATGCCATAGTAACTAAACCTCTACACCATATACCAAGTAGTATATCATTTCTCTTCCTACCTCATGTTATACTATGTGATCCCTTTTCTATGCATGGTATTTGTCCTAAGCATTTTCCTTATTATCACCATCCTTCTCATTTCCTATAATACCATTTTCCCTTTATTTACTATGCATACACTATGAAATTGACACACCAACCTTCTACCAACACTACTAATTCATGGCACTAACAAGGTCTCTTTCATGCACTTATACATGGTACACCCTACACTAAAAGTATACATGGTCCTCTACGGATAAACTCAATGAATAGTAATAAGCTTCTTATGCGAAAGCATTCTTATTTCAACAAAACAAGAAAAAAATAACCTAGCAAAAGAAATAAATTAAAGGAAACACAGTACACAAAAGGGAAAAATAATACACGAAAATGGAAACCTAATCTAAGTGGAAATTATACCTTATTACAAAAACCAAGAAGATTTATTTATTGTAGGGCTTCACCCTACTCCCATTAAAGTAATTAGGAAACATGGTGCCATCCAATGCCTATAATTCACATGTTCCTAATTAAAGCATCTTGGTTGCTAAAAAATGTAACAACAAATGCACCTTCAACTTCCCTAGGAGGCACGTAAAATTGAAGTCATAGAGAAGGACCATCTTGCCGAATGCAAATGTCTTAATCTTAATATGTTGATCATGCCATGCTTTTTTTCTTACCGTATCTATATTCTAGATCCAATGTGTAATGATACAACTCTCACCTAACTGCATTAGTTTTTCAATGTACTCTTCAATAAGTTTCTCATCATCTAATCATCATACACGGGCAATACATAGGGATGGTAACATGAGTTTAACTGGGAGCACAAATTCTACACTGAATACCATCTTAACAGGTATGACCTTGTTTATTATTTTATAAGTGGTCATGTAAGCCAAAAGTACAATAGATACTTTATCATCCTAGTATTTCCTTCCAAGATCAAAGGTTTTTTTCAATGTTTGTCCCAAAATATTGTTGAAAGATTCTACAATGCCATTAACTTGGGGGTGAGAAGCAGTAGTTTTATGTTGTACCACCACAAAATATGCCAATAAATTTATGATGGTATCATTCAAGAAATGAGTTCCTCTATCACTTGTACAACTTAATGGGTAACCATACCTACTAATAATGTTTTCTCATAGGAACCTTGATGCATTAGTTGAAATACAATCCTTTGTAGGAGAAACCTCTGTACACCTTTTCAGATAATCTGTGTAAGTGATAATGTAGAACACACCTGTCCTATTTTTTGGGTGGTGCAATAGGTTCTATAACATTAATAGCCCACTTCTCAAAAGGATTTGTGCTTGCAATAAGTTTGAGTGGCATCTCATATTTATGTCTAGGTTTTCCAAAGAGCTGACACTAATCAAATGTTTTTACATAATCCTTAGTATCATCATAAAATGTCTCCCAAAAAATTCCAACCATAAGTATATTGCATAGAGTCACATCACCTCCATAGTGTCATCCTGATATACCACCATCAGATTCTTCCATAATATCTTCACGCTCATTATCGAGAACACACCAGAGTAGGAATTCATCTCTGACCATTTTATACAAGTCACCTCCAATCAATTGATAAGTTACAACTAGAATAACCAATTGTTTTTTCTCCAATCGCTTCATTTCCTCTTGAGCCATTCCTATATGCAAAAAGATATCTATATCTTCCAACTCTGAGGATGCACGGTTTAACCTTAAAAAAGTACACATCAGATATAGTATCTTCAATTCACTATGTGTCCATACTAGAATTTATCCTTGATATATGGTTAGGCCCTAAATTTCTCTTTCCTCACTTTACAACAACTATGAAGTCTAACTTCTGAAACATAAGTATCCACCAATAGATGCACCCTTACAAAACATGCATGTTGAATAAGTAATTTAATGCCATATGATCTGTATATAAAATAAATTGAGTATCCAACAAGTACTTACTAAACTTGTGAAGCGTGTAAAGCATGGATAGGGCTTCATGCTCCATTGTTGTATAAATCTTCTCCACGGGTGTCAAATTCCAGATTGCAAAACAAATAGTATGATCTAAAATACCTTCTCATGGTTTCACCAACACTGTGCCAACTACCATGCCAAAGGAGTCAACATGTACATGAAAGGAATTATCCTAAGAAGGGAAATGCCAAAAAGGTGCACTAGTTAACCTTTCCTTCAAATTCTTAAACAATTTTTGTTGCAAATCACCCCAATAAAATTTTCCTTTATCTTTGAGTAACTCTTCCAGGTGTGTGGAAATCTGTTCATATCCCTTGATAAACTTCCTATAATATCCTGTATGTCTCATAATTCCATGCACTTCACTTTGGTTGGTAGGTTATTCAAAACACAAAATAACCTCTATCTTGGTTGGGTCTACCAATAGTCCTTCTTTGCAAATAATGTCCGCAAGTAGTGTTTCAAAGGGTGTAAAAAAGATACACTTTTTCATATTAAAATAGATGCTTAACTACCTACGTCTCTCAAACATGATCCTAAAATTATCACAGTGATCTTTGAACAACCCATAAATATTCTAATCATTTAAGTATACTTGTAAGAAATTTTGAATAAAATCCTCAAAATACTTGCACAACAATGTGTGAAAATACTGCTGGTGTGGTCATCAATCCAAAATGCATAACTGTATAGGAAAAAATTCCCCACTTGGTGGTGAAATTTATCTTCTTCTGATATTATTTTGTGATGTGCACCTGATGATAGCCTGAAAACCCATTAGTGAAAGAATATTTCTTATGCCCTATGATTCCTTCAAGTAATTCTTCTGTAAAATGTTTGGAAAAGGGATCTATAACACATGAATCATTCAAATATATATAGTCCACATAGATCCTAATCCACCCAGCCTTCTTAATACTAATAACCATAGAAATAACCCATCCAGATTCCTTAATAGGCTCAATTATTCCAGACTTGAGCATCTTATCAATTTCTTCTTTCACATTCACACACAACTTAGGATTCATCCTATAAGGCCTTTTCCTAACCACGCTCATGCCTTATTTTAATATTATCTTCATCTCGCTTAACGAAGGATGCAAACCTTTTAATTCATGATATCCCTGTGGGAATAAATCTTGGAAGTCATGAAAGAGTGCAATATTCTTGGTTACTTCTTACTCTAACTAGTAATAACCAATGATTACTTCCTTAGGCTCATAATTTATGCCAATATTCACCTTATTTGTTTTCATAGAGGCATGGTACATGCATTCCTTCTCATAGGCATAATCCATGACCTCGTGTGCACATTTAGTGTGACTAACTTCTAGGTGGTCTACTTCCTCATCATTAATCATGTACACTACCTTTCCTTTCTATTTATTTTTACAAGTGTGACCAATATGCACTTCTTCTGTCTTCCCAAGATCAAGGAGTACCTCAAAATCAAGTTCACCAAATATCTGTAGCATGATCTCTTCCACCTTCACACTATTCCCTAATGTGATGGACTTCATGATATGTAATGATTTATAGACTAGGGATTAGTAGAAAAGTAATCAAAATTTTAAACCATACCTGTAGTCATCTCTTACCAGTTTGTAGTCTCCCTTTTAAGATCAACATGGACATACTAGGTGCACACACACCCACACAGTGTGGAGTAGAACTTATGTACCCATAAGGATGGTAGTAAAGCCTCCTAGCCTTGCACCCATAGTATCTCACAATTATGGACATGACAAGAAGTCAAAGTCTTATGATGAAATTCATAGATGTCCGTAAGTATTTTACTTTGAATAAAACTAGTGGAAAAGGTGGTTCTCACTTCTCACCATTCCAAGATGTTATCTCTATGTATTTCCCACCAGCACGTTGTTTTCTCACGTAAGGTATATACCAACATGTTTCTTCTATCTCCTTTATTCAGCCACTGAGTCTCCATAGCACACAAAAATATATTAAGATTCCCTTCACTAATATATCTTGGTACCTGAACCAAGCCTAAGTGCCTTACCATGTGCAACCTGATCATCCTTGTGAATAGCCCTTTAAATTTGTTCCCAACCATCTCATATGTTCCATGAGACCAATTATCACAAGAAACAGTAGTAGTATCACTTACAGACTGCACATCTTCCCACTAAATTACACCTTCCTTTAATGGTTTCACATTATTTGGATCATGCACCGTCTATGCATAAATTTGATTAAGGTATTCTTCACTCAAAGGCTCAACTTAAGACTCTTCCTTTTTTTCAAACCGAGGTATAATCATGCGATCATATTTGTTATCAAAACATATTTATCTCTTGTTAAAACATAGATCAACATTATTTCCATAGCACTAGGGTTGTCCAAGTAGTGATGAGAAGTTGTGTGCTTCAACAATCTCTAATACCTCAAAATACCTAGTAAAATTTCCCCCCTAAATAATAATATATACATATTTTTAGTACCCTAATAGGCATAGAGTTATTTTTTTTTCATATACAACACATTCAAAGATGGATATAATGTAGGCCTTCCCATCTGATTCTATTCTCCTTGAGTGATTACATTTTCCTCAGTGCTTGTATCTATCAAGCTATTTATTACTACCAACAATCAATCACTGCATCAAGTGTAATTTCCCTATCAAGTTCATGATCCTGAGGTGGTAGATTTTCATGAAGTATCTACCTCTCGCACTCAACTCTAGGGTGTGGTAGATTTTCGTGAATCTATTCCCATAGAAAAGTAATGATATTATCTTGGCGCAACATCTTACACACATATTTTATATCATCCAAATCCTTCTATGGGATCTCAACATGCTTTGCAAATTCCCTCTCACACAAATGATATTTTAAGCATTGTATTTCACTATGTAGATCTCATATGATTCCTATAGTATTTTTTTAGAATACCTTATGATGGGACACATCTGGGTACTTAACATTTATCACTTCCTCTATTTTGATGATTCGATTGGCCTTCAAATGCTCACACACACATGTTGTCTCAACGCACGTTGTAACTAACATGGGTTGTAATTATGGATAAGGCATCTTCTTAGGCATCCATTGATCAACATTCATTTTTTACACCTTGATCATCCCCACACACTTATCCTTCTTATTTTTACTCATGTGCTCATATAGGTCTGGTAAATCCTCTATCTTTTGTTGTTTCTCACACCATGAGCAAGTTGTATTCTAAGAGAAATATCGTTGATAATGATAAGGGGATCCACAAGTGTAACAAGTTACTCAAGTGAACCTTCCTATATCACCATCATAACCTCAGCCTCAATATCTTCCTCAGAAGCCTCCATTTCTATTATCTCCATTATCATGCCCTTCATTATTTTTTCCTTCCTGATCCTTTGATCCAATCACCACACTAATTTGGTGCACTCTTGTTTCAATGAATTCATGGTTATGATCAATTAGTTTGAAATCATTGGTGTCATGGGTATGGGTATGAAAAATCTTACAATACATGGACACATTCTCCCATGCTTCAAAATATAAAAAATTCCAAACATCATGGTCCAAGTGGAAAAATTTACAATCTAGTAACATTGTGCAGACATACTTACATTAGAAATTATCATTTTTATGTCCCTCAACCTCATAATTAGTGCATCATATTCCACTATGCATCTTGTGTGCTAAGTTTATAGAAAGCTTCTCAAATTTCTTCACCATAGCTATGATCTGTGCCTCTACAAATGGGCTTACTACTGTATCAACATTTCCAACCACCTTAGTGCATAGAGAAGATTCCAGGGCCTTGCATGGATATACATATGTCTTATGAGAGAATGATCTTCGAAATGGGGCCAACAATCCTCTAACAAACCATTGTTCATACTGAATAGGATGAATATCATAACACAACTATGAAAACAAAGTCTTAAAATGCACATCATACTCCCTCACGCTTTCAGACAAAACCTACTTGATATCCTTGAGTGGGGTAGGTGCAACAAGTTGCGAGACCAAAACGTGGACATCAAATCCTAAATTTTACATCAAAAACAACAAAACATCATATTTTCTCTTCTGTGGACTTAAACCATGTCGAAATAATAAAAAACATGTAACATAAATGGTACCATCGCATAGGGGAGACTATCAACTTTGTAGAAATATTGATTTTAAAGTGAATGGAATATGATAAATATCATTTTATAATTTTTTACTAATAGTATGTTTTTAAGGCACTTTTTTCCCATGAATGTTCATGTCTACGTTTAAAACTACAACTTTTGTCTCACTTTTCATAATGTGATAAAACATATACCATCCCAACTGTGGAAAAATTCTATACACTTTCCAAAAAAATTATTTAATTTTCATATATTTTGATGAAGTTATGGTGGAAAAACGGAAAGTGCTCCATTTTCTTTATGTTTTTAGACCACTTTCAAGGAAAAAATTATTTAAATAAAATATTGCTAAAAAACTGTAAAATAAATTTATCCCAAGATAGATAGTGGCATCTAAGTTTTCACCAAAGGAAAAAAATCAAGTTTTCGCAATCCAAATTGTGGGAAAAATGGACTACAATATTATTAAAAAACCAAGTTAGTGAATTTTGAGTGTTTAATATAGCTAAAATTATCCATTTTTAAAAAAAATAGTAGTTTAGACACTAGATTCTTGATGCTATGATTCATATTTATATAGGTTTTTCTAATTTTGAGTGCCCACATTTCTAATAATCCCTAAAAGGTGATAATTTACTGTTATTTACAATATAACATCCACTTATGACCCCTTTTTGGCCCCCCTAACTTGTTATACTTACCCAACGCGCTGAAGATTTGCTCTTCAAATTTTGGGATGTGAAACTCTGCTAGAAATGTAGTGCGCAAAGTATTATAATATACCACAGTATGATGGGGATAATTATTTCTATACTAACTATGCGTGTGCCCTTGAAACATAGTGGAAAATTGACTTTCCTTCATATAAAAACCTGTAATTCCCTTACGGTGTCATATAAATTCACTTTTATGCATATACTCTGTTACATCTTCAATACCTCTATACTCTATTAAATGGAGATACATCTCATAGTAAACTTGAGGTATTAGTTGTACTAGTTATGGATGTGGTGGTTGATTCGGTGGTAGTTTTTGTGGATGTGGACCCTATCCAGTAGAGCCAGAACATGAACTTCCATCAGTATTTCCTCCAGGTGGTTGACCTGATACTCTTGAACCTGCCACACCCCCTATTGTGGGATGTTGTCTAATTGATGGACTCCCTTATGTCCCAAATGTATTACTAGACACCACTAGTCTACATGGTCACATCTACTATTGAAGTACTCCCAATAGTCTATGCACTATCACTCTTTCTTGATGACAAATCTAAAAATAATCATGCATAGGTACTCCTAAAAAATTATGCCGACTATGTTTCCATGGTCACATTACTAACTTGATTTCATTCTGAATTTAACACAAAATGATATCTACATGTCTTTGCTTGCTTACCTGCACTAGCCTGATTCTCAATTACTATCTCTGGATCTAGAACATGTAACACCTTTGACAAATAGTTATATTTCTCTTTTGCATTAAAAGCATTGGCATGTGATTTTATTGAATGAGGTGTGTTCCATTGAGTGTTGAAAATCATGCTTGTTATGGATAAATCATTTATGCTCCTGGATTCATTAGACTGAAGTGATATGACTTGTAAGATTCCATTTTCACTTCTTGTAGGTGAGTTACAATTTGGTTTTGATAGTTGAAAACTTATCTATTTTAACTGACTCATCCTTGGATCAATTCCAGTGATTAAAGGAATGTTTTAAATCTATTTACTGAACTGAATGATAAATTGACATTCATAAGCTTGAGAGACGTAGCGGACTGAAATTTTTAGGTTACAAATTCTTTGGTCTTGTATGAACGTGCCTTCATTAGGTTGTATGATTATGCTTGGATCTTTGGGATTGATCTCTTCAGAACATTTAATGGCGTAAGAAAAATAAAGTCTGCTTCATGAATATGAAGGGAATCTAAATCCTAAACCTAAAGGATTATCCTAATAGTATTTTAAACTAGGTAAATGCACCTACTTCGTAGCCATGTCTACTTATTTGGGTTACAATCTAACCTAAGCTTCATATTCTATTTTTTTGGGATGGCATCCTAACATAAGTTGATATGCTAAATGGAATAAGGTGCAAATAACTAAGGAAATGCTAGGCTATTTTTAATCTATTAGCTAATACTATTTGGTTGTGATTTTGATCTAACCTAAGGTGGAAATTACTTATGAAATGATTATGACTAAACCTAAGGTTATAACCTAAGTTTTGGGAAATCTATCTGAAAATATTGAAAGGGAATCTAGGGTCGCATGACAATATAGTGACGGTTCCAATGGAATTTATTTGATCTGATTTTGTTGAATGAATGGGAGGTACAATCAGTTTTGGAAAAGGAAAGAAAAATTTGGTGGAAGCATACATGGAGGCTTCACTAAAGTTAGAAATGCATGCTGAAGTGGAAATAGTATTTTCCATTTTTAGGAGGTGGTGGCAAGGAGAGATAGGAAGGAGATTAAGGAGTAATTGCATTAATGAACCTCATTTTTTGTGTGCAAACCATCTTGGAAATAAGGAAGGTAGATTTGTTGGAGGTTGTTTGGCCTTAAATGCCTTATGATTTTTACTCTGCATCTAGCTATCTAGTTCTTTGAACTAGTAGTTAGACTTTTACTTTGTGGCTATTTTTAGTTTCTCTAGTCTATTTTCAATCAAAGGAAAGTATATGAGGCATTGGAAGAAAATATGTTTGGTTTTTGATCTTTCATGAAGGAGAAAAAGAGTTGGAAGCTTGGTTGGAAGTCTCATTCAAATTGTAAGAAACACTATCAAGCATGATAGGCTCTAGCCATTAAGATTTCTTTCTTTCTTCTAAATGATTCATTAAAACAATTTTTCTCTCATGAGATAAATTTGTGCATGTTTTTTCTGGTTATTTACTTTCTTGGTTGTATGAATCTCTATGATTTTTGGATATGAATCCATTGCATGATAATGTTTACCTTTGGAAAATCTCTCTCTCTTTGGGCAAGTTTGTTTGTGATAAGCTTTGAGTTTTTTCTGAACTTGTACTCGAGACTTGTGTTAGCTTTGAACTCGTCTTCATGGCTTTGTGTTTAATACTAAGCTCGTATTCTAAGCTTGTTAGTTCTGAACTTGAATTCGAAGCATTGTGTTTGGTTTTGTAATTATATTCAAAGCTTTGCGTTTTACTTGTATTTAAGTTTTTGTGTTTCCTAGAACTCATATATGGGACTGTCAAGTGTAATTCCCCCTAAAAACAACCCACTTGAGACCCAAGAAACAACCTATGATTAATTAGGAAAAATTATGGAATAATTTTTTTTTTGTTTAAAAGAGTCTATAACCAGGTTACAAGGCAACAAATGTCACTAACAAGTTACAAAACCATTCTAATCTACTAGAACATACTTTTCTTTTATTAACAATTATTAGAGGTCATAAGGTCCAAAATTTATGGTTAGAAGGTTCAATTAGGTTTAGAGGGTAAATCTTCACCATACCCACTCTCTAATAGGCTTAAATTTTCAACTTAATTTTTTTCTCACACTTAGCACATTCAAAAATTCCCTAAATCATTCCCATTGGATAGGGAATTTCCTCACCTTTCCATTGATATAAATAAGTCCTCTTACCTCCTCATATTTCTCAAGTTATGGGCTGATGGGCCTTGGGGTGAAAATTTTCCCCAAGAATGGGCTTGCGGGCCCAGGGGTGAAAATTTACCCAAAGGGTGGGTTGGTGGGCCATGGGGAGACTTTTCGAACATTTCTCGTGCAAGGTGAAAAACTAACTTTTGCACCCATGGGTCTACAAGTCCACAAGGGACATGTGGTGCTTCTCAAACTAGTGTGGGGAGAGTGGGGTGGTGGGAGACATTTTAGAAAAATTTCCCACATAGGGTGAAAAGCCAACATTACACCCACAAGTCTGCAAGCCACAAGGGACATGTGGCATCACCTAAGCCAATACGGGGAAAGCGGAGCAGCGGGGAGAAATTTTGTTTAACACCCCAAAGGGCTGAGAGGGTAACATTGATCCATGCCTCTAGGTGTTCCTCATGCCACATGGCCACTCCTAATTAGCTGCGGGTTAGCGGGACAATGGGGAAAAAATGGAAAATTTTCCCAAAATTTTTTGAAACACAAGAGGCAAAAGGGACTTGCGTCTCGCCGATGTCTCGTGACGCCACATGGCATCACCTGATTGGTCATGGGGCGGTAGGGAAAACTTTCAAAATTTTCCCAAAATTTTGCAAAACACAAAAGGAAAAAGGGACTCGCTCCTCCGCTGATGCCTCGTGATGCTACATTGCATCACCTGATTGGTTGCGGGATGGCAGGGTGGTGACGAAAACTTGGAATATTTTCCCAAAATTTTCTGGATGCGCTAAGTTTGAAAAGGGGTCCACCCCTCCACCAAAACCCCATGGTGCCACGTGGCATCCTCTGATTATCTATTTCTAGTGAGACAGTAGGGAAACTTTGGAAAATTTTCCAAAATAAAATAAAATAAAATTTCCTAAGCTCTAAGGGAAAAAAATCAGGCCCGCCAACGAAATTTTTCCCAATTTTCGATGCCAAGGAAGAAAAACTTCATAAGGCCATAACTTTTGATAGAGAGCTCGGTTTTGGGAAAACAAGGACTTTCTGTAAATCTATCAATGTCCTCTTTACATAGAGATTATTAATTTTTGATTTTGATAAAGTATAAGGGGTCTATTTTAAGTAAACAACCTATAGGATTTTTACAGTATGAACTGGTATATTTTAACTTGTGAGATTTATTCAATTTGATCTTCTTCCTCTCTCAACATGTCAAATAGACATAGAGAGTTGTTCTTAGGAGGAATTAAAATAATTTTGTGAGGTAGATCTATTTGATTAAATTCCAATTAAAAATATACAATTTTGACAGCAAAACGAATGTGAAAACTTTAAACTTGGTTTTGCCAGGTTTTGAAGTATTTCCTTTAAGTTTATTTGTCTAATTGGATTTGCTTAGGGCCTAATTCTTCAATTTAATCATTGTATTTTTTATTTTATTATTGTAGGTTTGAACTGTGCTTTTTTTTGTTTTGATAAATACCAATTTGAAATTACAAAAAATAGGGATCAAATTTTAATGGTTCTATTTGCCACTTTCTTCTTCCAAGTATTTATATTATGTTCCAATTCTAATCTAACACATTAGTTGATTTAATCAAACCATTCGAAAGACAAAATACAATTCTAATTTCCAGTCTTAACATTTTTCAAGGAGAATAGAGCATTATATTTTTCCTCACATGCATTTCTTCTTTTCAACAGAGATTTCAAACACCATAGATGATCAATTTCAATACAACAATACAGATTGAAAAAGGTAATGCAATCCTTTATTGATTCCAAAATGCAACATTACAACCTTTCTTCTTTTATTCCTTCCAAAACATATATTATATATAGAAAAAAATAATACATTTTCTTCTCACGTGTTTCACTTTACCACTTTTCAGATAGGGATTTCATAGTGAATGCTAAACACAAATTTCTAATGGAATAACAACATATGGACAAGACAAAACCACTTTAATGAATTTAAATGAACTCTTACAACTTCCTTTCCATTTGGTTTCAAAATATAACATACAAAAACATGTATCATTCTTTCACATTATTTCCAAAAGAAAATATAGAGTATAACTCTTTTACATTTTGAATTTCCACTTGCAATCAGTACAAAATCTTCCCATTACAAACATTTACAAGTTCATCCACTTCAAGTGGGAATGGTTACAATAGTATTTCATTTATTAAGGGGCTATCAAACTGTCTTTTCTTAGCTCCAGAACAACAACATGCATACTTCTCATTCTTCCAATTTAATCACAACAGGAGTAGGGAAAGGTAACGCTCTCCACCCAACAAAGAAATCCAATGAAGAGGAGAAAACATCCTTCTTCATTGGCCCCCAAGCCCCAACCACAATGAAATGAAAGATGTGATCCAACTCATGGCAACAACAAGCTTCCATAAACATACAAGCAACATTTTAAAAAAGAAACACAATCCCAAACAGAATGTAGTTTACAACTAAATTAAAACATGACAAACAATACAAAGGCTTCATCAAACAAGCCAAAGGTGTAACACTCTGAACTATTGTTACTTCCTCCTGAGCATTCAAGTGTTGATATATGATTTCTTCTGTATAAGGATGTGTTCCTTTGATTGTGAAGTCATGCTTGATATTGATTGTATCTTCTTTGCTCTTGAAGATCTTTGACTAAGTCAGGATATGCTTGGACTCTTTTATTTCTTTCCTTTTTAGCACCTGAGTTCAATCTGATTTTGGGATGAATTGTGGATTTAGCCATCTTTATGACTCAGCTTTGGATCAGTGGCATTGATCCAAGAGATGTTTTATGTTTATTCTAGATGAACAAAAATTATAGACCTTACGAAGGGTGCAAGGTCAGAATGTGTTGAATAAGCAATTCCGGAGTCTAACTCAGGTTGATCGTGTTAAATGAATTGGTTCCTGATATCATAATATCAGGAAGGCCTAGACCTTGAGCCAGGTAATAAATTCTGGTATATAGTACTAGCTTATTATCAATGCTGGATAGAATCCATTTCGGGAATGTATATCTGTTGGTTCTTATACTGAACGATTCTATTTGTTAGACCTAGACTGGATTTATTAAGGTTAATAACCTAAACCTAAACTATAACCTATGGGTTGGATTAGTGCTAATCTAACCTAGCCCTAAACTATAAGCTAAATGTTCCTAAGGTTAGTGACCTAGCACTAAGGAAGTTAGACTAAAGTATCACCTTAAGATCTAACCTATGTTTCTAACCTAACTAATGATAGTGGATGAAGGGGGACCTATGAAGGGGTGCGAGCCATGGGCAGTAGTTTCTATGGAATTTATGTGATGGATAAGTATGAAGGACTTGGGATTTGGTGGAGGTTGTAAATATCTATTGGGACCGACGTGGCAGAGTCGCCAAATCTAGAAATGGTTTTTTGTTTGCAATTGTCGATTGCCAACTATGGCGGTCGGTGGCAATGGAGTTTGGGCGGGAATTTTGGAGTTAATGTCATTAATGAACTCGGTTCCCGAGAATGGATTTCTCAGGAAGGCATGCAAAATGGAAAACTAATTGGTTGTATGGTTTTCCATGTGCTCCGGTTTTCTCTCTATTTTATCACTGGTTCTTCGAACCAGTCTACTAGGTGTTGCATGGCAACTATGAGAATAACTAGTTCTTTTCTCTGTCAAGGAAAGTTTATAAGGCATGAGGGTAACAAATTATTGTTGCTGAATCTATCGTGGAAGAATAGGAGAAGGCTCAAGCTCATTCAGAGGTCTTCTTCAGATTTTTAAAGCGACATTACCAGGCATGATAGGCCCTGACTTTTAAAAATCTTGCTTTACTTCAAATGCTTTCATTAAAACAACTCTGTTCAGGTGATTTCAATTCAGTTGGTTTGAAGCAATGTTTTGGTTCTTCTTTTCCTGTGGAATTATGAATCTTGGGTTTTTTTTCAAAGATCTTGATGGAATGGTTACTGTATTTATTCTTCCTTTTGGATTCATTCGGATTAAAGACCGGCTGTGCTCTTATTGTTGATTGAACCCTGTTTATTCTTGCTATGAATACTTGAAGTTCTTCTGTTGGGAATGCTTGCTATGATTATTCTACTTGATTGTGACTATTGTAGAAGTCCTCACTGTGTTTGTAATTTTTTGGGATAAAATCTGTCGAAAGTTTGCAAGGAATACTATTGATATTGACTCAGTTGGAGTCCTTGGAATGTAACTAGTGTTCCAACTTCTGTAGAAGGAATACTTATTGATATTGATTCATTTGGAATCCTTAATATGTATCTTGTAATCAAATTCTGTAGAAGTTTAGTTGAGAATGCTATAAGGTTTCTACTCCTTTTGAATCCTTGAAATGTAACTTATGTTTTTAACTTATGCAGTAGTTTCTTTGTGCATACTGTTGGAATCCTTGAAATGGGTAGTATGTTATTGACTTCTGCGGAAGCTTGTTGTGGATACTGATTTCTTTCTAGTTTGTTGGAGTCCTTGAATTGTTTTCGTATGAATTCGACTTCAATCAAAGCCCTGGTTGTGAATATTGTTGCTTAGTTGTTAATACGGTTGGTATTGACACTATTTGAGTCCTTGAAATGTAACTAGTGTTTTGACTTCTGTATAAGCTTAGTTGTGAATACTTATTGATATTGATTCTGTGGAATCCTTAATATGTATCTTGTATATGACTTCTGAAGAAGTTTAGTTGTGTAGACTGTTGTTTTGATTGAGTTGGAGTCTTGATTGTTTTTGTATGAATTCGACTTTAATCTTAACCTAGGCTGTGAGTTCTTGTGGGATATGACTCCATTGGAGCCCTTACAATAATTCCATGGGAACTCAACTCCTGTTGTAGCCCTGATGTGTTTGCGGGATGGCTCTACTTAGGTTAAAACTTGGATGATCTTATGTAATGGATGCGACTTCTATAAAGTCCTTGTTGTACATTCATAGAGATTAGATTCAGCTGAATGATGCTGTGCATGTTTGTGTTTAGACGTAGTATGAATATCAATGTATTTGCATATGTAACATCATTTGTTTTAAGTGTTATCTAGTCTCATGGCTGACTGTGATAAAATCTCCTAGTTGTGCTCTGTTAAACAATAGCAATGGGTATATTCATGTTCAATGTTATAAAAAAAAGAATTGTTGAGTCTGTTATGGTTGGATTACTTACTGTTGCTTGGTGCGAGAGCTCTTGAATCACTTAGTAGCTACAAGTGACTTTTATATTTGGATTTTGATGGAACTGTATTTCTTCTTGTAATCTTGACTGTTTAGTCGCATGCGTAAATTTATTTGCATTAATCTAAAGGAATCGGTACAGTTCAGAATGTTATTGACTTAGGATTCTGATGGACTCTGTTTCTTTCTTCTTGACCGTAATTTATATGTTGATGTATAAATAAGTTGAATAGGAAAATTCTCTCTCTCTCCTAGACATGAAAACTTGTGTGCTTTCTTCTTACATCCTTTTGTGATCTCTATGGTAAGGGCATAATAAGAATAAACTGTGGTATTGTATAGAGAGACTGGTATAAAATGTGTGTTGCTGTATAAATGGGTATACTTGTCAATACCATTGAAATGTGTTATGATGATAAAATAATTAAGCTAGTGAGCTTGTTGAATGTTTTAACTACCTTTGAGAAATTGTTAGAAACAATCTTGTAGGAGTTTTTTTGTCTTTAGAATGGTTATATTCATATGTTCTTAGTCTCTAACATATAGGATGATTAGCTTGATTTAAGTTTGGTATGTGAAGAAATGATTTCATATAAACAGGTTGTTTAATGAGAACAATTGGTGGATTGCAATTGTTTTAAGAATTAGTGCTTATCATGCTTAGTTCACTGAACTGACCCGTGTTGACAATTTTTGCAGATGGTTGTTGTAAGTGGTAAAGACACGCAGATCTGATGTGATGTTCATATTGTTTAATTTGGTTTTATGATGAATTCCAATTTGATTCTCTAAATGTACTACTTGAAGAAATATTTTCTTTTGCTATTAAGTATTGTATCAAATATGTTGAATGCATAAAATGTATTTGATTAGCTTAGAAATGAATGAAATGAGGTATTTATTACGTATGAGTTTGCATTTGTATCTTGATGGATTGAAATTCTTTGGTTCAAATGATTTTTAAGAGCATTGTTATTATTATATACCTTGGAGACATTTGGGATTCTCTAAGTAAGCTTTGCAAAGATTATGTGACTGAATACTTGTGTATGTTTAGTAGTTCTATTATGTTCTATCTAAAGCTAAATTGGAATTTAGATCACTGTCTTTCGAGAATCTAAGGTTAAAATAAACCTCAACAGGAAGCTAAACGGGGTGAATAAATTATTAGTTCCTAGTCTTGATCTAAGTCAAGACAACGTTTAATTGGAATTTTAATCACTATATCTAAATACCAATAAGTAAGATATATTTCAGTTATGAGAACTGATATAAACCAAAAAGGGTATTGGTTAGCAACCTTATGTGAAGATTAAGGGCTATTGCCCAGTTTCGTTGATTTAGATTTCTATTTTTCAATGAACTCCTTGATGGGACCTCAATTCTTAATAACTTCTCTTTGTGAAATGGGTTTTATTAAGAAAGGTAATTCTAAGGTGAGGAACCCAGGGGTTGGGAAAAGACTACCCTAAAAGGAGCGTCTTAAAGTATAACTTTAACTCAACGTATGTAACACCTTATAAATAAGTAGATCTTTCTGAGGTGGATTGAAGGTTGATGGCACAAGTCAACTACAGGGTTGTACCTTTGAGAAGATTAGGATCTTCTTGAAGATACAACAATGCAGGTGACTTATGGCGACACCCTTTACCTTGATCGTTAAGATTTACACCTTAAACTCAAACAAGTTTTACTCTGGGACTGATTAGGAATGTGGTCATGTTATAGGGCTGCCCCAAGAGACTTGGGGTATCTTGACACACTGGGTTAACTAGGGTTGACCCAGTATGACAGTGTATCCCTAGTCCTCGAGAGCATCCCTATAACGTTGTCATATTACTAATCCATTCCTGAGTGAATAACTTGGGGCAGGAGAGACTGACAGAAGTTAGTATAAAGAATTCTACATAACATAGGAATGGGGTGAAGGACGTATTCCAGATTAACGAGTATGTCGTCAAGGAATACGAGACATAAGCAGTATGTTTCAAATCTTTGGCCAAAGTATCGCAAGCTGTTGATTGTGTTGTCCTATGTCACCTAGTGTAAGGGACGAGATGCCGATGAATAATGGTAATAATTATTCAGATAGGTTCCTTGGATAGAGCATTCTAAATCCCAGAATAGGGAAGAGAACCGCAAGAGTGATGTGTTAAAATAAAAACGCCAACTCTTTGATACTCATGAATAGATCGGTAGATTACCGAGTCATGGAATGAATAGATCGGAGGTACTCTAAGTCATTACAGCTGCATATGGTTATCTATTATAAGAATGGTTGTTTTTATTTGTGAGTTCTAAATTATGTATTTAGAACTAGGAAGCATTTATCAAAAAAAAAAAAGTTCTTGTTCTATTGTACTAAAATGGAGATGTTACATCTTGGTATCAGAGCTGAAGGTTGCAGCTCTTGGACCTATTGTGTCCATAATATGATAAAAAACCTAAATTTTCTTGTAACAGAAAATGGTTAGAACAAGGGGGAATGTTGCAAATAATTCTCCACCAGAAGGAGGGGCAGCAACAACCCAAAAGCTTGATGAGATCCTTGCTGCCGTATTGGACACAAGAGATCATTTAGCTGTACTTGAACAACAAGTAATGGGAAATGAGGAGGGAGATGAAGCTGGTAATAACAATCAGCAACCTCTTGAGGACAACCCCGATATGGGTGTTGATATTAATGCTGGAAATGCACCTGTCCAACCAGAAAACAAAAAGGCCAGGTTGGCAGTAGAACTCAATGATGATATAAAAAGGATAAGCCCACCTAAATATGATGGCACCACATTAGGAGATGGAGCTGAGAACTGGCTCAGCGAAATGGAGAAGTACTTTGCAATACGAAACTTCTCAGAGGAAACCAAAGCTATTTGGGGAGCCTATCAGCTTTCCCACGAAGCATCTTCGTGGTGGGATAGCCGTAAAGCTGAGCTAAATATTGATGAGACCAATATTACTTGGGATCAATTTAAGGGCTATTTTAGGAAATGTTGGCTTCCACAACTCTTCTATGATTAGAAAATGACTGAATTCCAGAACTTAGCTCAAGGGAAGCTAACGGTAATTGAATACTGTGAGCAGTTTACAAAACTCCTCAAGTATGTACCGCAGTATCAAACTGACGAGAAGTTCAAAATACAGAAATTCATCATGGGACTGAATCCCGTGATAGGGGGAGAGGTCGATGTTCACAGTCCAACCACTATGGAAGGAGTTGTTGAAAAGGCCATAAGACAAGAACATAGATTAAAGGCTATTTCTGCTCATAAAGAGGAAGTACAGAAGAAGATTGCAAACCCTTCTTCAACTTCACTTGCACCCAAAAAGGGACCATGGAAAAAGTTTGGAAAAATAAGTAAGTTTCCAGGGGATAATAGTAAGAAAGCAGTAGCAAATAAGCCCGCTGGAAATGTAAGGGATAATTTTGCCAAAAATTGTAACAATGGGTAGAAGCCCTATGGAGGACAATGTGATAATTACAAGGTTGGAGGTAATTTTGAGCCTAAAAAGGGACCTGTATGAGGCTGCTACAATTGTGGCAAAGACCACTACATGAATCAGTGCCCTTCGAAGAAGGATTATCGTAATCAGTAGCATAAGATACATGTTGCCGTAGCAGACAAGCAAGCTGAAAAGCAGGTGACACCTATAGAAGTTATGGGTAAGTTATTTGGCATACCTGTCACTATTCTTTTTGATACAGGAGCTACTGAATGTTTTATTTCTAGTAAACTTGCTTCTAAACTTAAAAGAAAGGCTGGAAAAATGGATAAATCTTGGACTGTACAGTATGGTAATAATTCTGTTCATATAGTGAGTATGTGTCTTTTTGTGGCAGTCCTTGACTTACCTAACTTTTCCACTGAAGTTGACCTCTATGTTACACCTTTGGGATCGTATGACATTGTCATTGGTGTCAATTGGTTAGCTGACCATAAAGCAAAAGTAGATTACTATGAAAAGAATATAAAATGTTTAGATGATTGGCTGAAAGCAGCAGAGATTCAAGGTGTGAAACGGGAGATTTCAGTTAGAAAACTGTCAGCTATGCAGCTTAAAAAGGCTAAAAACAAAGTATGTACCCTTTATGCAGTAAAGATATTTGAATTTTTAAAAGAAGATGGTGATTCCATGAAACGATTTCCACTGTTGCAAAGTTTCAAGGATGTTTTTCTGTAGGAATTACCAAGTTTACCACCCAAGAGGGAATTTGACTTCACCATTGAAATCAAACTAGGAACAGAACCTATTTCCAAAGCACCTTATTGGATGACTACTATAGAGTTAGTCGAGATTAAGGCACAATTGTAAGAACTTTTGTCTAAAGGTTTGATTAGACCAAGTGTTTCACCTTGGGGAGCGCCAGTAATATTTGTGAAAAAGAATGATGGAACACTTAGGCTGTGTATTGATTATCGGATGTTGAACAAAGCAACAATCAAGAACAAATACCCACTTCCAAGGATCAACGATCTATTTGATCAGATGCGTGGGGCAGAGGTTTATTCTAAGATAGATCTTCGATCTGGTTATCATCAGTTAAGGATTAAAGAGGAATATATTCATAAAACAACTTTCCGAATAAGGTACGGACATTGTGAATTCACGATTCTACCCTTTGGATTAAATAATGCACCCGTAGATTTTATGAACTTAATGAATAATATCTTTCAAGAATATTTGGACAAGTTTGTACTTGTATTCTTGGACGATATTCTCATTTATTCTAAAAGTGTTGAGGAACACAATGAGCATTTGAAGATAGTTTTAAGAATTTTGAGAAAAATAAAGTTGTATGGTAAGTTATCCAAATGTTCTTTCTTTGATTCAGAAGTTCACTATTTGGGTCATGTCATTAGTAAAGAAGGAATTACTATAGATCCTTCAAAAATAGTGGTAATAATTGAGTGGCCTACACCAAAGAATGTGCACGAAGTAAGAAGCTTCATGGGTCTTGCTGGTTATTATAGAAAATTTGTTAAGGATTTTTCTAAAGTGGCTGCACCGATAACTTCATTGCAGAAGAAGGATAAGAAATTTATTTGGAATGATAAGTGCGAAACTGCTTTCAAAAGTCTGAAAATTCAGTTGACTTCTGCACCTATTTTAGCTGTACCAGACCCTAATGGGAGCTTTACTGTTGTAACAGATGCTTCTGAGGAAGGCCTTGGAGGTGTTTTGTTACAAAATGATCAATTCATAGCATATGAAAGCAGAAAACTTAAGTTACATGAGCTGAATTATGCTCCTCATGATTTGGAGCTTGCTGCCATTGTTCATGCGCTTCAAGTCTGGAGACACTATTTACTTGGGAAACCTTTTGAGTTGAAAACTAATCACTTAGGACTGAAATATATTTTCACTCAGCCTAATCTAAATGCTAGACAGAGAAGGTCGTTAGAATTTTTATCTCAATATGATTTTGATATTAGCTACATCAAAGGGAAAGAGAATAGGGTAACAGATGCTCTAAGTCGTAGGAAGCACATTTCTACTCTTATAACATTAAGAACTTAGTTTAAGGATGAGGTAAAAAGTGCCTTAGAATCTAATATATACTTTCAGCAAGTAAAAGCAACACTTGCTGTAGAACCTAATGATGAAAGGTATAAGGGTTTTCATTTTGATAATGAAGGAATCTTACGTTATGAAAACAGGGCATACGTACCTATACTGAACAATTTGAGAAGGAAGTTATTAGTTGAATTTCATAATTCACCCTTCTCTGGACACCCGGGTATCACAAAAATGCTTGCTGATCTAAAACAACAATACTTTTGGAAGGGTATGAAAAAGGATGTTATTGATTTTGTGACTCATTGTCTAGGATGTTAGCGGGTTAAGGAAAAACACATGAACCCTGCTGGACTATTATATCCCCATAGCATACCGCAGTATAAATGACAAGTAATAAGCATGGACTTTGTACAAGGGTTACCTATGTCCAGGAATAAACATGATGTTATCCTGGTAGTTGTAGATAAACTAACTAAGGTAGCTCATTTCATCACTGGAAATCTAAAGGATGATTCACCAGTGTTGGCCAAAAGATTCATGCACGAAATTTTCAGGTTACATGGTGTACCGGAATTGATTATATCTGATAGGGATCCTAGAATGACGTCAAGATTTTGGCAAACGCTTAATACAGCTCTTGGAACGAAACTAAACTTCAGTTCTGCATATCATCCGGAAATGGATGGAAAAACAGAGAGAGTAAATCAAGTGTTGGAAGATATGTTGCGAATGTATTGCATGGATCAACAGTATAAATGGAAAGAGTATCTTCCACTAGTTGAATTCGTATACAACAACACTTATCACTCATCTCTTAAAATGGCACCTTTTGAAGCACTTTATGGAAGGAAGTGCAGAACCCCTGTTAGTTGGGATAGTGTTGAGGATAGAGTGGTAATTGGACCAGATATCCTCACTGAAATGGAACAGCAAGTAAAGTTGATTCGTGAATGATTAAAGGAAGCAGCAGATAGGCAGAAGAGCTATGCTGACCTTAAGCGGGTTGATCGAACATTTGAGCTTGGTGAGAAGGTTTTTCTTCATGTTAAACCCAGAAACAATTCTATAACTTTTGGCAAGGCTGCCAAGTTGTCACCTCGTTACATGGGACCTTTCGAAATTGTGGAAATAATCAATCCTGTAGCTTACCGATTAGCATTACCACCTGCTTTGTCTCACATGCATGATGTTTTCCATATTTCTTTGCTTAAGAAATACGTTTCAGATTTGTCACATATCTTAAATTGGAATTCCTTATAGGTCCAAGACCCAGGAATAATCATGGTTAAACCCACACGAGTGCTAGAAACTCACCAATTTCATTTGAGAAATCGTGAAATACAGCAATGTAAGGTCCAGTGGGACTAGTTTAACGAAGAAAGTGCAACTTGGGAAAATATGGAAGAGATGAAAATTTCTTTTCCTTTTCTTTTTCAACAGAATGAAATCTGTTGACAAAACAATTTTTTTTATGAACTTATCTTTTTCATGTCTACATGAAAGCCAGATTGAGGCAAACATTATTCAGGCTGAATAAAATGTATCGTGACATCAATTTCTGGAACTATTCAAGTTGGAAATAGTCACATTGTATTGTGAACTAATAAATTAGTTGACCTAAAGGTAAATCAAATATGTAATCATCGAGATGATGAATCTTTTAGGAGGGAAGCATGTAACACTCTGAACTGTTGTTACTTCCTCTTGAGCATTCAAGTGTTGATATATGATTTCTTCTATATAAGGATGTGTTCCTTTGATTGTGAAGTCATGATTGATATTGATTGTATCTTCTTTGCTCTTGAATATCTTTGAATGATTCAGGATATGCTTGGACTCTTTTATTTCTTTCATTTTTAGCACCTGAGTTCAATCTTATTTTGGGATGAATTGTGGATTTAGCCATCTTTATGACTCAGCTTTGGATCAGTGGCATTGATCCAAGAGATGTTTTAAGTTTATTCTGGATGAACAAAAATTATAGACCTTATGAAGGGTGCAAGGTCTGAATGTGTTGAATAAGCAATTCCGGAGTCTAACTCAAGTTGATCATGTTAAATGAATTGGTTCCCGATATCGTAATATCAGGAAATTCTAGACCTTGAGCCAGGTAATAAATTCTGGTATATACTGCTAGCTTATTATCAATGCTGGATAGAATCTATTTCGGGAATGTATATCTGTTGGTTCTTATACTGAACGATTCTATCTGTTAGACCTAGACTGGATTTATTAAGGTTAATAACCTAAACCTAAACTATAACCTATGGGTTGGATTAGTGCTAATCTAACCTAGCCCTAAACTATAAGCTAAATGTTCCTAAGGTTAGCGACCTAGCACTAAGGAAGTTAGACTAAAGTATCACCTTAAGATCTAACCTATGTTTCTAACCTAACTAATGATAGTGGATGAAGGGGGACCTATGAAGGGGTGCGAGCCATGGGTAGTAGTTTCTATGGCATTTATGTGATGGATAAGTATGAAGGACTTGGGATTTGGTGGAGGTTGTAAATATCTGTTGGGACCGATGTGGCAGAGTCGCCAAATCTAGAAATGGTCTTTTGTTTGTAATTATCAATCGCCAACTATGGCGGTCGGTGGCAATGGAGTTTGGGCGGGAATTTTGGAGTTAATGTCATTAATGAACTCGGTTCCCGAGAATGGATTTCTCAGGAAGGAATGCAAAATGGAAAACTAATTGGTTGTATGGTTTTCCATGCGCTCCGGTTTTCTCTCTATTTTATCACTGGTTCTTCGAACTAGTCTACTAGGTGTTGCATGGAAACTATGAGAATAACTAGTTCTTTTCTCTGTCAAGGAAAGTTTATAAGGCATGAGGGTAACAAATTATTTTTGCTGAATCTATCGTGGAAGAATAAGAGAAGGCTCAAGCTCATTCAGAGGTCTTCTTCAGATTTTTAAAGCGACATTACCAGGCATGATAGGCCCTGACTTTTAAAAATCTTGCTTTACTTCAAATGCTTTCATTAAAACAACTCTGTTCAGGTGATTTCAATTCAGTTGGTTTGAAGCAATGTTTTGGTTCTTCTTTTCCTGTGGAATTATGAATCTTGGGTTTTTTTTCGAAGATCTTGATGGAATGGTTACTGTATTTATTCTTCCTTTTGGATTCATTTGGATTAAAGACTGGCTGTGCTCTTATTGTTGATTGAACCCTGTTTATTCTTGCTGTGAATACTTGAAGTTCTTCTGTTGGGAATGCTTGCTGTGATTATTCTACTTGATTGTGACTATTGTAGAATTCCTCACTGTGTTTGCAATTTTTTGGGATAAAATCCGTCGAAAGTTTCCAAGGAATACTGTTGATATTGACTCAGTTGGAGTCCTTGGAATGTAACTAGTGTTTCGACTTCTGTAGAAGGAATACTTATTGATATTGATTCTATTGGAATCCTTAATATGTATCTTGTAATCGAATTTTGTAGAAGTCTAGTTGAGAATGCTATAAGGTTTCTACTCCTTTTGAATCCTTGAAACGTAACTTATGTTTTTAACTTCTGCAGTAGTTTCTTTGTGCATACTGTTGGAATCCTTGAAATGGGTAGTATGTTATTGACTTCTGCGGAAGATTGTTGTGGATACTCATTGGTTTCGAGTCTATTGGAGTCCTTGAATTTTTTTCATATGAATTTGACTTCAATCAAAGCCCTGGTTGTGAATACTGTTACTTAGTTGTTAATACGATTGGTATTGACACTGTTGGAGTCCTTGAAATGTAACTAGTGTTTCGATTTCTATATAAGCTTAGTTGTGAATACTTATTGATATTGATTCTGTGGAATCCTTAATATGTATCTTGTATATGACTTCTGAAGAAGTTTAGTTTTGTAGACTGTTGGTTTGATTTAGTTGGAGTCTTGATTGTTTTCGTACGAATTCGACTTTAATATTAACCCGGGATGTGAGTTCTTGTGGGATACGACTCCGTTGAAGCCCTTACAATAATTCCATGGGAACTCAACTCCTGTTTTAGCCCTGATGTGTTTGCGGGATGGCTCTACTTAGGTTAAAACTTGGATGAGCTTATGTAATGGATGCGACTTCTGTAAAGTCCTTGCTGTACATTCATAGAGATTAGATTCAGTTGAATGATGCTGTGCATGTTTGTGTTTAGACGTAGTATGAATATCGATGTATTTGCATATGTAACATCATTTGTTTTAAGTGTTATCTAGTCTCGTGGATGACTATGATAAAAGCTCCTAGTTGTGGTTTGTTAAACAATAGCGATGGGTATATTCATGTTAAATGTTATAAAAAAAAAGAATTGTTGAGTCTGTTATGGTTGGATTACTTACTGTTGCTTGGTGCGAGAGCTCTTGAATCACTTAGTAGCTACAGGTGACTTTTATATTTGGATTTTGATGGAACTGTATTTCTTCTTGTAATCTCGACTGTTTAGTCGCATGTGTAAATTTATTTGCATTAATCTAAAGGAATCGGTACAGTTCAGAATGTTATTGACTTAGGATTCTGATGGACTCTATTTCTTTCTTCTTGACCGTAATTTATATGTTGATGTATAAATAAGTTGAATAGGAAAATTCTCTCTCTCTCCTAGACAGGAAAACTTGTGTGCTTTCTTCTTGCATCCTTTTGCGATCTCTATGGTAAGGGCATAACAAGAATAAACTGTGGTATTGTATAGAGAGACTCGTATAAAATGTGTGTTGTTGTATAAATGGGTATACTTGTCAATACCATTGAAATGTGTTATGATGATAAAATAATTAAGACAGTGAGCTTGTTGAATGTTTTAACTGCCTTTGAGAAATTTTTAGAAACAATCTTGTAGGAGTTTTGCTATGTTTAGAATGGTTATATTCATATGTTCTTAGTCTCTAACAGATAGGATGATTAGCCTGATTTAAGTTTGGTATGTGAATAAATGATTTCATATAAATAGGTTGTTTAATGAGAACAATGGGTGGATTGCAATTGTTTCAAGAATTAGTTCTTATCATGCTCAGTTCACCGAATTGACCCGTGTTGAAAATTTTTATAGATGGTTGTCGTAAGTGGTAAAGACACACAGATCTGATGTGATGTTTAGATTGTTTAATTTGGTTTTATGATGAATTCCAATTTGATTCTCTAAATGTACTACTTGAAGAAAGATGTTCTTTTGCTATTGAGTATTGTATCAAATATGCTGAATGCATAAAATGTATTTGATTAGCTTAGAAATGAATGAAATGAGGTATTTGTTACGTATGAGTTTGCATTCGTATCTTGATGGATTGAACTTCTTCGGTTCAAATGATTTTTAAGAGCATTGTTATTATTATATACCTTGGAGACATTTGGGATTCTCTAAGTAAGCTTTGCAAAGATTATGTGACTGAATCCTTGTGTATGTTTAGTAGTTCTGTTATGTTCTATCTAAAGCTAAATTGGAATTTAGATCACTATTTTTCGATAAGCTAAGGTTAAAATAAACCTCAACAGGAAGCTAAACGGGGTGAATAAATTATTAGTTCCTAGTCTTGATCTAAGTCAAGACAACGTTTAATTGGATTTTTAATCACTATATCTAAATAGTAATAAGTAAGATATATTTCAGTTATGAGAACTGATATAAACCAAAAAGGTTATTGGTTAGAAACCTTATGTGAAGATTAAGGGCTATTGCCCCATTTTTTTGATTTAGATTTCTATTTTTCAATGAAATCCTTGATGGGACCTCAATTATTAATAACTTCTCTTTGTGAAATGGGTTTTATTAAGAAAGCTAATTCTAAGGTGAGGAACCTAGGGGTTGGGAAAAGACTACCCTAAAAGGAGCATCTTAAAGTATAACTTTAACTCAACATATGTAACACCTTATAAATAAGTAGATCTTTCTTAGGTGGATTGAAGGTTGATGGCACAAGTCAACTGCAGGGTTGT
The DNA here is from genome assembly GCA_019776745.2 of Taxus chinensis. Classification (NCBI taxonomy): domain Eukaryota; kingdom Viridiplantae; phylum Streptophyta; class Pinopsida; order Cupressales; family Taxaceae; genus Taxus; species Taxus chinensis. The sequence continues at coordinate 328,270,927 of CM034154.1, forward strand.
ACCTTCGAGAAGATTAGGATCTTCTCGAAGATACAACAATGTAGGTGACTTATGGCGACACCCTTTGCATTGATCGTTAAGATTTACACCTTAAACTCAAACAAGTTTTACTCTGGGACTGATTAGGAATGTGGTCATGTTATAGGGCTGCCCCAAGAGACTTGGGGTATCTTGACACACTGGGTTAACTAGGGTTGACCCAGTATGTCAGCATATCCCTAGTCCTTGGGAGCATCCCTATAACATTGTCATATTACTAATCCGTTCCTGAGTGAATAACTTGGGGCAGGAGAGACTGATAGAAGTTAGTATAAGGCATTCTACATAACATAGGAATGGGGTGAAGGACGTATTCTAGATTGACAAGTATGTCGTCAAGGAATATGAGACATAAGCAATATGTTTCAAATCTTTGGCTAAAGTATCGCAAGCTGCTGATTGCGTTGTCCTATGTCACCTAGTCTAAGGGACGAGATGCCGATGAATAATGGTAACAATTATTCAGATAGGTTCCTTGGACAAAGCATTCTGAATCCCAGAATAGGGAAGAGAACCGCAAGAGTGATGTGTTAAAATAAAAACTCCAACTCTTTGATACTCATGAATAGATCGGTAGATTACTGAGTCATGGAATGAATAGATCGGAGGTACTCTGAGTCATTACAACTGCATATGGTTATCTGTTATAAGAATGGTTGTTTTGATTTGTGAGTTCTAAATTATGTATTTAGAACTAGAAAGCATTTATAAAAAAAAATTAAAAAAAAATATTGTTCTATTGTACTAAAATGGACATGTTACAAAAGGAGCAAGAAGCTATGGGGATGCTGCTTATGCCTCCCAAAGGGAAAATGGGTATCATCACCTAAGAACAACCCACCAAATATATATATATATATATATATATATATATATATATATATGTATATATCATTTCAAAATATTGTCATGCCCTTATTCCTCCCCCAAGTACCCATTATTCCTCACATTTTCTTATGTCTCCCCAACCTCTTATGGCACCCCATAATGAGTAATGAAATGCAAGCTATTTCTTTGTAAGGTGGAACCCAAATACCAACTGCCTCCACCCTTATACCTCCCTATAACACACTTGTGCCTCCCACAAAACAACCCCATAATCTTCTCCTACACCATTCCTAGGCCATCTACCCAACAACCCACAATATATACCAAAAAATTCACACAAGAACATTTACATATATACAAGAAGAGCATTTCAAGAGCCAAGATCCTACCTCTCCATGATGGAGTTGTTCCAAGTTCCAAAACAACAAGCTTTATCCCAATGCAGTCAATCTAAAACAACCAAGCACAAGCATGCAACAATCTTCCAAAAACTTCTCCAAACAAGAGCTCCCAAAACAATAAGAATTTTTTTCCCCAAAATGAAGTCTCCAAAAGTGAAGCAACCCAAAACAAGGCAAGCAATTCAAATTTTATAGAAGAGGGAAGAGAAGAGGATGAGGAGGATCCATGTAGGATTCCACATCACACATACTCAAACCCAACCCCCAAAATTCAACTTCATTATCCAATGCATAATAAATAAGTGGATGAATAATATGACAGTTCACTTACACACTCAAACAAGCCCATACCCCATAAGGACTGAAATTAAATTAAGTAAGAAAAATGTAATTACCACATTCAACATGACTTGTAAAAATGCATAAAAATGTCTAAATTTAACCCTCCAACCATAGGAAAGGTTGGTATGTAAATTTCAGAGGCATGAGACAAGTTTAACTTGTCCCACAAGCCTCCAAAATCAGCCTCCAAGGAAAAATTCGAATTTCCAAGAAGGTGGAGTGTTTCACACTAAAAAGTTAACTTACACATAACTTACAAGGTCACTTACACATTACTTACACATTCTTACAATACTTTAAAACATGGCCAACAACTCTATTAATTACATTCTTATGACATATTTTAATTAATTAACTAGACAATATGATTACTCACAATATTAACACCACATTAAATAAATAATGAAAGGGTAAGTGCACCACATAAAACACATACAAAAATTAAAAAAAGGGACCAAATAAAAGAAAAACATAAAATCCCTTGGTCACATTTAAAGGTGATTCTCCCCCATGGGAATCCCTAACAAAAATACAAATACACACAACAACACTAGCTTCCATGGTGACCTTGTTGAATTCATCTAGAATTCCAATGTGGTTGGTCTCCAATCCCCTGATGTTTGTTGTGATATTTTTAACCTAAAAAAATACAAATACCTCCTTCAGCCTCATGGCCATATCAGAACATCCAAAATAATATAAATATAATTAAAAATCTAAAATCATCTAGATATATGAATCACAACAACATCAAATAAATCTAACAATATCATTTATAGTTTTATCAACAACTATATCATCATCCAATAATTTTCCATTTCTAGGTCTACTCATAATATCCAAATATCACAAATCTGAACAACATCCATCATATAACCATGTCTAATAGTATAACATCATCAACATATAAAATGCCTCTAATATTCATCATGCATCATAACTGAATCAAGTCAACAATAATCCATGATCTAACATTTAACATCATACTATAATAAGGTCCATAATCATGTCCGTAATCTAATTAGTAGTATCATGATTAGTATCAAACAGGTGTCAAAGGGAAGTGGGCACTACAGTCTGCTAAAAAAATCTTGAGAGAATAGTTTTGGTTTGAGTTGATCTGGTAATCTCTTTTGAGATCTTCTCCTTGATGCTTCTTGAGTTTGGAATGGTTGTGGTACTTTTGTCCCAGACTATACCACTTTCTTTGAACTTGTAATGGCATGTAATATGTGAGGATATTCTTCTCTCCTTTTCTCTGAGAAAAACTGTGTCTTGTTTGAAGGATTGACTATATATTTTTGAAGGTTAATGGACCTTTTATGGAACTGTAGCTTATTATAGGGCTATGAAACCCCTGGTTAGATACTATATTGTTATTTATTCATTGGTATGAATTAGAGCTTGTTGAAACAATTGATAATGGATTTTTTGAAGTTTTAGAAAATGTGGAGTTCATATTTCTTCTTGTGTTAGATGATTGTAATGAATACATTATCAGTCTCAATCCTTATGTACTAGATGGAGTAGTGAAAGTAAATTGTTGTGATTTTTTTTCAGTCAATCTTGAGGGTAATTTTTAGACCTTTCTTGAATTAAACACATGTTGGGTTTCCATAATCTCTTTCTGATCCTTTTTAATTGATCTCTCGGTTTTTTTTTCTCTTTAGTTTCATTGAATGGAACTCTGGGTCTTTAAAAAGGAGAAAAGAATGGATTTATCTTGTGGAATGTATCATGTTTCATCCATAATTTTTACTTCTGCCCAGGGAATATACTATGTACTCCTTTCTATTCAAACTTGTCTTTAAATAAAGTGGAATAGATAAACTAGGATAGTGTTGATATTGTTGTTTGATAAAGTTTGAATTCATAAGGGAAACTAGAAGTGTTGCTTTATTTTTACTGTGGGTTTGATTTTTTGTGCTCCTTTTGGGACTAAAAAAATAACTTCTGAGTTTGAAATAAAAAAGGGAATTCATTTGATGGTACAAATGAAATGAAACCATGATTGGTTCTTTTCTATTTGATATCCTTTAACTTTTGTTGAGATAAGTTCATTTGATTGAAATTCTCTATAGCTCGAATCTCTTCTTGGTTGTAGAGTGATTACTCTCTTAGGCCTGTTTGACTTCTTGAGTTTGGATTTTGTCCTTTCTGTCTTGCAGGAATGTTATCCTGTAAAATTGACAAGGGCAATTTTACCGAGAACCTTACCGAAAATTTTGTTTCGATCCCTCGTTAGGGATCCTTCGCGTTCAAAATATTGTAAAATCCCTTCCCGGGAAATTCAGTTTTTGAACTTAGTCTTTTTGAGCCTTTTTTGGCTGGGCGCATGGTTTTGCCTTGCAACATCAATTTTTGATGCGCCTCCTTAAAAGCCTTTGGCGCATGGTTTTCCATGTTAGCACGTCTTTCGGTGCGCCAAAGGATGTTGAGTGAGTTTTTGGTGCGCCAAAGGGCGCACGTAATATCTTTGTTACATCAAGTTTTGGTGCGCCAAAGGGCGCACATAGCTTCGTGTCGACAACTCGTTTGATGCGCCAAAGGCGCGCTCATTCTCCTGTTGTCATTTCCTTCCATGCGCCAAAGGGCGCACGTTTTCCCCTGTCGACAGCTGTTTCCATGCGTCATTTCAAAAGTTGGTGGCGCATTTATGATAAAGTTTTGTTATATATAACAGTGCCCGCCCTGTCATTTTCATTATTTCCATTGAGCACGTGATATCCCTGGACTTGTCAGCCCCTGCTCTGTCATTTTCATCAAGTTGTGGACCCGCTCAAGGATTTTGGCTATATTGTTAAGGTAAGAGGTTCATCCTCTTTTCATTTAGTTCTTGGTGTGTGCTTGCTTGCTGGTTTTCATCAGTTGTATTGTTGCCTGGCTTGTTTCCCTCCTTGAACTTTTTGTTTTCTTCCTCCTGCCTGGTCTGTGCTTTCTTTCTCCTCTCCCTCCCTCTTTCTGGATTTGATGGAAAAGGGAGGGATGGTTTTATTTTGGCTTGGTCTGATCCTATTTTATCAAACTAAGTGATGCCAAGCGTCCTTTCGAAGTGGAGGTTGAAATGTGAAAATGCTTAAGTATTCCCCATGGCGCGTTGCCGCGTCATGTTGCACCTTAGACAGTCGCGCCCCTCGGCGCGTCTACCCAGCATGCTGCAGTTAAAAATCATGCGCCCCTAGGCGCACCCTTTCGGCCCGTAACACGCTCGAAACCCGCGCCTCCTTATATCCCTTTGGCGCATCTTTTACCCCTGTTGCATCCCTCTTCTATGCGCTAAAGGGCGCGCCCAGCTTCCATGCAACGCAAGAGTTATTTGCGCAAGTGTAAAACCTCCGAGGCGCGGGCGCACCTTCCATTGCAAGTACATGATGTTGTGTAGACCCTCCATGCGCCGCGCCATATACCTTTGGCACGCCTTTTTTCCATGTTGCACAATCTGCCCATGCGCCAAAGGGCGCACCAAACCTCAATGTAACATGCATCTTCTATGCGCCCTTCTATATAATGCAGTCTGCTTCATCCATGCGCCATGCGCCTTTGGCGCCAACTTAACCTCTGTTGCACCCTTTTCCTGTGCGCCTTGACTATTCAGCCTGTTATACACATTTTTCATGCGCCCTGCGTCCCGAACCTTAAAAGTTCTAACTCTTTCTTCTGCTAGTATTCCAATGGAAGATCAAATGACTAATTCAAGCTTCTTGGATTGGGTTTCGCTCCTTCTGCGTGTAGATCATCAGATAAGCCTTGAAGAACACATGTCTACGTCAAGCAAGAGACCCATCAAACCAAGAGGGAAGGCAAAGCTAACAGAAGAAGAAATGAAATACAAATATCAGAGGGTCAGAATGCCCGAATCACAGGCAGAGTGTAATATGGATGTCAGGGATTCTGAACTGGGCCACATTGACATAGAGGAATTCTGGGTAAGAACTCAGAAAGTGACAAGGAGTCCATGGATGGATAAATTGATAGGCAGCGCCCTGCACTTTGCCGGAGGAATCCCTGTCAGCGCTGTGAATAACGAGTTCATGATGATTGTTGCACAATCCTTCAACAAAGACACGAGATGTGTCGAGAACAGCAAAGGCGAGGTAGTTATAAACCTTACTGCCCGTCGCTTTGAGTTGATGCTTGGAATCCCTCACCACCGAAACTATGTGGCTGTTAGCCAGCAAGAATGCCTCAAGGCTTGGGAGGACAACGAAGATAAGTGCATGCAATTGATGAATGAGGTCTACCTCAAGAATAAGAAGGTAGTGACCCGGTGGCCTCAAACTATCCACCGGAGTGATTTCTCGGAGGAACTCAGTGATACAATCACCTTCCTGAGCAGAGTTTTCGGTCTTTCAGATGCTCACTACTTCCATAAGTGGATGCTGCGGTACCTGGAAACAATGAATAAGAATCTGCCCGATCAGCGTTTCTGCTGGGGGGAGATAATAAGCAGCACAATATCCGAGCAACTGCAACAGTTCGCTACAACAGGAGTGTTCCACATGAACTCCTACGTAGTGTATGCTGCTACGTCTGAAAGGGATTATCCAGGGCTGCACCGAAGCGGAACTTGGCCTCAGGCCAAAATATATGAATACTATCAAGAGCTGAAGCTGGAGAACAGCATCCAACACTTCGCTAAGATCAATGATGTTTTCTTCTATCACATCATGTGCATGTTGTGGCCAAATTTGACTCATGGCCAGACAACCAAAAACATAGTGGCAGTCACAGAGAAGTGGGGGGCCTTGTTCACCCAGTTTCCCCACGTTCACCTATCTGAGGGCGGTCAACTTTTTGGGCGAACCAACCAGGTTGCCAAGGTATGCTGGACCAAAGCTGATTTTATTGGAACTATCAAGATAGCTCGTCACATACCATGAAAAGTGCCTCAAGAGAAAGAAGGGCGGAACTCCTTTCCCCCTCACAGTAGACCGTTACACATGCTCCAGCTATCACAAGGCGAAGGAGATGTTTGCTGAGCTAGAATTGCTCAACCTAAAGCATGATTTCCCAGCAAGGCCTACATTCGACCCTAGGGGCTGTCTACCAAGGGCTAAGCTTGATCCGATTCATGTCCCTCAAATTGAGGATATCTACATTGACGTTCTCCATGAGGTAGAACTCAGAAGAAAGGATCACTCTCGCTTAGCATTAACGGAAATCATCCATTACGGAGTGGCTATTGTCCCAAAAGGCTTCCAAACCACGGAAGACGAAGTAGACAAAGTATATAATGACACAGAAGGGGATGATTGGCCCTTCCCGGACATTGACAGAAGCAAGGCTCCTCAGACAATCGAGGAGAGGGTCAAGGAGACTATGCGGAGAACAGAGCATTGGTGCCGCATGAATGGGTTAATCTACCTCGGTGTAGATTTTACAACTTCTCCTTTGGGTAATGCACCTCCAAGGTCAAAGAAGCAGCTAAAAGGCAAAGCTGCGGAAGGTGAGCCTAGCACCATTCAGGAGGAAGCCCCTGAAAGTCCTCTTCCTTCAGAGCCTGAACAAGTAATAACCCTGGATTCGCCAGAGAAGGAATTGGCAGAGGATAGTCCTATACGCCCATCCACCCAGGATGTCGGCATCGCTACAACTACAGAGGTCCCTTCTATCCCTTCTTCTTCTCTTCCTCCCCTTCCTTAGATGTCGGCAACCACTCCTTTGGTTGTGTCTTCTCCCCCTTCTTCTACTCTCTCCCCTGCCTCTTCGTCCATCTTCTCCTCTCTCGCTGATTTGTCTTCCTCCATTTCTTCCCTCATTTCCGGGCTCCCTTCCCTTCCCATGTCTTCTACAGCTGCGGTTTCCCTTCCTCCCGTGGGCATGTCTTCGGCTATTCTTTCAATGCCGCCGCCTCGTGTCTCCACGTTCTTCCCCTCTTCTACCGTTGCTGCTTCCCCCTCTGTCTCTGGTCCTTCTTCAATAGGACCAGCTTGGATCTCTCAGCAGCTGAGCCAACCAAAGAGGAAAGTCCCCATCACTCCGATGAACTTTTAGGTCATTCCGGATAAAGGAGCAAAGAAGCACAAGCCGGTTACACGCTTCTCCAAGAGCGCTGCAGGTGAGAGAGTTATGGAAATGCCTACCCCGATCTCACCAAAGAAAAAGAAGATCTGTCTCCGGCAGATTTCACAGTGACCCAAGTCACAATGGGGACATCCTCTGAAAGTCTCCAGGGGGAAGCTCTTTCCGCAGTTGATGCACTCTGCGAAAAGCTTCATGAAACAAAGGAAGAAAAGAGGCTACTGAAGGAGCAGAATAAATACCTGCTTCAAGCCCTACAGAAGATGGGAAGTGCACCTCCCACAACTGCCGCCGAGACTCCTGAGCTGCTCAGTCAGGAGAAGATCAATGAATACTCAAAGATCGGCGAGCAAGGTATGGCTGTTTCTGCTTGGAGGAGCCAAATCCTTAAGGATAGTGAAAAGGTGATCGCCGAGTATATTAGTTTATACCTGAACATCGAGAAGGCGAATAAGGAACTCCAAACATTAGCAAGTCCAGTATCAGAAGAGCTCGAAAATGCCAGACTCCAACACGAGGCCTTCCAACAAATGTTCGACTATTCAGTCGAAGATTTGGTCAAGTTTGGAGTATTCGGTCATCCAAGGACCCTCAACAAGATCATGTCCACTCTGGACTATCGGATAGATCAGCTCGAATTTGTGTTAGAGAAGATAGACAAGGTGAAGGAAGAGGCCCTGGATGCGATGCATCAAATGGAGAAGATTGTTCTATCTATGACTCCAGGGTTGCTCACTCCTTCCTCACCTTGAGATCAGCTGACGATACTATCCGAATTTTCAAGGAGCTAGCTTCTCAAGGGACAGGGCCAGAAGTCACTTTCGACATCGAATCCATCAACAAACCTACTGGCCTGTAGAGACTTCATCGGGTCCCTAATCGAGGCGGGTAAAGACTATTCCAGGGTCCCCGAAAAGCTCATTGATGAGCGGGAAACTTGCGAAGCAATTAGTGAAAGGCACAAGGATCCATCACAGGATCAATTTGCGCCAATGATTAGCAAGTTCTTGGAATACCGCGCTCAGTTCCACATCTCATCTCCTGATCAGCATCAGAAACAGGCGACCCCTTTTAGGCCACAGGATGATGATGATGAATAGCTTCTTCTTCTTCTTCTTCTTCTTCTTCTCCTCTCTATTCTCCGACTTTCTCTTCGAAATATCTGAAGTGTGTTGGCACAAACAATGACATCATCCATGTTGCATCATGGGATGATGTCATCCATCCAAGTTGTAAAGTCAACATGACTTTTGGATATTTTGTAAATATCTTGTGAATAAGTGGTTGGCTCCATTTTGCCTTCTCTCTCCCTCACTTTCTATAAATACTAGAATACTTGTTATATTCAAAGAGGTGAACATTTTTCAGATAGAAATAGAGGTGAAGAGAGGAAGACTTTGAGCTTTCTTGTAACAGATAAAAACAATTAATACAATTATTCAGACTTTGTGCTCAATAACTGTGTTATACATTAAGATCTTTCTTATGTTTTAAGTTTGGAATTGAAGAAATGATTTCATTAAAAGGTTGTTTAATGAGAACAATTGGTGGATTGCAATTGTTTTAAGAATTAGTGTGCTTATCATGCTCAGTTCACCGAACTGACCCGTGTTGACAATTTTTGCAGATGGTTGCCGTAAGTGGTAAAGACACGCAGATCTGATATGATGTTCAGATTGTTTAATTTGGTTTTATGATGAATTCCAATTTGATTCTCTAAATGTACTACTTGAAGAAAGATGTTCTTTTGCTGTTGAGTATTGTATCAAATATGCTGAATGCATAAAATGTATTTGATTAGCTTAGAAATGAATGAAATGAGGTATTTTTACTTATGTGTTTGCATTCGTATCTTGATGGATTGAACTTCTTCGGTTCGAAATGATTTTAAGAGCATTGTTATTATTGTATACCTTGGAGACATTTGGGATTCTCTAAGTAAGCTTTGCAAAGATTATGTGACTGAATACTTGTGTATGTTTAGTAGTAGTTCTGTTATGTTCTATCTAAAGCTAAATTGGAATTTAGATCACTGTCTTTCGAGAAGCTAAGGTTAAAATAAACCTCCTCAACAGGAAGCTAAACGGGCTGAATAAATTATTACTTCCTAGTCTTGATCTAAGTCAAGACAACGTTTAATTGGATTTTTAATCACTATATCTCAATACTAATAAGTAAGATATATTTCAGTTATGAGAACTAATATAAACCAAAAAGGGTATGGTTAGCAACCTTATGTGAAGATTAAGGGCTATTGTCGAGTTTTCGTTGATTTAGATTTCAAGCCTTTCCAGTTGGATCTCTATGGCGGTGAACAATGAATTGCTTTGAGCATGATTATTGTATCGTGTATTTATTTCTTTAATAAAAAATTTAGCCATCCTCTCTCAAGTGCACAATAAATCCTTATCAGACATTACAAATTCTTGAATTGTGGCTCCCATACCATCTGATATCATTTTTTTGAATGCAAAATGTGTCTTCTCATCATCTGTTTGTGGAGATTTACTTAGAGGAGGAGAGTCTTGTACTTGATGCACATGTTAATGTGGTTGTGGTTGAGGAGGTGCAGTAGATTGAATCATATCATGGGTGTCAAAATAGTTACCCTTGTATGCATCGCCACTATTGAAGCCCAAAGTCTCATCGTCAAGCTCGATGTTGTTCAAAACTTGGCTGCCCATTATACTTAAGGCACCTTCTAGTGAGAATCAAGGAAATTTTGTGGTTACATCATGAAGTGTTCCTACCGAGTTTACAGGAAACCTTATGGAGTCTCCTTGAATCCTAAAAGATCTATCTTATCGTTTAGAGTTTAGGTGTTGGAAGTATTGGTGGCCCGCTTGGAAGGTGACAAAGAAGGATCTATTAACTGATCCAAAAAGCAAACTGCAAATTATTAGAAAACTACCATTGCAATATACCACAAGAAGGTCCTCCATAAATTCTTGGGGAGAATAAATTTTGTAACTAAACAAGACATGCTAAATATGTCCTACATTATCTTTCATGCTCAGAGACACAGCCCGTGACCAATTTGATCTTGACATTGAGAATGAGTTTGATCTTCAAATGGACATCAGAACTCAAGGAGACTTTCTGAACACAATCAAATGTAGAAATATCTAAAATATTGTACTCAGCTATCATCAACATAGGTTGATCTCGAATGATTTCATCCTCTATGCATTTGGGGGTGATGACTAGTAGGTCTATAATTGGTTAGTACACCAGAACGAGGATAATGATGAGTAGTTTATTACTTTCTTCAGACAAATGTGATGGTAGGTGTGATGGAGGTGATCGACCCCCTAGGTTCTTTCATTGACGAGGAACTTGTTATTGCAGTAATCAGGATTTTGTTGAATCCATGTCAAGTATCTAGTTTCATAGACCTCTGGAGGGGCAATTACCTCGAGTAATAACCTCCTTATGCAGGAGTCATTGCAATTCCTCATCAATTATTATCTGTAAAATGAAAATATTAGCAGGTTATTATTGTACTCATGTCATGGAGTATGACATTTGAAATCAAGGTTACCAACGTTGGAAAAATTTAAAAGTAATGTGTTAGCATCTGATTGTTCTTCAAGCAAAAGGAGACCAATGCATTTTATCATTAATTGCAGATTGGAATTTGTGAAGTGCTTCAATTGGTAGAAATGATTCTTGATAGAAAGCAAGTAAATAATTGGAAAATAGATGGAATCCCCAATCCTTGGATTTACCCAGAGTATATTCGTACTTCCTAAGGTGTGGCATATGCCATCTATTTTTATTCGAATTGGACCCAAATATGTGCACTTCAGATTGCAAATTTTTTCCCATATGCTAGTGTCTGCATTATATACTTGAATTGCCCAAAATGGAGATGTCTGTAGATCTTCCCTGTAACACAATCCTGAGCATGAAAAAGTGATACAACTGCAAGATTCATAGGATGTTGTGAAGTAATACCATTGTGTAACAACTGGTGGTCATTTTGCATGATTAGGAGTGACAACTACTAACAGATCATGACAAGAAATTATTAGATGGCTTGAGTATTTTCAAGTAATATGCTAAGCATGGATAAACAGTTGCAAGAATAATATTCAAATTACCATCAACTTGCAAATTGTAATGAGACTCTAAAATGCCCTTCCATTGTCATTCAATCTGTAAGTTGACCAGCCTTTGTAGTGCAATGGGTGGTTAGACCTCATTGGATTCATGGTAATCCCAGTTAAATGATTTACTTCTACGGGCATCAATTGTGATTTTAACAGCCGTACGATTACTGCACTGAGTGAGAACGGAAGAACTCTTTAGCATTTCTAGTTGTAAGCCGCAAGTAAGTAATCAAGCATCCTAGAAATATCCTTTTTGAATTGGGAAATGTTGACAAGCCCCATAAATTATGGTGTACCTGCTTCAGTAATCATCAGATACTGCAATCTGTGGGCATTCATGAGATCCGAGGTGATTGGAATTTTTTCGTCAGGAGCAAATGTGGATGCTTTCCTAAGTACTGTCATCAAAATATTACCCCCCAGGGTAAAGGCCAGGAAATGAATCTTGAAAGGTGAACATAAGTTGAGGAAAAATATTGGAAGAGGACTCAGAGCATTGAAAATCAGAGTTCATGGCATACCAAGTGAAGAAATGAACCTTGTATGGGGTAATAGTATAGGGCTCCCATGAGGGTTTACAGGTACACTGTCCATGACAAACTATTGGTTTATAAGTTCAGAGAGGTAACTGCTTACCCATGGACACGTGTGAAATGCCAACATTGGAACTCATGAAACAATTGTAGGTGTACGGAGTTTGAGCGCATGGAAGTCACCCATACCAGCCGAATTGATGGAATTTTTCCATATCATTATTCAGGAATCCCAACGTCTATTTTGGTTAGACGGCCTAAAATTTGGTCATCTGAAGCCATCTCCGTTGGATGGACAGGCCAAGAGTAGATCCTACCCAACTAGAACAGTCATCTAGTGTCAAAATGGCGATGCAGACAATAACCCTCAACTGGGATGGTCATTCAAAATTTTATGCCATTTGGACAGTCCTCCTATACTATGGTTGACAAGGTTTTCCAACCTATAGTTGGATGACCATCCAATAGTCTTCAGGTTGGATGGTCATCTAATAACTGCAGATTCCAGCCATATGGGATCCATCTAAAGAAAATTCCTTACTAAATTTGAAAATTTGCCACGAATCACTTTTTTGAATATTCAGCTTACCGTTTTCGAAAGTCCATTTCAAGAGATTCTCCACCCATTCTATAATAATGTTTTCACAGGTTAGTCTTAAAATGAACCCTACCTTATTGCATGTGGCACTAGTTATTATCTAATTTTGACTCTAAGGAATGAAATTGAACAATATGACCTTGCTCCATCAAGTGAAATTGAATGGGATTCATCCTTGGCCATGGGACGTTCTAGTCAGTTCGGGTATTGGACAATCAAGTTGCAGGTGGGCTCGGCAATGCCCAATGAAAAGCTTCAGGAAACTGGTGAAAATTCATCCAGCAGGCAGATGACCCCTCTGAGTCGCCAAAATTGTTATCCAAAATGTGCCCCCTGCTCAATAACTGGCTAACTCCCTTTCATCTTTCCTTCTCTTGGGTTTCAGACATAATATTTTTCTTTGGAGGAACTCAAAACCTTCTGGAAATGACACCATTGGATGAAGCAATAACAAAAACTTTCCTGAAATGGTAAAGTTTTCCTCCTAAATCCATGAAAGTCTAAAATTATGGCTCGGCGGAGACTTTTGGGAAAATTTTCCCGTAAAAGTTTCAGCGGCCAATTTTTTGCCGCCACGTGGCACCTAGAGTGGCAGAGTGCGGAGTAACATTTTAGAAAATTTTCTGAATGACCAAAAAGGTGCAAAAATTTGAATTTTTGCCCGCCAACCCGATTTGGCCCTGTTTTTCCCTAAAACTTCAAATGGCCATATCTTTCGATCCAAAGCTCTATTTTTCACATTCTTTATATCAATGGAAATCTGGTGAAATTCTCTACAAGATTCCAAGGTAATTTTTGAATTTTGATGGATTTTGGAGAGATAAAATTGGAAAATTCCTCTGGCACGTGGTCATGGACAGAAATGACATTTCAACCATCGTTTTTAATGAAGAATGGCTCGCATTCTCTCCCAGCATGTATAAAAATGTTAGGGGATGGGTCTATAAGGATGCCCATGCTGTTTTGAATGTGTTTTGGTCAATGGTTGAATCCCTTCCATGTTTTCCCACATTTCTCTCTCCTGGGCTCGTCCCTTGCATTGTAAAAGCCAATTTTGGCTCATTTTCAAAGGGTTGAACATTTTTTGTGTATTGCAGGTCCCCTTTCTCACCTTGGAAGTGATTTTGGTGGAATATCAGACCTTTTCTAAGAGATACAACTTTATTTTTCCTCTCAGGTGTTGTAATGTAAGTGATTTTGATGTTAAAATAACAATATAGGCCTTGTGATTAATCTTCCATCCTCTGCTAGTGTTGTTTGACTAATTTCTGATTCTTCATTACAACTATCAGTTTGTGCATGTTGTTTTTTTGTTGCATTCTATGACTTGTGTCAATCTACAGAAGTAAAAAATGCTCACCCTCCTTTGGTGCATAACCTATTAGCATTAGTTTTAGTTTATCTGCATTCTCTATCTCTGTCTCCTTTGGAATTTAGGGTAGGATTAGGAATATAGACCTCTGAAACTTGTAAGTGATAAATCTGACCAGAGGAATTGAGGAACTAGCATCTAAACTGGAGATTCCTTTCTCATTTTGTAAGTCCCACACTTGGGAAAAGGATTCAATGTTGTGCAATCACACTGGATGCTTAGTATGATCAAAATAGAAATCTGATCAACATCCAGGGGGTGCTGCTGATTTACAACAACAGATATCTTAATGTAAACATAGTGGTAACCTTATCACATTCATTCGTAGCCTTACTACAAATCATCACAGAGAGGTAGACCATAGTTATGCACCATATCTGGATCCATACATGTATATTTAAAAAACAAAATTTGTATTCCCCATTACATCCTTACTAGAATCATTTACCCATTTTATCCCATAGTTCTTGCAGTAATTCTGTAGAGCTCCACTACCTCACTTCCATCTCTATTCTTTACCAAGGGCGTGCGTATAAATAGGCATCTGAATTCTAACAAACTCCTCTGTAACCTCAAATCTATCCCCAAGTGTCAAGGTGTGGGTCACCCCTGGTGCATGCCTCTCCATGTCATGATTACCTTTTTGGATCTTTCTATGACAAGGTATATTCCTTCCAGGACACCCTGTCACTAGGCTAGAACCTTATCCAAAATGAACATGTTTTTCATGTGTTCTATCCAAAAGGCTAAAAACGGCTAAGTCCTAAATTATGCTTCATGGGCGCGCGGCCTTAGTTCTCTAAGAACCCTTTTTGAATCGTGCCTTGCACACCTTCACTTGCACACTTCCTCCGGCCGTGCGCGCCTATACACCTTTAAGATTTGGAATCTATATTAGGGGCCCAACAATCATCTTTTCTCTTCATCATCATTCATTCACTATATTTCATTTTACTCTCAAAATTACCCTTTTTTAGATATTTTGTATCTTTTTCAGTATTTCAATATTTTTACCCTCATTACACTCTCTATTTGATCTTATTTCATTCATTTAGACTTCTCATCTAACTAATTGAGTCTTCCTCTTTCACGGTCATCAAACTCTTCCATCTTTCGTACTCACCTCATTTTGAGTTCCTCTCCCATTTCATTCGACACTTAAACATTTAGATTACATTTCCCAAAGTTTAAGTTTCCATCTCCTTTTCAACATCAATTCTTGAGTTGTGGATATCCACGTCCTCGCTCAAGCACTTTCATCTTTCGAATCACATCTTGAAAATGTTGTATTCCACTTTACCAAAAATCAATTCCATCACATTTTATCTTCATTCTCTTCTTGCATCCTTTAATGTTTATCCCTATCCCAGACATCGTTAAACTGATAGGTATGTTTGATTCATCATTTCAGTGTCTACTACCCATCTCTGATCCACCCTTAGAGCTTTCAGATCTAGATTTTACATCACTGTCATCATATCCACTTTCTCCAGTCACCATCAAATGGACCTCTGTTGAGACTTGGGTCTTATCCTGTCATTAGCCTCTTCCAGGTTATGGTAACTATTTAACATATTAAGGGTTTAGCACATCACATAAGATCTGAATACTTTCTTCATACCATCTTTTACATGTAGCATTCATTCTTTGCTAGTGGTAGAGTAAATTTGAACTCCATATTATTTAGATCCTTAGCTACATCAAATTCTAGCAAATATCATGATTGTTATTTTATCTTTATCAAAATGAGGGTTGGAAATCCATCGCTATAGACCCTTATTACTTCTCAGGAATAACTTTGTTAGAGGATGTGAACTCTCACCATCTATCTAGTAATCCATTCTTTTTTCTATTGCAGTTCATCTTTGATTTGTAGGTCCGTTGAGTCTCACTGCAGAGAAGGATCCACCATTTGCACACTTCCATCTTGACATTCACTTATATCATCCCAAGGTACTATAAATCCTTCATGTCTATTGGACGTTACTTGCTTCCTTCATTTACTATCTCACTAATATGAACAGGTACAAAGAAACTTGGTCAATACATCAATTGCACACCTCTAAAGCATCCATCGTAGACATCCACTCAAGGGATAAGGGCTGCATCAACTCTTGCATACACAACATAGGAAGGGGAAGTTCATTCTATCCCATCCACAAATTCTACTATATTTCTACATTTATATGTAACTTGAGTATCATAGTGCAACTTGTACAAGGGAATCAATGACATTGGCATCATTATGTACAATTCTGACAGTGACAATGAACCACATGGAGTCTAAGGATGATCAGAATGTAATGCTCAGTCATAAGTTCAATCTCATGGGGTGACCACATGGGTCACGTATGAACTAAAGACCAATTCTATATTCTTTATCTCCTTAAGATGGGAGAAAATTTACCCTTTGATTTTGATGAGGTATGTATAGGTGACAATTATCTTTTACTTGGTTACAACCTAACCCAAAAAGGGTGAACCTTTCATTTCAAAAAACACTGACAACATGTTAGACCCTAGTCACACGAACAACGATGATTACAACAAGTCCACCTAAGAACAGTAAATCATGAGCTCATGTATAGTCACCCATGCCCAAACTCTAGATCAGGGGAACACCAAACATATAGTCTGACCATAGGGCACATGCGCCTCTATAAATGTGACTCAGGCACCCCTGATCTGACTAAAGACTCTTGACGTTTCATAACTTGCATGGAGACAGTTATGACACTATTTTCATCCTAAATTCCAGCACTTTACCAATGAATCCCATATCATTTCCACATTGCACATATATCAGCCAAGTCTTCTTATATCTTCATTTAAGATTGCTTACCACGTTTTCACCATTATATAACTAGTTTTCTCAGTGATGGTATCACTTATATTTCTAGCAGTTTTTACAACTTAGTTTTTGTACCTACGTTACTCTGAGATATAGATTTAATTGACACCATCTCGGGTATCTAACATCATTTGGTGAACAAATCAACTTGTGATTAACCACTTGTGATCCTCATTTTCCTTTTCTACCTACATCTTCTGTTCATGGCTCCTTTTGAAAATCCTCTGGAGATCTCCTTGCATGACTTACTTCAAATGCACCACCTTGTAAGATATGTTCTCTAAAAAACCCTAGACACTATGTATCTCCCTTGTAATATGGATTACTTGCAACAAGTGAGTTCCATATTTTGATTGTCTATCATAATGTGACTCTATCGGTCACTAATTCTAGGTGGACCAACCCAACTGATATTAGAGTTAATTCTACAGCTTTACACCATGCTTTCCATAGACAAATTTGCGGAGCTATTGGAAAATTTCATTAATTACATCTCATTCAACCTAGACTCTGAAATCCAACATCTTAAGGATGCTTCTAAGGCCAAACAATGAACTAGTGAATTCTTCTACATCTCCTATGTCCTACTACATATAGTGTGGGATGTCTAGTGACTTCCCAAGTATTACATGCCTGACCCACACCTCTCAAGATCAATCTTAATACCTAACCTCAATAGTGATGTTCTTCCCCATCTCCTCACTCACTAGTTGATCAACTTTCCTTAATACTCATTGAACTAGTCCTCCTTGAGAAAGGATTGCTAGAATGACCAAGGTATCCCATTGTCGTACAAGGTTTGATCAATAGATTCATTCAATGGACATAATGGGAAACATAGTAACCATTGTTATGATCTCTCACCAATGACAGAATCTCAACACATTAACCACAATTGTGCATCATGGTTTTATCTCGGTGTTATTGCACAACATGCATTCGTCCACAACATCCAATATTCTCATTGCTAAATCCAAATAAATGGGATCCTAACCTCTTGTTGTCCTTCTATGTCTCATGAGGTTTTCAATCCTCTGATGATCACTAATGAAATCCTCCTCTATTTCAGTCCTTTGGGATAACCTCTATCCAAGTGTCCTCTTCATAACTTGTTACACATACCACCACTAAGTTACCTTTCCTCCATCATCCAAACCTCCTATTAAGAAAACAACTCCAAATCTGTCCTCCATCTTCTCATCCTGATCAAGTCCTCTCTAGATTTATGAATTCCACAATGATGGTCAACCACAACCAAGTAATACCAAAAAACTCTACATAACCTCTTTCAGGATTCCTCCTTTCAACAGTGGGGAAATCCAATCCTGAAGTTCTACTCTTGCTCCAAATAAAACTACCATTGTGATGAATCCCTCTAAGGTGTTCATGACATAACTTACACTTTCCCATAGCATGGTGCATAAGTATCTCTCACATCATCACGTAGATATCCTCCTTACTCACACACTTAGGGAGATCAAAATTCCTCATAACCACATGTTCTAATCAGTATTTGTCTATCCATATTATTCACATACACATCTAAATACATAACTCTTTGCATTACAATTCATGTGACCACATGCTTACTAGCAAGATGTGGGTTTTCATATATATAAGCATAGCCTTGCTACATCGTCTGTAGAGCCTTAAACATCCAAACTAACAGCTCCTTCAAATCAACGTGCATTACTCTAATGCCAATCCTTATATTCATGGAAACATACTGACCTCATCATATACGATACACATAATTTAAGACACTGTATATCATACTCTAATGGTATTCTTACTGATAATGATTCACCTACCTTTCAGTACATTCTCACTCAAAGCTCCTTATATGACATCACTTGTGGTGCATACTACTTCTCACCCTTCCAACACTATTCAAGATATGATTTCTAGTCTCTACGCTATAAAAATTCACGCTCCTATGCTTTGGCGATTAAGATATGTTGAATCCACATCTAATTAACAATAAATTTGTGTACATTGACAGACTATCATTACCCTATGACACACTCTAGTTTCAAGAGAGTTCATACTTGACATAGCTGAGTATCTCTTAACATATGCTCTATAAATGAATGCTCACATCATCTTGGTCACTTCAATAGCTCTATGACTTAGATGATACATCTTTTTAACATCTCATGGTCATGACACATTACCCAATGCATCACTCCTTTGTTACCATGGTTCATTCTCATACAAGTTGATGGTTCACTAGCTAAATCGAAACTCATCTCATACATATACATTGGGGGACACATTGCTCTTATCATCTTCACATTGCATTTGGGCATATCTTGGCTACATCTGATTCTTGCTATACTTTCCACCTTCTATTTACATGTCATAACTTTTCTTTCATAATGTTAAACACAGTTCTTACCTATGTCATAACCTTTATATATGACAAACACATGTAATGTTTACTTGGTAATTTTGTCAGTGAAATGTACAATATATTACATGTTCTGTACACATCTACAATGATGTTTGCACAACTGTACCTTTTACTAATCCCTATTGAGGATCCAAGGGGCTATATTGACCCTTCTCTACTATTGGGCCCATACATGCATCCAGGTTTTATTACTCAACATTTTTCATATAAGGCTTCACTAGTATAGTTACTCTTCATGTTTTCAAGTCTTTTTTTCACGCATATATATCTATGACATCACCTAAGGTTATCATTATCTAACATGTTAACATGTGCTTCATGTGTAAGTATTTGCCTTGCAAGACTATATACAACCATGGCTATCTATCACTACTTACCTTGTAGCTATTTGTTTCTCTTTCACTTCTCATCTATATGTTACCTCCGGCTTTCTAGCTCTATGCCGTATGTCTTTTATAGACGATTTTTATGGCTATTTGGATTCTTCCACCTTGATTCAAATCTCATGACATTGCATGTGATGTCCTGTGTTATGAAACCCACTTTTCACCATGTATCTTGTCTGCACACTTACTTTTTACGTTGACTTATTTTGCATGCATAGCTAATTTTTACTACTAACACATGTTACTAACCACTTTATTTGCATGAGACCTTAGTTTCTACAAGGACCTGCACATCCCCTGAACCCATGTAGGTATTCACTTCTAGGATCTTTACACATAAGGTCCTCTCCTTTTGAGCCACATTCTCCTATAGCAACCAATTATATTGGACCCATTGAATGAGTGGTGAGGACATCAGATTCTAAAGGTGAGACTGGTTCTGCAAATAACCCCTACGAACAGCTTTTTAAGAGATACACTTTTCCTAGATATACTTATCAATATAGAACCCTAGATGTGAACATGATCCATCCCTCATAGAATCAGGACCAGTAGAATCATAAATCCATGGACCTATTTCAAAATTATAAGTCCATCTAGAAGTTCCTCGAGGCTCAAGACCCTTTTCCCTTGTTGGATCATAAGAAGGGTTTTGATATAAACCTTAATGATACCACCTACTTTGGAAAATAACTTACAATATCGATGTTTCACTTGATTCTCAAATCGTTTCTTTGAAGTGTTGATGAAATAGATAGGATAACGAACGCAAGAGGAATACCTATTCAAATGTTGGTTGATGGGTTATTGTGCACGTATGACTTCTCGGATCCACAGATGATCGTGAGAGCTTCCTTTTGGCTATGAGGAACTACCTATAATGAAAACAAGACCACCAGAAGGAATTAAACAATATGGGCAATGAACTTCCTAGCGTATGCTAGATCTTGGGAAGTATGATACTTCCTAGATGGCTGTCAGTCCACTATTTTAAACAATTTAATGTTGTAAACAAAGTAAATCCTATTGTTATTTTAAAATGATTTAGGTATCTCACTTAAAAACACAATAAGAAAAATAGATCTAATCTAACAGGCTAAGCTAGAATAGAATCCAAAGGTCAAATGATTGGTTCTAGGTCTTTGCAGGTTTGATAAAGGTCTCGGGTAGATCACAGGTGAATGGGGGTGAGATGAAATTTGGTGGGTAGGTCTCTGTTCTAGGCTGTGTGGGAAAATACAGAGACTGGTGTCGGTCAGGGGTGACTGACGATGGTTAGGTGTAACCGGTGCCAGTTACTGTGAGATCTGAAAATGTCACAGAACAAGCTTTTGGTCTCCTTTGTGATTACACAAAGGACTTTGGTTGGTTGGGATGAGGTATTGGGTTACTGGAGTAGGATTTTGTGAGGTTTTAATGGGTATATGGAGGTGAAAATGTCAGAGAAGGTCAATAGGGGGAAAGATAAACAATGGATGATAAAATGATGATGAAATGAAATAAAGTAGGAAAGTATGATGTTATACTTACTTGGATTCCATTCCTGAATGTCTGTGTGTGAGGGATGGAGGTGCTGATGATGGGTTTGAAGGTTGCAAGTGATCACCAACTAAAGAAAATATTCTACATGGGCTGCATGTACACTCTTCTTTTCTTGGATAGATCAGATCATGGCTGGGATGGCTGTGTAGGAGAAGATGCTCAATCTCCTTCCTTGGATGTGAGTTTTGCTGGAATTGGCTCTCTGAAGATGCATTATCTCTCTAAGATGTGTTCTTTCTTGTCAAATTTCTCCCAATGTTTTCCAACCTTGAGAATGAGGTTGTTTTGGGGTTAAAAGGGGTAACCGACGGTGGTCCGGCTTGACCGGAAACAGTTAGGGGTAACCAGCGTCGGTCAAGGTAGGATTTCCTAGGTTTACTAAACTAGGGAGATCCTCCTGATTTCCTTGGATCTCGCATGTCGTTATCCCACGGATTAGACTGGGAGCTTCTTGTGAGCATGCGGGAATGTGGTTAGAGGGAATGTAGGCATTGATTTTTAGGGTTTGGGTAAGTCTTAGTTAGTTATGGCAACTTACTAAGAATAGGTCTTAGGTTGAGTTGGTTTGATGAGGTGTCTAAGTGAAGTGTATGTGTGGATATTATTTAAATAAAATATTCAAATAATAAATATAGTGAGGATAATGCATTAATTTAATTTAATTAATTAAATTAATATTAGTGGGGTGAAGGGGGGTCATGGCTAGGTAAATGTGATGAAGGGTGCTTATTGTCGAGGGACCAAAGGGGAGTGTGACCTAATTTTAGTGTCTACATTTTGCCCCTTTTTGTTACGTAGCTTGTATTGGTAAGCGATGCTAACAAAAATAAGATGTGGTTGCCCCATGTGTGGGTGAAGGTGATCCCCCTCAAACCAAGAACTGACGAGGCAACAGGCTGAAGCGGTGAGTGGTTTGATAAAAGGAAAATGTGGGGGAAAGGTAAGTGGGTATAGGAGAAAAGGGTGAAAGGTCTACTCGGGCAATCTAGGTAATGGTCCAGGGTCAAAGGTAGTCAACGAGTCAAACGCACGCACACGTATAAAATGCAGCATGCTACCGGGTTGAAGAGCAGGAAAACTCTACATCGTCTAAGGTCGATAGGTTTATCCGAACAAGGTTGAAGTGAATCCGGTATCCAAGGTATAGGATAGGTTAGGAAACACAACGTAGGTTAGATGCAGAAACGTTTAGGTATGTTCTGGTACACCAAAGGTAGGGTCAGGATAAACAGTCATGATAATAGGCTAGGTAAGGTCATTAGGTCAATCAACACAGGTAACAATGCCATAAGGTATAGTGAACACATGAGGTCAAAGGTCACTAGCGATGGTCCAGGTCCAAATATCTAGGTCACGGCACAGGTAAGGCCAAGGTAGGGGTAAAAGAATAAGAAGTCCCTAAAGGAGGAAAAATGGAGGTAGGAAGTGACGAGGTCAGGAAAGGTAAGGGAATGGGTTGGGTAAAGGTTGGATGGGGTAAAGAAGCAAGGTAAAGGGTGGGGTAAAATGGAAAAGTAAGGGCAATGTGTAGGTGAGGGTGACCGATGGCGGTCATGGATAACCGACGTTGGTATAGGAAAACTGACGACGGTGAGGTAGGGCACGAGATCGATGCCGGTTAAGGGGAACCGACGTCGGTTAGGTTGGGTTTGTTATAAAAACAAAAAATCCACGTTTTTATAATTCATTTGTTATTTGCGAAGTGAAGAAATGACAAAAAAAAGAGAAAAGAGAGAAAAGTGTCCAGAGGAAACGGGACAGTGAGCTGGCAGTGTGATTTGACGAGGGTTGGGTTGGTGAGTAGTGGGTCCATGGGATCAGGGCAAGAGAGTTGATTGGTTAGAGGTTGCGAGTAGTTATTTGGTGATGGTAGAGGCTGGAGAGGGATCGGGCGGACTACCGACACAGTGGCAAGATGTACCACTAAGATGAGTGGCAATGCGACGACGAGGTAAGCACCCAACTCTACATTGTTGATTAAATAGATTAGTAGTTTTGGTATTGTTGTTTTGTAGGGTTTTGTGGGTTTTGGGTTTTTGTGGGTGGGAAAAAGTTAAATGTGGGTATGGGGGGAATAATGGGCAAAAAAGAGGGGGGAGAGGGTAGTAAATTGTATAGGTGGGGTGGGTAGGGGTCTAAGGGGAGTTTAGGTCATTGTAGGTGGGGTAAAAGGGGTAGAGGGGAGGTTTATAGAAAAGGGGGGTTTGGGAAGTCGCGGAATTTTCTGTGACAGTGACCGGCGTCGGTCAAGCTTGGCCGGCGTCGGTTGGGTAGAACTAGTATCGGTCACCAAATAGGTGACCGATGCCGGTTTAAAGGTGACCGAAGTCAGTTAGAATGAACCGGTACCGGTCAAGATTTTAGGCACAAGGGTGCAAAAGTGATGTAGGTTAGGTGGTTGAGATGGGTAGGGTAAAAATAGGGTGGAGGGTAATGATAATTGGTGAATATGGTCATGGTAAAATAGGGATTAATGTTGTGCTTAGATTGGATGCAGGGGAGAGTGCAGTTACACATGCGGGACAGGGTTCTGCCTCTACTGGTGACATTGCGCAGCTTAGCGACCCCTTTGGAGCTGCAGCACGTGGAGGCAGTGGGCTTGAGTGGGATTCGGTGCTACCGACATGCTGTTCGGTAGCCCAGCTTGATGGTCACACTCATCGATAGATGGGACTCCACGACCAACACGTTCCACCTTCCGAAAGGTGAGATGACTATCACCCTGGAGGACGTGTTTCAGATTTTGTGGTTACCCATATTGGGTGCCCAAGTTTACTCTATCTCCTTCGAGGCCTCAGAAGAGCTGATTGGGATAGTTTTTGGTGAGGGGGTGGCGGAGCTGAGATTCCATAGTGCCAGTTTGAGCTATGGCGAGATGTACCTAGCCCATCTAGATGAGAAGAGGCTAGTGGTTCTATTGATGGAGGTAGTGTGCTACTATGCACTGCCAGATGTAGAGGGTGGTCACTTTCCCTGATCAATGATTGGGGAGCTCCACGATATGATGGTGCATGAGACACGCTTCTCCTATGCACAAACATTCTTGGTGCAGCTATACAGAGAGTTGTGGGCATATGGGCGGCTGCGTAGGTTTAGCCTATGATGTACCTTTATACTATATTGTTGGGACTACGAGCACATAGTCTATGTTTGACTGATAGGGATGCCCTGAGTAGATGCATTTCCTACGAGATGTGTGTGGGTGGGATACAGGAGATGGGTGCCAGTTATAGGAGAGGGAGATCAGATAGGATGACATATGATGTGGCCCACTTTCAGAAATTGTTGGAGGGGTTGTCCAGAGTGGACATTATCTGGAGGCCATATGTGGGATTCCCCTCATATAGGCACATGCATGAGGAGCTAGCTGAGCTCCAGCTAGAGAGGTGGATACAGGGTCACCATGCCGGGGAGGATGAGATGATCCCGGTAGACAAGGTCTGACGACAGTTCTGGCTTGTACATGATATTCCTCTGTCCTTCCCACAGTATCAAAGAGATGACGTGGAGAGGCCTCTACCTCTACCATAGCCTACAGTGCCTACAGGGGAGGAGGAGGAGCCAGTGGATCGGTGGATAGATGACACCAGATGTACAGACAGGTACAGGCAGTGGTGGGCGGCTCAGTTACGAGCCATACCACCTAGACTGGGGTAGCCTGACCTAGCTAATATTACAGTGTAGATAGATGCCCTACAGGGGTAGGTAGCGATGCTGATTACCCAGATAGGTATACTGTAGACACAGTTGGAGGGGTAAGAGGTAAAGGTACAGAGCTACGAGTACAGGTGGCTAGTTTACAGCCCCAGATGGCGGAGGGAGAGATATGGAGGAGATGGAGATGGAGAGATGGTCAGGTGGCAGCCTTACTGGCTCATGTGGCAGGTTTACAGGGCTAGTTGGCCATAGCTCAGGCACAGATTGGGGCCTTACAGGCCCAGATATAGGCATAAGGGAAGGGGGCACCACCACAGGCACAAGGAGCTGGTCCCAGTTCACAGGCTAGCGCAGGGTAGGTCACTGCAGGGTAGGTACAGGGGCTGAGACCTATGGGACCACCATATACCATGCATGTATCTAAGTTATGGGATGCCCTAGGTGAGGTGATATATTATCAGGATCAGCTCATGGTGGCTCGGGATAGACTTCCTATCCTACGGAGATTACATAGCACAACAAGCATCCAGTGAGAGGATGAGATCCCACACATAGTGTGGAGAGCACAGGAGGTCAGCGAGCTCTGAGGCCTGATCAGGGAGAGGCCACCAGTGCACGGAAACTAGAGCTAGGTGATGTGCCAGTAGGGACATAGGAGGCCAAGGGTGTAGGTGACACAGAGATGGAGGACATCCGGTGAGATGCCTGAGATGTGGTCACCTGATTTTTGATGTATACTAGTGATTTATGGATATATATGTCAGCCTGCATGCCAAAGGTAGTTGTATTTTTTATCACATACCAGCCTGCATGCCGAAGATAGTGAGGATGTATGAGTGATTTTTGTATATTTTGAGCATATACTGGCCTACGTTTTGAAGATATTGTGTATTGATTCATTCATTCTTTTTGTATATATGAGACCGGCCTGCGTGCCAATGACATTTTGTACTATATATATATATCAGCTTGCGTGCCGACATTTTTGAGATGATGGATAGGATGAGATAGACATGTATATTGAGATACATATTTATTGATTTGTTATGATGAGATTCATGGTATTTCGTCATTCGTTGATGTGTGTATGAGACATTGGTTTATGGCTTGTATTAGATGAGATATTGATTTGTTACATTAATGTGGTTTAAAATTAGGTGAGTTAGGCATGATGGAGTTAGGTTGGTTTAGGCATGGATCGAGTCAGGTCATAGGCATGGATCGAGTCAGGTTATAGGCATGGATCGAGTCAGGTTTGGTTAGGCATGGATCGAGTCAGGTTTGGTTAGGCATGGATCAAGTCAGGTTATAGGCATGGATTGAGTCAGGTTATAGGCATGGTTGAGTCAGGTTTGGTTAGGCATGGATCGAGTCAGGTTATAGGCATGGTTGAGTCAGGTTAGTAGGCATGGATTGAGTCAGGTTGGTAGGCATGGTTGAGTTAGGTTGTAGGCATGGTTGAGTTAGGTTTGGTTAGGCATGGTCGAGTCAGGTTGAAATTAGGTTTAGTTATGATTCATTATTTTGGCAATGAATGATAGGTATGGGTCATATGTGAAATGTTAGTTATAATCTATAGGTAATAGTGATGATAGTGAAATGGTAGGTGTAATAAATGTATGTGATGATGGTAAGCAACTTGTTATGTATGTGGCTTAATTTCCAATTTTGTTATAAAAGGGGAACTAAGTGAAATGTGATGTAAATGGTGAGTTAGGCATGGTTGATGAATTGTTTTAGGGTAGAGAATGGCCGAGCTAACCTCTAAGGGCCCCATGCCCTCAGAGTGCTACCTACATAGTCCCAGTGAAAAGGGACCTCAGGCCAATGTAGTTCTCCCATGAGCTAGGGAAGAATATGAAAATGAGTTGGTAGGTTTTTGGGCATGTTGTGGGTTTAGGTTTAATAGGTGTGGGTAGATTATAGGTAAAAGGATGCAAGTGAAGGTGATTATGGAGAAAGGGGAGGATTACCTCAAAGGTAAGCATCGAGGACCAAGTCCTGTATAAGGTAATCAAAACGTAAACAAAGATGGTTAAAAGATAAGAAGGGGGCAATAAAGCCACCTGATTGGGTAGGATCATACCAAGTAGATCATACCTTGGAGGGGGTGATGAACATAAGACCCAAAAGGCATTGCACGATTAATGGTTCTACGATGAAGGTAGTCACAGGATCACCAAATGTCTAAATTCCAAGATGTCCCTTGAGGAAATTGAGACAATGAGAGTGGAAGTTGTAAGGAGGGTGAAAGGTAGTTAATTTTATATGTTTTGAGTGACAGGGATTTTGGGCAAGAGGTCCTAGGTCACAATGGGAAAGTCCACGACTAATTTTTTTTTTTTTTGATAGACTGATCGATGTGGGAAGTCTATATGGGATAAATAATATGGTACTCCTTGAGGTCTTCGTGAAGCTGATCGATGCGGGAAGCTTTGGTTTCTCTCATTTTTTTTTGAAAGCTTCACATAGTTGTCCTTCGAGGGAGCAGTCTATTTATAGCAGCAATTTTTTCGAGAGGAAGATGTCCTTTTGAGGGAGTCATCTTTTATTAGAAGTTTGACTCAAGGAGTTTGGTCCCATGTGAGGTCGTTGAAGTCATGGACAAGACCAAGGTGGAGGATAGGACTCTTGTTCAAAAGGCAAGGTGGAATGACCATGGGATCTCATCTAAAAGTAGATGAAAAGTATCCATGAGAATCATGCTATGTGCAGTGCCATGGTACACATATTCAAGAGAAGATAACAAGTGACGAGTACTCACATGATTCTTGTTTAATCATTAGGGAGGTGTATGGAGTGGATAGTGCTCAAGGGATGAGCCTGTAAAGAGACAAAGGGTGAGGTAGGACAATGAGTCAACAATAGAATGGTCGAAGATGCAATGTGTTAAGGGGCTTAGGTTTGGGTTTACCCTCAAGTGAGGATAAACGATAGGCACCTGATCCATAGGTATGAGTTACGATGTATGGTCCAAGCCAATTAGGGGTGAATTTTCCCCGTTTACTTTTTTCTTCTTTGGTTATGTGTTGATTTTCTTTCAAGACAAGGTCACTGACTTGGAAGGTTCATTCATGAACACATTTGTCATAAGCACGTTTGATACGTTGTTGGTAAACTTGAAGGTGATCCAGAGTGTTAAGATGACGCTCGTCTAATAACTCTAGTTGTGCTAAGCGGTCCTGACGAAAGTCATCATCAGTAAGCATGTCATGGAGAGAAATGTGGAGTGAGGGGATCTAGACTTCAAGAGGTAGAACAGCCTCTGTACCGTAGACCAGTGAAAAGGGTGTGGCCGCAGTGGAAGTGTGAATACTAGTGCGGTATGCCCATAGGGAAAAAGGAATGTGTGTATGCCAATCCTTCCCAGTATCATCAACCACTTTCATGAGAATTTTGTTGAGGGTTTTGTTAGTGGATTTGGATTGGCTGTTGGTTTGTGGGTAATAAGGTGATGAGAAACTAAGCTGAATGCCGAAGGCATCGTAAATTTTTTGCAATGTTTTGTTTTTGAATTGTTTTCCATTGTCAGTGATGAGGTGATGAGGAACACCAAAGTGACAAATGATGTGATGGTTAATGAACTCACATATCTTCTCAGCTTTCATGGAGATGAGTGGTATGGATTCCACCCATTTTGTGTAGTATTCAGTAGCAATTATGATCCATTGATGGCATTGGGAAGAATGAGGATTGATTTCTCTGACAAGATCCAAACCCCATTGAGAGAAGGGCCAAAGGTCACGAGCGACCTGTAAGGCATGACTAGGTGTATGATGAAGGTTGGAATGTTGTTGAAATTTTACACAACATTTGACATAGTCACAACAATCATGGTTAAGGGTCAGCCAGTAATAGCCTAGGTGAAGAATACGCTTAGCAACTGCGAGACCACTGAAGTGACCTCCACATATGCCATCATGAACTTCCTTAATGGTATAAGGAATTTCAGAACTTGTGAGGCATCGTAAGAGAATACCATCAAAGCTGTTTATAGAGGAGTCCCCCTAGAATGATGAAATGAGAGACCTTTTTAAGGAAGGTGCGTTGTCTGTTACGGGTGAGATCAGGAGGTAAGATGGAGAGAGAAAGGTAGTCAGAGTATTGTTTATACCAAAGGTCACTCGGGTCAGGGGTGTCGGTTCCGATTGAGTAAACATCGTGAGGTAAATAAGAAGGTGAATGGAGGCATTGTATGGTGACAAAGATTTTGGAATCGGTAGGGGAAGCGGGTATTTGGGAAGCTAAGCAGGCCATGGTATCGACAAATTTATTGGTTGAACGTGGGATGGTTTAAAGGGTGTAACGATCAAAGGTGGTCAAAAGTATGTCTACATGATGTTTATACTTTTGAAGTATCTCATTACAACATTGGTACATACCATTGACTTGGTTGACAGACCAATTGTGAATCACCAAAGATGTGGATTGATTTGACATCTAGGGCATATGTGGCTTGGAGACCTAGTACGAGCGCTTCGTACTCAGAAATATTGTTGGTGCATTCAAAGTCTAGTTTGAAAGACAAAGGCATGGGTTATCCATCTAGAGGAATGAGGATAATACCATCCCTACCCCCATGCTGACACTTGGAACCGTCGAAGAAAAATATCATTTGGTAAGGGGGTTCGTCCAGGGAAAGAGTAGTAATTGACTCATCAGGAAATTCAAAATTAGAGGGTTGATCCCTGGAAATAGGTGCGTCGGCTAGTTGGTTAGTGATAGCTTGGCCCTTGATGGACTTTTGGTGAATGAATTTGAGGTCAAGATCAGCTAAAATCATAAGCCATCACATGGCACGCTGATTTTGATAAGGTTTGGCGTACATGAAGTGTAAGGGATCAGTGTTGGTCATGACATAGGTTTTGTGGTTGAGTAGGTAATGGCGGAGTTTGGTGGCAACAAAAACTAAGGCTAAGAAAAGTTTTTCTGGATGGTTATATCGGGTTTCATAGTCCAAAAGAGTATGGCTTATGTAATAAACCACCTGCTCCCTGTGTTGTTCATCGCAATGAGTGAGCATGGCTCCCAAGGAATGATCAGTAGCTGATATGTATAGGTAAAAAGGTTGATTGTCTTTAGGTGGAATGAGTATGGGTGGTTGGAGAAGGTATTGTTTTAGGGCCTCAAAAGCTTTGTGACAGTCATCATCCCATTTAAAGGAGACATCCTTCCTAAGCAGATGATGAAATGGTTGACACCGATCAGATAATTGTGAAATGAAATG
The DNA here is from genome assembly GCA_019776745.2 of Taxus chinensis. Classification (NCBI taxonomy): domain Eukaryota; kingdom Viridiplantae; phylum Streptophyta; class Pinopsida; order Cupressales; family Taxaceae; genus Taxus; species Taxus chinensis. The sequence goes on from CM034154.1 coordinate 328,301,249, forward strand.
GCGAATGGACTGCAATTTACCTTGTAGGCTACAGAGTTGTTTAAGGTTAGTAGGTGGAGGCATTTCAAGGATGGCCTTGACTTTAGTAGGGTCAACTTCTATACCATGGAGGGAAACAATAAATCCCAGGAGCTTTCCTGAGAGAACCGCGAAGACACACTTTTTAGGCTAAAGGCGGATGCAATATTTAATGAGGCGGTCAAAGATGGTTTTGAGGATGTGAGGTGCTCAGGTGACATTTAGATTTGGCCAAGAGATCATCCACGTAATCTTCTAATATGTGATGCATGATATCATGGAATATGTAAGTCATAACACACTGATATGTAGCACCAATGCATTTTTAAGGCCAAAAGGCATGACTCGATAGCAAAAGGTTCCCCAAGGGGTGATGAAGGCAGTCTTGTGTTGATCTTCTGGGGAAAGCAAAATTTGGTTATAACCCGAGAATCCATCCTTGAGTGAGAGCATCTCATGACCAGTGGTGAGGTCAACCAGTTGATCAATACTGGGCAAGGGAAAGTCATCTTTCAGGTAGGCTAGGTTGAGGTCACGGAAGTCTGTGCAAATGTGGAGTCCCCCTGTTGCTTTAGTAACAAGGAAAATGTTAGAAATCCAATGAGGATAATCAATGGGTAAGATGAAGGAAACGGAAAGAAGGCACTGAAGTTCTTCTTTGATGAGAAGAGCAATGCGAGGGTGCATTTTCCTCAGCTTTTGTTTGATAGGTTTGGCATCGGGAATGGTTACGATATTGTGGACCACTATGGTGGGGTCAATACCGGGCATGTCTGTGTAAGACCAAGTGAAAGCGTGGTTATGATCTCAGAGAAAAGAAGTGATGGCTTCCTATTTAGCAGCATCTAAAGATTGTCTGATCTTTAGGATGTGTGGGTCATCCTGAGTATGAATGTTGATCTTGATAGTCGATTCATTCAACATGGTTTGTGTCTCAGAGGGTAACGACCGATGAATATATGAGTCTTCTACACCAAGGTAGGTGAGTATGGATTCATCATCCTGACATTGAACGACGTTAATTATAGGTGTGTCGTCATCGATCATCTCAGGATACAGGAATGGAAGAGTGGAAGGGGCCTCGCCTTTGTGTTGATAAGTCAAAGGCCCCAAGGAAATGGTGTTTATGAAAAAAAAATGTTAGGGGGGATAAATTCAGGATCCATCGACTCCATTGGTGAGGGTGGTGATGAAGGTGGAGTGGGTGAAGGTGGTGATGAAGATGAAGGTAGAGAAGGGCTAGGGTCCTCAATGAGTTCAATGCGGGCCTGTCTGGTAGGAGGTTCGGGGAAGCCGATACCACTATGGTCGTTATGTTTGCAGGTGGTACATGGAATAATAGTATGGCGGCCTTTCTCATAAAATCCAAAACCAAAACCCTTCCACGCACAGTGGTGCAGGAAGGTGTGGGCGAAATAGATGATTGGTAAGTGATTGGAAGTCAACGAAAAATGGGTGGGTTTATGATGGTGGTTCAGGTGTGTAAGTGGTAGTATCAAGTCCCCCATAGGTGAGACTAGTATGAAGATGAGGAGGACCATAAAGGAGGCATTCTCCTATATGGTGATCATAGCGAGGGTGTTGGTGAAGGCTTCCATACTCGTGTGGAGTAAGGAATGTGTTGACACTATATAGGTGGTACTCCCCCAGAGTGAGGCATTGAAAAACACCTTCCAAGGGGTCAGTGGTTGGTATGTAGGTAGCTGGAATGGATGATGTGTCAGAGGTCGATGCAGAGGTGGAGTTAACAGATTGGGAAGCTAATGGGTCAGCCATAGAGGTTATAGTAGTTATAGGAATGGAGGAGTTATGGGCGGTAAAAGCAATGGTTGTACTGGTAGGTGGAGGTGTAGGTGAAGTGATAGTGGTTGGAGGTAGACAGCTTGATAGGTATGAGCACATCATTAGGTCAGTAAAGCATGTTACATGTTTTGAAAGGTGATGGGTCAGCTGTAATGGTATAAGTGTGTCCTTCATGTTCAAACTTTACACAATGATGCAAAGTGGAAGGAACACAACCCATGACATGGATCCAGGGTCTACCAAGCAACAAGTTATATTGGAATTCCCCCTCCAAAATGTAAAACAATTCTGGAACAGTGCAGGGGCCCACGCGAACGTGAAGGATGACAGTTCCTAGTGTGGAGGTGATAGCATCATTGAATGAATGCAACATGACCAGATGTTTATGCATGTAATATTCAGTTATGCAGCATTTGAGAAAATGCATGGGATGAAATGATGTTAATGCTAGTGCCTTCATCAATCATCACATGGTGTACCCGTATGTCATCAATGTGGATGGAGATGAAGAGGGCTGGGTCTAGGTCATCATTTTGGTGTGGCATGATCTCTTCCTCTGAGAAGCTAAGGGAGGCCACTTGGTGAACAAGATGGGGTGAAGATGAAGGTGGTAATTTGGTGAGAGAGGCCACATGATGGGGTGTGATAATGGAGGCTACGGGTGTAGGGTCATTGGGTAAAACCTCAATAGATTGAAGAACCTCCATGAGGGCTTGACGATGGGATTCTGAGGTTTGGATGAGGTCATATAAGGACATTTTGAGGGGAGATTGGTGTAATTGTTTGAGCATGGTGTGATGTGTGATGCCATTAGAAATGGGGTACGTGGGGCCACGGATAGTTATTTTAGGTATGGGTGTAGATGGTATGTTGGGTATAGGATTGGTTGGTAGGTCAGTTGCCTTTTCTTTTCCTTCTGTGCACGTGTAGTGATGTGTATCATGTTGATTTGAGGGGAGTTAGAAAATGGAGAAGGTGTAGGATGAGTGGTATAACGACATGAAGGGAAAAAACCTACTAGAGGAGAAAATCCTTGTGAGGTGAGCTAGGTGCAATGACATTGGGGTGGTGGTGTGGCAAGTTCTCTGATGTGAACCATGTTAATTTCAAATATTGAGGGTGGCTCTAGGAGTGGTGAGGGTGGAGGTTGTGGTTGTTGAGTGGGCAGTGTGGGAATGGGTGTCGGTGAAACAGGATCCTCGTCAAGAAGGTTGTTCATCATCAAAGTTGGTTTCTGGTGGACACAATTGGATAAGGATGGTTTTCAAGGCCTTGCAGTTCTCCACATCATGCCCTGACACATGATGGTATGCAGCAAATTTTAGTATCATCAAACCCTTTTGGCTTGGGTTTGAGGGGGTCGTAAGGTCAGAGTGGCGGTAATGTGATAACAGAGGTCTCAAGGAGGTTGGTTAAAATTTGGGCATAGGATCCTGCTAGTGGATCACAATGGGAAGTGAACGTGGGTTTGGGTGTAGGTGTGGTTGATTATTGAGGAACTATTTTTGGAAGAGGAGGGATGGGTCGAGCTATGGGTTTAGGTGCCGGTGTGGTTTTAGGTATCAGTCATGTTTTTCTGGGTAGGGGTACAATAGATGAATGGGTAGGAGGGTGTGTGGTTGTTTTGACTACCTTATTGTGGGGTAGTGGGGTTTTGTTTTTGGGTTGCACTTTCTTGGGTAAAGGTGATGTGGGTGTATGAGGTCTAGAAGGAAAAGTAGATGGAGGAAGAGGGCGAGTTACCCATGGGGATAACGGGGGTGTTGTGAAGGTAGATGACGTGGGTCGTACTTGGGGTGTGAGGGACAATGACTGAAGTGTAGTGGGTAGTGAAGCAATAGCTGAGGGTATTGGAGGTATTGGTGGTAAAGAGACTGCAGGTGCGGGTGTAAGTCATGTTGTGTGCCTGGGTAGGTTAGAGGTTTGTGAGGAAGGAATGGGTTGTTGTGTTACTGGTTTATGGATGGGTGAAGGTTGCTTGACCATGTTGGGCAGCTGAGGTCTTAAGACAGACGAGACAAGTGTGGGTGTGATTGGTGCAGTCAGGGTATGAGGTCGATGAGTTTGTTTCTTTGGTTTGGGTGTCAGAGTAGGTGTGGTATTGACGTTGGAGGATGTAGCTAAATCTAGTTTAATAGGTGGATGAGTAAGGCTGGTGGTCAGGGTGACCCCTAAAGTGATAATAGGTTTAGTTGAGGCAAATGTTGTAGGTGTGGGTTTGGGTTTAGATGTAGGTTGGGTTATGGGTAAGGGTGTGGTTTGAGTGCTAACAGCCATCATGGAAGGGGTTGTGACAGAGGTGGTTGTATTTGGTTTGATTGGTCGAAATGTTTTTGGGTAGATAGTGGAGGTATCAGTGAGGGATCTCTGCATCTATGTTGAGATGGGGAGTAAGAGGCACCCCCATAGTAAAGCCCTATCCACATAATCTAAGTGATCAGCCAAACGTGAGAATGACACATCTATGGGTGGAGTTGGTGAGGACCTAATGGAAATTCCCATAAAATGTGTCTTAGAGACGGGGAATTGGCTAGCTTCAGCTTCCGTGGGTAAGAGAGCTGAAAGTAGGTCTATGGGATTCTGGGTAGCTGATGGAGAATGCTCGCCAAGAGGCAAAGGTATCTCAGCTGGGTCGATGATAGGTGGAGGAGATGATGGGAGCTCCTCTATAAGTGGAGGAACAGAATGGGATGCCTCTATGGGTGGAGGAGGCAATGGGTGCTCCTCTGTGGGTGGAGGAGATAATGGGAGCTCCTCTATGGGTGGAGGAGGTACTGTAGGTAAAGGTTCTCTAAGTGGTGAAGCTAGGGGTGAGATGGGCTCAATGTTAGCGGAAGACCCCTCCATTGGTGATGAAGGAGATGAAAGGTGTTCCTCTATTGGTGAAGGAACATGAGAGGTTGGTTCCAATGCGGAAGGAGGATTTCGGGCTAGGATCTCCTCTATGGAAGGAATATGGGGTAATTGGGAGGTGACAGGTACCTCGTTAAAGATAGTGTGAACCTCGCGGGTATGGGTATTCGTGAGTTGATGTCTCACCGGTTTGATTGGATGAAGGGGCATGGTTGGGAAATGGTTTTTTGAAGATTTGTAGATTTTGGTTGGGGGTGGCGTTGGGATTATCCATAGTTAACTCACCTTTCTCGAGCATTTCTTGGACAATATTTTTGAAAGTGATGCAGTTACCATCACTATGACCCTTTACTCGATGATAGTTACAGAAATCATGTTCTTTATACCATGCGGGCATGGGGCGAGTAGGGTCAAAACCAGTGTGTGGTTTTATAGGTGGAAGGGTGATGGCTCTGGCTTTGATAAGATTTTCTAAGATAGAAGAGTAAGGTTCCCCAATTGGGGTATATTTTCGTTGCTCTCATCTGAATTGAAAAGTCTTAGACAGGTGAGAGATTAGATGAGGGTGTAGCCTGATTTGATGGATGAGTTGGGCCGGCCTTGAGTACCACTACGTTAGTGGTGCCCTTAGCTTTTGAATAATTGGTTTTTGGTTTGGAAGAAGAAGAGGTATCATTCAACTTGAATGCTGAATTCTTATTACGTAATTGGATTTTCTTCTCTTCGATGGCCCGAATCTCTAACTTTCGTGCCATAGTGAATGCCTCATCGAATGTTTGGAAGGTTTGGACCTACAAGGTCAGGGAGATATGTCTAGCACAAGCCCATGTGAAGAGCTTGATGAGTTTAGTTTGTGGCAGTTGGAAGGTAAGTTGATTGATCAGGCTATGCCAGTGAGTGACAAAATCTGTGATAGATTCGTCCTCATACTGACGTGTGGAATATAGATCGGTCATGGTAACCTTCTTGACGATATTGATAGAGAAATGATCCAAGAAGGCTTGGGCTACCTAATTGAATGAGAATATAGAGTGTTTAGGTAACCCACTATACCAATCTAATGTAGGTCCAGTGAGGGACATGGGAAAGGTTCTCAAAAGCAAGGCATCATCATGAGCGATTAGATAACACCCATGTTTGAATGAGTGAAAATGTTGTTGTGGGTCTTCTTTGCTATTGAAATGATTGAATTTAGGCATTTCCCAATGCACAGGGTATGAAACGGATAGGAATGGATGGGTGAATAGGCTCGTTACAAATCTCGTCATAGGTGAGAGTGTTGTGGGAGCCAGAAACCGATGCCTCCAATGTCTACATCTTGTCCAACATCAATTTAATTAGGTCGTTGGTGGGTTGTGATGATTGGATGCCTCCCGTAGCATGAGAAGGTTGGTTTTGGGCATATAACAGGGGTGGCACTCCAGTGTATGGGGCTGCCATGTAGGGTGGTGGAGAAGAAGGCAGTGAAATAGGGGGTACGTACCCAGAATGAATAATGGATGAAACAGGAGGTTGTTGGTAGTATGTATATGGGGGTGGAAGGGTCATGGTAACCCTAGTGGTAATAGGGGCTAATGATTGTGGAATGGAAAGAACCATGTTCTAAAATGGGGTAGGGGTCACTGACGCTGGAGGTGGTAATGTAGCTACAGGTATGTGTGAGACATTAGGGGTGGATGAGGTTGTGTTTGGGGTAGTCGTCGAGGGTACGGTGGATGTAATGGGGAGGTAACAGATGCAGTAGTCATAGCGGGTATAGGACCTAACTACGAAATGACTAGGGGTAAGGTGGATGTGGGTAGCATGGATCCAGATGGGGCTGATGTGGGAGTGGGTGCGAGAGTCGGGGGGGATAGATACAGACATGCCATATATTAACTGACCCGAGGCATCTCGAGTGGACGAGTGGGAAAGGTAAAACTGCAAGGTGGCAAGGTTCTGGTCAAGGAGTCATGTAAACTCCTCATCTTCGGTAGCGATAGTAATGGGGTGGATGGGATCCATGGTTGGTGATAAAATAAAAGGTGGTGAAGGACAAGGTGGGAGTGGTTGATAACTGGCGTGTGAAATACGAGGGTGTTTGTTTTTCTTCGGGTCAGCACCATGTGAACCAGTACTGATCAGGTAGGGCTGCTTCTTTGTAAATGACACATAGAACAATAGGGACAGGTGAATCTGGTGACAAAAAGTGGATTAAGTACCAAATGGTGACTAGAATGTAAAACAGGATAACCAATGTCGGTTAGGTCAAACTGACGTCGGTCAAGGGTAACCGTTGTCGACTACTGTAGAAAATGGATAGTGAGTAAATAGTGAGGTAGAAGGTAAAATCTGACGTGTATGCCAAATCTGAGGATGTTTAAAATGTCAATGGGAATAATGACAGTGAAAGAGACTATGAAAAGTGGAAGAAAGTGAAGTAAAATGTCCTTTTGAGTAGGTTAGCAAAAGGACCTGGAACCGATGTCGGTTGGGTATAACTGATGGCGGTCAGAGGTAACCGATGACGGTTACTATGAAATTGAAATAGTGATGAAAGAAAGTGGTTGTGAATTAAAATCTGATGTAGAATCAGACCCAGAATTATGAGAATGATGATGATATGGCCCAGGCACACTCAGGTGAATCCGGAATACACTAGCTGTGATGAGGAGTGTGCAAGGATGAACAAAAAAAAGTGATGAACATGATCTCTCACCTCAAAATGCAAGCCAAGTAGAAAACACTAAGAAAATGTGATCCTAGGAGTGCCCTTTCTATTATGTTTGTTTAGCTTATGCTATTTAGGGACTGACACATGAATTTTGAAATAGATTTTTTGGTGAGGATGGCTTCCTATAAAGAAGGAGATCTAAAAGCTGAAGTTTCAAGTATGTTATGGTGGGGGCGGGCTTCACTCTAAATTATGACTCGACAGAGCAACAAGCTAGGTGCCCACTGTGTTGTGATCGTGTGATCACCTACAACTTCTTCCAGGTAGGATGTTGTTTAAGAATGTATGTATTTTGAATTTTTGTGTGGTTTGGTAAGACTCAGAGAAAGAGAAAAGGATAGAAGTGCTTTTCTACGATTCATTTGTCAACCATCAACTGGGCATGACTTCCAGCATATAGGTTGCCCTCAATTAATGTGAGCTAATGTAATAAATCAGAATGGAATGCACTTATTTTAAGCCCAAATCGAAATGTGAAATTGGATGACACAATAAGATGAAGAGGAAGAGGGATGCTCTTTCACTACAATGTAGAAAACATGAAGAAATGGTTCTTTTTAATTACACCAAAAGAAAAGTTTCCTTTAGAGCAAATAGAAAGAAGAGGTGGATTACCAGGGAAGAAAATTAGTGTGTAGGACTTTTCAAAAGGGAAATAAACACACAATTTTTTTTCTAGGAATGATTGAAATGCAAGGAACCCCAGATGGGACCCACCAGGCATGCCAAAATGTTTCACTTGATTCTTAGATCATTTCTTTGAAGTGTTGACAATATAGATAGGGTAATGGACATAGGAGGAATATATGTTCAAATGTTGGTTGATGGGTTGTTGCACGCGTATGACTTATAGATCTACAGCTGATATCGAGAGCTTCCTTTTGGCTAGGAGGAACTACTTGTAATAAAAACAATACCACCAGAAGGAATTAAACAATATGGGCCGTGAACTACCTAGTGTATGCTAGATCTAGGAAGTATGATACTTCTTAGATGGCTGTCAGTCCATTGTTTTAAACAATTTAATGTTGTAAACAAATTAAATCCTATTGTTATTTTAAAATGATTTAGGTATCTCACTTAAAAACAATAAGAAAAATAGATCTAATCTAACATGCTAAGCTAGAATATGATCCAAAGGTCAAATGATTGGTTCTGGGTCTCTGCAGGTTTGATATAGGTCTTAGGTAGATCACAGGTGAATGGGGGTGAGATGAAATTTGGTGGATAGGTCTCCGTTCTAGGCTGTATGGGCAAATAAAGAGACCAGTTTCGGTCAGGGGTGACTGACGGCGTTTAGGTGTAACCGGTTTCGGTTACTATGAGATCTAGAAATGTCACTGAACAAGCTTTTGGTCTCCTTTGTGATTGTACAAAGGACTTTGGTTGGTCAGGACGAGGTATTGGGTGATTGGAGTAGGCTTTTGCGAGTTTTTAATGAGTATATGGAGGTGAAAATGTTGGAGAAGGTCAATAGGGGGAAAGATAAACAATGGATGATAAAATGATGATGAAATGAAATAAACCAGGAAAGTATGATGTTATACTTACTTGGATTCCATTCTTGAATGCCTGTGTGTGAGGGATGGAGGTGCTGATGATGGGTTTGAAGGTTGCAAGTGATCACCAACTGAAGAAAAGATTCTGCATGGGCTGCATGTACACTCTTCTTTGCTTGGATAGATCAGATCATGGCTGGGATGGCTGTGCAGGAGAAGATGCTCAATCTCCTTCCTTGCATGTGAGTTTTCACTGGAATTGGCTCTCTAAAGATGTGTTATCTCTCTGAGATGTGTTCTTTCTCATCAACTTTCTCCCAATGTTTTCCAACCTTGAGAATAAGGTAGTTTAGGGGTTAAAAGGGGTAATTGACGGCAGTCTTGCTTAACCGGTGATGGTTAGGGGTAACCGGCGTCGATTAAGGTAGGATTTCCTAGGTTTACTAAAGTAGGGATATCCTCCTAATTTCCTTGGATCTCATGTTTTTATCCCATGGATTATACTGGGAGCTTCTTGAGAGCATGCGGGAATGTGGTTAAAGGGAATGTAGGCATTGATTTTTAGGGTTTGTGTAAGTCTTAGTTAGTTATGGCAACTTACTAAGAATAGGTTTTAGGTTGAGTTAGCTTGGTGAGGTGTCTAAGTGAAGTGTATGTGTGGATATTATTTAAATAATAAATATAGTGAGGATAATTCATTAATTTAATTAAATTAATATTAGTGGGGTGAAGGGGGGTCATGGCTAGGTAAATGTAATAAAGGGTGCTTATTGGTCAAGGTACGAAAGGGGAGTGTGACCTGATTTTAGTGTCTACAATCCAGTCCTAAAGAAAAAAAATTAAACACATAAGAAATAAAAAATATATCTCGCATAGTGAAAACCTTTCTGAGGCTCTATGCGAGCAACAAAAAATGAAAAAGAAAAAGAAAGAAAAGGATGCATCTCCTAGTGAAAACCTTTCAAAGGTGCTAGAGAGAGGAGATTTGGATCCATACATATCAAAAAACCAACACAATCCTACAACGTCATTTTGAGATAATGACAATCATCAACATTGGTACTAAAGACCAACTAAAATTGTTACAACTAGGTGCCAGTTTATCAGAAACTGAAATCAAGGCCTTCACAACGCTTCTAATTGAGTTTTAGGATGTATTCACTTGGTATTACAAATATATTCCAGAAATTTATCCCTTGCTTGTGGTTCATCACCTTGCAGTGCACCCAGATGCCAAACCTGTAAAGAAAAAATTGCATAAGATGCATCCCAAGGTCGCATTGCTTGTTAAGTCCAAACTACAAAAATTATTGGATGTAGGTTTCATATGATCCATTCACTACTCAGAGTGGATATCTAATATGGTACCAGTTACAAAGAAGACCCCCAGATTCTATATTTATACATATTTCTATAGCATTAACAAGGCATGTCCCAAGGATGACTTCCCTTTTCCTAATATCGACATGTTTGTACATTCTACTATGGGCTAAGAGATGTTATGTCTTATTGATGGTGTAGTGGTGTTTCCCTATTTCCTTTAAATCCTAAGTGCATCGGCCTATTACCCAACATTAATTTGGGCACTCAACCAAGGCATGTGCAAGCAGAAAACCCCTACCCTAAGATAAGATAAGAGCTCACCTAACCATCACTCTAGAAGAAAGTCTGCATGCCAAATGTCATCATATCCTTTTATACTTGAGTTTCCAAGCCATTCAGATGGTAGCTAGCCATAACAAACTCCACTTTACAACCCATAATCATATTGATTCCCTGTAATATTCTTTTCTTGAGCTCCAAGTCTTCATGTAATAACCTTGTCATCATTACACTTATCCACAACTTCATATGTTTTTCATGTGATACCATTCAACCAAAATGTAGCTAAGTCCTTAAACCCTTAAACCCATTCCTTCTCCTGTGAGTAGAACTTTCTTTCATCGTGTGCATTTCCTCATGTGATTTTCCTCGTAGTGCCTTCCGTGCACACTCATGCTCTACCTTAGGACTTAGTCATTTTTCGGGCTCAACATTACCCCACACTAAACATGTTGTACATCCTTGGAAAATAATCTGAGCTTTAATAAGTACTAAAGAATGGAGGGAAATAATAACCTCTACCCAGCTTACGTCAAAGAAAAATATAATTTTTCTACTGTTGTAGAAGGATTGGGAAGTCTTTGTTCAAGGATGCTTCAATTTTATTCCATGCATCCACCTCACTCTGTAGTTGTTGAAATAAATCCCCTATCAATGCATTGACTTCATCAAATGATAATTCCTCACCTTTAGCATTCAATGTATCGATAATATTTTCCATCTTCTTGTTAAGATCGCTCAACGTGTCCATTCTTCATGTAACATGGGTATATAATTCCTTCACTTTATTTTTAATCAAGAACCTTAAGTATTTGATCGCCTTGGAATTTTTCTCAACCTCTACTATGATATTTTCCTGTTACACCCTATTATTCTTGTTCTTTTCCTGGAACTCCTTCAGGTCTGCCTCATGGGTAGCAACCAATACACTTTCCACCCTATCCTTGTCCCCATAGTTGTCATAGACAACCTCGGCCATGTGCCCTATGGTTTTTATAGAGGCAAGGAGATCGTAGTACCGAGTTATGGTCTCTTCAATTTTCAACTTCTCATGCGCTCTTTGTTGTGCCAAAACATCTTCTGCTGACTCTAGCACAAGTGGTTGTTTCTCCATTGTGATCAAGCACATCAAATCCTCTAAGTAGTGGAAGGCTGACTCATACTTATGTTCAGGGGGGACTAAGTCTAGGCATGCCAAAATAATCGATTATGAGATAGTCTCCACTTTTTATGTAGGCTTCACGCACCCTTTCCTTTTCCTCTCTCAACTTCACCTTTAATTATGCAATTATAGACACCTTCCCTTTTATCTCCTTGTCTCTCTCTTTTATCTCCTTATTCTTTTGCTCTAATTCCTCCTCCAAGGCTCTGATTTTTTTACTCCTCCTTAATAACCTTGCCTCTACTTCTACCGATACCTTTTTGAGTGCATTATAATCCTACTCATTCGTTAGCCACTGGGTATCCACAATAGGATTCACCTCATTAGGGTTCTACGTTTCTATCGCTACATCTACACAAACTTTGAATTTGGGCTCATCAGCATGGGACTCGAAGGTCCATGACAACTTATTACTCGTGCACATCTATGCCCTATCCTTCTTAAATGATGATGAGTAGAAGAGTTATTATGTACACACCGTGCTTTGGAAATGCACACGCATGACATTGTTTGGATCATTGACATAAGTCATTATGTGTCCATGTGCCACCATGCCCTTGACACCTATGAGTGCTCCTGTTGGGAAGCTAACTACTAAACCTTTCTCCTTGTCTATGCTCTCTTCTATTTCTCTCAATATTTCTTCATCACTGTGCTCCACCTCGTGCTCTACCAAATCCTTGATAATACTCGTTACTTCCCTTTCCAATGTGTCATCCAACTAACCTCCAGCCAAATGCAGGCTCTCATGTGTATTCATATTCACCTCTTCACTTCCTCCCATATTTTGAGTGCCCCACTCAAATCCATTTTGTTCTTCATCAAATTTGTGTACGCTGTACATAGGGGGATCCTCACCTTTGTCACGCTCCTCATCCTCCTCAGACTCATCACCCTTCATGTTCTTCATATCCTTAGAGTTTGGACTTTGTGCCATCTTTTTCTTCTTCTTTATTAACAAATCCTCCATCATAGGGGAAATTTCCTTCTTAGGTGGGTTCTCCTTCATGGGGGATTTATTCCTTCTTGTGTAAGTATTTGGGCTTGCGCCTGACTCCTACACCCCTGTAGTCTAGACTGTATGTGGATTTGGCACCCTGCTTACTAGAGTTTTTTCTCTTTATCTCTTCTTTGACACTACCTTCTTTCTTCGGGTGAGGTCTTCTGGTATGGATACATCATCCTCAACGTATGCACCTTTTTCAAACTTAGGCCTCAGGTGTATATATACCCTTTCTGTTATTTTTCCTATAATAGGTATTGACATGAACTTTAGCATATGCACATCATGAGAGACATAATTCTCCACATATGTGCACTTCTCAGGATACACCAATATATAGTATAGTGCATAGTGATTCTGATCTAGCTCACTTAGATCAAATCTAAGTTTCTTGGCCTCCTTGAACCTGTTAACCATTCTTTGAAAGTATTACGTTGTGAAGGAAAAAGGTAGTTTACACCATGGACTTTTTGTGCCATCTGTCAAAGTGTTGGTATACAGGGAACTCAACCTCACCATCTAATAAGGTTGGCAGTTGTTCAAGGATTCTCCATTCTACGGCAAATGCATCACATATCCGCTTGTACCACTTCTTCAAGCACGCTTTATATGTAGTAGTTATTGTATCAAAAGTGTATGATTTGAACCTCTTAGCTGGGAAAGGGTCCTCTTCAGGGTACTCCTAGACGTAGCTATTTGGCCCATCGGGCACTTACATCTCTGAAAATAAAATGGTAAGAAGGATGTTACCATACATGATTTTATCCTCGTCATGCACGACTTCTATGATATCCTCTGTAATGAATGCTGAGAGGTTTTAGATCATTCCTTGTGAAATCTTCCTACAAACATTCAACCATATCTTGTTCTCTTACATCCATCGCTCTTATCCATTCAGTTTGGTGAGTAGGTACATGATCATATTTATGGTTTGGTTGGTGATCTTGGTGATATCAAAATAGTGCAAGCCCTTCTTATATTCATATTCCGTAGTTGTTTCCTTGATGGCATCCTTGTCGTTTAAGTCATCATCCACCGATTCTCCTATGTAAATAAGCCCAATGTATTTAGAGATCAACCAAGTAGTCAAGTGCATTCTCCTCCCTAGGAATTAAAAATAATCTTCTTACCTACTCAGCATCAGCCACTGGTATAACCTTTTGGGTTTGCTAAAATATGGTAACTCATAGAGTTGTAAAATTCCAGCCTTCTCCAATGTGGTCTTCACAGAGTCATCATACGCCAAGCTTCTCATCCAGTGTCCTTTCTCCTATAAAGTGAACTATATCCAATGTCATCTCTTTCTCAATGGTGCTTGTCCTATGGTTATAGTCACTTATAGCCATCTTTCCTACATGAGAAACCCATTCCGTTCCCATCAAAACACCATCTCGGTATTGCATCTTTGCGTACCACTCTTCATTAAAACTTGTTAATGCGAATGACTTCCCTGTACCCTTTCCCTTGCCCTTCTTTAGTGAAATGTTCACTCCTTTCCTTGGTACCATTTTTCTCTTCAAGTCCCTATAATTTCTTCCTTACATCTTGCTTCAAAACTACGTAGTCCCTCAGCTCCACTCCTTTGAAATTTCTTCAAAACTCGTTCCCTAGCTCTGTAAACCCTAACCTGGAAAACTCTCCTTCCATAAGGCAACATAAATACCCATGGGAATCCACCATATAATCTCCTTTACACACCCTCGTGTACTTTGTTCCACTCTGGTTCACAAATCTATCAAGTTCTCCACTTTTCACGTAATATTCCACAAATTTATCTTTGCAAGGATGCCCTAGTTTGTAAGAGCTCTTGAATAAACAAACACAAGGTAAAATAAATAACTTACCCAACCTTCTATTCATATTTTTTTCTTTTTCTGCATTAATCTCTATGCCATCTACAACCATACTTCTACATTAAAGTTGGATTTTTCCAACGCTTTTCATCTCATGCGTTGTGTCTACAATTTTTCCTTCACACACCAACTTATGTGTAACGTCCTTGACCTTATGTCGTGCAAAACTTCATCGACCACATAATTCTTTACCTACACTTTGAGTTCTAATTGAACAAGGAGGTCTTGATAGCCCTCAGTAAATCTAAATCTTTCCTCAAACTTCCTTCTGATTTCATTCCAACAAGTGATGGATTGGCTAGGTAGGAGGTAGAACCATTCCACTACTTTTTCTTTGAGAGACTCCATGAACAATCTTATAGTGACATCTTAATGTTAGACACCAAGAATCCCAAATGATGTGGTGAAGGCCAATATGTGCTCTTTAGGGAGTTGTGTGTCATCACCTTTGAAATTTTGAAAGTTCTTGTAGGAACTTATTGGTAGGTCATGAAGAGGTGGTTCAAGAGTGAACTGGCATGTATTTATTCCCCACAAGACAATGGGTTGAGGTCTTTCTACTTCATCTTCTATTTTAATTTTTGCTTCTCCTTCAGATCTTGCTTCTACAAATTCTTCTTCTTTTGGGGACTCAATGGTGGTTGAAAAATGGGAGAATTTAAAGGGGGAGTATCAATAGGAGTTTTGATATGACTTCCAGGTGAACTACTTGAAGACCTAGATGGAGAGGAGGCTTGAGAGACGAAGTATGGATTATCTCTAATTCATTCTTGCTGATTTTGCAAATCCTCAAAATTCATATCAACAACACCTCTCGACCTTCTCAACCTGGTGTATCTTCCCTCAGACATATTTTGGAAACTTTTGCGTTGGGAACAAGAAAAGACACTATGTAATATGGAGGGTCATGTGCAGGAATTGACAGTGTATCTTTCAATAATGGATTTCCATGAACTTATTTTTTGTTTTTTCAATATTTGATTTTTTGTATTTTTGGACCTTGTAGTCGTATTTTAGGTACAGGTGCTGCTAAATTTTCCCCACGGTGGGTGCCAAAAACTATTGGCAAGAAAATTTTTTAGGTGAACAAACTTGTGGATTTCTTGGCAATGCTCTTGGAATCTAAGTCCATCTACTTAACTAGTGCGGCTATCATATATGCATGTGTGAGCAAAGGTGGATTTTTCTAGTGGCCTTGTAGTTGGGGATCCAATAGTGGCACTCCACTGACCCTATGGCAAAGCTATAAATTTATTGCTAAAGAGAAATTTATCAAGAGAGCGAGAAAGGGAGTCAAAAAAGAGAAGAGGGGATTAATTTCATGGGTAGAAAATCAGAGTCTCGCACCCATTAACCAGAAAGTTCACACATGCATTAAATTTAAGAAGAAACAACCCTACAAATGGAAATGAAATGAGTTAATACTAAGAACTTAAAATTTCTAAAATCTTCTCATCAAAAAAGCCATGAAACTCCTTGTATTGATGCTTGAGAGAAATTGTACATAACATGGAAATGGAATAAATTTGAGAATGAGGGGAATAGAAGAATTTTTCTATCTCCTTTGTTCTCTCAATGCACTCTTGAATTTACAAAATCAATCACAAACCCCTTTAAATGGGAATGGCTTTACAATTTATAGAATGAGATATGACTCGTCATCTATCCCCCAATGCCTTTCCATATGTCCTCGCAAAACTTAAAACTTTTTAGCTTCTAAGGAAACTTTTAAGTCCCTTTTTATAACATAAAGGTGAATTATGACATTAGGAACATTAATACATATGAAAAATTACAACCCCAACGCAAAATTAGAACATTGAGAAGAGAGAGAATTTTGGGGGAAGAGGAGGAGATGTCATTCCCGATGAAATCCATTGATCCTCGTTGATGAAAAGCTCAATGTGATGAAACTCTGAATCTTCAAAATCATGTGAAAATCCTTCCAATTGACTCACTGATGCTTTGGAATGAGTGTTTAAAAACACTGCTGAATGGTTCTACCGATGACAATAACTTCCACCCTACACAAAATACTCCTGTAACTTGAGCCACAAAGTGAGTGTCGGGAGACACTGTTGAATTCCCTGAGATGAATCTTGAATTCCCTATCATAAATTCCCATGGATGATCCAGAATGATGGTGTTGACTTGAATGATCATCCCTCTATGTCCCATTGTACCAAACTTTCCCTTTGAGAATGATATACTATTTTTAGTATGTGCAGATGGGGCAACTTACTATTTTTAGTAAGTGTCATAGTTAGCTTTTCCCAACCTCAACTTGTTATGTTAGCTTGAATTATTTCTTCTTACTATGTTCCTCTCACTTTTTGGACCAAATAGCTATTTATAGCAGGGGCATGTGGAACCACTTACTATTTTTAGTAAGTGTCAATTACAAGCCGAGATGACCTTTGTGATGACTTTTCCTGCGATACTCCATCTATGTTCACTACCTTCTTTGTAGCCTCTTCAAATGGTGGCTTACCTGAAGCAATAGAAACCTACTTAGGAAGGAATGCTATTTTTAGTAAGTGTATCGTGGATGTGAGATTGCGACAAAATAGGTTTTGAAAATCTAGGTCTTATTCCGGGATTCCACGCTTCATATTTTGAGTAATTCCTTCGTCTGAACAAGTGGGAAAATGAGATTTTCATCGGCAGGGGAAGAATACTAAAAAATAAAAAATCCCTCCATATCCATAAAAATAGGTACATCATGGCATGAAAACTAGTTTACGTGAAACTAGATTTTTCAATGATCATTCCCTCCAATTTTCACATGATTTCGCCCACTGAAACCTTGAGAAGTGAAGAGGTAGCTTGCTGTCTTTTTCACAAATGTAATTCATGTGATAGGGAAGAATTATGATGAAAAATCAGTCCTCCATATCCCTAAAAAATAGGTACTTCATGGTACAAAAACTAGTTCACGCGAAACTAGACTTTTCAACTATCGTTCCCTCCAATTTTTGCGTGATTTCGCTAACTAGAACCCTGAGAAGTGGAGAGGTAGCTCACTGATTTTTTCCACTACTGTGTAATGGTGGCCATTAATGGAGCTTGAAATTTTTAGGTCTTTTTTTTGTCTTAGTTTGTAATGAAATCAACTCCATTGCGATAGGTTTTTGTTTCTTGTCTCACTAGTGAAATTTCTCTTCGATCCAGTTGTCGATTTGACGGGAAATTGAGCTTTGTTCTTCATGGAGCCAGAAGTGAAATTTCTTCACTGTGATAATTCCTTGCTAAGAATGGGATATATGAGGGTGATTTTGTAATAGCCTTTGAGAGTGAATAATTTAGCAACAGATAGTTCTTCCTTTCGTACATTTGCTTGTAAGATATGTTTGAATCTTCGTCTCACTGCAATGGAGGTTTCTGAAGAATTCCTTCACTCTTCTCTTTCATTATTCATTCCTCTGGCTCTTTTGATCAATATTTTATTTGAAACCTATGCATATTCATGGAGTGGAATGTTTTTCTGCAATGGCGGAGCTGGTTAGAAGCAACAATGGTGGACTAAGCTGTTCTCTGTAACTTTTCTTCTGACATTGAGAAGCGGCAAGAAGCGGAAAATAGTTAGAAAAATTTTCAAACTTTTGAGTTTGAGTTGGGAACATTTTCATTTCTCTGAAATCTCTCACCTCAAAGGGACATGAGGTAAATCAAATTCCATTGCACTCCTGGTGATGAAATGTGGCAAGGATCAGATGGTTGAGGCTTTGAGCTCCCGCAAGCACCCGAGGGTTGAACTAGTGATCCTAGAGGTCACATGAGGATCCAGAAGTCATCTGGGGGCTAGGAAAATTTTTCCATGGTTGATGTTTCTAACCTTGAGGGACATGAGGGACATAAAATCCCGCCAAGCTCCTATATTTGACACGTGTCCTCCCCAAATTTGACTAACTCCCGAACTTGCTCCAAGAGGACAACTTAAACGGTGATACCTTGAGCTTCCGATGGAATTTTCTAATGAAATTTTATATGATCCTGACTGGAAATGACCTTTTTAATCTAATGGTGGGAATATAAGGTATTTATTCCTCCATTTAATCCCTAAAAATTTGGATTTGTGATTTGGTACTCCACTTGTGCATGATAAAAACTACTTGAAGACCAAATGCACCAAAGTGTTGTGAAAATAATAATTTCACCACCTTGTAGGGATTATAATTCCCTTTCTGAAAATGTTTCTTTTCTCCTAACTCCATCCAAAGCTCCCAGAATCAACTTCAAAATCTCAGCATCATTTTCGACATGTGCATTGCCTAGGCCTGTGAACCCTAATTTTGGTGAAACTACCCCAACTTCTCTAAATCCTCCATGAATATTATTGAATCAAATCCATGATGTTCCTAGGCCTTTGATTCACCTCTTTTTCTAGTTTTTCTTTTCTTTTAATCTCCATAGGGTTACTCTAGTCCTAGGAAAGTCAGTGATAGCCCTTCCCACAATTGCCCAAAGATAGCATTTTTCAAGAACTCCTAAAATCACCTAGGGGGTTGATTTGACTTTCCTAAATCACCTAGGGGAATGAATTAACACTAATTGGTAGGTTAATAGACTAACTTGGTAGACCCGGGGGTACCTCAAGATGATAAAACATGAAAAAGTTTCTACAGGGGTATCGTTTTCATGCTTGGAAATTGTCAATTTCCATGTTACACATTTACACAACAAATAGCTCTAGCTTGGGGACATGACATGGAAGGAATGCAGTGAAGACATGACATTGAGAATGCATAATCTCAACTTTAGACCATATGATCCATTGACCAGTGCCTTATCCATTGGGCTCTGCAGATTTATTTACAACTTGTAACAAGAGAGACAGAGAGCGAAGAAGGAAACACACAAACACCAAAAACAACGAACGGAAACACACAACACACACGAAAAGGAAACGACACACACAACAAAAAGGGAAACACACCTAGCAATCACCTATGGTACAAGGTGGGGGACAACTCACTTTAACTGAAGCTCTTTTCATTCCTCAAAATTTACCCCTGAGTGGGAAACCCTGAGTGATGTTTTTCTGCAAAGCCAATTGACTGTTTCCAGAAAGTAGCCTCCTCTCCTTAACTATTTATGAAATTTGGGTTCTTTCATGATTATCTATGTTTTTTGTAGAACTGACTCCATGTGATCTTCTTTATGCCCAAGCCTTCGCTTAGAAATTACATTGCCTTCAAGTTATTTGAAATCGGTTTCATAGTGCCAATTGCCTTTCATGTTTATCCACATAGCTGGTTTTTCATTGAGCATCTCATTTCTTCCCTAAAGCTGATTTTCATTCAAATTTATTGAATATTCTAAGTTAATTTCTTTCTCGGGTCTATGCTCATTGACATCTTCTCCATGAGAAACCTTAAATTAATATTGTATCTCTACTTCATTGTGAGGCATTTGAGTAATGACGAGAGGATCAGAGGAAAAATCATACTTGTCTTATATGGCCATGGCACAAGCTAAGAGATCAAGAATCAACTCTGGGTCTTCCACAACTTCCACTGCATCTAATAGATTTTTCACAAATATCTCCTTTGTTACTTCCTGTAGCTCATCTTTGTATGCCTTTGAAGGATCTTTATTTTGTAGCTCAAGGTAACTATCCAAAGGGATTATTCCATCATCTTGGGAATTTCTGCATTTTATCACTCCTTTGTCCAAAGGGGGTTCAAATTAAAAGGCCTAAAAACTCCTTGCTTCAATTTCTTCATCATGGAAAGAGTCTTCCTCTTCAAATGGGAAAGAAAATACCTTGATTTCATCATTGCATCCATCAACCAATGATGTAGGAGAGGCATTATATTTCTCATCTTTCTTTATTTCAGCATGGCAAACCTTCACATTGATTAAGGCTTTAAAATTATATTCACACTTGTCTTGAAGATTCATGGCTTGCATCATGAGTTCGAGACTAAGCTCAAGGTATTCTATTTTTTTGCAGCTCTTATCAGCTCTTGTATGGATGGTTCTTTCCCACTATTTGAGGTATTATTGTAGACTGGCTTGGTTTCTTCCTGGGTGACATGATCAAGGGAGTCCTCATCTTATAATGGGAATGAGAATATCTCCTCATCATAAATAATCACATAAGTTGATTTTAATGCTTGAAGATCATCAAGAACCATTTCCTCTTCTTCGTGGTTTGTATCATCTAACAATTAAGGGCTTCTCTCTTGTAACTCAAATCTCCTCAATGATTATTCAAGTTCCATACCTCTCCGGCAAGAATTGTTTGGCCCTATCAAGATGGGAGTATCCTCTTTCTCCTTGGTTGTCACAAAGGGATTCATCTGCCTGGTATCTTGATACAAGATGTTGGTTTTTGGGTTTCCATAATTTTGCACTTAGTACCTCATCTTATTCTCTGGAAGAAATTTCTCCATGTATCCCTTCACTGGTATAGTTGGAGATGACCAATTCATCTAAATTTTCCCTCCCAAGTCTCAATAGAAGATTTGACTTTGTAACATTCCAAATGAATCTGGAATGTCTGCTACCAAGATCATCACTGAAATTTTCTTGTCTAGAAATCTTACGAGAGCCACCTATGAATCTTTGACCTTCCCTACAAGTGGGACCTCTTTTGACTCTAGGGAGTAACAAGAGCCACCAAGTGGAGTTATGGTGAGTTTGAGAGCTTTGAGGTCTTTCAAAGACATCATGTTGTCTAAGGCACTAGAATCTATTATGAAAGTATTTAGTACATATTATCCAAAAATAAGGGAGACATAGAAAGGATCGACCTTTTCAATCTTATATGTGCTCAAGGAAAGCATGTTCTATTAGGGAGGCGCAACTGGGTTTGGTAGTACTCCTTTAGAATAGGGTGTTACAACATTGGGTTTCAAACTACCATTCCTGATATATCGGACGGATCTCTCAAATTGTTCAGGGTGAGTCCACAAATATTTGGTTTCAGTAATCTACACTTTGTCTTTGGTTACATATACAATGAACTCAAATGGAGTAGATGTGGGTGAGGGTGATGAAAGGACTACTTTTGGATTCAAGAAAAGTTTGGAAGTAGGAGTAAATTTTTGGGGAACATAGGGGATCTTGAAATTACACTATGAGCTTTCTTAGTACTAGATTTTACACAATAATATTTAGATTTAGGATTAGAAGAGGCATCAGAAGACTTACTTGGAATTGATGGAGACGTCTTATTTACTACAAGATTAGGCTTCAACAATGCAGACTCCATGGAGGGTGGAAGTGGAAATCCTTGACTGATTATTTTGTTTTATAGATTCACCACAGGAGGATCTTCAGTCTTATTTTTCTTTACAACAGTGAAGGAAGAGTCCCCTTTCTTAGACTGAGAATGAGTGAATACTACACATGAGAAGCTAGGTGCATCTTCTTCATCATATTCATTTCCTCTAGAATATTTACAGAATCTTATTTGTGTTCTCAAATTCATCACTTTCTAAGAAATCATAACCTTGTTATCCTGTAAAATTGACAAGGGCAATTTTACCGATAACCTTACCGAAAATTTTGTTTCGATCCCTCGTTAGGGATCCTTCGCGTTCAAAATATTGTAAAATCCCTTCCCGGGAAATTCAGTTTTTGAACTTAGTCTTTTTGAGCCTTTTTTGGCTGGGCGCATGGTTTTGCCTTGCAACATCAATTTTTGATGCGCCTCCTTAAAAGCCTTTGGTGCATGGTTTTCCATGTTAGCACGTCTTTCGGTGCGCCGAAGGATGTTGAGTGAGTTTTTGGTGCGCCAAAGGGCGCACGTAATATCTTTGTTACAATCAAGTTTTTGGTGCGCCAAAGGGCGCACATAGCTTCGTGTCGACAACTCGTTTGATGCGCCAAAGGCGCGCTCATTCTCCTGTTGTCATTTCCTTCCATGTGCCAAAGGGCGCACGCTTTCCCCTGTCGACAGCTGTTTCCATGCGCCATTTCAAGAGTTGGTGGCGCATTAATGACAAAATTTTCTATATATACCCGTGCACGCCGTGTCATTTTCATTGCATTTTGTCAAGGCACGTGATCGCTCTGGATTTGTCAGCCCCTGCTCTGTCATTTTCATCAAGTTGTGGACCCGCTCAAGGATTTTGGCTATATTGTTAAGGTAAGAGGTTCATCCTCTTTTCATTTAGTTCTTGGTGTGTGCTTGCTTGCTGGTTTTCATCAGTTGTATTTGTGCCTGGCTTGTTTCCCTCCTTGAGCTTTTTGTTTTCTTCCTCCTGCCTGGTCTGTGCTTTCTTTCTCCTCTCCCTCCCTCTTTCTGGATTTGATGGGAAAGGGAGGGATGGTTTTATTTTGGCTTGGGTCTGATCCTATTTTATCAAAATAAGTGATGCCAAGCGTCCTTTCGAAGTGGAGGTTGAAATGTGAAATGCTCAAGTATTCCCCACGGCGCGTTGCCGCGTCATGTTGCACCTTAGACAGTCGCGCCCCTCGGCGCGTCTACCCAGCATGCTGCAGTTAAAAATCATGCGCCCCTAGGCGCACCCTTTCGGCCCGTAACACGCTCGAAACCCACGCCTCCTTATATCCCTTTGGCGCATCTTTTACCCCTGTTGCATCCCTCTTCTATGCGCTAAAGGGCGCGCCCAGCTTCCATGCAATGCAAGAGTTATTTGCGCAAGTGTAAAACCTCCGAGGCGCGGGCGCACCTTCCATTGCAAGTACATGATGTTGTGTATACCCTCCATGCGCCGCGCCATATACCTGTGGCGCGCCTTTTTTCCATGTTGCACAATCTGCCCATGCGCCAAAGGGCGCACCAAATCTCAATGTAACATGCATTTCCTGTGCGCCCTTCTATATAATGCAGTCTGCTTCATCCATGCGCCATGCGCCTTCGGCGCCAACTTAACCTCTGTTGCACCCTTTTCCTATGCGCCTTGACTATTCAGCCTGTTACATACATTTTTCATGCGCCCTGCGTCCCGAACCTTAAAAGTTCTAACTCTTTCTTCTGCTAAGTATTCCAATGGAAGATCAAATGACTAATTCAAGCTTCTTGGATTGGGTTTCGCTCCTTCTACGTGCAGATCATCAGATAAGCCTTGAAGAACACATGTCTACGTCTAGCAAGAGACCCATCAAACCAAGAGGGAAGGCAAAAGCTAACAGAAGAAGAAACGAAATACAAATATCAGAGGGTCAGAATGCCCGAATCACAGGCAGAGTGTAATATGGATGTCAGGGATTCTGAACTGGGCCACATTGACATAGAGGAATTCTGGGTAAGAACTCAGAAAGTGACAAGGAGTCCATGGATGGATAGATTGATAGGCAGCGCCCTGCACCTTTGCCGGAGGAATCCCTGTCAGCGCTGTGAATAACGAGTTCATGATGATTGTTGCACAATCCTTCAACAAAGACACGAGATGTGTCGAGAACAGCAAAGGCGAGGTAGTTATAAACCTTACTGCCCGTCGCTTTGAGTTGATGCTTGGAATCCCTCACCACCGAAACTATGTGGCTGTTAGCCAGCAAGAATGCCTCAAGGCTTGGGAGGACAACGAAGACAAGTGCATGCAATTGATGAATGAGGTCTACCTCAAGAATAAGAAGGTAGTGACCCGGTGGCCTCAAACTATCCACCGGAGTGATTTCTCGGAGGAACTCAGTGATACAATCACCTTCCTGAGCAGAGTCTTCGGTCTTTCAGATGCTCACTACTTCCATAAGTGGATGCTGCGGTACCTGGAAACAATGAATAAGAATCTGCCCGATCAGCGTTTCTGCTGGGGGGAGATAATAAGCAGCACAATATCCGAGCAACTACAACAGTTCGCTACAACAGGAGTGTTCCACATGAACTCCTACGTAGTGTATGCTGCTGCGTCTGAAAGGGATTATCCAGGGCTGCACCGAAGCGGAACTTGGCCTCAGGCCAAAATATATGAATACTATCAAGAGCTGAAGCTGGAGAACAGCATCCAACACTTCGCTAAGATCAATGATGTTTTCTTCTATCACATCATGTGCATGTTGCGGCCAAATTTGACTCATGGCCGGACAACCAAAAACATAGTGGCAG
The DNA here is from genome assembly GCA_019776745.2 of Taxus chinensis. Classification (NCBI taxonomy): domain Eukaryota; kingdom Viridiplantae; phylum Streptophyta; class Pinopsida; order Cupressales; family Taxaceae; genus Taxus; species Taxus chinensis. The sequence continues at coordinate 328,325,776 of CM034154.1, forward strand.
TCACAGAGAAGTGGGGGGCCTTGTTCACCCAGTTTCCCACGTTCACCTATCTGAGGGCGGTCAACTTTTTGGGCGAACCAACCAGGTTGCCAAGGTATGCTGGACCAAAGCTGATTTTATTGGAACTATCAAGACAGCTCGTCACATACCATGAAAAGTGCCTCAAGAGAAAGAAGGGCGGAACTCCTTTCCCCCTCACAGTAGGCCGTTACACATGCTCCAGCTATCACAAGGCGAAGGAGATGTTTGCTGAGCTAGAATTGCTCAACCTAAAGCATGATTTCCCAGCAAGGCCTACATTCGACCCTAGGGGCTGTCTACCAAGGGCTAAGCTTGATCCGATTCATGTCCCTCAGATTGAGGATATCTACATTGACGTTCTCCATGAGGTAGAACTCAGAAGAAAGGATCACTCTCGCTTAGCATTAACGGAAATCATCCATTACGGAGTGGCTATTGTCCCAAAAGGCTTCCAAACCACGGAAGACGAAGTAGACAAAGTGTATAATGACACAGAAGGGGATGATTGGCCCTTCCCGGACATTGACAGAAGCAAGGCTCCTCAGACAATCGAGGAGAGGGTCAAGGAGACTATGCGGAGAACAGAGCATTGGTGCCGCATGAATGGGTTAATCTACCTCGGTGTAGATTTTACAACTTCTCCTTTGGGTAATGCACCTCCAAGGTCAAAGAAGCAGCTAAAAGGCAAAGCTGCGGAAGGTGAGCCTAGCACCATTCAGGAGGAAGCTCCTGAAAGTCCTCTTCCTTCAGAGCCTGAACAAGTAATAACCCTGGATTCGCCAGAGAAGGAATTGGCAGAGGATAGTCCTATACGCCCATCCATCCAGGATGTCGGCACCGCTACAACTACAGAGGTCCCTTCTATCCCTTCTTCTTCTCTTCCTCCCCTTCCTCAGATGTCGGCAACCACTCCTTTGGTTGTGTCTTCTCCCCCTTCTTCTACTCTCTCCCCTGCCTCTTCGTCCATCTTCTCCTCTCTCGCTGATTTGTCTTCCTCCATTTCTTCCCTCATTTCCGGGCTCCCTTCCCTTCCCATGTCTTCTACAGCTGCGGTTTCCCTTCCTCCCGTGGGCATGTCTTCGGCTATTCTTTCAATGCCGCCGCCGCGTGTCTCCACGTTCTTCCCCTCTTCTACCGTTGCTGCTTCCCCCTCTGTCTCTGGTCCTTCTTCAATAGGACCAGCTTGGATCTCTCAGCAGCTGAGCCAACCAAAGAGGAAAGTCCCCATCGCTCCGATGGACTTTTCAGTCATTCCAGCTAAAGGAGCAAAGAAGCACAAGCCGGTTACACGCTTCTCCAAGAGCACTGCAGGTGAGAGAGTTATGGAAATTGCCTACCCCGATCTCACCAAAGAAAAAGAAGATCTGTCTCCGGCAGATTTCACAGTGACCCAAGTCACAATGGGGACATCCTCTGAAAGTCTCCAGGGGGAAGCTCTTTCCGCAGTTGATGCACTCTGCGAAAAGCTTCAGGAAACAAAGGAAGAAAAGAGGCTACTGAAGGAGCAGAATAAATACCTGCTTCAAGCCCTACAGAAGATGGGAAGTGCACCTCCCACAACTGCCGCCGAGACTCCTGAGCTGCTCAGTCAGGAGAAGATCAATGAATACTCAAAGATCGGCGAGCAAGGTATGGCTGTTTCTGCTTGGAGGAGCCAAATCCTTAAGGATAGTGAAAAGGTGATCGCCGAGTATATTAGTTTATACCTGAACATCGAGAAGGCGAATAAGGAACTCCAAAAATTAGCAAGTCCAGTATCAGAAGAGCTCGAAAATGCCAGACTCTAACACGAGGCCTTCCAACAAATGTTCGACTGTTCAGTCGAAGATTTGTTCAAGTTTGGAGTATTCGGTCATCCAAGGACCCTCAACAAGATCATGTCCACTCTGGACTATCGGATAGATCAGCTCGAATTTGTGTTAGAGAAGATAGACAAGGTGAAGGAAGAGGCCCTGGATGCGATGCATCAAATGGAGAAGATTGTTCTATCTATGACTCCAGGGTTGCTCACTCCTTCCCTCACCTTGAGATCAGCTGACGATACTATCCGAATTTTCAAGGAGCTAGCTTCTCAAGGGACAGGGCCAGAAGTCACTTTCGACATCGAATCCATCAACAACCTACTGGCCTGTAGAGACTTCATCGGGTCCCTAATCGAGGCGGGTAAAGACTATTCCAGGGTCCCCGAAAAGCTCATTGATGAGCGGGAAACTTGCGAAGCAATCAGTGAAAGGCACAAGGATCCATCACAGGATCAATTTGCGCCAATGATCAGCAAGTTCTTGGAATACCGCGCTCAGTTCCACATCTCATCTCCTGATCAGCATCAGAAACAGGCGACCCCTTTTAGGCCACAGGATGATGATGATGAATAGCTTCTTCTTCTTCTTCTTCTTCTTCTTCTCCTCTCTATTCTCCGACTTTCTCTTCGAAATATCTAAAGTGTGTTGGCACAAACGATGACATCATCCATGTTGCATCATGGGATGATGTCATCCATCCAAGTTGTAAAAGTCAACATGACTTTTGGATATTTTGTAAATATCTTGTGAATAAGTGGTTGGCTCCATTTTGCCTTCTCTCTCCCTCACTTTCTATAAATACTAGAATACTTGTTGTATTCAAGGAGGTGAACATTTTTCAGATAGAAATAGAGGTGAGGAGAGAAAGACTTTGAACTTTCTTGTAACAGATAAAAACAATTAATACAATTATTCAGACTTTGTGCTCAATAGCTGTGTTATACATTAGATCTTTCTTATGTTAGATCTGCATGTGTCTTTTCTGTTGAATTCATATCTACTTTTCCGTCATTTGTTTATCAGTATTGCTTTGTTTATTTATGCGAGTAGGTTTGGCTCTATTTACTACCAAGCCCAAAGCATAGATCTTCTAACCCTTCCGCTTTGGAATTCATTTCTTTTCTTCCTTCGGATCTGTTCTTTCTCTTCTCCTTCTTTTATTCCTTTCTCTTCGCAGCCTAGAACACTCTACTGGGATGAGATCCCAACCCCCGAAGGCAGAATCTGTGAGACTTGCATAGGTTCCTGCTAGTAGAAGTAGCAATAAACCAGTTTCGCTTTGCTGTCTCAAAGAGGGGCTAAGCCCTGCACAACGTTGGCCCGTCTATCCATAGATCTGTCTGCACGACAGATTTTCGGACCAACAGTTTTTTGGCGACTCCGCTGGGGATCAGATTTTTAAACAGATTTCGCCAACAGAAACAGATAAATCTGTCAGATCTATGCTGGTAGTAAAATAAAAAATCAGGAAAAATCAGCAGGTTGCTGCCAGTTTGCAAAATCTGAACTTTTTGTTGAAAATCCAAAAATTTGCAAAAGTGCCCGAAATTGAAAATTTTCTTCTGAGAATCATAGATCTGGGCCTGTTACATATCTTTAGTTCGCTGAGTTTTTATCAAAAATCATCATTTTCCGTAGATCTGAGTTTTTAACAATTTTCTGAAATGTTCTAAACCCTCTGAAAATTAAAAACCAGATCCGAAAAATCGGCTTACTATCTTCCCTGTCATCATATCCTCGTTGTCATTTGTCATTTAACCACAATCGGTTTCTGAAGAAGATAATTTTCAAATATCCAGAAAAGTGCATGCTGTTGGTTTTTGTCAGAAAAACCAGAAAATCAGCAAGTACACCCAAAAATAAAGTTTAAGTCTGCGCTGTAATATTGCAGATCCGAAAGGTACACTGGCGAGTGAACCTTTTACGCGCAGCAGAAGAGCCCGTGGAGAAGCCGATCCTACTTTCGATCTGCTTCAGAGGCACAATTTCAGCGTAACACCGGCACGTTTTTCAGCGCTAAGCTCGGCTAGCCGGTCATCCAGGAGTGTCTCGCCTTCACGAAGAAAAAGTCTTTTGCCGGGAGCATCCACACCCCTTTGTAGTGCTTTGCTACTCAGCGGAACTACACTTCCGGCTCGTGTTCTCTTTCCGGCTTTTCAGATGGCAGGTACCATGGGGAAACGCTATGGGTCTGTTGGCTTTACCACATCCAGTTCACGCACTCCCTCACGGAAATCGAAAGAATTTTCCTAAATTCGACGGGAGCGGAAATCAAAGCACGGATTCCCACATTTCTGCTTTCATTATGTCATGCAGTATTTTGGATGTGACTCATGAAGATGTGTCAGTTCGCCTCTTTCTGGAAAACTCTACAAGGGCCTGCAGCTGAATGGTTTCAGCATTTGCCGGCCGGATCTATCACTAGTTGGGCAACTTTGCGGGACGCTTTTGAAGACAGGTATAAGCCTTCAGAGGATGCATTTACTTTATTGTCACGAATCACTCATCCTGAAGAAGGAGGCAAATGAGACCATGCGCGATTTTTTCGCCCGGTTCAATGCGCTAATCAACCGTGTCCCTACTGCCATGCTTCCAACACCGGAGAACCAGAAGTGTTTTTTCGTAAATGCCATGAGTTCAAAAGTTAGCTTCTTACTCCTTCAAGAGCGAGTAGCTACTCTACCTCTCGCTCAGGCTGCTGCCATCTGTATAGAAGACAATTTGATAATATCTGGCGAGTTAAGAAAAGAATCAGTAAAGCCTAAGTCTTTGGGCCCTTCGCCTATCACTTCGTCTGATCCAGCATTCCAAAAAATGGCGAATGATTTGCTTGCACTGAAGAAGCAGCTGGCCCAGGCCTCTCCCAGTTCCTCGTATCGGGATATCCCGCGGAGGAATTTTGTTCCTAACAACGCTTCACAAAGGCCGCGCTTGCCTACAGCTGCTCCACGGTTGGCGCTTGAAGCTCCTCCGGTCAATGCTTTGGCCGAAATTGAAGAGGAAGAAGAGCAATACTATGAAGAACCTTCGCTCCAAGGCGAAGATGATCAAGATGTCGGTGAACCGACTGGCGACTCTACTATTGGATACATGGAATTTGATGAGGACGAATCTGATGAAGAAGAGAGTACGCAAGGCTATGCAAGCGGACAATCCTACGCTGTTTTTACCCGCTCGCAAGGAAAAGAAGCAGAGGTTGATGCCCATACGCAGAAAGAGAAGGCCGTGTCAAACGCGCCTCCAACCATTGTTAAAAGAGGTAATCCTCTTCCCACTCAACTCCCTGTTAAATCTTTTGCAAAGAAGTCTTTTCCACCTATCTCTCCTCCGAGTCAGCCCTCTCATATTCCTATCAAGATCAGTAACCCTATTCCATCATCGCGGGGTGAAGGACTCATTCCTTTACCTACGCAACCCTTGGCCGCATTTGATATAATAGATCACGCAAAAAAGACCAAGATCCAAATGTCTGAAGCTGAGTATCTTCAGTCAAACCCCGAACAGCTTGTAAGATTGACTAAGTATATCCAAAGTCAAGCTGTTATAGTTAATCAGGCTTCCCCTAAAGGAATCCTTTCCACTCCTCCTGAATCCCACATAAATGTTGCCTCAACATCTGCATCAGGCAAGATAGAGCCTTTCTATCTCTCCCTCCTAATCAATGGCCATAAGTTGAGCAACTGTATAATTGATTCCGGAGCTTCTGATAACGTCATGCCTGCCAAAGTCGCTCATGCTTTGGGCCTCACTCTTACCAAGCCTTTCGGCAGATGTTACTCATTGGAAACCAAGCAAGTGCCATTGATTGGTCAAATCAAAGACGCGCAATTCGCGTTCGCAGCATTCCCTGAAAAGAGAGTAAAGATGACCGTCCTTGTCGCTGACATTCCGGCAGCTTATGGAATTTTGCTGGGAAGGAGCTTTTGCAGCGAAGTTGGCGGAGAAATTCATATGGACTGGTCTAAAGCTAGAATTCCAGTCAAAGGCGTAATGCAAACTTTGGAGCCGGAATCCCAAAAGAAATACTTGGTCACTAGCTCTGAAGACCCCAAAGCTCAAATCCTTTTTGAATCATCAGGGATGGGGAACTACTTCTTATCCACCGAGGCGGATACAAAGGAAGTTTTCATTCAAGAAAAGGACCTTAATAAGGTCTGGACCTTGCAGTTTGATGGCAGTTGCGCAACTAGCGGATGTGGCGCTGGGGTTGTGCTGATATCTCCTGAGGAGGAGGTCATTCCTCTCTCTTTCAAATTGCAGTTTTTCAATACGAATAATACTGCTGAGTATGAGTCTCTGTTACTCGGTATGCAAGCTGCAAAGGAAAGAGGAATTAAAAATCTAAAGGCACAAGGTGATGCCGAGCTAGTTGTAAATCAGGTCAAAAGGATTTACCAAGTAAAAAATGAAAGGCTCAGGCACTACCGTAATGCAGTATGGGACAGCATTGAGGAATTTGATGCCTTTTCAATAGGAGCGATTCCAAGAGCTCAAAATGACATGGCTGATTCGTTGGCTGTTTCGGCATCTCTCATGCTCCCACACCCGGGTTTGAAGACGAACAAGTACACCATTGAAGTGGTTTTCCGCCCAAGCGTGCCAGACAACTCTCAGCATTGGCAGGTATTCAACGATGATAATCATCTCATTGCCTTTCTAGAAAAAGCAGAAAATTTTGATGAGTTGTATTTTGAAGGATCCACCTCTCCATGCCGTGAATCCATCAACAGTCAAAACCACGAAACAAAGGAGAACGATGGCATTTGTCAGCTTAAGGGAAATAAAATTCCAAAGGGCCTGGTTTCTCTGGAGCGCCTGTTTGACAGGCATGACCGTTTTGTGAAAAGGAAAAGGCGAGATGATCCTAGCTCATCTCCAGAGACAGAACCAGTCAATTTAGGTTCTGAGGCACATCCGCAATTCGTGAACATCGGGAAATGTTGCACGCCAGAAGAAAAGCGGAAATTTGTCAAGTTGCTGAAAAGATATATGGATGTATTGGCATGGTCCTATGCCGACTTAAAGTCCTTCAAGCCAAAGGACGTTCAGCATGATATACCGCTGAAAGAAGATGCCAAAGCCTTCCGTCAGAAGCAAAGGCATTATAATCCCAAGATTTCGGGCACCATTCAGGCCGAAATTCAGAAGATGCTGGACGCAAGAATCATCTTCCCTATTCATCACAGCACTTGGGTGGCAAACATTGTGCCGGTACGCAAGAAAAACGGTGAAATACGCATCTGCGTAGACTTCCGAAACTTGAATCAAGCTTCGCTGAAAGACAACTACCCTCTTCCCATAATGGACCAAGTTCTGCAAGCAGTAACTGGGTCAGAAATGCTGTCTATGCTTGACGGTTTTTCAGGCTATAATCAGATTGAAGTCTCGCCTGAAGATCAATTCAAAACAGCATTCACTACTCCATGGGGTACATTTGCCTACAGCAGGATGCCTTTCGGCCTAACCAATGCTGGTGCCACTTTTCAGCGGGCCATGGACTTTGCATTCAAAGGCATGATGGGAAAAGTCATTGTAGTTTATCTAGATGACTTAACCGTGTTCTCCAAACGACGAAGTGATCATTGTGATCACTTGGAGCAAGTATTGGCCAGGTGGCGAGAACATGGGATTTCCCTAAATCCTAAAAAGTCTGTTTTTGGGGTTACGGAAGGGAAATTGCTAGGCCATGTGGTTAGCAAAGAAGGAACGAAGATTGATGCCGAAAGAGTTAAGGCTATCCAAAGCCTTACTCTGCCTACAAGCAAGAATGGTGTTCATTCTTTCTTCGGAAAGGTGAACTTTCTTAGGCGTTTTGTCCCTGATTTTGCTGAGAAGACCCGCCACATACTGAACATGATGAAAGGATCACCCACTTTCAGATGGAGTGAAGAGGGGAAAAGGTCGTTTGAAGAGATAAAAACTTCTGTTGCTCATGCACCGGTCCTGGTATGTCCGGATTTCTCCAAGAACTTCATCATGTATAGTTACGCCTCCGAACATACTGTGTCTGCAATCCTAATGCAAAAGAATTCAGAGGATATTGAATCCCCGATTGCATTCATGAGTTCTCCCCTCAAGCCCCACGAGTTGAAGATGACTCAATTAGAAAAGCACGCCTTTGCCGTTGTCAAAGCGGTGAAGAATTTCAGGTATTACATTCTGAACTCGCATACGGTGGTGCTAGTTCCCGACACTGCGGTGAAGTCAATTCTAACTCAGCAGGAGTTAGGAAGCTTAAGAGGGAATTGGATCGCAAAGGTCCAGGAATATGACCTAGATATTAAACCCACCAAGCTGGTGAGGGACAAAGGCCTGTGTCAGCTAATGGCTGAAAATGAAGATTCAGAAAATCCTGATGAAAGAGAAAATCGTACCAATGAAGAGCAAAGCCCTCTGGAAGGGCCTGATTCTCTACCTCTGGTTTTGTTTGTTTCAACTAGTGACGAATGGTACTCCGACATCGCTTTCTTCCTTACCTACGGCGAATGCCCAATGCACCTCACTGCAAAGGAAAAGCGTACTATAAAGCTCAGGGCAGCTAAATATGTCATCTGGGATGAAAGTTTATATAAGCGCGGGATAGACGGTGTCTTTCTGCGATGTGTTGACAGGCCCCAGCAAGTAAAACTGCTGGAAAGTTTTCACAACTCAGCCTGTGGAGGCCATTTTTCTTCTTCCGTGACAGCGCACAAAATCATTCGAGCCAGGTACTACTGGCCGACGCTCTTTCAAGATACGGCTACCTGGGTGGCAAAATGTGAACCCTGTCAGCAATTCGTCGGCAAGCCCAAGTTGGCTGCCCTCCCCCTAAGGCCGGTCATTATCAATGAACCATTCAGGCAATGGGGAATTGATTTTATTGGTGCACTCAATCCTCAATCGAGTGCTGGACATAGCTATGTCCTCACCGCAACAGATTACTTCACTAAATGGGTGGAAGCCATACCCGTCAAGCATGCCACTTCCGAGGTAGTTTGCAGTTTTATCAAAGAGAATATCATTGTCAGGTTTGGCATTCCAAATAAAATCGTTGCTGATAATGCTTCTAACTTCTCTTCCCGGGAAGTTATTAGCTTTTGCTATGAATATGGGATAACTTTAGCACATGCCTCAGATTATTATCCTCAGGGAAATGGTCAGGCAGAATCCAGTAATAAGAACTTGGTGACCATCATACGGAAATTAGTAGATGAAAATCAGCGGATGTGGCACAAGTCTTTGTACGACGCTTTGTGGGCGGACCGCATTACCCCCAAGAGATCTCTCGGCATGTCACCTTTTCAAGTGTTATATGGCACTGATGCCGAGCTTCCCATTTCAGCGGAACTTCCTGCTCTACGCTTGGCACGAGCAATCGAAGATGAAACTTTTCAAAGTTCTCTGGAAAAGAGAATCATGTACCTTGCGGAACTTGAAGAAAAGAGAGTAAGGGTGGTCGACAGGATCACTGAACATCAGAATCAAGTGAAGAAGCTTTTCGACAAGAAGGCCAAGCAGAGGAATTTTGAAGTGGGAGATCTTGTCCTTCTCTGGGACAAGCGAAGAGAGCCAAAGGGTATGCATGGAAAGTTTGACTCCTTATGGAGAGGACCCTTCAAAATCAAACAACTCAATGGAGAGAATAGTTTCTATCTCTCTTATCTGGATGGAGCTGAACTCCCGCTTCCCTACAGCGGGCAACATCTCAAGATCTTCAGGAAGTAGAGCTTGCTCTCTCCTTTGTACAGTTTATTTTGGTTGTGTGTTTGCTTTCGTCGTGTGTTTGCTTTCGGTTTTTGTGTGTTTCCTTTGTTCTCCCTCCGGTCCCCCTTGTTTTTGACTCCGTACCCAATGGATAGGCACATGTGATCTGGGATTCTCTACCCCCGAGTTTCACTCAGGGATAGTCCCCAGAAAGAGCCAGCTGTTATCCTGTAAAATTGACAAGGGCAATTTTACCGATAACCTTACCGAAAATTTTGTTTCGATCCCTCGTTAGGGATCCTTCGCGTTCAAAATATTGTAAAATCCCTTCCCGGGAAATTCAGTTTTTGAACTTAGTCTTTTTGAGCCTTTTTTGGCTGGGCGCATGGTTTTGCCTTGCAACATCAATTTTTGATGCGCCTCCTTAAAAGCCTTTGGCGCATGGTTTTCCATGTTAGCACGTCTTTCGGTGCGCCAAAGGATGTTGAGTGAGTTTTTGGTGCGCCAAAGGGCGCACGTAATATCTTTGTTACATCAAGTTTTGGTGCGCCAAAGGGCGCACATAGCTTCGTGTCGACAACTCGTTTGATGCGCCAAAGGCGCGCTCATTCTCCTGTTGTCATTTCCTTCCATGCGCCAAAGGGCGCACGCTTTCCCCTGTCGACAGCTGTTTCCATGCGCCATTTCAAAAGTTGGTGGCGCATTAATGACAAAATTTTCTATATATACCCGTGCGCGCCGTGTCATTTTCATTGCATTTTGTCAAGGCACGTGATATCCCTGGACTTGTCAGCCCCTGCTCTGTCATTTTCATCAAGTTGTGGACCCGCTCAAGGATTTTGGCTATATTGTTAAGGTAAGAGGTTCATCCTCTTTTCATTTAGTTCTTGGTGTGTGCTTGCTTGCTGGTTTTCATCAGTTGTATTTGTGCCTGGCTTGTTTCCCTCCTTGAACTTTTTGTTTTCTTCCTCCTGCCTGGTCTGTGCTTTCTTTCTCCTCTCCCTCCCTCTTTCTGGATTTGATGGAAAAGGGAGGGATGGTTTTATTTTGGCTTGGTCTGATCCTATTTTATCAAACTAAGTGATGCCAAGCGTCCTTTCGAAGTGGAGGTTGAAATGTGAAAATGCTCAAGTATTCCCCATGGCGCGTTGCCGCGTCATGTTGCACCTTAGACAGTCGCGCCCCTCGGCGCGTCTACCCAGCATGCTGCAGTTAAAAATCATGCGCCCCTAGGCGCACCCTTTCGGCCTGTAACACGCTCGAAACCCGCGCCTCCTTATATCCCTTTGGCGCATCTTTTACCCCTGTTGCATCCCTCTTCTATGCGCTAAAGGGCGCGCCCAGCTTCCATGCAACGCAAGAGTTATTTGCGCAAGTGTAAAACCTCCAAGGCGCGGGCGCACCTTCCATTGCAAGTACATGATGTTGTGTAGACCCCCCATGCGCCGCGCCATATACCTTTGGCGCGCCTTTTTTCCATGTTGCACAATCTGCCCATGCGCCAAAGGGCACACCAAATCTCAATGTAACATGCATTTCCTATGCGCCCTTCTATATAATGCAGTCTGCTTCATCCATGCGCCATGCGCCTTTGGCGCCAACTTAACCTCTGTTGCACCCTTTTCCTGTGCGCCTTGACTATTCAGCCTGTTATATACATTTTTCATGCGCCCTGCGTCCCGAACCTTAAAAGTTCTAACTCTTTCTTCTGCTAGTATTCCAATGGAAGATCAAATGACTAATTCAAGCTTCTTGGATTGGGTTTCGCTCCTTCTACGTGCAGATCATCAGATAAGCCTTGAAGAACACATGTCTACGTCAAGCAAGAGACCCATCAAACCAAGAGGGAAGGCAAAGCTAACAGAAGAAGAAATGAAATACAAATATCAGAGGGTCAGAATGCCCGAATCACAGGCAGAGTGTAATATGGATGTCAGGGATTCTGAACTGGGCCACATTGACATAGAGGAATTCTGGGTAAGAACTCAGAAAGTGACAAGGAGTCCATGGATGGATAAATTGATAGGCAGCGCCCTGCACTTTGCCGGAGGAATCCCTGTCAGCGCTGTGAATAACGAGTTCATGATGATTGTTGCACAATCCTTCAACAAAGACACGAGATGTGTCGAGAACAGCAAAGGCGAGGTAGTTATAAACCTTACTGCCCGTCGCTTTGAGTTGATGCTTGGAATCCCTCACCACCGAAACTATGTGGCTGTTAGCCAGCAAGAATGCCTCAAGGCTTGGGAGGACAACGAAGACAAGTGCATGCAATTGATGAATGAGGTCTACCTCAAGAATAAGAAGGTAGTGACCCGGTGGCCTCAAACTATCCACCGGAGTGATTTCTCGGAGGAACTCAGTGATACAATCACCTTCTTGAGCAGAGTCTTCGGTCTTTCAGATGCTCACTACTTCCATAAGTGGATGCTGCGGTACCTGGAAACAATGAATAAGAATCTGCCCGATCAGCGTTTCTGCTGGGGGGAGATAATAAGCAGCACAATATCCGAGCAGCTGCAACAGTTCGCTACAACAGGAGTGTTCCACATGAACTCCTACGTAGTGTATGCTGCTGCGTCTGAAAGGGATTATCCAGGGCTGCACCGAAGCGGAACTTGGCCTCAGGCCAAAATATATGAATACTATCAAGAGCTGAAGCTGGAGAACAGCATCCAACACTTCGCTAAGATCAATGATGTTTTCTTCTATCACATCATGTGCATGTTGCGGCCAAATTTGACTCATGGCCGGACAACCAAAAACATAGTGGCAGTCACAGAGAAGTGGGGGGCCTTGTTCACCCAGTTTCCCACGTTCACCTATCTGAGGGCGGTCAACTTTTTGGGCGAACCAACCAGGTTGCCAAGGTATGCTGGACCAAAGCTGATTTTATTGGAACTATCAAGACAGCTCGTCACATACCATGAAAAGTGCCTCAAGAGAAAGAAGGGCGGAACTCCTTTCCCCCTCACAGTAGGCCGTTACACATGCTCCAGCTATCACAAGGCGAAGGAGATGTTTGCTGAGCTAGAATTGCTCAACCTAAAGCATGATTTCCCAGCAAGGCCTACATTCGACCCTAGGGGCTGTCTACCAAGGGCTAAGCTTGATCCGATTCATGTCCCTCAGATTGAGGATATCTACATTGACGTTCTCCATGAGGTAGAACTCAGAAGAAAGGATCACTCTCGCTTAGCATTAACGGAAATCATCCATTACGGAGTGGCCATTGTCCCAAAAGGCTTCCAAACCACGGAAGACGAAGTAGACAAAGTATATAATGACACAGAAGGGGATGATTGGCCCTTCCCGGACATTGACAGAAGCAAGGCTCCTCAGACAATCGAGGAGAGGGTCAAGGAGACTATGCGGAGAACAGAGCATTGGTGCCGCATGAATGGGTTAATCTACCTCGGTGTAGATTTTACAACTTCTCCTTTGGGTAATGCACCTCCAAGGTCAAAGAAGCAGCTAAAAGGCAAAGCTGCGGAAGGTGAGCCTAGCACCATTCAGGAGGAAGCCCCTGAAAGTCCTCTTCCTTCAGAGCCTGAACAAGTAATAACCCTGGATTCGCCAGAGAAGGAATTGGCAGAGGATAGTCCTATACGCCCATCCACCCAGGATGTCGGCATCGCTACAACTACAGAGGTCCCTTCTATCCCTTCTTCTTCTCTTCCTCCCCTTCCTCAGATGTCGGCAACCACTCCTTTGGTTGTGTCTTCTCCCCCTTCTTCTACTCTCTCCCCTGCCTCTTCGTCCATCTTCTCCTCTCTCGCTGATTTGTCTTCCTCCATTTCTTCCCTCATTTCCGGGCTCCCTTCCCTTCCCATGTCTTCTACAGCTGCGGTTTCCCTTCCTCCCGTGGGCATGTCTTCGGCTATTCTTTCAATGCCGCCGCCGCGTGTCTCCACGTTCTTCCCCTCTTCTACCGTTGCTGCTTCCCCCTCTGTCTCTGGTCCTTCTTCAATAGGACCAGCTTGGATCTCTCAGCAGCTGAGCCAACCAAAGAGGAAAGTCCCCATCGCTCCGATGGACTTTTCAGTCATTCCGGCTAAAGGAGCAAAGAAGCACAAGCCGGTTACACGCTTCTCCAAGAGCGCTGCAGGTGAGAGAGTTATGGAAATTGCCTACCCCGATCTCACCAAAGAAAAAGAAGATCTGTCTCCGGCAGATTTCACAGTGACCCAAGTCACAATGGGGACATCCTCTGAAAGTCTCCAGGGGGAAGCTCTTTCCGCAGTTGATGCACTCTGCGAAAAGCTTCAGGAAACAAAGGAAGAAAAGAGGCTACTGAAGGAGCAGAATAAATACCTGCTTCAAGCCCTACAGAAGATGGGAAGTGCACCTCCCACAACTGCCGCCGAGACTCCTGAGCTGCTCAGTCAGGAGAAGATCAATGAATACTCAAAGATCGGCGAGCAAGGTATGGCTGTTTCTGCTTGGAGGAGCCAAATCCTTAAGGATAGTGAAAAGGTGATCGCCGAGTATATTAGTTTATACCTGAACATCGAGAAGGCGAATAAGGAACTCCAAACATTAGCAAGTCCAGTATCAGAAGAGCTCGAAAATGCCAGACTCCAACACGAGGCCTTCCAACAAATGTTCGACTGTTCAGTCGAAGATTTGGTCAAGTTTGGAGTATTCGGTCATCCAAGGACCCTCAACAAGATCATGTCCACTCTGGACTATCGGATAGATCAGCTCGAATTTGTGTTAGAGAAGATAGACAAGGTGAAGGAAGAGGCCCTGGATGCGATGCATCAAATGGAGAAGATTGTTCTATCTATGACTCCAGGGTTGCTCACTCCTTCCCTCACCTTGAGATCAGCTGACGATACTATCCGAATTTTCAAGGAGCTAGCTTCTCAAGGGACAGGGCCAGAAGTCACTTTCGACATCGAATCCATCAACAACCTACTGGCCTGTAGAGACTTCATCGGGTCCCTAATCGAGGCGGGTAAAGACTATTCCAGGGTCCCCGAAAAGCTCATTGATGAGCGGGAAACTTGCGAAGCAATTAGTGAAAGGCACAAGGATCCATCACAGGATCAATTTGCGCCAATGATCAGCAAGTTCTTGGAATACCGCGCTCAGTTCCACATCTCATCTCCTGATCAGCATCAGAAACAGGCGACCCCTTTTAGGCCACAGGATGATGATGATGAATAGCTTCTTCTTCTTCTTCTTCTTCTTCTCCTCTCTATTCTCCGACTTTCTCTTCGAAATATCTGAAGTGTGTTGGCACAAACGATGACATCATCCATGTTGCATCATGGGATGATGTCATCCATCCAAGTTGTAAAAGTCAACATGACTTTTGGATATTTTGTAAATATCTTGTGAATAAGTGGTTGGCTCCATTTTGCCTTCTCTCTCCCTCACTTTCTATAAATACTAGAATACTTGTTGTATTCAAGGAGGTGAACATTTTTCAGATAGAAATAGAGGTGAGGAGAGAAAGACTTTGAGCTTTCTTGTAACAGATAAAAACAATTAATACAATTATTCAGACTTTGTGCTCAATAGCTGTGTTATACATTAGATCTTTCTTATGTTAGATCTGCATGTGTCTTTTCTGTTGAATTCATATCTACTTTTCCGTCACTTGTTTATCAGTATTGCTTTGTTTATTTATGCGAGTAGGTTTGGCTCTGTTTACTACCAAGCCCAAAGCATAGATCTTCTGACCCTTCCGCTTTGGAACTCATTTCTTTTCTTCCTTCGGATCTGTTCTTTCTCTTCTCCTTCTTTTATTCCTTTCTCTTCGCAGCCTAGAACACTCTACTGGGATGAGATCCCAACCCCCGAAGGCAGAATCTGTGAGACTTGCATAGGTTCCTGCTAGTAGAAGTAGCAATAAACCAGTTTCGCTTTGCTGTCTCAAAGAGGGGCTAAGCCCTGCACAACGTTGGCCCGTCTATCCATAGATCTGTCCACACGACAGATTTTCGGAGGTGGACTATTTTGATTCTCTATCCCTCCTCGGATTGATTTGGGATTCTTGTTCTAGTTGTTGTCTCTGTAATGTTGAATCCTTTTATTAGTTTCCTTGAACTGAAGCAGTTATGTGGGTAATCAGTTGAGTACTTTCTGAACCTGTTTATTTATTTCATAGGATTAGTGAATGGTGGATTTTATGTATTGATTCTTCTTTTTTTTTTAAGTTGTGGGATGAATCATTATTAATATGTAATATGTTAAAGATAACTCTTTTTGTTCATAGTAAATATAAATTTGATATTTTCATTCATAAGAATTATGAAAATATTTAGAAGGCCGAATAGGAACTCCAAACATTAGCAAGTCCAGTATCAGAAGAGCTCGAAAATTGCCAGACTCCAACACGAGGCCTTCCAACAAATGTTCGACTGTTCAGTCGAAGATTTGGTCAAGTTTGGAGTATTCGATCATCAAGGACCCTCAACAGATCATGTCCACTCTGGAACTATCGGATAGATCAGCTGAATTCTGTGTTAGAGAAGATAGACAAGGTGAAGGAAGAGGCCCTGGATGCGATGAATCAAATGGAGGAAGATTGTTCTATCTATGACTCCAGGGTTGCTCACTCCTTCCCTCACCTTGAGATCAGCTGACGATACTATCCGAATTTTCAAGGAGCTAGCTTCTCAAGGGACAGGGCCAGAAGTCACTTTCGACATCGAATCCATCAACAACCTACTGGCCTGTAGAGACTTCATCGGGTCCCTAATCGAGGTGGGTAAAGACTATTCCAGGGTCCCCGAAAAGCTCATTGATGAGCGGGAGGAAACTCTGCGAAGCAATTAGTGAAAGGCACAAGGATCCATCACAGGATCAATTTGCGCCAATGATTAGCAAGTTCTTGGAATACCGCGCTCAGTTCCACATCTCATCTCCTGATCAGCATCAGAAACAGGCGACCCCTTTTAGGCCCACAGGATGATGATGATGAATAGCTTCTTCTTCTTCTTCTTCTTCTTCTTCTCCTCTCTATTCTCTGACTTTCTCTTTGAAATATCTGAAGTGTGTTGGCACCAAACGATGACATCATCCATGTTGCATCATGGGATGATGTCATCCATCCAAGTTGTAAAAGTCAACATGACTTTTGGATATTTTGTAAATATCTTGTGAATAAGTGGTTGGCTCCATTTTGCCTTCTCTCTCCCTCACTTTCTATAAATACTAGAATACTTGTTGTATTCAAAGAGGTGAACATTTTTCAGATAGAAATAGAGGTGAAGAGAGGAAGACTTTGAGCTTTCTTGTAACAGATAAAACAATTAATACAATTATTCAGACTTTGTGCTCAATAACTGTGTTATACATTAAGATCTTTCTTATGTTAGATCTACATGAGTTTCTTCTGTTGAATTCATATCTACTTTTCCGTCACTTGTTTATCAGTATTGCTTTGTTTATTTATGCGAGTAGGTTGGCTCTGTTTACTACCAAGCCCAAAGCATAGATCTTCTGACCCTTCCGCTTTGGAACTCATTTTCTTTTCTCCCTTCGGATCTGTTCTTTCTCTTCTCCTTCTTTTAGTCCTTTCTCTTCGCAGCCTAGAACACTCTACTGGGATGAGATCCCAACCCCCGAAGGCAGAATCTGTGAGACTTGCATAGGTTCCTACTAGTAGAAGTAGCAATAAACCAGTTTCGCTTTGCTGTCTCAAAGAGGGGCTAAGCCCTGCACAACGTTGGCCCGTCTATCCATAGATCTGTCCACACGACAGATTTTCGGACCAACAAGGAAATAGTGGGAAACCACTCTTCTGAGATGGAAATTTCCTTGTGTATTGTTTAGTCTACTTTGTACTAAGTCATTTGTTGTAATGATGTGAAAAGAGAACAGCTGAGTCGGTTCTGTAGAAGAGAAAATGTAATCATGTTTTGACTGACTACTTTGTTTGATTGAGTCATACTCCATTTGGATTTGTTATTGGAAGGATTTCTCTTTTTTCACTATGTATTATTATAAATTCTCCTTGGTTGGACACGAGAAGAGATTAACCTTGTGTGAGTATTTCTTTGATTTTTTGAAATTAGGGTTTTAGATCTTTTAATGATATCTTGTAACGTGTAGAAGTTAGTTAAGACTTACAGGTGGACTATTTTGATTCTCTATCCCTCCTCGGATTGATTTGGGATTCTTGTTCTAGTTGTTGTCTCTGTAATGTTGAATCCTTTTATTAGTTTCCTTGAACTGAAGCAGTTATGTGGGTAATCAGTTGAGTACTTTCTGAACCTGTTTATTTATTTCATAGGATTAGTGAATGGTGGATAGTATGTATTGATTCTTCTTTTTTTTTTTAAGTTGTGGGATGAATCATTATTAATATGTAATATGTTAAAGATAACTCTTTTTGTTCATAGTAAATATAAATTTGATATTTCAATTCAGAATGAATTATGAAATAATTAGATGGAAAGAATTGTTGTTTGTTTAAAAGGTAATTGATTGGATCAATTAAACTATATGTTATAATGTAGTTTTTGTTGATTATATTATGATCTTTTCTTAAGAGTGAATTCTAACTCATCATTTGCACTTCTTTTCTGGTTGTTATCATTTATGCTTATGTCTGTGATACTTATTAATTGTTTCATTAAAGCAGAGTTGTTTTAAGAGAACAATTAGTGGAATGCACTTCATTTTAGTGTTTATTGCTTATCATGCTCAGTTCAATGAACTGACCTGTGCTAGAAATTTTTGCAGATGGACATTGTAAGTGATAAAATAAGGCAAAAAAATTTATGATGCATTGGCTTATTTAATTCTGGATCTTATATAAAGAATTTTGATTCATTCTTGAGTTGTATTGGAAAAGAAAAGTGAAGTTATTTTATTATCTTAATGTTGATTGACATGTAGTATGCATGAAATGCATAGTCTTGTAAATATATATTTTATCATGATGAATTGAAAGGTTTGGAGACTGACTCCAATTTTTGGTGTAAATTCTCTTGTACCTTATATGAAGGAAATAGTAGTGATATCTTGTCGATATTCTTTGTATCTATTTTTATACTATTGTTATTGTCAATTAATAAGTTGGATTAAGGGGATAGTAAAATCTCCCTTACTATAATGAAACTTGTTAAATTGCAAAAGATGTCATTCTCTAACTAAACAAATATAGTTTAATAATGAAATATGCATTGGACATACAATTAAACTATATGAGTAATGAATGATAAAAATGTTATGTTAACCCTAACATCTAACCATGTAGAGGAAGACTCTTCCTCTCTCATAAGAATGAAAAATAAAGGAATGGTGGTTATGATCTTTAATCCTTGTGCTTCGTATCTAAAAAGTAAACACTAGTTGAATTTATGTGAATGATACACCTTCTTTGCACAACTAGGTTGCATTAGAAATTAACTGTTTGATGTTTGTTTCCCTATTTTCAGGGATAACTGCTTGTTAGGCCATGTTAATGAACATCAATGAAAGCATGAGTTAATGAATTTTTTAATATCAAATTAGATTAATTATGGATAAAGAACTTAAAGAATGTTGGAATTAGGGTTAGGCATGGTTGATGCAATTTGAATCTTAATCCAATTTAATTATGAATTTAATGACCACTAAGGGGTATGTACATCATGATTAATCAATTCTAACGGATGTTGAAACATGCCAATTATAGGACTGGACCTTCGAGAAGTCCTAGGGCTTCTCGAGGATACAGTGTTGCAGTTGACATGTGGCAACACCCTTCAATATTTGTCCATCTGGATCTACACACATCTAGACTTGAGCTTAGTTTCTCTCTAGGTCAAGTTAGTAGCATGTTTAGAATAGGGAATAACTCTCTATGAATCAGGGTACCTTGGCACATTTGGTCAAATTGGGTCGATCGAGTATGCCCATATACCCTAAGTCATCATGAGCATCTTCATATAGAAAATTATGTTGCTAACCTAGGCTAGGGTCAAACCTTGGGTAAGTCGACTAACAAAAGTCAGTAAAGACCATTCTAGATAACAGTAGAGTGAGGTGAAGGACATATTCTGAAATGACGAGTATGCCATCTAGGAATAGTCACATGAACAGTATGTTGAAAATCTGTAGCCAAAGTAATAGCAAGCTATTGGTTGCATTGTCCTATGTCACCTAGTTTAAAGAAACATGACGTCAAATAAATATTGGTAACAAATATTTATATAGGTTCTTTAAATAGATCACTCAGTACCCAGAATAGGGTAGGAAAACAAAGTATAGGTTGTATACATAAAGTATTCTATACTTTAAGACAAACATGAGTAAATAAGTAAGTAATTCCGAGTCAATTTCATGAGTCTTTGATTCAACTTACCAAGTCATTACATTATGGTTATCTGTTATAATAGTGCTTGGCATGGAATGTGTGTTTACAATGACCAACTTCTTTGGCAACAAGTAGTACATTGTACTTAAAAATAAAAGCTTGTTTCTATGGTATAAAAATCCCAATGTTACACATGAATCAGTGAATACATCTTTGTTTCATTTAGTTTCTTGGTGAAAGTTAGCAATGGTCCTCACCATCTCGAGGTCCTTATCAAAATTCCAATGGTTGTTCCACTCCCATCAAAATCAACCATATGGTTTGTATGCAATAAGGTAACTCCAATACTAGTTGTTATGTGACTTCCCTCCTTAAACAACTAAAAGCCATATTCTGCACCTGCAGTCCATACAAACTCTCTCTTATCTATTTTGCATAACCTATGCTAGATTGGTGTGCAAATACTACTAAAGTGATGTATAAGATTTATGTAATACCTTGCCAAACTATGGAGACTTTGCACTTAAAAACACTATTGGGTGACAACTACTCCTATATTGCTCACACTTTCTTAGGATCCATCTTTATCCTAATTGAGTTATGCACAAGATCCCAAGCATACCAACTCCTTCATGAAACTGTGCTCATTCAAGTCTAGAAACAAATTCTTCCATAAACAACGTAATACATTTTACATTTATGGATCAACTGTTCCTCTTGCAACAATTCTAACTTAAAATGTCATTCAGTACAAACTCTAACTTACCAAAAAGTGCTGGTCATCCTTTACATTCATTAGTCTTGGTGAACATGAACCCATGCATTGGTCCATCTAATGCATATGCTTCCAACCAATCATACAATTCTCTTAGTTTTTTAAGCTGAAGTAAATTTTAGAGCTTGATATCACCCTATCTTCCACCCTTGACGTACATGGTGATAACTAGTTCCAATCTATATCTCTGCGCAATTAATATCTTTCCATCCTCACCCAACCATCAAATCGTCTTCTGCAGTTAATCAATAGAAAACCATTTGTATGATAAATCTTGTTGATAGACAGTTCAATACACATTCTTCCAGGAAACCAAAATGTAGTCAATGTTAATATTGTAGGTCCCCATGCATAATGAGAGATCTTGATCAACCCCTTCATTGAGAAATGCACTGAAGTTGCTTCACATTGAAGCATCATTCAACCACTAGGTCAACCTCCTATGTGGCCTTGTTTCTAAAATAACCCTAAGATGTTAGCATGAAGATCCATGATGATAATTTATACCCACCATAGGTACTAATCAATCATAGTAACTCATCTTGCATGTGATTCCCAAACTCACATGTAATAATAAAACTTCAAATGACTCATTTCTCCAATTTCTGTGAATTGCACCATAAATTCCCATACTGCAAGCACTTTGGATCATAATCCAATTATACCATCCTTATTGCTTTACAGAACTCAAAACATAATGTTATTACCTAAAATCATACATCCATGTGTTTAGACCCCCCCACTTTTACACATACATCCTACACATGATTTAAAGTGTATCCATAATGCCTTCCTAAGGTGTAATTATTTGCATGGCCAGAATTTGCACCTTCCTCAAATTGCCAATGTCACTTCCTAAAGATAACTCATGAATACCTATGCATAATTATATTGCATTCTTTACAATTTTATTTCATACTGAACCAATTTGATTGCCTAATAATAATATACTTTAATCCTATTAATAGCTAGACTCGTGCATGTGATTTCTCTAAAAATAGCCAATAATTTATTTGCCAAGGTAGCCTTATTTCATCCCTTCCATAGGGAACACTCCAAGTAATTTTTCCAATCTCATTAGAAAATGGATTATTAGTTACAACTATCAAAATGACTAATCCAACACTTACCTCTATCTGATGCAGTCCCAAACAATCTTGTTCCTCATATGAGGGCATTCCTCCACCTTATACTATATTTAACATCACAGCGTGCTTTTTCCTGAGAGCATTTCTTCCACACTTTTATTCATTGTTCTTATCCCACAAAATATAAAACATAACATGTTGTGCATTTATTTTACCAACATAATTTTTCTTGTTACCTATTCTACTATGATTGCAAATAATAAAGTGTATCACATTCAATGCCTAAATCCTCTAGAATGTACAACATGTGGAAACCATTGATCCTGATATGGTCTTTATTGTCCTTACTAAAAGATGATATTAATTGGAAGCTCTTTGCATTGGAGGTTTTATCCTACCAAAGAACTTTCTTCGTCCTTACCAATGATCGTGCCACATTTTTTTATCACTACACAATCCCTTGGTGTACATAAGAACTTTTCAGTTCCCTTACACGTGTTTCTTTTATTTCCTGATAAATTTGTGTTTTTCATTCTATGCAAACCAATAGGATCCTTCAAAGCGTAGATGACTAGTCAATCATACCAAACCCTTTGAGTGAAATGTGATCCTTTGACATATCATAATTCATTCTATGGTATCCTTGTCAACACGTTCTCTGATAATGAGTGAAAATGTGCAATTTAATATCTAATTATCAATCTCCAATTATGTAGCATGTACTTTTACAACTTCTTAACAATGATTCAATTGGTAATTTCCATTGTGCAGGGAAATATGCCTCCAAATTTACATTTACCATTATGTATCCTAACTCTTTATTAAAGTCTTTTCCACTTCTAGTAGCTAGTTTCAGTTTGCATATGTTATTTGACCATTGAATGGTAGCACGACCAACAACTTGCTAGGCAATTAAACATTGTCACCTTCTTGGGATCTTCAACGTAAAATATCACTTACTTAATATATGTTCTCCAGTGTGTAGTTTTGTAATCCAAACATTATGCATTCCTTATACTTTCAAAATACAAGAATAACTAGCGAATATCAAACTTTTAGAGTACGAACCAAATATTAATTGGAACATAACGAATTGGAAGGGAATATACCCTAGTACAAAAGAAGGCTCTCAAGCCAAATATTACAATGATAAAGTTTAGAGAGTGATCAAAATCATATGGTATACATGAAAACAAAACTACAATAAGGAAACTACAAAGAAAAGTACTAAATAAACTACAAAACTGTTAGAAAACAATAACAAAACAATAAAATAACAGTAACTATATTGTCAGTCTTCAGTAAAATTGACAGAAACATCACTTAGATGCTCTATCAACAATTCTCTTTAACTCCTATAGGGCATGTTAGTGCCATTTTTGAGCTTGCACCATGTTGCCCTACATTTTAAAATCTGTATTTGCTAAAAAAAATGTTTTATCCTTTGATTTGATGGTCTGCAATTCTTCCCCTCCAATGGGATGTTTAAAAAATGCTCACAAACTTGTTGTTTTGCCCAAATTTGAAAGAATAATCCAAGTTTGCCCTTTTTTGTGCCCTAGTTTTTCCAATTTTGCGGGCTATGTCATTTTTCCCTTTGCCAGATCATGGAAAAATTGAAATTGATCAAATCATACTTGTGTGCAATTGAAAATCCAATCCCAAGGTTGAAAATGTTCAGAAATCATGCTTCAGTTGATTTAATATCGAAAAATCTACCATCCTTGGTGAAAAAATTGAATTCTAGGGAATCTTTTGAAATTTATGCATTTTGACGGTCATACAAGCATCATTTTCCCATCAAATTCATCCTTAGAAGGTATTGGCAACATGGTGGGTTTTCATTGGCTGAGGTGCAGCGGGAAATGTTTCTAACTTGTAATTTTTTTATTTTTTGGCAAAGTGGCAAATTTTGCTCCACGGCTCCATCTTTTTTCAAAGTTGTCTACATGGAATTTTCTTATTGGACGAGGAGAGGTGGGGAGTCAGATCTTCTTCAAAAATTTTGGCTTTATTTTACAAAATTTCCTAAGTCAAAATTTTTCCTGAATCCTTGCAGCCAACTAGAAGAGGACATGTGTCCAGGAAAAGACAAATATAAAGGAGCAGAGGTTTTGGTGACTTTGAATTTTTAACTTCAAATCGATAGAAGTCAAATTTTAGGTTGAATCTCTGCAACAAATCAGGAAAGGACATGCGGTGGCCAGGATTTTGAAGGCCTTTGGAAAAATATTAAAGGAAGAGTGGGGCAGAAGGAAAATTTTATGACTTTTTTCCTTTGTTGTCTAGAAGATGAAAAATGAAAAATGGCTCCACTCCAATCTAGGTGAGACACGTGTCACATTTTAAGGTTCAAAGGTGGGAAGGATGGGTTGGCAGGCTAGTGGAGGTAGGAGGGAATTTTTTCCCTTTTGCAAAAAGGGCTCAAAATCAAAATTTGGAGCACTGGCTCGTGACAAATCACAAGGAGACACATGGTGAACAAGGTGAGTCGACAGGCTAGTGGAGGCAGAAGGGAATTTTTTCCCTTTTTCCAAAAGGGCTCAGAATAAAAATTTGGAATGCTGGCCCGTGACAAATCACAAGGAGACACGTGGTAAGGGATAAATCGGAGGTGCGGGCCCGCTGGGCAAAAAGTGAAAATTTTCCAGTTTTCCAAAAATGGTCAAAGTGTATAGAATTGAAGCGCAATCCCAGTGGGACCCAACATGTGCCACATGTCAGCTCCAAAATTCAAAGGTGGAGGGGTAAGGGAAAAAATTCAAATTTTTCCATTTTTCTAAATTTTCAAAAGGTCATAAAGTAAATGTTTTAAAAATGGGCCCAATCCAATCAACTTTTGCCACGTGTCCGGCCTTATCCAAAAATTTAAAAAGTAACTCAAGCTTATTTCTAAGTCCACATCTTCCACATGGAGGGACATGATTAAAAGATGGATATGATCGACGGTTGCTATGCATCCATTTGTTTTGACTACCATGGAAGCTCCAAGAATCTTGGAATCATGATTTTTGCATCAAAATTCATCAAATTTATAGTGATTTTGTGTCATCTTGGCCTTCTAGGATCATTGACATCACTTTCATGGCTTAATTCTTTGATTTGAGGTGTTTTTGTAATAAATTTTTAGTCATTCTGAGAAAGCACATGGAATGTCAAATTGAAAGTTACAGAGGTAGTTTTAAAAGGTGAAAATGATGAGTAAAAGGCATTTGGATGCCTCAATGATGAAAAATGTGCCTCCAAGATGGATTATGATCTATATATTTGTAATGATTTAATATTTTTGGGCACACCTGGGAACTTGCGAATGTTTTTCTATTCGATTTCATTTTCATTAAATCATGAGGATTGTTTTTTAACAAAATTGATCCCTTGGCATATTCTTTTCTTGAGAAAGAAGGCTCCAATGTGGCATGAGGTATATAATGCATTTTTGGAGAAATTGTAAGGATGTCGGGAAAAAATTGAAAATCATGAGAAAATTCTGAGAAAAGGCTCATCTTCTGAGAAACCCACCAAAGAACTAGGATAATTTCTTCTGTGTTGGATCTTCATGTATGTGAGTTGGTTATAAGTGTATAGCCATCACAAAGCTCTGAGATTATTCATGAAACTCTCCCCTACTGATGAATCTAACAAGATTTTGAGTTAATATGTGTTTTTCTGGGCAATATGGTGTCTGTTATCATTTTTAAATGCTTGTAAATAGTTTTCATTGTTCTTGTTGCAATCTTGCATTGAAATTATTTAGAACTCACACAGGATATACATTTTCTGGTTGATAGTTTAGTGGCATTTGCAATCTCATATTCAGAAGATCCTTCATCTGATAAGGAGATAAAAAAATTTAAAATCACTTTACCTTCCTTGACTACATAGATTTCTTGTAAGCCTTTGGGGGCACCTTAGGCATGGTTTGATAAAGGATTTTTGTGTTTAATTGAGTTCTTTACTTCAAGCTTTTGTGGTGAGTTCTTAAATATTGTGTGAAGAGTGCTTCCTGGGCTTCCATTTATTCCTCTTCTGGTTGAAAGAATGTATTGATTATTTGAAGCATTTTATCTTATAGTTGTTTCAAGTATTGTAGAGGTTGTTAAAGATCTGATATATCCCAGTTTGTCTCATCAATACCCCACCAAAAAAATCATTCTAAATAACCCATCCTACCCATACTACCCCTACATCTACATTGTATGTCAACAAAAGAATACAATCCATTTACAAAAATGCACAAGGAAAATCAGGATTATACAATGTCTTCAGTAACCCTTGCGTTGCATTGAAAATATCTCCATAATCTGGGAGTGACAACTTGTGAAAGTCAGATTTGAAGTGTTGATCATATTTTTCTAAGGAATTTTCATACTACTTGCATAAATTGAGGGATATATTCATCTCCTTCACCATTTTGGGGTTACAATATAGGTTCTCTTACCTTGGTTGAAAGGCACAACCTAGAATAGTGAGTGTCAGAACATATCCTTTCAAGGTGCTATCCATCTCTCCACAAATCTAAGTGTCAGTTAGATCACATCCCTAGCTAAAAAATTACACACATCAAGATCTATTTGACTTCAAGCTTCATGCCATATCTCTGATGCTTCTCAAACTGAAAAGGAGAACAAATTTGGGTACCAACAGGGCACTGAAAAATTGAGATGGTAGTAACCTGGGTGGGGTCATTCTTGTCAAGTTGGTTAAACACTTGAGCTTGTGTTGGCCCCTCCCCTCATATATTATCTGAGATGTTGCTGACCATACATACATTTTTCACTTGTTGTTCCAAGAAGTTGTAAACTTCGTTAAGATCTCTAATAATAGATTCTTGTTTTCCCTTCATATGCACAACCCTGTTGTCAATGGAGTTTAATTTCTTGTAGATATCTTGAATTTGAATTTCAGGAAGCCCAAAATCTTCTTCCATTTTTCTCTTCCCATCCCTTTTTTCCATCTTCTTCAGATATTTCTTTAGAGCATCCAGATCTTTCTCATTATCATCCTACCACTTATCATCATCTTTCTCCATCACGTTACTAATTTCTCCTTGTTTTCCCAAAGTATGTTAGTTCATGGATCTTAAAAGGGTTTATGGGAGGATCAATAAAACCACACAAGGTGGATAGTTGTTGGGGATTTTTCACATCAAGGGTTGTGGTAATCTTGTTTAAAACCATGGAAGGAGAGAATTTTTTTTTGATCAAGATCACGAGTCACATTATAGGACATGTTTCACATGGGTGATCATATTAAATCTGAGAGTGTGTATGTTTTCCTACCATGTTCACACTAAGGGGGGAATGTTAGTAATATCACATTAGCACTCACATTATATGGGTGGTTTATTATGTGATATAATTATAAGAGAGATAAATTTGTTTAGAGTGAGTTGATTGGTTGTTGATTGAACTCACATGAATAGGATGAATAGTTAAATCTAACTCCTTATTTCTAGGAGAATCTTGATAAATAAATATGTAATATGTTTTGTATGACATCAGAAAAGAACATTATTGTGTTAACTCTGTCCAAATACAATATACCATGGGGGTGAAGCATATGCAATGTGTCGTGTTGTACCTGTTGTCATTTTCATGCTTGATGTCAATGTAATGTTGCTTCTTATTACGTATTAAGGATAAAATTGCAAATAGAAATAGCTAAGAAGTAGTCAAATATGTGTCTATAAATTTTTTTATCCAAATATATGAAAAGTATATAAAAATGTGAAAAATTAGAAAAAGGAACATGTGCACCCAATCCATGAAGAGTGAAAAAGATAGAAAAGTGTACTAAAATGTCGATGAAGGGAAATTTTTTTGGGCTATCTCATGCCATGTGTGAATTTTAGGGGTGATCTCACGACATGATAAAAGAAGTGTAGGGATAAAGGTCTAGTGTTATTATCCATCCTTTGAATGCTCCCCAAAATTTATACACCACTACCGATGGTGTGATTCTGTCTTGCTCAAGTTTGATCTAGTTTGATCCAACGTGAAAAATAGAGACAAGAAGATAAAATGCATCCCAATTACTGGGGTAGTGTTCATGTACTGTGCCAACTACTCTATAAAATGATGACAATCGTGATTATCAGAGAAAAACTATGTATCTGCCCCTAGTCATAGGCACCCAGGAAGGGGTAGAAGCATCTAGGAACTCATGTCTATATGTAGGCACTAGTGTCTGTGCTAAACCAAATACCTAAGATATAATCTGGGCCATAATGTGAATATTTATGAGCTTTGTTTCTATGTTAAAATTTAAATTTGTGCTATTGTATATGGTGATTAATTCACCCAATGAATTCCCCCTAATTTTCAGTACATGTGATGTCTCTAGGATAATTTGGCCTAAAAGAGGAGCCAATATTGAACTAATACCGGTATGTAAGAGGGAATGTGCTTGGTAGAAATCAAGGCACACATAAACAGTGGCTAGAAAATGTGTTAGTGCAAACAAGATAAACATGGATATAGAATACAATGAAATATATCAAGAAAGAAGACAATGTAGACCATGAAAATCATGTTGCGAACATGAGACATCACTCACAATGTCATAAGACAATTAGGGTTGAAGAAAAAAAATAAAACAACCAGTGAACGTACAATACATAGGGAAAAGCCCACAAACAATGGCATACAATAGAAAACAATGCAAAACAATAATAAGAAAATTAGTAGACACCCATGGTGGTAAATAGTTCCTACAAAGTAAATCATGTACATGAAGCACCCATTAACATGTTAAAAATATAAAAAAGTATGTCAAAGCGTGTGTGATCTGATATAGTAGTTTTCTAGTATAATTAGGAAGTAGTAAATAATGAAACGATAACGCATTTAGTCTCTAAGAATGTAGATGCCTCCAAGAGGTGAAATGGGACTGCTAAGAGGTATAGTGATGGGCATCCATGTTACGTGTAACAATGTATGTAAATTTTTCATTCACAACTAAAGGTAAGTGAACACGAATGTATATATAGAAAAGATAATGACATACAATGTACTCGTCTAGAATAGTAAGAAAAGTGTGCATGTGATCATAATTAAGCAAGAACAATGTGTGACCAAGATATGCAACATGCCCTGAATGAGTGTGAGTGAGTGGTATACAATATGAGTGTGATAAGAACCACATGTCCATAAATGAATGTGTATGTATGAGTGAAATGAGGTTCATTTATAAATTACCCCTAAGTAGTCAAGAATGAACCACTGAACAAGAGTGTGTAATAGGGAAATGGTTTTAATGATGTTTATTCTTAGAAATATTTTTTTATAGAGAACATAGCGTATATTTTAGAATTTTTTTGTATAATACACAAGAATATGTTTAGAAATACTAAGTGAGATGCTAGAATGAGTGATTATGAAGTGAAAACTATATGATGTATAAAGGTGTGAATGAGATGCTAGAGAGATAGATCAGGAATCGTAAAGTGTAAAGTTTAAGATGATGTGAATATGGTAAGGATCTAATCATATTTAGACCCTCAATAGTCAAGTATGAATTGTGGAAATAGAGTGTGTCATAGGGTAGTGATGTGAACGAGTGTGCGCCAAATAGATTTCATCGTGAAGTGAAGATTGTAAAATAGGATACTATGATGTGTAATAAGAGAATGATAGAAAGATGTATCATGAATGTGTAGAGTGTGAAATGTGGAGTGTGTAAGGTTCATGTGTGTAGTATGCCCTCAATAGTCAAGTGTGAATCATAGCACAAGAGTGCATCATATGGTATTGTGTTGTGATGAATGTGCGCTAGAAATCTGTGTTGTGATGTCTCCAAGTGTGTAGTGTGTTGTGTGATGTTATGTGAGCTTCATGAATGTAGTGATCCCTCAACAGTTAAGTGCAAACCATATCAGAAGAGTGTATCATCAGGTAGTGATGATACAAGTGTATCAAGTGGTTTGTATTGATTCTTAGGAGATATTAGATATTAGGTTCAAAGCGTTAAGTGCATGTGATGATAGAGACATTTGATAGTAATGGAATGGGGGAGAAGCTATGATGCCCCCCAAGTATGTAAGTGATGGATATCTTAGTCAATGATGCTAAGTGGATCAATTTAAGGAGTTTTTTCCTTAACAAAAGTGATTAGATGTTGAAGTGGTGATGGTTTAGGATCCTTGAGTAGCAGAAGTCGAAAGAGGCCAACTAGATTTTGTTGGTATTGCATAGTGGGTGGGTTCTTATTTAGAATTGGTGACATCGAAGAAGACTTGAGAGGTGGAGGAGTTGGACTGATTTTTAGAGGAGGTATCTTAGTTTGACTCGGTAATGTTGTAGATGACTTAGTAAGAGGAGGTGATGGAAGATGAACCTTGAGAGGTTATTGCTTAGTTGGAATGGGTTGAATAGGAAGCACTTGGTTGACCAAAGAAGGAACATTAAAAGTGGTGGAATGATGCTCATTGGATATAGAAGGGACATATTTAGGATCCCATTTGGATGTAGCATTTGAATATGTGCATGTAAAATAATGTTGTTCAACGAATGAGATAATGCCTTGACACTCAAGATTCTTCATTCTTCATTGTAAAGCATAGTTGTCATTTTCATTATGTACATTGATTTGAGGATAATTGAAATATGGACAACCTTTATATTTTGTAAGATGAAAAGGGGGATATCCATGAGTAGATGTTAAAGTATCAATTGATGAATAAGGATATCAATAAGAATATCATGTTGTTTAGCATTACAATCAAACATGAGAGGCTTTGGTAATGGAAATACTTAAGTCTCACTAATATAAGCATAGGTAGAAGACATAAAATGAGGATGAGAAGAATAAATAGCATAAGCATGAGAAGTTTCCTTAAAATGTTTAATTTCTGATTTAAGAGATATGATCGTGGATTCCATAGCTTGGAATTTATCTTGAAACAAACAATGTAAAGCTTGGTTTGAATTGTTAATAGATTGAATGGAATTAGAAAAAAGAGAGTCATCACCAAGATGATTGAAGGTAACAATGACTTGATCATGTGGTGTATCGCTAGGAAGATATATAGTGTTTAGATATTTTAGAAGAAAAAAATTTCAAGATTGGTGCATTCGAAGCAATTTATGAAAATATACTTGAGAAGCCATGAAAGAATAAAAATGAGGATTTAGTAGTATTCAAATGAAAAGGGTTCATAAATATTTTTAACAAAAAATAAACTATTTATGTTAAAACCCTAGATAGGATATTTCATAGTCAAAACACAATAATATAGTAATAAAAATTAGTGACATAAGTGATAAACAATATGAACTGAAACCATAATTGTAATCAAGAGAGAAAAATGCCTTAGCTGATATTTTCTCAATCCCAAAATATTGTATGATGAAAGAATAGTAAACAAAGATGGAATACTATCATGGTGCCACTTAGAAAATTATAGAGATGTTAGATGTGGATGGAATATGGTTCTTAGGCTGGTACTAGGGTGCCTAGGTGCTAGAGATCCTATCTATGAACCAGTGTCTGTGTTGAAACTCAGAAACTAGTTTTCGCAGGGTTTTTAGATGTTTGCTAATACTTGATTCTTGTTTCTAGTAGGTCAAATAATGATCACATATTTTATTTATTAAGGGAAAATAGTTTTGAAGGGACTATACCCTGAATACAAAAGGGCTCAAAAGCCAGATAGTGAAGATGAGAGAAACAACCCAGAGAAGGGTAAAACAGTCAACCAAGAAGGGCTCAACAGCAAAATATTACAATATAAGTGAAAAAAGGATCTAAACGTACAAAGATCCAAAAGAAAGAAGGAAAGATAAAAAAGAAACCAAAGGAGAAACAACATATAGAGCTCCGCCAAAAAACAGCTCCAGAACCGCCAGATGACAACTACATCGCAGCCAAAAAACAACATCACAACAACCTGTTACTTGATGGCTCTGTCAATCTTGGTCTTGATAGCCTGCAACGACATGAAGAAGGCAATGGCAGTAGCCTAAGAGGAGTCTTGCATATCTGCTTGGGCAATTGCAATATCCCTTTTCTCTTTAGGACCCTAAATGTCCTCATTAACCCCACTTAAATTGCAGACATTATGGACATGTTGTTCAATGAAATTATAAATGCTTTTGAGGGCAGACAATATGCAATCATTATGGCTTTTAGCATTCTCCAATCTACCATCTAAGGACTATAGCTTCTTGTAGACCTCAGCAATAACCCCCTCTTCCTCCTCAATTTGAAGGATTCTTTTACCCTTAGCTCTTTCCATGTTTTTTATAGCCCCTTTGAGCTCTTGTATCTCCTTTTCTAATCTTTCCACCCTGTCCAACAATTCCTTCTCCTTGGGCTCCTCCACTGGCTTACTAATATGTAGGAGGTTTTCAGAAAGTTCCAAGTCTTTGTGGATCCTTAGGACCTGTTGGGAAGTAGGGATTTTAGCTTTAAGGCTCTTTCTTTTCTTGCTGGAAACAATATCTTCATTCTTTCTTTTAAGCAGGGGGAATGGAAGCAGTGTAGGCAGGTGGAGGTATAGAGGAGGGAGGTGGGGTAGGATTCACGGGATGGCAGCTAAAGCAGTGGCGATGGATCAAGAGGATAAGTCCTTGGTGCAAAGGGACAACCCTAGAGTGGCTCTGCACTTCCCTTATAGATTTCTCTAGAGAGTTAATCAAATAGTGAGGGAAGTTGATAATGTTATTTCTACAAAAGTGATTTAGAAAAATTAGATGTTTTTGAGGTATAGTCACAAATCTTCCTTCAAGGGTAACGTACCTAACCACCATTTTGGCCAGCTCAGCAAAAGGTTCAGGAATCGACACCACCTTAATGCCAGCGGCCACGAACTCAAGATTTTCCCCCTCTTCCAAAATTTTTTTTGTCTCCACCTCCCTGTCCACCTTCTTATCGAATAATTTGGTGCCTTCCAGGCTGAGGCCTATGATCTGAGTAATGATCTCTTCCATGATTTCCATCTCCATGTTACTATACTTGAAAATTCTATTCTTCCAACCCTGGGTGAATTTGATAGAAATGCCTTGGTCGAAGCCTTGGATTCTTTCAATGAAATTAGACAGGACCCCGATTTGTAGGTAATCCCAAAGCTCTGTGTTCTCTTTCCACTCAGGGTTGTGGGTCGGTACAGTTTTGCATGGCGGACCCCCCATGTTTCCTCTGCTTATTTTTCTGTTCTTAACGGTATAAAAGCTCCCAATGTGCGGGACAGGCCGAGCTTTGATTTTGATATTTGAATCTTTCCTAACCGTGGAAGCTGATTTAATGATTATGCTACACTTGTTATTATTGCCCCGCTCCTCAGCTTTCCTCCTATGCCAAGAAATGATGACAGTCCATCCCGCACAGATCACATCAGTCATCCATATATTTTGTGATGTCATCATCATGTACCTGAGTATCCACACATTAGCGTCCAAATTACAGCCGTTAGTAATGATTTTAACTGCCATGCAGATAAATGATAATGGCTTTATTGACATGAGCGGGCAGAACATCCCCTCTAAACCAAGTTTGAAAGGAATTATTAACACCGAAGTTAGCCAAGCTGTCAGCTACCCTATTACCTTCTCGATAGGTGTGGGTGATTTGGATATTTTCAAAGCTTTTGCATATATCAAAAGCTTCCTCAATATAATCCCTGATAGACCAGCTGGGGTGTTGCTTTTTATTCAAAATATTGATAATATTTAGATAGTCACCTTCAATTATAATATTTGGAATATTGCAATCCCTGACAAGTTTTATACCCCAAAGAGCCGCCATGGCTTTGGAATAATGATTAGTCTGCCTACCCATTCTCTCAGAAAAAGTAGTAACAAAACAACCTCTTTGATCCCTGATGATTCCCCCTCCTCTAGAGTCACCCGGGTTTCCTTTTGAGGCCCCATCAAAATTTAACTTGTGCCAATCAGTGGGAGGTTTAATCCATCTGATTGTGGTTCTGTCAATACCATTGTTATTTCTATTGACAATGGCAATATTCCATTCAATCAGGATGCTTGCTTCATTCTTTGGGTAAAGACCATTTTTAGGGGGTTTAAATCTAGCAATATTATCTTGCACAACAATGATAATTTCCTTATATACTTTGTTACAAGCCTATCTTTTGTTTCTGAAAATACTATCATTCCGAGCCTTCCAGATTCTCCACATAGTGTGAGGCAGAACAAGTTGCCACAGTCTTTTCACCATGCAATGTTTGAATGGAGAGCCCCATTGCTCCTAAGCCTGAAGACAGGTAAGGGGAAAAGTCCATCTCAGATTAAATTTATCAAAAACAAGCTGCCAAATTTTGGAGGAAATCTCACAATGAAGGAATAAATGTTTTATATCTTCAGCCTCTTTCTGACACATGCAACATCTATTTTGCATGATGAATCCCCTCTTGATGGGATTGTCATTAGTTAGAATCTTGCCATTAATAATTAGCCACCAAAATAAGTTCACTCTAGGGGTTATCTCCGGCATCCACAGCTTGTGCCACTTAATTTCACTTTCCATGGATACAACATATTTCACATATAACATGTAATGAAATATATGATTTCTAAAACCACAAAAAACTTCAAATACTATAAAATAAATAATGAAAATGGGGAGTGGGACTGACCCTAATAGTCACTCGGTTGAGTGAACTTATGATCCAGGAAATTCACTACATTAAAAACTCCATATATTTCTCTCTCTCTCTCTCTCTCTCTCTCTCTCTCTCTTTGTGTGTAAAATAGTTCCCTAGAAATATCTTGTGCACAATGCACTAGATAAGGAGAAATAACTAGATGTAGAAGATTTAAATAGATGTGTGCATGAAAAAATGAACTTCCCCTCCTATACATGTATGTGAAATCAGTAGTCCCTTATTCCTTGAATGAATCTAGATGGATGAGTTGATGATAGTTAGATTCCTTTTTAATGGAACCTTAGGTGATGGTAGTAAATGATTAGAGATTGGTCCTTTAATTTGATCACATAACATTGTATTTATATGATTCCCTTATTTGAAGTTTGCAATTAACCACTAAAAGGTCGGCCAGTAAGAAATAAACATGCCAAATAGCTAGAAATGACCCAAATGAAGTTAGATACAAAGAGGTCAGGGGTGCCTAGAGGTGAAGGGGGTTCCCGAGCACTGGATCTTGGTTGTGTGCTAGTGTCCAAATCTAAAAAATTTGAAGTAATGAAAGAAAGATGTGTTAGTGTGTTATGCAAGGTAAATAAGGAAACCAAAAAGAAAAGAAAAAGTCCAAAGACATTGGTCAATTAGTAACTTTCTCCCTTAGTAATCATATGAATGAAAGTATGGGATTAAGACCTAGAACTGTACCCAAAGTTTTTCATTTGGTGTCTATATGATGTTTCTTAAGTCTTCATATGTATGTTCTTATAAAATACAACTAATATTTGGAGTGATCTTAGTTCTCATCAGTTTTTGGGATTTATTTGTCAAGAACTTGGTGACTTTGTAACCTCTAATTCATAAATTCCAATTTCCCTTGGAACATAAGAAGGATTACAAAAATAAGTAGTGCTACTAAGGAAAACCCTAGTGATTTTGTATAGTTATCACCTAAAAAATATAGGCCTAAAAAACTCCTCAGCACTAAAGATCCATATTTACTCCTCCACCTGGGATCCCATCTCATAATATGTAAAATACCCTCTAACCCCTCAAGAATATGGCTCATCCAAGGGGGTTTAGCTTCACAACCTTTAATTTTTGTATCCCATTATGTATAAATGTATAGAATGACATAACCACTGTAACCCTTAAAATTCTATCTTACTACATAGCTGAGAAACATGCCAACCCCATTAGTAAACTTAAATAAATAATCCTTCTCTACTTCATTCACCACATAAGTGAGATGGATGTCATAAAGAGGCTCTTGGATGCTTCCTAAAAAGGAAAATCCCTAACATTCTATGAAAGTATCCCTCTTAACACTTTAAAGACATCAAATAAATTTGGTGTTATCTTGGATAGGTAATTCTTAGAAAAAAGTGATCACCTATCACGTATGCAGTTGTAGAAACTAAAATTTGGTGATTATACTCTTTTAAATTTTTGTTAATGAAATTCTCTATTTCTCAAACAAGTGCATTCTACCCATTCTCATCCACTATATCCCGAGGTATCTTGTCTAGCTTATATTGTCACCTAAGATTGCACCCTTGTTGAATCTAATAGATTCAACACCATATTTTAACATGGGAATATGTCCATGGTGTGAGACCTTCTTCCTTAGGACACACCTCAAAAGAAGGCTGACTTCCTCTACCTATCTAACATAATGCTAACACTACTCCTAAGACAAGCTACTGATTTATAGGGGAAAAGGGGATGGAGGACTGCGTGAAATGAAAGTATGCTGAGGGATGATGATGATGTTATAAAAAAAGGGATCTCTCTCTATGAGGGGAAGAATAAAAATAAAATGTGAGATGAGATGTTAGATACATTCCACTAATAAAAACTATACAAACCATCTTATTTCACACATTTTAGATAGAATTGAATGAAGACATATGTAAATATAACCCACACACGACACACCCAAAATGTAAAGAGTGGTAAGAGACAATTAACACAAGTAAAGGGAAGACGTGAGTGATAATAACAATATTTTATTGATAAAAATATACAAAATGCATTACATCATTGGGGATGGCACCAAACACATTACATGTGACAAAATTAGAGGTTTATAACTCGTGAAATCTAGGCCACTTTTTTGACAAGGCAATTTTACAGTTGGGAGAGGATCCTTTACAAATGATATTAATTTTCCTCATAAATAGAAAAAAGAGAAGAGAGAGGGAGAAAATAAAATCACACTAGTAATGAAAAGAGCTAACCACCCGATGACCACAAAGTACCAATCAGGATTCCATGCTTATAGATGGGCATAGACGATAGAGGTTTCTTGAAAGGTGCTCTATTAGATAATCTAAAAATGTAGAATTTGTTGTATAGGATTTAATGTTGCTGGTTGGGAATGGTTTACACTTTTGAATTGAGTTAGGCATGGATTTGTTACAATCCATATGTTTTAGATGATGTTATGCCACCTTCTTTTAATTGTCTATGAATTTATGATATTTTCATTGTGATATGCAACCTTGTTTTGATTTCCATGGTGTTTTGCTACTATTAATATCTTTTAAATTATCCTAGGACTTGTTTCCTTTCTTCTCCTGATTTGTGACTATAATTTTACTTTATGTGACCTCTTCTTTTATCTCAAATCTTCTACTCAAGATTTCTATTTTACTTCGTTCTCCACTACATTTCTGTTGAGTCTGAATCTTTCACATAATAATTTGTTAAATGGATTTTAACTTTTCTTGCTTCGTAGAAACTCACTCCTTTATTAGGCAGGTTTCTATGATACGTGGATTCTCTTTGTTCTACAAATTTTAGTTTATTTCATGAAATTTCTTTGTTCTGTGACTTTACTTTGTTCTAAAGTCTTTCTTTGTTTTGTGGATTTTCTTTGTTCCACAATTTTTATTTATTGTGTTCAATTTATTTGTTGTGAAAATTTTCTTATACTTGAATCTTCTCTTCTTTGTTGTATTTCAACCTTGCAAAATTTTTTTCCAACAAAGTATTCTAGAATTCCCACAGTCAACTTTCTTTTTACTTCTTTTCATTATTATGTGGTTCTTTTTTATTTCTTCATTACATATATATCTACATCTTTTCATTTTTTCCATGGAACTACAAAACCCACAATACACTATGCTATTTAAGATCTGTGGAACACTAAGTTCGTTCTGACCTCTGTAGAACACTAACTTCCTTTTGAACTTCATGGAACACTAAGTTCCTCCATTATATGGATGTATTTTTTGAAGTTGCATGAGTCTATGAATATAATGAAGTTGTCAAAATAACATGGGTATTATTTTAGATAACTTGATTTCTCTTACATACTCATATGTTAAGATTTTTTTAGAATTGAATACATGAAACATATTAATAAATTCAACTTCTTAACTTCCAAAACTCATATTACATTTTTCCACTCTTAGGTCAAAATCAAATAGTAGGGACAAGAACATTATATGGTCCTAAACCTAATGCATGATCTTGACCTAGTTCATTTTGATCCCAAACTCCCTAATGCACATTATTCTTTGGGTCACTTACTTCATCCCAGTTGGAATTTCCAACTTAAATCACCTTTAGAAGAATATATAAATAAGTGAAACCCACCTCTTTTACCACCTAGCACAACCTAACACTCTTATGGACTCCTATTAGAAAAGATAGCAAAAAAAGGCACCAAAATCTCCCTACACTATGAAAATACCTCTACACATTCATTAGGGCAGCACTATCTATAGGTTTAAATATTCCCAATAGGTTTATGGACCTGATTCCCACACCTGTAAACACTTAAATTCACCCACTCAAGTAGATTACACAAGAGAGAAACTCAAGTCAAGCATTATCAAAGAAATGATGTCAAATTTGATCACAATACAACTAGATATCACATGCTAGGTAGATAATGGTGTGTCTTTTAATTCCTCTTCATAGTAGTGTTGACATCAGTGATGCACAGGGGTACTTGAACAATGGAAAAGTGACATGCAAGCATGTGAATCTAAAAGTACCTCTTCCTCGTACCCAACCTCCCGAGGTTGTGCCGAGATAACCGGTGAATGTGGAATATAAATGGATATAGACAAACTAATTGGGTAATCTTATATCCTCAATACGCAATAATGGAATCTATGAATCTAAGGCAAAGAAGGCCCTCTAAACCTAAATTAGTGTAATGGTTTGTTTGGATATAATAGTTGTTCTAAGGCTCCAATCAATATTGATCTCTACCAAGATCCTATTTGTTAGTTGTTGGATATGTGGGAAGTGACCTGTGGGAGCTTCGTATATATCCCCAGACAAGGTCATGAAAATGGTGGTAGGAGGCTTAGTGGATTTGTAGTGAACTATGGGTTCTTTTCTAGTCTAGTCCAGAAAATATTAGATTGATTGGCTTCTATATTTAATATGGAGAACTGTGTTATGATATCTGGCAGGAGTGGTGAGGATCTAAATACCATTGTTCATAAACCGGTATCAATACTTAACTGATTTGCAGGCTTGTTGGGTTATGGGACTTGGGGATCACAGCCATGAGTTCATGGTTGTTGTGGACCTGTTATGGTCATGTGAAGAATAAATTCCTTCTTCCGAATATCCACTAATCATATGCCTTTTAAGCCTCTATGTTTAGAACTAGAAGTTGTATAATTTTCTCAGAACACCTAACAGGTGTTCTGGTAACTTGAATGCGTAAGCTAGTATCTATGTCAACAAGGAGGTCTCCTACATCAGGTTGTTGAAATAAAGTATCATGACCAAATACTTGTTCTCTTTTGAATCCTTTTAGAGTCATTCAGATATTTTATCAAGGTAGTCTATAGTTAGGATGATTTGACGAAAATGTGTATGCCTTATCATCTTCGATATTTAACCCTCTCAGTTGTTCACTAATTACTTGTAGGTTTTCCATTGCTCGAAATACTTGTATCCTAAGGTCTTGATCTATATCAATTAATGTCGTGGGTAGGTTTGGTTGAGGCACTATTGGTTCAAATATATATTCTCTAGGCTCTCTAGGTCCTGTGATTGTCATGCAAAATGAGTCAACTTTTAACTAAGATTAATAAACTAATTATGAAATATATATCTACACTATGCATATATTCTTTTATTTTTGTATTTTTGATGAATTATTTTAATGAAATTAAAGAGCAGCTATTATAATATATTTAGAAAATGGACAACTAATCTAGTAGCAGAATTGAAACAAACAAAGTACCTTGGTGTGGCTATTTGCCTGTGTAGTTGTGATTTTATCCTAAATATCTAAGCAACTAATTATTTTAAATTAAAAGACTCTCAATCCTACCTTAGAAGTGAGGAATGAATCACAATTTCTTAGAAACTATCAATCCCCATAGCTTCCCTGGTGATATCGAGAGTGAGATTTTGACTGAAATAAAATAATTCACTAGTCTATTTGATACGTTGTAACTAGAACTTTGATAGCTCAAACCTGGCGTTTACATAAAAGTGGTAAATCAAGTTGTGTGTGACTTTGTCCCCTCAATGTGATCTCCTTGTTCCTTCTTGTTCTCATGAATCCAGAAAAGAATGTATATGATAGCATCAATAGAAGAAGGTATTTGAACAATGACATCTTTAGATATAGACCGAATACAATGCAAGTAGGAGAGGGATAAAGCAAGTGAATAGAGCTTGACTATGTAATTCCTAGTAGGATTGGTTGTGGGAATACAACACAAATACGCTGAGAGTTCTTGAAACTATCCTTTGTGATGAATAGAACCTGCAACTCTAATGGATTCCAATCTACAAATGAAACTACTTTACTCTAAACTGACTTGTATGGAACAAAAATGAAGCAAGGATGAAGCAAGAAGATCAAATGACCTCTAAAAAATAAAGGAAAACTAACAATAGGATCAAAACATGAAACTAATAGAATTCTAAACAAGAAATTCAAATACTGAGTGATTAAACAGAGAAGGAGAGGGGCCATTTGTTAGAAAACAAGTTGTCTATTTATAGCAAATGTATTTACCAGAGGATAAATCCCAATTGAACTCTTTTACTGTAAATAAAGGAAAACACTATTCACATGGCGCCCAAAACATAAATGCAAAGCAAAGTAGCTGAATAGTGTGGGTAGAAATTTAAGATTTACGTTTGATGCTATCGTTGCAAATTTCTGGAAAACACAAATAGGACCACCACCCTGTGTAGGGAAGTGGTTATGGGATGGCCGCCCTGTCCTGGGCAGTGGTCATGGGACCGCCGCCTAAGTAGGGTAGTGGTCTCGACAATGAAGACCAAAATGCAAGGAAAAAGGGGGCAAAGGGAAAAACAAAGCATGGAGAGGCTGAGCGAGGCATGTAGGATACAAACATATACTTGGAAAACTTTTCTATATTCCAAACACCTTGCAAAAAGACCTATATCATCATTGGGGTATGTGTAACATCTTTCCGGCAGTGCAGTACCCTACAATTTTGGTTACATACAGTACCCACAACCCAAATAATGTTTATTTTTTTATGGAATTATCCATGGATAGTTTTGAAGGAATGATAAGATTACTTAGAGACCATCATATTATGATTAAGAGTGACCAATAGACATTAAAAAAGTACATACAAAAAGTGACAAACATAGAAAGGTATAGACCCTAGTTTTGAGTAGGTGTAAAACCATATAAAGAGGTCAAGATAGTACAATCATTATTCCCCCTATTATATGGTCCTACCTGAGGATATATTTACCCCACATTTTTATTTTTGAAACACTATCAAGTCCAAAAACCTTTGTTCCAACATCCAGATCACCTAGATCAACCCATAATCACTTTTAATTAGCTATGTGTACTCAATCCCATGTATTTACAGAATTGTTTACATTTGTTACAAATATTAATGTGTTATTCTGATATTAATGGTTAATGTTGTAAATTAATTTTTCATAATAACCCCTTGTAACATTTATTTGATTCCTTATTTGATAATAGTTATAAAACCCTAATCAAAGTCAAACAGGGTGAAAAAAATTGGTGGACCAAAAATTTGAACTAAAAAATTGTACTCTTTAAACCCTTGGAGTTTCTATTTCTCATTGAATCATCATGTTGTTGCCTTGAAATTTTTATGATATCTCTTCTAAGGAAAAATATCCACATTCACATGGTGGTATGGGATACTATTCCTCTAACTAGGTCCATACTCATACTCTACATATGAATTGATTTCCTTCATCTGATCTCACATGTTATATGAATGACACGACTTCCACTAATTTTGGTATACAATCCGAGGTCATTCTTGTTACTACTAATCACCCACCATATTATCATTATACCCTATTAAACCCTACAATAAGTGTGGTGATCACAATATATAATAAGTAATGTATTGGGGCAACCCCACCTTTTCCTCTCCCACTAGATAATCCTATACCCAAAACTATTGTCCCATATAAGGGGTATTATTTATTAGAACAAATTAGTAGCACACATAGAAATATATCTGTCTTAGAGATGCTTCAAAAGTGCATATTTACAAAGACATATTACAAGAGACCTTACATTCTTTCACTTTAGCCAATGATACTCATCCAACTTCCTTTTCTTCTCTTATGGATAGATTTAAGGAACTTGATAAGGCCATTACTTGGTCCCATATGATACCCTTCCAATATTCATATGGAAAAAATCCCACCCTTATTTATTATAACACACATCAAAGCATTCTTGATCAAGTGGGTTTTGATAGACAATGGATTCAGTCTTAACGTATGTCTTAAATCACTACTCATCAAAAAGGATATTTCTCCTCTTATAATTAATCATGACATTACTACCATGCAAGGTTTTAACGATGGTACATGCTCAACATTAGGAATTATTACTTTTCATTTTATAGTTGGATATAAAATGACACCTAACACATTCCATATCATGGATATTAATCTTCAAATATAATTTACTTTTAGGTTACCCACAAATTCATGATATGCAAGTTATTTTATATACTTTCCATTATTGTGTTAAATTTATGCACACTAAATTTGAGCATATGGTGTTTGTTGATCTAGACCATTATCAATATTGAAAATTTGATATGTCTAATTCATAGGTCCCTTTTCCACTCTCCCATCGCAACCTATTCCCGTGGATAAAAAATATACATATTTTTTGGGTGAATCTAGTAATAGTTCTGAGCCTCACACACCTCCTCACACTAAGGAACTTATATATGTTACTTACATGACACCTATTGGTGCTCAATTTGATCTTGCCCCGTTTGTTCTAAAAATTTCCCAATCTTTCTGGTTCTTCGTATTTTCTATCTCCCTGAATATATGCATACAAATTTTATCTTTAACATGGTGTTATTGTAAATCCTTCTCTATGGTCTTTGATTATTGTCAAGCCATGAATTATTTGCAATTTCTTTGTTCTTAAAGAAAGATTCAATTCTAGGTGCAAATGGTGAAGTTCCCCTGCATATTATTGTTCGACGAGTGTATTTTCCTTATCAAAATTTATCTCTAACATCTATAGATACGTGTTCATTCTTGATTGGATGCGGCCTGACGGGTCTTTTTGGTGAAATTTTCTAGTTTTGTCTCATTTGCAAAAAATACCAAATTGGCCCCGCAGCCACGATAGCATCTAATTGGTTAATCAATAAATATAAAGTGGTAGGGAAAAATTCTTACTTTGATCCTAAAGAAGGACACGTGATATGTTTTCAAGAAAAAGGCAGGAAGGTGGGTCGGTGGAACATTTTGAATATTTTTGCCTTTTTGTACAAAGGAGAAAAGTTATGAAATAACCCGCAACTCCGCTGGGGCCGACATAAAAAATTAGAAGGAGGGAGGCGGGCTGCCAAGGCATTTTGAAGATTTTTTCCTTTATGTGAAAAAGGAGCAAAGTTATAAATTGATCCACGTACCCGAAGGGGATAGAGTGATGTCACATGTTTGAGTCAGCATTTGAAAAGTCAAATCGGGAGGGTGGAGCACCAAGAGAAATTTGGAAATTTTTCCTTTTTGTTAAAAAGGATAAAATTGCATAAATGACCCACGAATCCATCAAAGGCCTAAATTAAGCCACATGTTGAGCACATATTTCAAAGTTGGAGGGGTGGGGAAAAATGTGAAAATTGTGTAGTTTCTCCAAAAGTCATAAAATGGAGAAGGCACCCCCAGGCCCATTTCGGCTCTAATCTTCTACGTGGACAACTCTATTTTAATGTTGTGAAAGGGTAGAATCAACGGTTTGGTGCGATGCATCTGGTTTTTCCACCATTAACATTCCATGACTTTAGAGGATGTAAATACACATCATTCTTCATGGTGAATATGAATGATTTCTTATTGTTTCTATCAGAAAAGTGCAATTAAAGTGTTGTGGAGCTCAAATTTTTGAATCTGAGGAAGTGCAAGAGTTGATATTTTGAAACAGAGTTACTCGGGCACCTACAGAAAATGAATTGCTAGATCCAGTAGAGGAAAAAATGAGGAGAAGGAAACTATAGGTGTAAATGATGAAAAACATGTTTCTAGAAGAGATGACTAGATGCCCCAGTTAAAACAATAATGGAAATATCTGAAATGATTCACCTTTTGAACACCTGAAAACTTTTTTTTGTAAACCTATTAAACATCACTTTCTAGAAATCATGATCAAATATGTAACAAACAAATATTCCTCAAATATTCTTTAGTTCAGGGGGAAGATTTAATGTAAATGAGTGCTATAAAAGGCATGAGTTAGTCATGCAAATGGTCGGGGGTTGAATTCTTATGAGAAAATTTTAGAAAGCCCATCTTCCTAAGAGACCATATAAGAAACCTGTTAATCTCTTATGTTTTAGATTTGATCATTTCAAGTTGGTTGCAAGTGTGCACACATTGACAAGCTCTGAGATTGTTCAAGAAACCTTCCCCTTCTAATGAATCTAATCAACTTCGAATTAATCTACGTTAATCTTGGGAAAATTTATGTCTGCTTTATTTCAGAATGTCTACAAATAGTATTTCTTGTTCATATTGTAATCTTATATTATAATCTCTCTGAATCACACAAGATCTCATCCCTTTGATGGTTTAGTGGCATTTTCAATTTCATTATGAGAATATCCTTCATCTGGTAATGAAATAAACAATTCAAAATCACTTTACTCTCATTTGTTAATAGAGGTTGTTTGTAAGTCTTTGAGTGTATCTTAGGCATGATGAACCGGAGATTGATAATGTTTAATTGATCCTTTTAACTCAAGCCTTCATGTTAAATTCTTGGATTTTTTGTGAAACCATACAAATCTGGGCCTCTATTGATGTGCACCTTATGGTTGAAGGAATATTTTATCTATTCTGAAGCATCATGTCATTTAGGTTTCCAATTGTTGTGAAGGTTCTCAAAGATCTGGAAAAATCAAGTTTATCCTACTTAATCTCCCACCAAAAATTATTCAAAAACAATGAATCCTACCTGAACTACCCCTATTTTCCCTTTATGTCCACAAATGAATAAATTATACTGCCAAAATATGTAGAAGAAATCAATATTCCATAATGTCTTTAGTAACCTCAACCTTATTTATAA
The DNA here is from genome assembly GCA_019776745.2 of Taxus chinensis. Taxonomy (NCBI): domain Eukaryota; kingdom Viridiplantae; phylum Streptophyta; class Pinopsida; order Cupressales; family Taxaceae; genus Taxus; species Taxus chinensis. The sequence goes on from CM034154.1 coordinate 328,370,562, forward strand.
AATATCACCATTCTTTAGAAGTGAAAACTCGTGAGAGTTAAATTTTGGTGCATTGATCACATTTTCTCAAGGTTTCCTTTCAAATTTGTGCAAATAAGTATATCTTCATTCTCCTTCACCAACAGAGGTTACAAAATGGTTCCTCTCACCTTGGTTGAAATAATAACCTAAAGTAGTGAGGATAGATCAAATCCTTTTAAAGGTGCTATCCATTTCTCCAACATCTGAGTGACAAAGAGCCAACTGAATCACCTCCCAGGCTACAAAATGACATACATGATGATTTATCTATCTCTAGGATTCTTTTTAAATCTATGATGATGCTCACCTTGCAAAGGAGAATCAATTTGGATACCAACAACACCTCCTTCATCATTTACTTTACCACCAATTCTTGATATTAATATCTTAGACAATGCTACTTAGTTTCATAATACACACAACTTTACTATTGAAAATTATGATGAAACAATTGCACTGATAGATGAAAACTTGGATAAACTCAATTTTAATCATATTGATGAAGACAATTCTATGTTTCATTCTCTTTTTATTTCCACTTTCCCCGAACATTATAAACTTCTAGACACTACCTTCGGTACTACCGATTCTACCTCTCCTGATCATATCACTTATCCTAATTCTCATCTAGATCCTATGAATAATGTAATTCATACTGTCGAGGCTTCCCACATATCACTTCTATTACAATTCCTACTCATCTACAAACACCACATGAGTTTCTTCCTATCTTGATTAACTAAGTATTTCTCTTTCTACCTTTTAAGTGACATCATTCATTAAGAATCTTTCTCAACGGCCTAGTCCTCACTTCTATACCTACCATTGCATTTATAGACAAGATACAAATCATTTTCAACCCTAAAAAGAAAAAATTAAAAATCTTAAAGCAAATGAACATGTTATTATATTATACAATGAATCTCCACCTTCCACTCAGGTACCTCACTTTTATACTTATACTAGAAAAAATTATATTCACAACTCGTATTGGACTCACTCCCCCTTGCATCTCAATACAAATAAATATATCTATACTTATGAGGAGTCAGGTCACACCATGTTGAGGGTATGGCCTACCCTCCTACTTTATGCACTGCCTTTAACTAGGGTGAGAAGACAAATTTTGTAGTTTGTATTTGTGAGTAGGGTGGATGTATCAGTAATATTTGGCACTCCTTTTTAAAGTAATTGAAAAATAGCTCTGGGAAGACATGGTCAATTCAACAAAGGCTAACTCTCATGAGTTGTCACTTCTAGACAATGCAAATTTTTTCCTAAACAAATCTCAAACTCTTAAAGATAGTATAGAGCCAACTTGCTTTAGCATGTTTTTGGCTTTAATGACGAAAGTATGGGTAGTTCTGGTAGGATTAGTTAGTTTTGGTTATGTTTGATTGTGAAATTAAATAACATAAAGTTGATTATACCAGATTTCAAGGAAATTTTAAAAAATGTTCGTAGATCTACCAAGTGCAAGACAAATACACATCAAATAGCTCACAATGAACCTTCAACCAGAATATCTACACTCACAGAAGCCCAAGAATGCATGGTTTCACACAATATTTAAGAATTAAAAAAAAAAATCATGCTAAAGACTTAATAAAACATCATAGAATCACAATTTATCAAGCCTAAGATACACTCAAAAGGATTACAAGCAACATTTAACAAAGTGGAGACATAATGACTTAAAAATTTCTTATTACACAAATGAAACGAAACCTCTTCTTAACAGTGCAATTGTAATTTCTAGAATGCTACAAGAATGATAAAGTTCTGTTTGACTTAAAGGATCTCTAAAATAAGATTGTAATGTGAGCATGAATAACTATTTTAAAGTATTTCATCTTGACTACAGATACAACAATGCTTATGATTAACACAATTAATTCAAGGCTCATCAAATTTATTAGTAAGGGAAAGTAAATCTATAGTCTCAATGCTTGTTAATGGTTGTACACTTGCAACCATCTTGACATGATCTAAATTTAAGACTAAAAGAAAATAACAGGTTTCTTATATGAGTTCACTGGAAACTGGTTTTGTCTCAGTTTTCCTTTCTCTTCTAAAACTTTAGAAAATTTAATCCCCCTCTCTTCTGCGAGAGTATTCTCATCACATTTATACAATTTCATTCACTCATTTTATTTCCAATTTTCCCCCAAAAAGAATGAATCTTCAAGGGAATATTCCCCTCTACAGCATATAATTTATTCTATGTTATTCTCATGAAGATTCCTTGTCAAATGTTTCCATGTGTGAGAACTATGAGCCTTTCATGTTTTTTCTCTGTTTACATATGACTGGGATGCCATGTCATCAATTTTGGCCATTTATTTAATTATTATTTTTCACTTGGTGACTGGATATATGTTTTTTATGATTTTTAAGCACATCTAGGTGATTTGATTTGACATATCCTCTCATTTACTTTTACAAAATCTATTTTGTATGTTGTGTATTTCTTTTCATTCCTTTCTCGGTTATTTATCACACATGGTTCTTGTCAAATCATATAAATCACCATTTTCTTCTCAAATGCCAATTCATTTAACCTTTATTTTACTCTTGCAAATATATTATTGGGATCTCTGAAGCAAGTTTACCATGATTGCACCTAGATAAGCTCACTCACGTCGAATTTCCTATAAAAACACACCATTTAATTCATCATTTCATAGTTTCTTCTTTTTCATATAGGAATTTTGAAGAATTTCATTTGTATCATGGCAGTGGAAGCAATAACGCCTAGTTTGAAATAAATATCTAGTGAAAAATTACATTCCATTTTTGATTTATCAGGTCTAGATGAAGCATTTGTGAAGATGTTTTTTAAAATTACTAACCTTGAGGATTACACTGGGCCCTTGACACCTCCAAAAGTTTTAGATACATTATTTAAGAGACTTTTCAAGATAAGTATCATGTTCTCTACCTTTTAGATCATGTAATTTTAATTTTTCAGGCTTGAACTTAAGAGAACTCCCGAGTCACATATGAAATTTTGGCTTGTGAGAAGGCCTAATGTATATAGTATTAGAAAACATGTGTGCCCATTAATTTTCAATGAGGCATTTTTTATGAAATAAATCCCTCTAGAGTCATATGTGCTTGATGGAGAGCTTTCGTAGGAAATAATTCCTTCCCTCTATCACCAATTAAATGAATTGGAGAAGCGTGTTTTAGTCTTGGAGGAAAAAAATCAGTGAGTACACCACTTCTAGCTAGGGACATATAAACATGGGCTAGGAAAATAAAATTAGTGAAGAAACTTCCTCTTTTTAGTGGGTATTTTATAAATGAGCTTGTGGTATTGGATGCCTAAAGTTTCTTGTTATTGTCCCCTTTTTTGTAATATAACTCTTGAGGATATATATAATCTTTCTTTTCATGGGCCAGGGCCTCTATAGATGCCCATATTGGCTTTTTCAAAATACAGAAATTACAAACATCTCATTAGTTTATATTCTTTTATAATGGACATAAAATTTCATCTAAGAAATATAAAAATCTAATGCATTGCATCAAATTAAAATCTATATTAGAGAATAACAAGTTTTTTTTAAGTACTATTAATCCTTCATGAATCAATAGTATCAAATGAAACATAAACTACAAATGAAATATGAAAAGAAGATTAATTTTTAAGAATGAAAAACCTAATATTTTTCATCATCTTTCATGTCTGCATCCTTTTCTTCTTCAACTTCCTCTCATGTTTCTTCTTCTTCTAGCACCCTTATTACATATGCATCATATCTTCGAAAGAGATCATTGATTTCTTCTACATCTAGCCCTATATGGTATTGGAAAATAAATGTTTGTCTTGCTATTGCACTCACACATAGGCCCATTTTCTTCTTGTATTCTAATGGCTTGGATCTTAACTCTAAAATTTTGGTCTCAATTTCCTCATTACTTTAATAACTTCATAAGAAAAGTCATATTTCTGAATGCTTTTCTCAGAAGAACTAAACCAAAATTCATCCTTTAGATCACCATATCTTCTCCTGGATTTATCAAAAACTATATTTTCAAGTTTAAAATCAATAGCATTTAAGGTATCATCACTTCATTTACTCCTGGCTTCTTTCTTTTCTTTATTTCCATTTAAAACTTCCACATTGATACCTACTAATTCCTCCATAGCATGCCAAGTTCCCTTGAATTCCTAAAGCACAATACCTTATTTTTCAACCAATTCATCAATAAGTTGAGTTATATGATTTAACTTTGGAAAAATTCCTTCAAAGTAGAAGATTTCATTATCACACTACTCAATTAGGTCATTAATTTCATCAAGCCTATTCTTGAGCTCTTCATACTTTGTCCTGGATTCTTCAATTACTTATTTCCCACTTTTTGTCAACTTCTCAATCCATGTGTCCACAACCTAAATTTTCTTAACAACCTTATCAATATTTTCCATTCCTTTAGGGGTATTGGTAGAGGTACTTGCTTGATTTTGAATAGACTACCCAATTAATTGTTGTAGACTAGAGCTCAAAGCTTTGACTTGTTCTTTCAATTATTTCTTAGTTATCCTATCCTCATCCAACTTTTGCAACAAGTCACTTATAACCTCTGATACTCCCTATTTCCATTAATCTCTTGAAGGATTTCCTAAGGGAATACGTTCGACATTATAATCATTGACTCTTATATTTTATCTTGTCTTTCCCTCATGAGGGATTGCCACTTCTAAAGTTTTAGATCCCATTGGATCAGTATGAATTTTGGTGAGAACTCTATCCATTTTTGAGGTTCTTACTAGTTTTAAGAAAGATAGAGATGTGAGATATATAGCCTTCATAGGGACAATTTCCTCTTCTTCTTTTGAGATCAACTCTCCTATCCATCCTTTTGTAAGAGTGGTCCCGAATTTTGTTTCATGTAACTCTTGTTGGAATTTATTGGGGACAATAACCAACTAATCAGACACCTCTTGTAACTCTTATAATGATGATTATTCTTTCTTTTCCTATTCAGCTCCCATAATTATCTCTTTGGTCACACTTTGTACTGACACTTCCCCTAATTATTTTCCTACTTGATCTTGAGTTTGGGGATGACTAATGTCCTTCATAATTACATCAGTGATTGCAATTTTTTATTTCTTTATTTTTTCAGGTGATGCAATATTAACCTCAACATTTTCCTTGGGATTTTCTTGATTTGATACTTCTCTTGCAACCATTTCCTTTCCTTCCATGATTTACAATTCTTTTGGAGGTTTTTGAACTAACACGTTATCCTCTTTTTTTTTCTATTGACACCTCATGTTGAAACATGTGGGTTGGATTGCAATTATTGGCTCTTAAAATTTACCAAATATTTTACATCCACACTATCAAAAATCTTATCCTCAACAATTGCATTGTGTGTAACCTCTACTATCTTTTTATCTATATATTTTCCTGTTTGAAATGGTTCACTATCCTTAGTGACCACGAATTCATGGGAAATATTTTTCTCAATTAACACGTTTGTGTCTACACTCTTTCCACTAGGTACTTATATTTTGTTTAATTATGTAACTGCTTGGTCTACAAAAAATATTTCTGATGACTGAACCTTAATTTTAGTAGTTGGCACATGAGTAGTTTTTTCTACCTCTTCACTCATTTGAAGATCACTTACATTTTTTATTGTTGGTTCATTAATAAACATGTCAAATGCATCTAGTGTGAAAAAATCATCACCAATATCAACATCCACTATCTCTACCTGAATCTTTGTTGACTCTTGCAATTGTTCTAATGAAGGTGCACTAACACTTTCAACTGACATGGCTTCATAATTTTTCACACCTTGATTCAAAAGATAACTATATATTGGATCAGCTAAGACATTACCTTGAATTATTTGTTCTCGAGTGCTTCCAATTATTACTCCCTCTGAAGAAAAATATGAAAATGAAGGATTGATGCTGCATGTTGTACTTGAGAAACATCAGTTCCTTCATGTTTTGGGGGATCAATCACCACATCCCAATGCTTATGTTTCTTGTGTGTGTTAGGATGAGGGGTGAAAAGGTATATTCACCTTCTAAATTGAATGTTAGGTTAACATACATTAATAAGTGGAAATATAAATGTGCACACCATAATAAACATAAAAAAAATTACATAGTGACACTGTATGTAATGTGGAAAACCTTTAAATGGGTAAAAAAACGTAGAAGAATAATCCATAGATAGAGAAAAATTTTACAATCTAGTCTAGTAACTCCTCCCTCACTTATACTCCATGTATTTACCCAGAATCCAAATGATTCATGTGATTTTGAATATGACCTAAATCCATATTTAAATAACCCGAAGGGTTATGTCCATATTAAGTGTCGAGGAACACCCAATTTAATATATAGCTATAAAATTAATAACTAACATATCTAATATAAAGTTTATATGTAAATAATAAGAATATAAACTACTCTATATTATTTAACTATAAACTAAATATGATGATGCAATTAATATTATAGTTCTAACACTCCCCCTTAATATTAAGTGGGGATCCATATGCCAACAATACCTGATTGTACAACAATATTTAAAAATCCATAAACCTTAAAAGTTTAATCTAGCACATGTACTTTTGAAGGAATTATAACACCTTGATCATGCTCAACTTACCTTTTGGTACAAAAGGATTTGGAATCTGTAAATCAGACATATGATTTAGGCTAAGCATGATTTGTGAGAGTAAGTATCATTGTTTCTCATGGAAATATTCTTGTACCACATAATTAGGATCCTTTTATAACACAAGGACCTCATTTACAAACAGATGCACACTGGACTGTATTTTTCCCGTAAACTATATCACTTTACTTTAGATCATATAAGATATTTTACAATGCTTTTAAATCAGAGTAGATGTATATAGGAGGAGTCAATCAACTAGCTGGCCATTAGGAGGTGATATTACATGCACACTCCTCCTTAATGGAAACTCTGAAAGGCCAAGCATTGCAAAAAATTGCAGTATTTTATAGTACATAATGGACTGTAAACATATATGCAATATAAGCTTGAGTCTTATAGAACTAGAGATATCTATCACTACAAAGAACCTTCTCTCAGATAACATGATTCATTATTTTATGTTGTACTAGATTCTTTAGAAAGAGTAATACAACTATGACCACCACATAGAAGAGGAATTCTTCTTTTAGCATCCATATGTATCTCTTCCAATAGCTTCTTCAGGCACATGGCTTATTTGTTTCTTCCATTATACTTCACTACCTTAGTAGAACAAATGGAGACTGTTGGTTTCTTTTGTTGTTTTAAGTAATTTTTCTTGCACCAAAAAAATTGAACACATATCCAGTATATTTTATATCTAACACATCATCAACATGGTTAGAGTCATAACATCCATATAGACATCATAATAAGCATATAAATATAAATCATTATTGATTTCACTTTTGACCATCAGTAAAAGTTAAACACTAGTTGTATAATAACTAACATAACAATATGCATAACTATCCATGTAAATTTTTTTTGAAAACATTCAACATACTATTCATGTAGAATATATATTAAATGCAATCAGTATTGGACATCTCAAATACAAACACAAAGGCATCCCAAATTGTCTTTTGATATTAAAATAATAATATTTTAGTTTCGCATACTAATAAATATTTTTTTAACATATATATCTTGTACTATTTTATTTTAAGCCTTTAAAAATAAGATAATACTTATTAGATAATATATCTAAATAGATAATTAAATCATTCAATAATAATCACAATATTCACTGAAAACATAATCCACTAATTGTGGATACTTCTCATAGAGTTTTCTTCAAAAGATGACATGTAAGCACATTTAAATACATTCCATAAGCTTATATATGTCATAAAGGATCATTTTTTCATGCAAAAATATGAACAAAGTTCTATTTTTTTAATAAACTATTAGAAAATGAAGCAAAATTTTAAAATACATATAATCCATTTTTTCTATATTTTTAGTTGTAGCTATTTCTAGTTTATTTTTACTAACTCATTTGAGTTGATTATGGAAAAAATAAAAAAACAACTCGTTTTTCCAACAGTTTAGAAAATACACTTTTTATTTAGAAATAATTTATAAAGCTATTATATTAGCACTATGATTATTCTCATTATCATCATCATTATCTTGATTTTGATCCGATTTATTCCATCTCTGATTGTTTAAATTTGAATTTTTTTTAAATTTACAAACCTCTATTTTATGTCCAAATTTCCCACAGTTATGACATTTACCATCAAAAATATCTTTTAAGTTTCATAATTTCTTTTTTTTATTAGAATTTTTAAAAGTTGATTATTGATTCTTGTTAATCCTAGAAGGTTTACCTTTTTCTTTCTGAGAAAGAAGTAATTTTGTGGAATTTTATTTTGAGTCAAAATTAGTCACAACATGCTCTTCCTGAACTAGGAGATTACTAAGGGTTTGAAAATTTGGAATGTCTTGTTCGGATTGATATTTTGAATTCAAAATTGAGATGAAATTTCTAAATTTTTCACGAATATTTAATTGGATAATAAAATAGATCAATTTATCATGAATCAAATTACTACCACATCCATCTAATTGTGACTTAATATTTTTTATTTTTGCTAAATAATTAATCACTTTTTCATCTCCCTTCATGGGAGTTTTCATAAGCTCTAAAACCAATTTAATAATTTTTGATAAATGCGTACCTTTATGCATAGACTCTAATTGTGTCCAAGCTTTACTAGGAATCTCTAGATTTCTTATATGAAGCATAAAATCATCATGTATGCTTCACAAGATAATTGAAATCACCTCTTGTACTTTTTGTTGATATGTGGTGACATTATCAATAGTTACATGTCTTCCGGTAGGAGCTCTATCTTTTCCATTTACAACTACTCACAGTTTGCGAGCCATGAATTCTTTTTTCAATTGAATCTTCCAAATGTTGTAGTTGTTTCCATTCAACATCTGAGATTTATCAATTGAAAATTGATTAGACCCCATTTGTGAATAAAATATAGATAAAAAACAATTAATAAACAAGGTTTAAAAGAAGAGATTTTATAGAAATTCCCCCTGTCATATTTTAGTCCTCGTAATCAAACACGATCAATTTATGCCCAAAATGAAGGTCCTGATAATTGAACAATCTATACATGAATACGTTAGAATGATATTAAAATTAAATCGAAATGTGAGTGACTTTTTTATTTTTTTAGTTTTCTATCCAAACGAAAACGATGATTTAGTCATCGTGTTTCAAGATCATTATTTCATAAATAATTTATATAATTAAACTAATTACATTTCCATAGTGCAAACTAAATAGAACTAAATTCTATTTTGAATTTAAAAGCCAAGAAAAATTAATTAAAAAAAATATAGGGGAAAAAATTTGGAACTAGGCCAATTTAATTTGTTATACATTACTTTCCAAATTCCACAGTGGTCCTCTAAACTGTCGAATAAACATGATCGCAACCATAGTAGGCATGCTTAATACTCAGGATTATAAAGTCTTTAAAATACCATAGTGTCCTCAATGTGGGAAAAATATTTTTCCAATCCAAAAAAGTATGGCCATGGGTCCACTTTGTTTTAATATAAATTAGTTAAAAAGCAGCCCAAAAAAAGGCTTTAAAATAAAAATTTAAATATAATTAAAACATGTTACCATGTTACATGTACAACACATAAGGGGGAAATGGATTAGATGGGGTAGATTAGGCTTATAACATACAACATGTATGATGTTTTATTGATTTATAACGTGACCACATATACCTAGCATATTCTTATACTATACTATTACATTAAAGTTTTAATTCTTAGAAAATATTTAGAAATCCTCCACTATATCATATGAAAATTTATAGGAAGGTTTTAAATTCAACTGTTTTCATAAAATAAGTATTTCCCAATCAAATCCATATACATATATTAGGAAATATAATATCAATTATGTTTATTACACCTGGTCATACTTATATGTTATTTTTATAACTAAGTATTCTCATGCTATATTTAGTATTTTATGTTAATTTATAAAGTTTTAAACAAAGGGTTATAAATAAATGGGGCCACCCCACTTTAATAAACATATTAAGTTATGTTTAAGTTTCATTATAATTTAGGTTTATATAACCCATATATATATAATTAATTTATATATATAGTTATATGTATATAGTTGTATGGATATAACAACTATATTTTATAAACTATGAAAACTATATAAATATTTTAATAGATTATACATACAAAAAAAAAGTAAAATAGGGTTTCCCATTTTAAATTGTAAAAATAATATTACGAGGAGATAATGGTTTTTACATGACCAATGAAAAAAATTAAATGACCTATTTTCTCAAATTTTGTCTCATGCATTCTTTGATTTTCACTTAGAATTTTACTTTTGATTTCTTGAATTCTTGCATACCATAGAAAATGCATAAAATGTTTTGAATATATTTAATAACCATTACCTTGTTTTTTCAGGGCCAGGTAATTCATAAAGTTGAATTCTTTTTACCCAGTTGAAAATCCACAATGCCTTTTCGCTCCTGCAATAATTATCCAACCAACTATGCAGAACGGGAAGGGGGAATTAAATAATATTTCAAATATTTCAAATACCTTTCCAACCATTATGTCCTTAGGCTACATTAGGATTATATTTAATTTATTAAACCTGCTCTGATACCATGTTAGGACGAGGGGTGAAAAGGTATATTTACTAACTAAATTAAATGTTAGGTTAACATACATTAATAAGTGGAAATATAAAAATACACACCATAATAAAAATAAAACCAATTACATAGTGACATCGTATGTAACGTGGAAAACCCGTAAATGGATAAAAAACCACGAAAGAACAATCCACTATAGAGAAACATTTTACAATCTAGTCCAGTAACTCCTCCCTCACTTATACTCCATGAATTTATCTGGAATTCAAATGACTCATGTGATTTTGAATATGACCTAAATCCATATTTAAATAACCCAAATGGTTATGTCCATATTAAATGACGGGGCACACCTAATTTAATATATAGTTAGTTAATTAATATATAACAAACCTAATCTAAAGTTTATATTTAAATAATAAGAATATAAACTATTCGATATTATTTAAATATAAACTAAATAATATGATGCACTTAATAATATAGTTCTAATAGTGTGTATGAGCACCTTCCCTTACCATAATTTGGTCATACACAATTTTGTGTCTCTTGTGTGCCCTTTCAAACTTCTTAAGGTTTGGTGTTGCTATCTTTTATTCACCATATTGCTTAGGTTGTGCATGGCCACTTGCTCTATCCCCTCTCATTAATTTATCAAAAATTTGGGGTTTTGGAAAAACATTTGGAGGAGTCCTATAGGTAGTCATACCATTTCCTTTTGATTGTAGTGGAACTGCAAAAGTGATACTAGAATTTTAGGATAAATTCTTTAGTTTTCTGCTTTAGAGCAAACATAGAAATACCAATCCCATTAGTAGTATAAATCCATTCATTTACAAGTATTGAAGTAGGCATTTTTGAAGGTGACTAAGGAGATTTTTCTCCCAAGGAATCCATTCTGTTAGCTCCTTATTTTATGGGAGGAAGGTCATCTTTCAATTTTCCCAAATTCTTGAACTTATAAAGAATAATTGTACTTTGAATTGATAAATCAATGTTTTTCTTTGTTAGCCAATTTAATGTTCTTCTATTTACATAAGTTATTTAAGCATACAAGTCATTTGAATCCTCTTCATTCCATTTCAAGAGGACCATTGGTTTTCCCCTCCACCTTTTGATCAAGATAGTATTGACTCATAGTATGTGGATCATCCAAAATTACCTCAGGGATAACAACAATCTTAAAGTATATAATTTGAATGAGGGTCATTCTTGAGAAGTCTCTTAGCCTGATCTCCTCCTCATCTATGCAATTCCTTCAATAGTCCTCAAATTGAGACTCATGTTCAAAAGTGTTTGCAAGATTGTTGAATACCCACCTAATGTCATTGTTGGCCCTTAGCTCAAACCTTTCCATATCAAACCTTTTCATATCATATTCCATCAATTTGGACTTTATAATTGAAGGGTAGGAGTACCTTCCAATATTGAAGGGGATCTTGATATTTGTCTTGTGTTTTCCATCAAAGAATTTGTAAACTGGTGTCAATTGTCTCACCAATTCACATAACCCCATTTTGTCATCTAAATATCTAAGTAGCTTACATGGTTTTCCTTCAAATCTAATAAAATTGATGTATGTAAACTTCTTGTACTAAATGAAATAACATCCATACTCAATGATTACTTGTCTAGCCTCCTAATAATTCATGTATTATTCCCATTCTGGTTTGAATAAGCATATGATTGGTGCAAAGAAGGCATCATTAACAAATCTCAAATTCTCTTTCTAATTACCCAGCTATAATTGAGGGAAGATCTTATGTATTTGGAATTTTTAAAAGTTAGCACATGGCACAATGTAACAAACTGTTACACCAAAACCTCGAGGCATTAGTGAAATCCATACATGAGGATCATAACATCCCACCATGCTTCCAAAGAGCCCAACTCCGGCTGGGTTTGTGCCCGCACTCCCATATGTATAAGCCCCACTTCATCTATGTTTAGGCGCCCCACGGCCCCCGGCTACACGACATAACCAACCGAGCGGGATTCAAACACAGGTGGTTGCTCTGATAAAAAATTTAATGAACCGTTACACCAAAACCTCAAGGCATTATTGATATCCACACATGAGGATCATACCACACAAGGCCAGGGAATCACCTATGGCTTGCAATATTATAAATTAAGTAGGTCCTCATGTAAAATTCCAGTTCTTCAGTGTCACCCGTCTGAATTTATGTTGTCAATGGTATCATGTGGTCATGAAGTGCTTCTATAATGAAGGTTTCCCAACAAATTTTCCCCTTCTTATCCAAAACTATCCACATATAGGTACATATCCACTCCTTTAATTCATTCATTGTCTGTAATCCAACCATTCAACTCAACAATACAATCACATCTTTTGTTTCCTCCATGAATTGTGCCCTAAAAAGTCTTTTAGGGATTTGAGTGGTTGCTTTCTTGTCTATGAAAAGTAATTTGGTATTTATAAGCTGAGCATATTCATTTTTCTTAGCTTCATAATCTTGTAGGGATAAGTCGATACCCGGGTTATTGGATTTATAATTACATGAAATTTTAACATTATCCTGATGACTACGGGTGTCATAGTTAATATAGCTTCACCACTTCCATCCAGTACTTCCCTCTTCTCTAGATCATAGTTCATGAAAAAGAGTCTCACTAGTTATGGGTAGTGTACTGAGGGTGAAATAGAACCAAATAAAGTAATATTACTGGCTTGAATCACTTCCAGTAATTCACTCTTATTTGGGATATTGAATATTTGCAAGAATTCATCTAGGTTAGCATTCATCAAATTTGTATCCATGATTTTTTCTAGATTACTAGTGATTCCAAAAGTAACAGGAAAACCCAACGACATGGTCTTCATCTTTAATGCCCTATTTTTACTTAAAATTTCCTTGAAAATGAATAAGACTATAGGATTATCTTTCTTCTTACCAATTTTATGGTGAATATCCATGTAATTCAACTTGGGTTCGAAGGATTTTAAATCTCTAGTTCTCTATTCATGTTCCAAAATCAATTTCACGTTGTTCCTAAATAATTTTTTCTAACAATGGCGTCCAGATCTCAACAAACTATGGAAAAAAATATCAACACATTCGAAGACTTCAAAATTCCCCCTTGATTTACGTGAAAACAAATTAATGGCAGAACTCGTTAATATATTGCATCATGTCCCTTCATTTCACTTTTACCAATTTTAAATATGAGTCATCCACATGGAATATCTTTGTGCAATGTGGGTTCCAGGAAACTTTTTGCACTTTTACATCTTGTTTTAAGTGTAGACATGTTTAGTTATTTGACTTGATCGCTTTCCCTTGAATTCCATCTTGATTTTGGCAAGTGGTTACATCCTAATGGTGGTGGAGCTGTGGGTTATTTCTGAATATTTGTTGTCTTTCTCAATTAAACTCAAAGTTACCAATTTTCTACGATGACCCACTTCCCCGCTCTTTCCATGAGAAAGCACCACGTGTCCTTGGTGGGTTTCAGGAGCTTCTTTATAATTTTATACTTTATCACCTTAGTGTTAATAAATACAATCAGGGCCCAATCCCCCACATTCAACGAACTTGTGACATGTGGATATCCTCAGAGGAGGAATCAATTTTTGTTTTTACAATTTTTAACTGTGAATATTCGAAGGAATATTCGTCTGGCATCATGGATAAGTTAGCAAATTTTTACTATTATACAGTTGTAACTTTGCAACTTAAATCCTCCATACCGCAACCAACTAGAAAATGCCATGTATCATTGGGTGAGGGAGACACACATGAAATTTACAAAACGACCAGGGAAAGGTATATAAATGATTTTTCATTGTTCAAAACCGATTCACGGTCAAATTTTTTAAGGGATCTTCAAAAACAACACGTTTAACATGACCCTCGACCAAAAAAATAATAATTAAAACTTAAACATGGGATTTCAAATGGATTTAATCATGAATGTAACATTTGAACTCACATTTTCTCATGGGAAAACTAGACAATATAAAAAAAAATTGAAAGCATGTTCAAGACAAAGGGGTAAGATCATCTAGAGCACCAACACCGGCTCCGACTTGGGGATGGGCACTATTTGTGGGTGCCACAAGAACCATACAAAGTACACACATTTAAAACTAAGTGGAAAAGTCTATTGGGTTATGGATTCAAGTAAAATACACACTAGGTCAAGTGATAATAAACATCTATCAAAAAACGTACCAAGAAACCAAGGAAAATGGTCATTGTAGACTAGGAAAATGAAAAGGGAAAAAAAAACACATAAAAAAATTGAAAATAAAGAAAAAGACCATACGTTGTACGTTGATTCATACCTTGCATTGAAATTTGATGAGAAAATGTTACATGTGCTAGGAAACTCAAGTAATTATCCATATAGATCCTTCAAGAAGAAAGTGTGTTCACTAATTATGATAGTAATGGAATAAGGGCACATCCATAATGTATCAAATTTTCCATGTTTTCCCTTATCCTCATGTCTACTATCCCATAATAGAATAATATTCCCAACAATAAAATTTCCAGGAGTTACATTTTTGCCAAATAACCTTTTGAGCTTCTCCTTAAATTTCAGATGCCTTTGGTGGTATTCTCTTCTTTCCTAATCTAACTCAACAATTTTATCTATTCTTGCATCATAAGGGTTGACTACTTCATCCTCAAGTTGATGCATGAACTGGTAAGAAGATAAATGCATGTGTAAAGGAAGAAGGAACTGGACTCTATAGACTAGTTTAAATGGGATCTTTCCAGTGGCTCTTTTAGCAGTGATTCTATCTACCCAAACAACAAACTTCAAGTGCTAACCCCATCTTCTTTTGTTAACCTCTAGTGTCCTTATAATTATTTTCAGCAAATTTTTGTTGCTTGATTCATCCTTTCCATTTACCTAAGGGTTTTAGTTAGATTCATATGTTAGGCTTATCCCATAATATTGACACATAACCACTAATGGTTTAGCCCAAAATATCATGGAATTATTTGTAACTATCTTCACAGGTACTCCAACCCTGTAGATTATATGATTTAAGATAAAAATCCATAACAATCTAATGAGTTACTTTCTTAGTATGGATAGTGTTAACCCACTTGGTGAAGTAATCAGTGGCCACCAATATCCATCTATGGCCTATACTTGAAGGATTTGAAATATATCCAAAAACATCCATACTAAATTATCTAAAAGGATCTTCAATTGACACTGGTTATAAGGGGAGATCACCTGAAGCCTTCATTCTTCCTGAAAATCTTTGACAATTTTCACATTTTCTTTCTAACAAGCTTGTATCTTTAAATAGCCCTTAAGACCTTGTGGGTAGTTACTCTTCCAACAAAATTAGCCCCACATACTCCACCGTGAAAATCTATAATTAATTTGGGGGCTTCATCTTCAGTAATAATCTTAGGAGAACTCTTTAGGAATATTCTATGTAAACCCATATTCAGTGATAATGTACTTCTGGGAGGGTAATTTACATGTCCTTCTTTGATTCTTGTCTAAATTCCCAAGACACTCTAAATTCCTGAGGTAAAATATGATGTCCTTATACTATATGGAGATGACTAGTTTCTCATGAACATTCATATCTCCCTCCTCAACTACATTTACTTATATCACTTCTAGATTTATTTCTGCCATTAGCTTTTCCAAGACTAGACCTCTAACCAACTTAGTGGTCTAAATATCTATGTCATATTCCTATAATTTTTTCACCCATCAACGTATTATAATTAAGATTTCCATATCTAATAAGATGTCCTTTGCCATGGTATGGATAACATAAGATATAATATTGGAACTTAAGATATATGGCGTGAAAATATATGTTTCTCTAACAAATGAAAAGGACTACTTCTCCAAGATGGTGTATTTCAACTCAGACCCCTGCAATGCTTTACTACAAAAAACAATCAGCCTTTCATTTCCTTCCTCTTCCTTCTACAATAGTACAAATGCAATGGTATTTTTAGAAGCAAAAGAAAAAACTTGAAAATATTTTTTATAATTTGGGGCTGTTAAGACACAAGCATTATTTAGTTCTTCCTTGATTCCTGTGAAATATTGGACAAATACCTCTTCCCATTTGATAATCTGATCCTTCTTTAGCATACTTATAATGGGGATAGTCATTTTAGAAAAATTGGAAATGAATCTCCTAATGAATTTTATCCGAACAAAGAAGGACTGAATTCATTTCTTAGTTTTGGGAATATGAAATTTTTAATAGCTTCCACTCTTTTAAGATCAATCATGACCCCTTCTTTTAACACAATGTTTCCCAACAACTCTTCCTTTTAAACCCCAAAATTTATTTTTTTAGGATTCAATGAGACACCATATTCTCTACATCTCAGCAACATCATTTACACATGTTGCAAGTGATCATTCCTCTTTCTTGAGAACATTGTCACATCATCTTGGTACAAAATAATAAAATCATTGATGTAACCTAAGAATGCTACATCCATAGCCCTTGGAAACGTATCTCCAAAATTCTTCAAGATAAATGACATTCTCACATACACATAAGTACTCCATGGAGTGGCGAAAGCAATTTTGATTCTTTTTGATTGATTTACTACCAGTTGGTTATACCCTGAGAATCCATCTAGAGTAGAAAACAACTCAAATCCAGTAATAATTTGGAACATGTTATCCATATTAGGAAATGGATAGTTGTCTTTTATTGTGGCCTTAATAAAATTTCTAAATTCCACACATAACCTTATATCTCCATTTTTCTATTGAATTGGCACTAGGTTTGCCACACATTAAGAATATATTGTTGGTTATATGATGCCTTCATAACTTAATTTCTTTAATTATTCTTACATTTTGAGGGAAAGGAGTGGATTGTTTGGCCTTTGATTTTTCCTAAATGGCCTGAAATTAGGTTCTAATGGTATCTCATGTTGGAAAAGGTCTTTCGTATATGCCTTCAATTTTGAATATGACCATGCCAAGTAGTCCTGGTACATTTTTAATAGCTAGACATAAGACTTCTTTTCTTCTTTACTCAGGTTACTACCTAGCCATTATTTTCTAGGTTTTTCCTTAGTCCCAAAGTTGTGTTCTTCCACATCTCTTAAGGGTAACAAATGTTTATTAAAAATCCTATCAGCATTGTCAAAATTTGACTCTAAAACAACCAAGCCTCTTGGAATAGTCTTGGTTTTTAGCTGAATAATATCTTTACCAAACAAGGTCTCCTTACCATCACAAACACAAACCATTGGTTCATAGCCCACATTTTGGTCTGTAAACTATCCTTCGTTCTATAATAACCTCTGAACCTGGGCATCATCTTCAAAAACCTACCAATGTTTGACATTTTCAAGGATAGACTGTCTTGAAAACACCTGTATACCATATTCATAATAAGGAGACTTTATACAATTTTCAAATCTAGATCCCAATACTACCAGCCTATCTGCGATAACATTTTGATTTCTGTCATGGTATACTATGTTGAAAGACACAAAAATTTCAATAAAGTCACAAACTTCATGCTTATATTATTTCATTCTTTAATTGTTAGTTGCATACAATTTCCTAATTTGTTTGACTATTAATTATGAATCTCCTTTAATAATAATTTCCTTGATACCATACGTCTAAGAAATTCTTAAACCCAAAATCAGTGCTTCATATTTCACAAAATAGTTAGTGCACTCAAATCTAAGTTTAAAGGAAAAGTTAAAAGTCTCTTGGTTTGGAGAAATGAGGAAAATACCGGCACCATTCCTAAATTTAGAGAAAAATCCATCAATCATAAAAATATAGGGAAAGCTGATTTTTTCATGACATTTACACTTATCAATGCTATTCTCTTTAAAACCAACATAGCCCACAAAATTATCGACATCTACATCTATATATAATACTTCATAAGAAGCATTGTTATGGTCTTCAAGAAGATGTAGCATCTTTTTCTCACCATACAATTTAACAAGGATTCCCTCTACTAGTATGGTTTGATATGACATGTCCATTTGTATACTCCCAACCACACTAGCATCCCACTTTCTCGATACTAACATTCCCCACTTGGTAGGAAAATACAACATAACTACATTCATGGTTAAACATTTTACCGGGTAAGATGCCAATTGTAGTACCAATCCTTTAACATAACCAATCATCAAAACCACCCTTGAATCTATAGTGGTTAAATTTCCAAAATTTGTTCTCACTCTGATATTCAATTCATTCATTACCTCAAGAGGCATCACATTACATGAGGCCCTTGAATCAAATATATAGTTGTGCACTAATATGTACTTGATGATGAAAGTAGTGTAGAAAGGATCAACATCAAGCTGAGAATAAAAAAGAGTAGTACCTAGATATACCTCAGGTGATTCTCCCAAGTCCTCCAATGCTTGTAACACTTATAGTTTTACAATGACAGGGGGAGTATCAACATCATTCACATTCTTTCTTGGGGGTATTAATTTTTCTTTGAATTTCAAATACTCAAATTCCCTCTTCCTATGATCAGGAATCATTGGCAATTCAAAAATAGGCATGATGAATTTGATGTGACTCAATAATTGAGATTTATCATAGGGGATGTATTTGGGTAAAAATCTATTAGGAGGGAGATTTACTGCCTCTTCTTGTGGTATGAGACTCTTTACAGCTTGGGCATGAGCTGGGGGACAAGTTTTATTTGGAGTGACTGGACCTTTTCTAGGTGTATCCCTTTTAGGGGGATCCTTTGAGATATTAGTGAGAAGTGGAGGTTTTGGTTTGGCTTACATCCCTCCCCCTTTTACAAATCTACTTTTGACATTGTACTCATTTTCCTTAGAAACAACTACATTCATCAAAATTTGCTTGTCTTCCTTAGTAGGAATTCCCCCATCCTACTTATTAATCATTAGAGATCTCAAATATTCAAATTCATGATTAGGTAGATCAAAATATTACACCATATCAATTTCAATGTCATCATTAGGAACTTAAGAGGAAATACCTAATGAATAAAATCCCAAAAAATTTCTACAACCTTGACACTTATCAACTCAATTGAAGTGGCACCTTGTTGTGGATTTTTAGGGCACTCCGTCATGCATACACCACCATACGTTTCATCATCATCTACCTTTTCAACTTCCTTATTTAGATCACATTGGGGATGTGGCAAGAAACACTTGTCACACAAATCAATAACATGATTTTCTAATACCATGGCAACCGTATAAGTAAAAAGATAAAGGAACAACATTTTATCTTGGTTGTAGGTGTTTATTTCCTAATCCCATGGGCCCTTTTCCTCTCTCATCTGATATGTGATCACCTCTAGGATGACTTCCAAATATTTGTTGGCCCTAAGGTTGGTGGTTGTATTGAGATCTCTGTCTTATTCCTTTTTTTTCTCTAGAAAGCTTATAAAATATTTCTTTAACTGCTCCTGCAAGAGTCTTCATAACTTCTTCCAGATCCACTGCCTTACCTGGATGAGGTTTCTAAGGATTAATCAATTTGAAACCCTCCATCTTAAGAGGTTTCCTGGTTTCTTTAATATTGATTTCAATTTTCAAGGCCATGGTGAAGGCCTACTTTAAAGTTACAGGGTTATTATCCCTCAAATAATAAGTAACTTTATTGTTAAAAACATCGGAATACCTTAGGCTCTACCTTTAGCCAGGGTGAGAGGACCCGTTCTATAGTCTATATTTATGAGTAAAGTGGATGTATTAATAATATGTAGCACTCCTTTGTAAATTAATTAAAAAAATATCTGGGAATACATGTTTAATTCAACAAAGGCTATCATGAGTTGTCACTTCTAGACAGTTTAGATGTCTTCCTAAATAGAGCTTATACTACTAAAGACAATATGGAACTGTAGTGAAAAATCACAGCACCCCTTAGATGCAGATCAGGCTTCTAGGTTGATCACTCAGGAATCCAGTGTGATTGCACAACATTGAATCCTTTCTCCAGGTGTGGGACCTGTAAAATGAGAAAGGAATCTCCAGAGAAGGCTGGTTCCTGCTCCTAAACTACCTGCCACAAGCTATTCCAGTGCAGGCAAGCTAATCTAATCCTAATCTAACCATTCCAAGGAGACAGAGAGAGAGAGAGAGAAGGGAAAAATAGCAAAAGCCTACACTAAAATGGTGATACACCAGAGAAGGAGAATGTTGAACCTCTATCAAAACTGCCATGGGACAAAGAGAGGTGAGCAATGGGAAGGATGGACAGATGCATCACAGGCCCAAAGATAGATTTCACACAGAAAATGTCCCAAAACTCCATGAACACAGCTCCAGACCTACAATGAACATTCAAACATGCACAAATACCTACAATGAAGAGAGGCAAGAAGAGAACAAGCAAAAATGAGCAAGGATGGACAGATGCATCACAAAACACGTTTTGTTGCTCCAGAAGTTTGCACAGAACATCATTCCATTAGTAAAAGGCAAAAACACCATTACAGAGTAGGGAGGAGGTTCGAGCTCCATTTTCAACCCTAGAGAAGAAAAGAAGGGAGGGCAGAACAGAAAGATGAGCAACTTGTTATGTCCCCTTTTAAAATGAGCCAAATCTAGCTTTATACAATGCATGGGTCGAGCCCAGGAGACAAAAAACATAGGAAACGTGTAAGCAGCCCAACCATTGACCAAAATGCATTCTTCATTACAATCGGTGGTTGAGACATCACTTCTGGCCATGCTGAAGAAGAATGCGACCCATGTGCATTAAAACTGGTTATTGAAACGTCGCTTCTGGCCATGATCATGCGTCAGATCCATTTCTCAATTTTCTCTCTCCAAACTGCACCAAAATTCGAGATTTATCCTAAAATCATGTAGAGAATTTCATAAGCTTTCCGTTGATATAAAGAACGTGCAAATCCGAGCTCTGGATCGAAAGTTATGGAGGTATGAAGTTTTAGGGCACAAAACAGGCGAAAACATGTTTTGAAATCTTTCCCGCGCTTTGCCACTTGGATGACACGTGGCACGCATTGATTGGTCGCGTGATTTTCTCTCCTATACCTTTTAGTGGGATTTCTTTTGAAATTTCCTTGTGGGCCCCTTAAACTTGGACACGTGGCGTGCATTGATTGGCCGACAGGGGCGCGGGGCAGACCTTGGCTTTTAGCTTTTCGGCCAAAACTCATGCCAAATTCTCTAACTCCTTCCCGAGCTCTGCATTCCCTGTTCCATAGGACACGTGTCCTCTTTTGATTGGCTCAGGCTGACCCCTCAAAATTCACCCTTTGACCTTTGGACTCTTCCCCTGCGACACGTGTCGTGATCTGGTTGGTTCTCGGCCCTTTCGGCTCCTTCGCACCCTTCGCATCTTTATGTCCCAGATGTCCCAAACTGCTTGGGCCAAAAACTTCTGATCCGCCCGAAATGGACTTCCTCATCCCTCATTTGGCGAATGACACGTGGCGTTGTTTGATTGGCTTTCGGCTCCTACGGCGATCCTGCGTCCCGCGCGTCCCTTCGTCCTGGATGTCCCAGTACGAACTTTCTCTGTTTCGGGAAAACCGGCCGGTTCGCGTCATCACGGCCCAAATGTCCCAATTTCTTCCAGACTGTTTGTTCTCATTTTGGCCAATCCGGTCGGTTTGCATACTTCGCGTACTCTTGTCCCGAACTGTCCCGCTCAGCAGTTAGTTGTTTTTCTTCCTCTTTCGGCCGGATCGGCTTCTCGCGCCCGCTGCGTACTTCTGTCCCAAATGTCCCTTTGCTTCATGGGCCACCTGGAGGCTTTTCGTCCGATCCGCGCCTAGATGTCCCAAATGTCCCTACTGCCCCTAGGACTAGGACTTAGTCATTTTTTATGATTTTTCCTGGATCAATCTACATGCTTGGAATTGCAAAACTCTGATGCATGTTATCGAAATTTACCCTGGGGGGGGAATTTTGACAACAGGAACCTGTTAGTGCTCAATTGTAATCTCACCCCTTTTTTCATTTAAAATTTTCAGCCCACCTGGTTTAATGCACTTTTTGTCTTCCTTTATGGATGCATAATTATTTTCCTTTACACGGGTGTCATTGTCGAGTCCTTTCCTTGGGTCATGGATCACATTAAGTCTTGGTATTATTTACAGTCTTCTCTCTATGAGAAAAAATTATGTTATTGGGCATCTTCCATGATTGTGTTTCATTTGTAAATCATGTCCCAACATCCATGAATACATGGTATTTTCTAATTAGTTGCGGAGTGGTGGCTCTATTTGATATTTTGATGCATTATGAAGAAGGGTGTGAAATTATAATGTAAATGCCTAAGACCCATAAAAGGACATGTGGAGGACCTGCGCTCATTTGAGGATCCGCCTTTGGTTTTGACCTTTAGAGTTGTGCCGAAGAGACATGTGGAGGCTTTCATTGCATCTACCCATGCTCAGAATTATTAACGGCTGATTCAAATCTGTTGGGTTTTGACCACATGGAGAGCCCGTGCTTGTTTGGGGACCTACCCTTGAATTTTACTTTTGAAAGAGCACTGGAGATACATGTGGAGACCTCTAACGGATCTTCAAATTCTTAGACTTTTCAAGTAGCTGATGAAACTTTCTCGAACCCTAGGCATGTGGCACCTTCTGCTGGTTCTTAAAAATTTTCAATGGATGGTACACCTGTTCTAGGCCCGAGACATGTGGAGAGCGTGCACTTGTTTAAGGTCCCACATTTGGATCTCACCTTTGAAGTTGCGCCAAGGAGACATGTGGAGGACTCCAATAGCTCCTGTTTATACTGAGACTTTTTAATGGCTGAGGAAAATTTATTGGGCCCAGGACACATGGAGGGCCCACACCCATTTGGGGACCTGCCCTTGAATTTTGCTTTTTGAAAGAGCACCAAAGAGACACATGGAGATTTCCACTGGCTCTGCCCATGCTCAGAATTTTCAAGTGGCTGATGTAACTTTCTCAGACCCTAGGTACTTGGCACCTTCCACTAGTTCTTAAACTTTTTCAATAGTCGGTACACCTTTTCTAGGCTCGAGACACATGGAGAGCCCACACTTGTTTAGGGTCTCTGATTTTGGGAACCATATCAAAAGTGCACCGAAGAGACACCTATAGGATTCTATTGGCTCTGCCCACACTCACACTTTTCAATAGCCGGTGCAACTTTGTTAGACCCTAGACATGTGGAGATCTTGTGCTCATTTGAGGTCCCACCTCTGGATCTCACCTTTGGAGTTGCATGCAACAGACACGTGGAGGCTTCTGCTAAATCCTCTTTACACTTGGATGACTCAGACTCACAGTGCAGATATGTGATATAATCCATGTGAGTACATTCGTTTATAAGAGGCATAAATGTAAGTATTTATTCCTCAAGGTGTATTCTCAAAGGTGAAAATGATTTCTTGTCAGATCAAACCATATGGATCCACCTGAGAATTATTAAAAAGGGGATTTCTTACATGACAAAATAAAAGAATGATTAAAAGGACTGTCAGAAGTTATGACGTGGCATCCCAGTCATAGCTGAGGAACTGAGAAATGTGATTAGTTCATGATTTATCGACCTAGCAACATAAAGTAAGATATTTTCAAGGGAATAACCATGATTAAATAGTAGGTTGTAAAGAGGAATATTCTCTTGAAGATTTAGACTTTTAGGGGGAAAATTTTGGATGAGTAAGCGAGTGAAATTGTACAAATGCAATGAGAATACTCTTGCATGAGGGGGGGTTAAATTTTTTGAGAAATTTTGAGAAAAACCATTTTTCTAAGAGACCATCTGAGAAACCTATTTATTTTCCTATGTTTGTAGATTTTATCATGTTAATATGGTTGCAAGTGTACAACCATTAACAAACTCTGAGATTGTTGAAGAAATTTTCCCCTGCTAATGAATCTAATGAACCTTGAATGAATTTTTGTCGATCATGAGCATAATTATGTTTGCTTTTATTTTAGAATGTTTTCAAATAGTTATATATGTTCCTTTTGTAGTCTTACATTAGAAATCCTTTGAAATCAAACAAAATTTCATCCTCATGACATGTATTTTGGCATTTTCAATTATTTTATGAAGAGAGACTTCATTTCATAATGAAATAAGTGATTTAAATTCACTCTACTTTCAATTCAGTGATACAACTTATTTTTTAGTTCATGAGTATGATATAGCAGGGGTCTTCTAAAGTTTAATTAAGTCTTTGACATGAGCCTTTCTATTGAATTCTTTAAGAGTGTATGAAATCGTGCATCTTTAGGCCTCCATTGATACGCACCTTCTGGTTGAATGAATATTTTGGCTATTTTGAAGCATTTTGTCTGTGAGTGTTCCAATATTTGTAAAGGTTCTCAAATATCTAGTATAATCAAATTTATCTTACTTAACTTCCCACCAATTTTTTTTCAAATGATAAATCCTACATGAACTACCCTTGTTTGTAACGTGTATCGACAAATATTTAACAAATTCCAGTGCCAAAATATGTAGAAACAATAATGTTTCAATTATTGTCTTTAGTAACCCAAGCCTTTTTAAGGAAACATTTCCACTGTATAGTGTGACAACTCATGAGAGTTAGATTTTGTAGTATTGATCATATTTTCTCAAGGTTTTTCTTGAAGATTGTGCAAAGAAGGATCTCTTGATATCTTTCACCAATATGGGTTATAGAACACATCCTCTCACCCTGGTTGAAGGCACAACCTAAAGTAGTTAGGGTAGATCAAACCCTTGATAAGGTTTTATCCATTTATCCAATGCTTGAGTGAAAAGGAGTTAGTTGCACGCCCTCCCATGATACAAAATGACTTATATCATGATTCGTATGTCTCTAAGTATCCTTCTAGTTTCATGATACTGATCAGCCCTCACATGAGAATCAATTTGGATACCAACACCAAAGTGGCGCCATTGCTAGGGAATATTTCTACAAATGCATAGGCATGTCGAACCTGGTAATGTTTCTTACATGATTTAAGTATAAGTATGTTGTTTAAACATCATCCTTTGTTGAGATTTGTAAAATTTGTGCAAGATTACAAGTTCATCATGTAGTATTTCAAGTTTCTAGTAGTTATTATAGTAAATTTTAATCAATAGTAATAAATATGGGTAGAGGAAGGTCAAACCTACTAAGATTTGTAGAAATTAATTATTGATAGACATTTGACCAACTACTTATAGTTCATTTGCACATCTAAGGTTAGAATCCTTGGTGTTGACTCCGAATTGGTTTAAAATTTTGATGATTACAAGTTTCTTAATCCGTCTCAAGTGAAATATGTCATTAATATTTGCAAAGATGGAGGGGAAAAGGTATTTCTTCATTAGGGATCCTACTAGAATGTTATTTCTAGAACTGGGAAAAGAAAATTTAGACAGAATAAAAGTCTAGAAAGTCGTTGGAAATAAGGAATAAGAAAAGGAGATATCAGTTCTAAAAGGTGATCAATATGTGGTTGAAGATTCCCATATGTCTTTAAGTGATTCTGAACCAAGTAGTCCTCATGTGAATTTAAATTCCCCTACTAGAGAGGGGCCATCATTTGTATCTAAAAAGCATGTCCCTAAGATTTTCTTTTCTTCTTGCAAGGTTGATAGAGTTTTATAAGAAACAGATCATTAGAGGTTATTTAATTTGAGAGTTATACTCCTATGCTCAAAAGACCACTCATCCCTTATCATTTTGATTCTCCTACGAGATCACATCCTCAAGGTAATATTACTCATCCTCCACCTAGAAATCCTTTTTTTGTCAGTATTTTTGGACCAATAAATTTCAGAGTTATGGTATATCCTAATATGGTGCCACAAGAAGTCAGAAATAGGTTGCCAAAATTTCAAGGGAATAACGCCATCACTGGTGACAAACATTTAAGACTATTTGTCAATATGACAGAAGATTTTGAAATTGAGTTTGAAGACGCGTATATAAAGTTGTTCATTCATACTCTTAAAGAGGATGCATGTGACTGGTACAAGGCTTTACCAAATAATTCAATATATTCATGGACCAAGATGAAAAATGCCTTTAGATTGTAATATGGGGATAAGACAGATCCCAAGTTCCTTTTATCTGAATTTGAAAATATAAAGAAGAATATAAATGAATTTGTCCATGATTTCAATACTTGGTTCAAAAAGACTTTGAATATGCTACCAGTAATCCTAAGGCCAAGTGATGACTCCTATTTAATAAAATACTATGAAAATTTTGATAAAAAGGCTTCTTATTACTTGAGAGATAATAACCGAGGAACATTGAGGTAGGATTTCACCATGGCCTTATTGTAGTAATTTTTATACCCATCATAAAGCAAATAAATCCCATGAACATCGGCCTTTGAACCAACGGGAACTGGGCGCTCAACCAAGGAACGTGCGGGCATCGAGTCTTTCTTTGATGTGAGTTAAGTGGGAAACCATCATCTATGTCAGGAACTTAATGAATAATGGTGGAATTGAGACATACAATCATCATAGGGCTTAGAAAAGCCTCTAGACAATTGTATTCATTCTAAATAGTGGGTACTTATGGATAAGAGATATAACTATAGAAGAAAGGAAAATACATAAGGAATTACATCTATTCCATAACATCCATGAACAGAAATGAAAAGATATAGATATGAACCAAATCAATTACATTCATACTCATTCATGTTTGTAACCTTATTACATTCAATGGATCCATTAGACTACCACAACTTGATTAGACTGAAGTCATACATCATAGCAAGGATCATGTCCTTCATCCATACAACGAAAAATTTATATCCCAGCCCCTTAATACATTACTCCCTCATATAGCCTCTACCCAATCCCACAAATTTCTCACAGTATTTCTGTAGAGCTCCGCTCTCTATATTCTCCTCCTGTATATTTGATTTATATGTTTTTCTCCTGCGGGTTCTCACATATATAGGTACCCCAAAGTGCTAACTCATCCTTCTTCAGCCTCAGATCCGGTGCCAAGTGTCTGAATGTGGTCCTCCATGGGAGAATGCTCCTCCATGGGAGAATGCTCCTCTAGACCTGAGATCTCCACTTTTTGCCATGATGTCTTCCAGAACCTTCTATCGCTAAGCATATTCCTTCCTAGGCCAACCTGTCATGAGGTTGGCACCTTATCCACTCTACATGCACAGTTGGGTCACGCTTTTCTTGTGTCCTCCCCAAAATTCCCTATATGGCTAAGTCCTAAAAATTTATCTCTGTCCATGCACGCACCACGAGTTTTTTTAAACCCTTCCTTAAACCCTATCCTACACGCCTTCTCCTTGTGCACCCTTCTTCAACTAGGCCTTGTGCACCTACGTGACTTTTTGTACTTAGTCAATATTTTGGGGTCCCAACATCACCCCACACTTCACCTGTTCTCCATCTATGGGAACACTTCTCCAATGGATAAGGAATCATAGTAGACTTACGTCTTGGAAAAAGAATAAGGGGATGAAGAATATGGGAAAGGAGAATGAATGGGGAAGTGATGGCATTATTGTAAGAAGCTAGGAAAGTCTTTTTGCAAGTCATCCTCCAACTTGTTCCAGGAATCAACTTCATTTTACAATCCCTTATAGAGGTCACCAACTAGGGCGCTTACCTCCCCAATAATTAGTCCATATCCTTGATCATTCATAGTGTCAACAATTATCTCCAACTCCTTGCTCATTTCTTCAAGTGCGTCCATCCTTCTAGTAATCTATGGGTACACTTCCTTCAACTGGTTTTTTATTGAACCCCTTAACGTTTCAATGGCCTCATATTTCTTCTTGACCTTGGAAAGGATTTTTTCCCTTTCCACCTTATTTCCATTTCTTCTCTTGAAACTCCTTTAGCTCTACTTTATGAGTGGTGACCAAGATGTTCACCACTCTATCCTTGTCTACGTAACTATCGTACGCAGACTCAGCAGATTGGGTAGCAATCTTAACATCCACAAGTACCTTTCTATACTCAATAATGATTGCTACCACTTTTAATTTTTCCTCCCTTAGAAAGCATGCTGCCACTTCTTCCATAGACTCCAAGGCCAACAGTTGTCTCTCCATGGTGAGGATGCATGCAAGATCTTCTAAGCATTCAAGAGTGCATCCATACTTCTACATGGATGTCGTTAGGTGTGGATGCTTCAACATAATGGAACTTGTGATAGAATCCACCTTTTTGTATACTTTGCACACCATCACCTTCTCATCCCTTATTTCTTAGTTCAGTTGTGCGTTGATCAAATCTTCTTGTTTCAATCCCTTATTCTTCTCTGAGAGCTCCTCTTCCTTATTTTCTAGCTTTCCCTCTAGAAATATTACTCTGTCATTTCTTCCAAAGATCCTATCCTCAGCCATGACCGTGACCTTGTTGAGCGTATTACATAACTTCTCAGCTGAGAGTTCCTGGGCATTTACCAAGTGGTTGGATCCCTTAGACATTAGTACTGACATGATTTCTTCTTGGTATAATTCAAAATTTGGCTTGTCAATATGGGAATCAAATGCCCAAGAGAGCATCTTCCTTGTCCTGGGGTATGTTCCCTCCTCATCAAATGAAACCATAGCTAGAATTTCTTCCACGGGTATAGTGCTCTGGAAGTGCACCCGTAACACCTTCCTTTGGTCATCAACATAGCCCATGACTTGTCCTTGTTTTGTATCAAGGATCTTCCTTCCCGAGCACGTGGCTTTGGGGAAACTCAGCATTAGACTGGGACCTCTACCCACACTGTCTTGTTCTTTCTGAATGCTTTCCTCCTTACCCTCTTCCATCACTATGTAAATGTTGTACTCTAATTCTTGTTCTACCAAGGCCTCGATTATTTTCATTGCTTCTCTTTCTGCCACCTCATTTACTTAATTTTTCATAATCCTTGGAGTTTTCTACTCCTGCAAACCAACCTCCTCACTTCTTCCCATTTCCTGGATGCCTTCCTCATCATGGCTACCCTTGCACCACATGAAAAGGAACTCATGTTCTTCTTCTCTATCCTATTCTTTTGAATCGTGCATGCTAAAGACAAGTGGCTCTTGATCTCCTTTAGGATCATCTTCTTCATCATCATCATCCTTTTTTCCTATGTATTTCTCCAAGATCTCTATTTCTTCGGAGTCAGCCTCCTATTCTATCCTCTACTTATTTCTAAGAGGTGACTCTTCTGCAAGGGATCCAGCCTTGTCTTCTTCCTCTCGTGACTTCTCCTTGGTGAGGGGTTACTCTAGCACCTCTTCTTCTGGGGTCTTCTCCTTTACCGAGGACTTCCTCTTGCACGTATAGGTTCTAGGTTTAGCGCTTCCCATTAGCGCACTTACTGGCTAGGTAGTCTGCAAACTTAGTTCTTTTTCTTCTTCTCTTACCCTTTTCTTGAGTGTGGGCTTTCTTCTACCCATGGGATCTTCAAGTATGGAGACATCATTCTCTAGGTATGTGCCTTTCTCAAACTTTGGCCTAATGCAGAGATATACACGCGCCACAAACTTTCCTACAATTTTTAGAGTCATGGGTTTCATCATTTTGAATTCATGTAATACATACTTTTCCATGTACGTGTGCTTCTTGGGGTAGACCAACGTCCTATGTATCTCCCTGTGATTCTTATCAACTTCACTAAGGTCAAACCTTAGTCTCTTTGCTTCTTTGAACCTGTTAACTCCCACTTGGAAGTACTAGTTGGTGAAGGAGAATGGGAGTTTACACCATGGGATCATGGTTTCATCCACCAACATGAATCTACCTATGAAGAAGTGCTGGTACAGAGAAAACTTATCTTCTCCCTTTGTAAGCACCGATAGTTGTTCTAGGATTCTACACTCTACCTCAAACACATACCTTAAGTGCTTATACCACTTTTCCAGGAACACCTTCTAGGAGGCTGTCATTGTTTCACATGTATACTTTGCAAATATTTTCGTAGGTGAGGGAACTTCGGCCAGATACTCCCAAACAAACTTGTCTACCACATCAGGCACTCCTGTCTCTGAAAATGCAATTTTCAAGAGGATATTTCCAAAGAGTATCTTGTCTCCTTCCTGTGAGATTCTGATGATCTCATCTACAATGAAGGATGATAAATTATATATTGTGCCCTCTAATATTTTTCTACATACATTCAACCATGCCTTATTCACCCACGTCCACCTTTCTTGATCATTTAACTTTGTGACCAGTTATGCGGACATTATCATGATGGGATCTGGTATTTCCACAATATCAAAATACCTTGACCCCTTCTTGTAATCATATGTAGAAATGATTGCTTTGATTGCATCCTTGTCACTCAGGTCATCATCTATGTTATCTCCTTCGTAGATGAGGTCTGTAAACTTCAAAATCAGCTAAGGGGTTATGTGCATATTGAGCCCCATGAAGTAAAAGTGGTTCTTATGCATGCATGACATCTACCACTGATAGAGGTGGTCACGATTTCCAATGTAGGGAAACTCATAGAGTTGTAATAACCCTGCCTTCTCCAACTTAACTTTTACCTTATTGCTATAGATGGGAAAAACCTCTGGTGTCCTTTTGTTAGTTAGGCGCACTAACTCCAACACCATTTCCTTCTCTGTTGTGTTTGTGTGATGGTTATAATCTCTCACTGTCATCTTTCTCAAATGGGATTCTCACTCCTTCCTAAGCGAAACTCCATCTAGGTACTACATTTCTGCATACCACTCCTCATTCATGCTTGTGGTGGTTGTTGTTGGCTCTCTGCCCTTACCCTTTCCCTTACCCTTTGGATTCTTGGGTGACATGGTTGGTTTGTTGGGTTCCATTGTCTAGGTCCTCTTATCACTTCAATCTCTTCTTATTACTCTTCTCTTCCACTTCTTCCAACCTTAGATATCAAACTTGTGAAGAGAACCTCTTAAACTTGTGCCCTAGTTTTTCAAACCCTAACTAGGATAATTCTTTCACAAGATGACACCTTTTCATAACTTCTCTTATGACTATGAAATCCCTTCCTTCTTGTTTGCAAATCCAAACTAGTTACTCAAGCTCAAACTCTTCAAATATTTCTTTACATAGATCAGTTCTGGAAGCCCTAGTTTGCAATGATGCAAAAGTGCTTCTTTCTTCGTATACACAAAGTAAATAATGAAATTCCTTGACCCTGTATTTATAGTTTTTACTACTTTGTAACATTAAATGCTACCTTACCTACCACTGTACTTTAACACTTAATTTGTATTTTTCAAATAGACCCAACTTTAGCGCTTTAACTCACATGCCCAACCTTGTGTGGATAATTCCCCAACCTTCAGGCATGCAACCAATTTGTCTTGACAAGATACTCTTGCGCACACATAACCAACACTAAAGGCACTTCTTCTATCATAATTTTAGCTCTCACCTACCTCATGTTGCTTTTACACTTCTTCCTTTATTATATGTGGATCCCCAATGTAGCCTTACCCTGATACCAACCATCCTCTTTCACCTTTCCTTGTATGTACTTTCTTCACATGACCATTCAACCAGAGTTTCTAATGCAATCCTTCCTTGAGCTTCACACTTCAATTTCTTCCACCTTACTCCACCCCACACTAAAATGATGTGCAGTCCTTTGCATAGTTACAACCTTCAAAAAGTAATGAAATTACCGGTGCCTAAGGTGCAGCACAAGACAACAACGAGAAAGGGAAACATAAGAAAGGAAAATGCATTAAGGGAAATCCTAAACTAAATGGCAATATTTCCTTATTTAAAAACACTAAGAAGACTTATTTATAGTAGGGCTTCAGCCTACTCCCATTGAAGTGTCCTGGAAATCTCATCTCATCTAGCACTTATAACTAGGATGTGTCTAAATAAAGGATGCATGAGATGGTGTAGGGACCAAACCAATGTACTTTTAACTTCCCAAGATGGCACAAAAACTTTGAATCATATAGTACCACCATTTGGCCCACCTCAAACTTATTATTCCTAATGTGGTGATCATGCCATGCTTTTTGCTTCACTTTTTCTATTGTTTGGATCCACCTGGTGAGTGATCTTCTTTCATCCAGGTTCATTAATTTATCAATCCTTTCTTCCATCGCTTTCTCATCAGCTAACCCTCCTATGCACGTTATTCACAGAGAAGGTAACATGAACTCAACTAACAGGAAAACGTCCATGCCAAACACCAATTAAAATGGTGTGGATTTATTCAGACTTTTATAAGTTGTCCTATAAGCCCATAATATGGCTGATACATTATCATCCCAATCTTGTCTTATGACATCACAAATATTTGTTAGGTTATGACTCAATATTTTGTTAAATGCTTCTACGGTTCCATTTTCTTGTGGGTGATAAGGTGTAGTTTTTTGATGAGCCACCATGAACTCTATCAAAAGGATCCTCATGGTCTCATTCATGAAATGTGTACCCCTATCATTGGTTAAAATTAAAGGGAATCCATACCTCGTGATAATGTTCTCACACAAAATATTACTGATGTAGATACTGTACAGTCTTTATTTGGGGCTGCCTCTGTCCACTTTGTCAAATAGTATATGCAAGTGATTACATAGCATGATCCAGTCCTTATGCATTGCTGTGGCGAGATTAGGGTCTGACAAATTCTAATAGCCATTTCTCAAATGGTTCTGTGCTTAGGTATTAGGTCACAAGGGCATTTCATTCCTCTTTCTATCTTGGCTTTCCAAGGTAAACTGGCAATGGTCACAGGCACTTGCATAATACTCCTATGCTAATCCTTGATACAATGGTCTCCCACCACAAGCCCACGCAAGTATAATATTTTACTCACGTGTTTTACATTTCCCATGTATAGTTTCCTCCTGCAATCCCACCATGTACTTCTTCTATTATAACGAGTCATGCTCATGATCTAGCACGCAATCTAGCGTAGAACCTCATCATGACCCTATTTTTTTTAGGTCTCCATTGATTAACATGCAGGGCGCGGTGTGACACATATAGCTAACTTATTTTTCTCCAAGGCCTTCATCCCTTCTGGTGCCACACCCATTCCTTTAGGAACATACTGCCAATATCCTTCAAATATGAGGGCATGTTCCTCAACCTAAACATTTGCACGTCTGGCATAGTAACTTCAATGCTCTACGCATCCTCCCTTAAATCAATTCTTAGACAAATGATTAGGTCCACCATTACTCTTTTCCTACGCTTCACAACTACTGGTGAACTCAAAATCTTGAGAATAATAGCACCCAACAACATATGTGCCCTTGTAGGATGGGCTTGTTCACTGAAGTAATTTCAATGCCATGTGGTCAGTGTAAAATACAAAGGGGAGTTTGCCAGACATATACTATGCCTAAACTTGTGAAGCACGTAGATCATTGACAATGCTTTACACTCAATCATAGTGTAATTCTATTCTCTTCTAGTGTCCACTTCCTACTTACAAAGCATAGGGGGTGATCAAAAATTTCCTCACTAGGTTGTGCAAGCACTACCCCAATGGTCATTCCAGAGGCATCCACATGAGCATGAAACAACTTATCCCAAGAGGGGAAACATAATATGGGTGTGGTGACAATCCTATCCTTCAATGTGTCAAATTCCTTCTGTTGCGCCTCTCCCCAATGGAAGGAAATTTTAGGTTAGAAATTAGAGAACAAATATGTGGAAATAATTCCTCAAACCACAGCAGTAGGAAACTATATAGCAGAATTATACTTGCAAAAATATAACAACATAAATAAATAATGCACAAAAGAAGACAAGACAAGATTTAACGTGGTTCACCCAATGTGGGCTACGTCCACCAAGAACTTGCTCAGATTTTATTATCAACAAGAGTAAAACAACTCTCACAGTCTTCTCTCAGTTATGAACTCACAACAGAATTCTAAAGATGCTAAACCACATCTAAACCACAATTGACACCCAATTGCTTAACCTTGATCACTCTTGATCACCTCTTGATCATTAAGACTCAAGACCTCTTGAACACTCAAGATATCTTCAAGATACACTAACACATGTATTTATAGGATTACAATCCTTTTAATAAGTCTTAAAGCCAACCCTAGAAGTTTGAAAGTCGTGACCTTTCAACTTCCCACGGCTGGAAAAATAGTCACGACGTTAACAGCCAATTAACAATATATTAATAGCATATTAGCAACAATGGCACAATGACGGCACAACAACGTCACAGCAGACGACTGCAGAATGCTCTTGAAGTCTCCAAACTTAACCGTTCGAGCTCCAGCACTTCAACACTGATTTGAGAAGACCAAAAATAGGCTCCACACCCCAACATCTTTATCTCGAGCCTTTATATTTTCTAGTCTCTTTTATGCCTTGAGTGATATTTAGTGTGGAGAAAATCTCAATTGTTGTGTTGATAGTGGGGGGTCTTTATCTTGCTCCCACTCATAAAGAAAATTTACATTTAAACTAGTCATTGAGTATTTGAAATATTATTCTTTATTTGTTTTTTCTATTGTTGAAGTTCTCTCTAGAAGCATTTGAGATTATACTTTCCTAAGAAAATAATCTCTTTCCTTCTAACATTGAGGTAACCCTCCTTTTTGGAGTGAATCAATTGTTCACAAGCCTTCTTGTTTTCTTTATTTTTTCCAATCTTTCTCAGTGTTATTTTTGATACCTTGCATTCTTCATCATACCATAGATTTGTTGGAATATTTCTTATTTTTTATCTTCTTGAGCCTAGACCTTTTGTAAATGTTTAGTGGTTTTTGGATTATGGGAATCAACATATTTCTTTGCGCCAGATATTTGGTTATTGTTAAATCTTCATCCTCTGCTTACTGAAGGTGTTTTTAAAGGGATGCCTTAAAATGCTGCTTATTTGTTCTCACTAGATGATAATTTTACCCTGAAGAGGCATTTTTATTTGATTGAGGTGGGTTTATTCTCTTAGCTGATTATTTATATGTATGCTAATATTCACATAAATTGAGTTATGGTATGATTTCATCTCTATAATGTTGGCATGTGTGTCCAGCGCTCCCTGTGAGTTTTGTGACATAGACTAACCGCATCTCGTAGATCCTAACTCTAGCGATTGTAGCGGAGACTAACACCTATGGGTTTTGGTCTACCTGGCAATCATGGTCTAAAAAATAGTATCAGAGCGACATGTCTCGAGTTCGAAGACTCACTCAGGTAACGTTGAGGGGGAGATTGTTGGCATGTGTGTCCAGCACTCCCCGTGAGTTTCGTGACATGGACTAACCACCTCTCGTAGATCCTAACTCTGGTGATTGTAGCGGAGACTAACACCTATGGGTTTTGGTCTAATGGCAATCATGGTCTAACATATAACATGGTCCCCTATTTCTAAATCCTTTAATCTCGGAATGCACCCCTATGAAAAAATAGTGTAATCTATCACGCTTTGGCAATTGTAAGTTTTGCAACTAATTTTTCTTGAATTTGGCCATGCTCTCATAATATTACATATAACTATGTTATATAAACTACACATCCCCAACAATTTTGCCATGTATTGTGTGACACCTCCTCTTTTTTCTTGTGAAGTCCTCTCCCAGATATTGTTTTCTTTTTCTTCTAGCCGTAACAAGTTCTTGTTCATTCCCTCCTTATTTCTCAAGTTAAGGGTCTGGTTGTTTATTGTTCTAAACCATTGAAATCTCCCATTAATAGAACTTAACCCCAGACACACTATATGATGAATGTCATTTTTTGAGTGATGTATAGGGTTCATCACAATCTAAGTGTTTTTTTCTTATATGTTTTTCTATACACCTACTTGGTGTGCAATAGCATGCGGTAAGTCACGTGGTTAGCTCCACCAGATTTCTTTTGGTTTAACTATATATTATGTTTGTTTGGGTCCTCTTTCATCCATGTCTATAATTCTATACCACTTCTTCTCTAATATGGCACCTGTTATCTTCCTCCATGCACTCTTTTCCACTTCAGTGGTCCTTGTTGAAGATAATGTCAAAGACGGAGTAAATCCACAGGTTCCGATCTTACCCTAGAAGAAATAACAGTGACCTCAGGAGTTGATGGTGTTACAGTGATCAGTATTTACCTAATTGTGAATGTAATAATTGTATACTGAAATGTGAAACAAATTCATGAAGGGGAAACATTTGTTTAATGGGCCAGTCAACCTCCATCTAAGATTAAATGATATTATTTCTTATGATGGTCGACTCTTTCCCTTGAAGAAGGCCAACCCTATTGGGTACAAGAGTCTTGTGTGAAGTGTCATGACCATATCTCTAGAAGGGAATATTTTCTTGTCTATAAAAGGAAGATCCAAATTGGATGAAGGGCAATATTTCTAAGTGACCATATCATTCAAAAGAAGAGTAGAATTTCTCATACTTAGTGTCTAAATAAGAGTTATATCATTGATAAGATAAGTAAATTTGAAAAAATAGCTCCATCATTCGTTGAAATAATCTAACAATGTGAAGGTGGTATCGTCATTTGGTTACCAGACCAAGCCTCCTCAGGTATGCCTCCATAAAGCAAAGAGATTGGTGTCTCTCTGTTTAATTTGTGCTTGGCATAAAAGAGTGGTGTTTGACCACTTTTCCCTAAACATGAGTGTTTGCCCCATATGGGGACCTCATGTATCTGGTAGGTCCATGGTGTCATGTCATTCTGTAAGAAAATCCATTTTGCCTGTGGATTTTTTTCTCGAAAGGCTTTCCATGCAAATATTGTGTTCCTCTTGTGTTACCATAATAGTAATTTAGAAATTCATTGTCAAATATGTCCCCTTGTTATCTAACTGATTAAAGTTTTGAACTTGATTGACTTGTTTCATCTCTCTACTGATTCACCCCCCTCTTAGTATGAAGCATGTGTTCAAACACATCCTATTCATTCCAAATTGAAATTTACCCATATCCTCTAAAATCTGGAACATTTATGAACTGTCATGTAATAACATGTGTTTCACTAAGAATAGAGTAATATCCTTTTGGCCTTCATACATCTATGGGCACCAAATCCAACTTACCTCCTTCATGGTAGGTCCAAGCTTGAGGCCTCTCACCAATTCTAGCTTACCATAGACTACAGTGCTCACAGGGGGCTGATTCTAACTATTTAATTATGTGTAACATATCAATGGTTAATCTACATGGGCTTATGACTCATATTACTAGTATCCATGCCATAAATTTCCTTCTTCCATTGTTTCTTTCAACTAAATCTCCCAGTAATTTGTTTCTCTCTTCTTAAATGCCCAAGTGTTACGTTTTCTTACATCTTACAATCATAATTGTATCTCCCTTAAGAAACTTTTTGTTCCTTAGTATCCTAATCTGTAAATCTTTTACGTTGTACAACCATTACTACCAATATGTCTTTTTCTTCCAACTGATATGTGGCTTTTTCAATCATGCTAGCTTTGTGAATATTCCTGATGACCATTGTAACTAGTCTTCAAAATAATCTCTTACTAATTTTTCGGTGTTTTCAATGAACTCCGTAGTCTTTCAATACCTTAATGATGCATGGTTCATGCATCCCAAGATATTCTTGTCTAAAATCACCTTGAACTTCCCTTATTTGAAGTAATTTATATGTGGGGTCTCTATGGAAAGTTATTTTTGTTTATCTGACATTCCAAGATTCAGCATTATTATCTTTACCAATAATTAAGATTCATTGGATTGACATCACCTGCAAGCTAGTGTACCTCTTTAGTTTCCTCCTTTTGTTCTTGTTATTATAAATTTAGTCTCCAACAATCTAAGTGTAACATGTCCAACCTTCCCCAGTGCCATTATTGTAACCTATTTTCTTGGACTATTGACATTCAATGATCATCTAAGGTGCACTTGATCGAGGTCAACTCTTGTCCCTCTTTCTTCGTGTCTCCCTCTCCTCTCAAGGTGTTTATTTGTTGCTGATGTAATAAGATTCTCCATTGTCAATTTCCAATTGGATTATCCTCACTTTAGGATCACACCTATTGACACTATAATTTTCAGCTTTGCTTATGTAGATCTTGAAGTCTCCTTACAGCCATATTCAATTAGATCCTTAACATATAGTTCTAACGACCGCATAAAATCTTGATGGGGCTACAAATTCCATGTTGATTTATTTCTTTATTTTCTCCTCATCATCAAAGTACCAATTTAACATACTCACAACCTTTGTTATTAAATTCATTCAAATGTTTGCATGGGATACAGAATCCATTTCCATGTCATCTTTACCCCCATTAAATCTTTATTTGCATCAAGATTGACCCTTCTTACATGTAGAGTGTTAAGCAATGGTTTTTCATATAACTTCCCTAATGCACTCAGTCGTATATCTTGCTTCATGGTCTGCTCCTAATTCGATATGTTGAAATCAATGAAGATTTCAGGTATACTCAGTTTTTCCTTATCCATGCCTTGAACTTTTTATCCCCAAATATATCAATTTTCATTTGACATGTAGTTAGTGTTGGGATTATGTGTTGTCTTTGGTAGCCAAAGGAACTATGGAGGTTTTTTTAACTTCTTTTATGCTTTAGTTTATGAGTCTTGTTTATGCCTTAAGATACCCCTACCCATTGTTTGGTGTTCACCATATATCTAGCCTCATCTCCTATAGTCTGGTGAGATCAAGCTAAAATGGGTGCCCTGATTTCATACGTGGATGGATGTATGACCTCCAAACCATTCTCTAATACTATGGTGTGAATAAATAGTTGGATAATTGCCCTTAGGAATTAGAGAAAAAATATGCGTGAAACAATTCCTCAAAACACAGTAGAAGGAAACTATATACTCCCACTGAATTATACTTGCAAACCTCCTTATAACATCGATCCCGAATAGTGGTCCCTAGAATGAACTATTTTTTAGGAGACAATATTTTCAAAAATAGGTTGATATTGGAAGCTACGACCAAAAAGAAAATATTTAGGGACTAAAACAGACTCTTTATCAACCAGAGTAAAAAATACTTTTATGAATATCTTTCTTAATTATGAACTTTTTCATCGAGACTTCCTAAATTTTCTATGATCACATTAGCTGATAGGCCGTATTATGGTAGACCCAAGGTTGCCTAACCAAAATCAGCTCTTGATCACCTCTTGATCATTAAGACTCAATGCCTCTTGAACACTGCTAGATATCTTGAAGATGACCCTAAAATGTCTATGGTATTAGGTATATCATAGACCTGGAGCTAGATGGAATGCACATATGGAAAATAGACAATAGAAGTTCAACAGACTTGCCAAACTTATCAAATTCCCATAATGGATTTCAACAATTTTGACGTTACTATGCCAATTAACAGTCAATTTTGGCAAGCACATATGCCACAACATGTAAAGGGAAACTGACTCCAGAATGCTCCTGAAGTCTGTACACTTAAGCAATCAAGCTTTAACTTCAACATTGAATTGTAATAGAAGAAAAAAATGATGTCGGTAAAAGACGCATAGATATCCCAACATTTTATGTCGGTGACAAGCCTATCCTTCAATGTGTCGAATGCCTTCTGCCATGCCTCTCCCCAATGAAAGGCACTTTTATGTTTGAGAAAATATTCTAAAGGTACGTTGATCTTGGAATACCCCTTGATGAACTTCTGATAGTATCCTGCATGTCCAAGAAACCTGTGCACTGCACTTTGACTAGTTGGTTCCCCCAATCCCAAAATCACTACAATTTTGGTAGGATCCACCAACAAGCCTTCTTTGCATATGATGTGTCCCAAAATGGTCCAAAATGGGGTAGAAAATACACACTTCTTGATGTTGAGGGATATCCTCAACTACCGACACCTTTCAAACATCAACCTTAGATTGTCACAATTGTCCTTGACCACTCCATACACAGTCCAATCATCAAGGTAGACCTAGAGAAACTTGTGGATGAGGTCCTGGAAGGCCTGGACTACAATGCGTGAGAATACAATAAGTGCATTCTTCAACCCAAAATGAATGACTGTATAGGAAAAAATTCCCCACTCGGTGGTGAAGATTGTCTTTCTCTTGTCTTCCTTTGTAATCCTCACCTAGTGATAGCCTGAGAGCCCATCCGTGAAAGAGTAGAATTTACGCCTTGCCACTCCTTCCAAAATTTCTTCATTGAACAGGGTTGGGAAGGGATCAATGACACACACTACATCCAA
Source organism: Taxus chinensis (assembly GCA_019776745.2). Lineage (NCBI taxonomy): Eukaryota > Viridiplantae > Streptophyta > Pinopsida > Cupressales > Taxaceae > Taxus > Taxus chinensis. Next base: position 328,411,311 of record CM034154.1, read on the forward strand.
ATCCCTATAATCAACACATATCCTTATCCTTACTTTCTTTTGATACTAATCACCATTGGACTTATCCACTATGACTCCTCCATAGCCTCTATGATTCGTGATGCTATCATCTTGTCTATTTCCTCCTTGACCTTCACGCACAGGTTAGGATTCATTTGGTATGGTCTCTTTCAGACCGGGTGTGCACCTTCCTCCAAATTAATTTTCATTTCCCCTAAGGAATGGTGAATGCCTTTGAGTTCATGATACCCACACGAGAATAAATCCTCAAATTCATGTAAAAGATCAATGATCTTAGAGACTTCTTTCTCCATCCAATAATCTCTAATGATAGCTTCCTTGGGTTCCACCTCTGACCCAATATTAACCTTTTTTGTCTTTAAAGGCTCATGATAGGTGCATGCACCCTTTCATCAGAACTATCCATCACTTCACACGAGCCTAGAGAATGGTTAACCTAAAAAATTTCCATCTCTTCACCATCTATGACATAGACCATCTTGCATTTTTCTTTCTCTGCGCATGCACACTCAAATTGTATCTCTTCTGTGTCTTCTTCCTCAGAGCGTGTCTCTAGGCCAGGTTCACCTATCAACTCTAGTAGCCTATCTTTTGCCACATGGCACTATCTCCCATCATAAGGCGCTTGATCTCCTACAATGCCTTATTCACCAATGGTTTGGTGCTTCGATACTCAAATTCTTAGACAAGATCAGCCTCTAGTTCTTGCTGATTCCCTGTTTGGTGACATGTCTCATAGTGGATGTACCATGTGCATGTGTAACCATGCAGTGTAGAATACATTTTGTGTACCCATAGGGATGGTGGAAAAGCTTCCGCACCTCATGTCTAGACCCTCTCACATGCTTGGATGTGGAAAGAGGTGGGATCCTTACCATGGTAGTCCTTGATGGTGGTGGGCGTGTTGCTTCTAGAGAAATGACCAGAGAAGGAAATTATCACTTCATGCCATTCCAAGAGATTATCCTGATGCGTTTCCCACCAATGCGTAATAGTTCCGAGTAGGACCTAACTTAACATCCCCCTTCTTTTATTTTCCTCCTTCCACTGAGCTTCCATCTTCTACAGAAAGTCCTGAGGGGAGGCTCTTCTTGAGTATTTAGGAAGCTCCTTTCCTCTTAGGTGCTAGAATGTGTGTGCCTTTATCACCTTTTTCACTGATCCTCTTAAATGCCATCCGATCAACTCATAGGTTCCATGCGCCCAATTATCACATGCTAGACTAGTGGTGTCACTTATTGACTAAGCATACTCAAACTGAATAATTCCATTGGTAGGATGGATTATCTATGGATCCCTGATTGAGTACACATATATTCTATCGAGGACCTCTTCTCCCAAAGGTTTAGTATAGGGTGTTGAATTCCCATCAGCTATGGGTATGATGACTCGTTCCTCCTCATTTTCAAATCTTATGTACCCCTTGCTGAACTGAAGATCCACATTGTTCTTATAACATCATGGGCACCTAAGTAGTGCTAGGAAATTGTCTTCCTCAGTGAGCACAAAGACTTCGAAGTACCCTGTAAACTTAGATCCCTGAATGGTGATAATTAGATCCTTTAAGACACCAATGCGCATTGCCTTCATTTTTTTCCCATATACAACACATTCGAAGATGGTTTTAATGCAGGCCTTCCCATCTGATGCCATGCCTCCAAGGTGAGAACATTGACCTCCACGCATATGTCAATGAGGATATTAATAAGGAGCCATCCATCCATAATTGCATTTAATGTGATCTCCCTATCATAGTCAAGGTTGTGAGGGGGAAGGTTTGCATGCAAGACCTTCCTCTCGCGCTCTTCTCTGCCATGTGGTACCTTCTCTCTCAACCATGTTCCTAGAAAGGGAATAATATTCTCTTACCTTAGAATTTTACATACTTCCTTGACATCATCTAGGTCATATCTTGGTAGCATCTCAACCTTCCTTTTTGATCCTCCCTCATGGACTACTCCTTTAGACATTGGATTTATCCTTGTAAACTTTGAATGACTTCAATGGTTTCTTGATATACCTCCTTTTGATGCACAGGGTCTGGGTACTTCCCATGTAGCACCTCTTCCCTTGAAACTAGGTTCTTCTAGCTTGGCATTTCCTTTAAGCATTTAGCCTCTACTCTTGTTGTTACCATAACAGGTTCTAAGCTTACATCACATGTTACCCATGGCATCCATTATATATCTGTCTTCTTAATGCTTACCATAACAACAACCTTATCTTTCTGGTGTTGCTGATTCATGTGTTCAAACAACTCAAGGCACTCTGAATACTTGTGTTTATTCCCACACCATGAGAACTGTAATAGTTATGGGCACTCTCATTTGTAATGATCTGTAAACCCATAATTAAAACATGTTCCACATGGGAACTCACTTCTTCCTCCTCTGCAATTACCATGACCATGGAATCCTCCACGAAATACCCTTCCATGCGTGCCTTTATCTACATGCTCCTCATAATAGTGATCATCACCTTTAGAACTACTAGAAATGTTGGTCTGGCACACCCCATGATCAATGGCCTCATGGATATGATCAATAAGCCTACAATCCTTAGTATCATGGGTCATAGAGCTGTAAATATTACAGTAGCAAGACACATTCTTTTGAATTGTGTGCTATAATAAGGGGCATCTACTTACATCCTAGTCCCAATGACAAATTTCACAGTCTATTGTTATGGTGCATATTGTCCTTCAGGGGAAACTATTTTTGACATGCCCCTCTACTTCACAATCTATACACCATATACCACTGCGAGTCTCATGGGCTAAGTTCACAGACAACTTCTCTAGTTGCTTAGCCATAACAGCAATTTGAGCTTCCAGAAGTGGGCTAACACCAGTATAAACACTTCCAATAGCTTTGACACGTAGAGTGGATCCTAATGCCTCGTGTAAGTCTATGAAAGTTTTATATGATAAAGATCTTATAAATGGAGTTATCAACCCCCCAAAAAACCATTAAGCATGCTGTGAAGGGTGACTGTCATATGACAATTTTGATAAGATGGTTTTGAACCATGCATCATACTCCTACACATTCTCTACCATTCCTTGTTGAATATCATTTAGGGTGCTGATGCTCTTCTATTCAAACTCAAGGATGTGGAATTCTACCAAAAAGGTGTTCTTTAAAGTAGTATAATCCACCACTGTTTAATGAGGGTCATATTTGCTATACCAACTATGTGCTCACCCTTGTAACATTGTTGCAAACTGGATTGCTTTTTACTCTGGGATAGTGATACCTTTCACGCGCCATAGCAGCTCAAACTTGTCAACATGTTCTGCAACATCTTAAATACCTCTTTAATCTAGAAAATGTAAAGACATATCTAAGAAGACATAAGGAGGCAGTTGGGGCCCTTGTCCATCTGAGCCAGAGCCTTCATTTCCTCTAGTGTTTCCCCTGCCACTGGATCCACCAAATCCAACAAGTTATATACCTCTTAACCCACCAAATCCATCAGGTCCTATTCCTCCTGACCCACTAGATCCACCAGGTCTTGTAGTTGTCATGCCAAGGGTCCCTAAAGTTCCACTGAACTGTGTGCTGATGATCTATGATAATTCCCCATTACCACTAGTGTACCTTGCGCCACTCCCAGATGTAAGATCGAAGGCTTGTGTACTTGCTCCTTATCTAAAAATTCCTCCAAATATTGGAATAGTATGCGTAGACATAAAAGCAGGGAATGAAAATTTGTATCTCCTGGGCACAAATCTGTCACTTCCATTGACACCAACTGGTTCAGAAATACTCCTTCCTTGATCTGGGAAACTAAGCGCTAGGGTTCATTCAATAGGTGGGTTCAGATACGTGCCAATGACTCTTATCTCTCTATGTGATGAACTCTCATCAGAAGTGAAAGGGGTCTCTCTTACATGCTTGCGAAGATGGGGTGACACATATTTCTCAAGTTCCACGTCCTCCATGTGAACTTTAACTCCTTCCCACATTGTCTACCTCCATAGACCCATCACACTTGCAACCTCGTGTTGTCTAGAAGCACTTCACTATACTTGAGTCATCTCTCCTCCCTTTCTTACTCCGTTGTAATATCCACCATCTTCCTCCACCCTAGCTCTCTCACCCAACGCTAAGAATGGTTTATCTGGCCATTGGAAATGCCTCTAAACTCAATGTAATAATAAAGATCTTCATTTCCAGAGGAATATCACATAGAAATTATCCTCTAGGCTCCCATAGAAACTAAAACTCAACAACTTCTAGACAAGAATATGTAGAACTATCATACTTCAGAGTGTAGCTAGCCAACACACCTTTCCACCAATTATCCATAGCATGAGTCCACACCAGATCTTCATCTTGTAGCCTCTAGTACTCTTCTTGGGTCCACGTACGTGATCTATAATACCAGCTTCATCTAGACACATATGCTGAGATCCATTCATACAAATCTATTGGGAAGAAACATAAAAAAATTTCATACAAATCATGGTAGAGGTTCTCTTCTACTCATCCACGTGCATCAAACTTAGATCAAGTGCTAAATCTCTAATAAAATTCATCCTCTATGATTTTAAACCATGATTCAACACTTTCTAAGGTTAAACCCTCTCTCATCACTTATTACATGGATCATGGTGTATGACATTTCCCACTACAACTTTGAAAAGAGGTCCCAAAAATAAAACCAAGATGTAGTCATTTTTACACACATCACAAAGGAAAGAAATCCCATGCATGCCGGCCTTTCACCCAGCGGGTGTTGGGCACTTACCCAAGACATGCGTAGGTGGTGAGTCTCTCTTGTATGTGATTTAAATGGGAAACCATCATCTATGTCAAGAACTTAATGAATAAAGGTGGAAATGAGATATACAATCATCATAGGGCTCAGAATGGCCTCTACATAAATGTATTCATTCCAAATAGTGGGTACTTATGGATAATAGATAGAACTATATCAGAAAGGAAAATACATAATGATTTACATCTATTCCATAATATCCATGAATGGAAATGAAAATATATAGATATGAACAAAATCAATTACATTCATACTCATTCATGTTTTTAACCTCATTACATTAAATGGATCCATTAGACTACCATAACTTCATCAGACTGAAGTCATACATCACAACATGGATCATGTCCTTCATCGATATAAAGAAAATTTTATATCCCAGCCCCTTAATACATTACTCCCTCATATAGCCTCTACCCAATCCCATAGAGTTCTTGCAGTATTTTTGTAGACCACCACTCTCTATAATCCTCATATATATTCAATCTATATATTTTTCTCTTGTGAGTGCTCGCATATATAGCCATCCCAAAGTGCCAACTCAATCTTCTGCAGCCTCAAATCTGGTGCTAATTTTTTTAATGTGGTCCTGCATGGGCACATGCTCTTCCACGCCTAACCTCTCAACTTTTTTCCATGATGTCTTCTAGAACCTTCTATCACTAAGAATATTCCTTCCTAGGCCAACCTGTTGCTAGGATGACACCTTATCCACTCCACATGTGCAGTTGGGTCACGCTTTTCTCATGTCCTGCCAAAAATTCCCAATATGGCTAATTCCTAAAACCTTATCTCTGTCCACGTGTGCACCACAGGTTTTCTTAAACCCTTCCTTAAACCCTATCATGCATGCCTTCTCTTGGTGCACTCTTCTTTAACTAGGCCTTGTGCACCTACGCACCTTTTTGTACTTAGCCAGTAATTTGGGGTCCCAACATCGTAATGCTTCTCATCTCTCACAGGGGAATCAATTTGGATACCAACACCAAAGTGGCACCATTTCCAGGGAATATTTCCACAAATGCATACACATGCCGACCCTAGTAATGTTTCTTACATGATTTAAGTACAAGTACATTGTTTAAACATCATCCTTTGTTGAGATTTATAAAATTTGTGTAAGAATACAAGTTCAATATGAAGTATTTCAAGTTTCTAGTAGTTATTGTACTAAATTTGCATCAATAGTGATAAATATGGGCAAAGGAAGATTGGATCTTCTAATATTTACAGAAATTAATTATTGATAGACATTTGACAAACTACTTATAGTGCATTTGCACATCTAAGGTGAGAATCCTTGGTGACGTCTTCGAATTGATTTAAAATTTCGATGATTACTAGTGTCTTAACCCATGTCAGGAGAAATTTGTCATTAATATTTGTAAAGCTAGAGGGAAGAAGGTATTTCTTCACTAGGGATCCTACTAGAAAGCTATTTCTAGAAATGGGAAAAGGAAATTTAGATGGAAGACAAGTCTGGACAGTTGTTAAAAATCAGGAATTAAAAAAGAAGATATCAGTTCTGAAAGGTGATCAATCTGTGGTTGAATATTACCATACATCTTTAAGTGATTTTAAACTGAGTAGTCTTCATGTGAATTTAAATTCCCCTACTGGAGAGGGGCCATCATTTGTATCTTAAAATCATGTCCCTCAGCTTTTCTTTGCTTCTTCCAAGGTTGATAGATTTTTCCAAGAAACTGAGTCATTAGAGGATATTTACTTTGAGAGTAATACTCTTGTGCTCGAAAGACCCCTCATCCCTTATCATTTTGATTCTCCCACAAGATCACCTCCTCAAGGTAATATGGCTCAACATCCACCTAGAACTCATTTTGTTGTCAGTAATTTTGGACCAGTAAATTTAAGAGGTATGGTTGGATATCCTAATATGGTGCCATAAGATGTTAAAAATTGGTTGTCAAAATTTCAAGGGAATAACGCTATCACTAGTCACCAGCATTTAAGACTATTTGTCACTATGATGGAAGATTTTGAAATTTAGTTTGAAGACATGTATATAAAGTTGTTCATTCATACTCTTGAAGAGGATACACGTGAATGGTACAAGGATGTACCAGATAATTCAATATATTCATGGACCAAGATGAAAAATTCCTTTAGATTGCAATATGGGGATGAGACAGATCCCAGGTTCTTTTTATCTGAATTTGAAAATATAAAGAACAATCTAAATGAATATGTCCATGATTTCAATACTAGGTTCAATAATACTTTGAATAGGCTACCTGTAATCCTAAGGACAAGTGATGATTACTATTTAATAAAATACTCTGACACTTTTGATAAAAAGGCTTCTTATTACTTGAGAGATGAGAACCTAGGAACATTGAGGAAGGCTTTCACCATGGCCTTAAAAATAGGAAATAACATCAAATCCATTGGAAAGCATCCTAAGAGAGAGGGTGTAAATTTGATCAATCTTGAGAGGCCTCAATCAAACAAAGTTTTGGATTTGGAAGAGGCTGTGAAGACTTTGTCCGGAGCAGTTAAAGAGATATCCTATAAACTGGCTAGAGTAGAAAATGGATAGGAAAAAATTTCCCAGGATAAGCACAAGCCACACGGTTAGGAGAGATTTGGAAATCATCCTAGAAGTGATCATAGACCATATGATAGAGGGAAGGGGCCCATGGGATCAGGAAATAAACAACCTCAACCCATGGATAATAGATTGGTTCCTGATCCTTTAACTACTAGGATTTCTTCCGTGGAAGAGGCCAATTTTATCAAGTGGTATGATAGGTGTTTCTTACCATACTTGCCATGTGATGTAGATCAATAAGTTGAGGAATTGGATGATGATGAGATGTATGATGATGTGTGCATGATGGAGTTCCTTGTAAACTCACGCAAGGGGCAACATCAACTGAACTGATAAGTGTCAGAACTATTGAAAATTTCTATGATTGTATTCACCGAGTATTTCCTCTTCCTCCTATTAATACTTTTGAAATTGATATGGTACAAGCATTTGATTTTCCTAATCATGATTTTGAATACTTAAGGGAATTGATGATTAAAAAGTATGATGGATGAATCCCTTATGAAGAGGACAAGAAACTATTAATGAATGCAGTGGTTGCACAGGAGAAAGAATATAACACTAGAAGTAAGGTTGTCAAAGGGGGAGGGCTGAAAACCAAGCCAAAATTTCTAGTTCTTACCAATATCCCAAAGGAAACCCCTAAGAAAGATGCGTTTGGAAAAGGACCAACTACCCCAAATAAAACCTATGCTCTTGCCCATGCCTAGAATCTGAAAACTCTTATACTATCAGATGAAACTGTGAATCTTCCTCCTAATTATGTCTTACCTAAATACATTCCTTGTGACATAGCCCAAATATTGAGTCAGATCAAGGTCATTGTTCCCATTGTTGAATTACTCAAGATCCCTGAGCATAGGAAAAGGGCATTTGAATATTTGGGATTTAAGGAAGAAACAATTACCTAGGGTAAAAGTGTTAATAATATAGAGGTTCCTCCTATTATTACAGAATTAGAAATACCACAAGCATTGAAGGAACTGGGTGAATCATCTAAGGTATATTTGGGAACTTCTCTGGTTTAATATCAGTTGGTGTTGATCCATTTTTTACCACTTTGATTATTAAAGATAGGATGGTACATAACTACATGTTTTATTCAAGAGCCTCATGTAATATAATGCCTCTTGAGGTGATGAATGAGTTAAATATCAAGGTGACAACGACTTTTGGAAAATGTACTACTATGGATTGAAGAGAAGTGCTAGTAATTGGATATGTCAATGTATTATTAGTACAATTAGTAGCTTATCCAGAAAAACTCTTAACCATGAATGTGGTTATTGTGGACTGCCCTGGTAAGTGGGTAATGTTATCATCTATAAAATGGGCAGCTAGTGTAGTTGGAAGCATACAAATGGACATGTCATTCACAACCATACCAATTAAGGTAAATCTTATGAAGTTTTACGGTGATAATAAAATGTTGCAACTCATTGAGGACCCTAACAATGCTTCTTATGAAGTATTGTACATAGACGTTGCTGTTGATAAATTTTTGGGTTATGCTGATTTTAAGGAACATAAAATTGATGAGTGTAGATATCCTGAGTAGGTTGGTTGTCCCTAGACTCTTATGTTTGATGGGGCTTGTTCTAGATCTGTTAATGGTGTTGGTGTTGTCCTGATATCTCCAAGCCATGAGGAATTTAACTTTTATTTTAAACTTAATTTTGAGTACACAAATAGCAATGTAGAGTATGAAGCATTGTTTTCTAGTCTAAAGATTGCATGGAAGTATGGTTTCAAAGACATTATTGTTAAGGGAGATTCAAAGTTGATATTGTAGAAAGATAGAAAGTTGTATGCTACAAAGAATTAAAGAATAAAGCAATATAATCATGTGGTTTGGGACTTCATTGAATTTTTTGATTCTTTCAATATAATACACCATGATAGGAAATACAATACTGTAGCAGACAAACTAGTAGTGTTGGGATCAAGGTTCGAAAATTGTATAGTACCCCCGTATTGTGAATATGATATTGAAATATTGACCAAGCCATATGTCCCTGACAATATCAAACACTTGAAGGTGTTTGAAGATGATTCCTAGGTCCAAAGGTTTGTATAGAATAAAGGAGAATTTTCCAATCAAAGTATGGACTAGGAGCCAATGGTTTGTGCAAGTGAAGGAAAAGATACCTTATTTGGTAAAGAAATTATCTAATTGAAAACTAATACTATTCCCAGAGGTTTGGTTGCACTAGAATCAAATTTTGATAATGTTGATTGTATTATTAATAGACACATGTCAACTTTGAGGGATGTTGAGGAACATAACCTAGGCACAAAAGATAAACCTCAGAAAATATGGTTATGTAGAAATTTGAGTAAAGATGAAAAGAAATCATATATCAACTTATTAAAAAGTACCATGATTTCTTCGCATGGTCGTATTTAGAATTAAAGGAATATAGGGAAGACATTTTTCAGCATGAAATACCCATGGAAGCCAATGCCAAGTCGTTTAGGCAGAAACAAAGACCAATTAATCCCCTCCTTTCCTCAAAAATGAAAGAGGAGCTGAAAAATTTAAGGGATGGAGGAATTATATAGCCTACAAGATACTCCTCATGGGTAGCAAACCTGGTACCTATTCGAAAGAAAAATGGGGATATAAGATTGTGTTTTGACTTCAAAAATTTAAATAAGGCATCAATCAAGGAAAACTATCCCTTGCCAAATGTTGCAATTAGTTACTAGTTCTGAGTTGTTTTCAAATTTGGATGGTTTCTCTGGGTATAATCAAGTGGTTGTGTAGCATTCAGAGAGAATCAAAACCACTTTCATCACTCCATGGGGAATCTATGTTTATGTCAGAATGTTGTTTGGCCCGATGAATGCCGGAGCCACATTTCAAAGAGTAATGGATATAGAATTCTCTGGATATATAAATGAATTCATTTCCATGTATCAGGATGATGTGATATTTTTTTCAAGGAAAATAATTGATCACCTGCAGCATTTAGAAAATATGTTGTTAAGATGTAGGGAATATGGTATATCACTAAATACTAAGAAGTGCCATTTTTGGGTTCAAAAGGAAAAGCTACTTGGACATATTGGGTCAAAATAAGGGGTCGTGATTGATCCTTAGAGATTGGAAGACATTAGTAAAGTTCCTATTCCAAGAACCAAAAAGGTAATTTAGTCCTTTTTCAGGAAAATAAATTTTATTAGGATATTTATTTCCAAATTTTCTGAATTGACTATCCCAATCACTAATATGTTGAAGAAAGATCAGAGTATCAAATGGGAAGAAGTAGCTATTCAAGACTTTATTGGGATTAAGGAAGCATTGAAGAATGCCCCTATTTTAACAGCTCCTAATTATAAAAATGATTTCGAAATGTTTTCCTTTGCTTCAGAGAATACTATTGCATCTGTGTTGTTACAAAAGGATGATGAAGGCACTGAAAGACCAATTGCTTTCTTTAGTAAAGCATTATAAGGAGCAAAACTGAAGTATATTATCATGGAGAAACAAAAAATTTCTTTATTCAAGGCCACAAAGATCTTTAGGCCATATATTTTAAGTTCTAAAGTCATATCTTATGTCCCTCATACTATGGTCAAGGATATCCTTTCATAGATGGAAATTTCCAGTAAAAGATACTAATCGAAAAATGAATTACAAGAATATGATATGGACATCTAAACTACAAAATTGGTCAGAGGATCGGGCCTAATAAATATAATGTCAAAAATAAACCTACAAATAGTTGAGATAAATGAGGTTGAAGAAGAAAGATTGAATATTCTTGAGAAATTGAAAAATTGTGAATGGTACAAGGATATTCTTTTTTATCTCAAACATCTACAGTTCTCTAAGTATTTAAGAAATAATCAAAAGAGAGAACTTAAGTTAGCCTCCCAGAATTACATCAACACCTATTATGGGTTATCTTGGAAGAACCCTGAGGGAGTTATCTTAATATGCATCATTGAGGATGAAGCCCTGAAAATAATTGATGATTTCCATGGAGGATTTTATGGAGGGAATTTTGCTGGATGAGGTATAACCCATAAGATCTTAAGGGTTGGTTACTGGTGGCCAACTATTTTTAAAGATAAAACTTTGTTGGTAAGAAAGTGTGAGAGTTGTCAACATTTTTTAGGAAGATTGAAAGCTTCAAGATCCCTAACTTTGCAACCTATATCAATTGAAACCCCATTTAAGCAGTGGGGAATGGAATTCATTGGTGAGATTTCAGATTCTTCAAGTGCATGCCACAAGTGTATATTAGTGGCAATTGATTATTTAACCAAGTGGGTGGAGGCAATCCCTACCAATAAAGATACCCACCAAATTGTTATGGACTTCATTCTAAATCATATAGTTTGCAAGTTTGGAGTGCCTACTAAGATAGTTATTGACAACACTATGATTTTTCAAGCCAAAACTTTGGTATCCATGTTTCATGAGTATGGGATCAACTTAGCATATGCTTCAAATTATAATCCCCAAGGTAATGGACAAGCAGAATAAAGCAACAATAATTTTTTGAAGATAATAAGAAGGACCTTGGAATTAAACAAATGGAAATGGGGTGAGAAGTTGAAGTTTTTTGTTTGGGCTGATAGAATTACTGTCAAAAGAGCTATAGGAAAAATTCCATTTGAGTTGATGTATGGAACTCAAGCTCTACTTCCCCTACATATGTAGCTATCTTCTTACCCATTTATCCAACAATTAGAGGACCAAGAGGTTAGTCCCTATGATGCACGAATCAATCAAATTGTTGAATTAGATGAAGAGAGAAGAGAATCCCATCAAAGACATGTGAAGTTTAGGGATAAAATGAAGAAATTGTTATCATAAAAAGATTACCCCAAGAGTTTTGAATTAATTATTGTAGACTAGAGCTCAAAGCTTTGACTTGTTCTTTCAATTATTTCTTAGTTATCCTATCCTCATCCAACTTTTGCAACAAGTCACTTATAACCTCTGATACTCCCTATTTCCATTGATCTCTTGAAGGATTTCCTAAGGGAATACGTTTGACATTATAATCAATGACTGTTATATTTTATCTTGTCTTTCCCTCATGAGGGATTGCCACTTCTAAAGTTTTAGATCCCAGTGGATCAGTATGAATTTTGGTGAGAACTCTATCCATTTTTGAGGTTCTTACTAGTTTTAAGAAAGATAGAGATGTGAGATATATAGCCTTCATAGGGACAATTTCCTCTTCTTCTTTTGAGATCAACTCTCCTATCCATCCTTTTGTAAGAGTTGTCCCGAATTTTGTTTCATGCAACTCTTGTTGGAATTTCTTGGGGACAATAACCAACTAATTGGACACCTCTTGTAACTCTTATAATGATGATTATTCTTTCTTTTCCTATTCAGCTCCCATAATTATCTCTTTGGTCACACTTTGTACTGACGCTTCCACTAATTATTTTCCTACTTGATCTTGAGTTTGGGGATGACTAATGTCCTTCACAATTACATCAGTGATTGTAATTTGTTATTTCTTTATTTTTTCAGGTGATGCAATATTAACCTCAACCTTTTCCTTGGGATTTTCTTGATTTGATACTTGTCTTGCAGCCATTTCCTTTCCTTCCATGATTTACAATTCTTTTGGAGGTTTTTGAACTAACACGTTATCCTCTTTTTTTTCTATTGACACCTCATGTTGAAACATGTGGGTAGGATTTCAATTATTGGGTCTTCAAATTTACCAAATATTTTACATCCAAACTATCAAAAATCTTATCCTCAACAATTGCATTGTGTGTAACCTCTGCTATCTTTTTATCTATATATTTTCCTATTTGAAATGGTTCACTATCCTTAGTGACCACGAATTCATGGGAAATATTTTTCTCAATTAACACGTTTGTGTCTGCACTCTTTCCACTAGGTACTTATATTTTGTTTAATTATGTAACTGATTGGTCTACAGAAAACATTTCTGATGACTGAACCTTAATTTTAGTAGTTGGCACATGAGTAGTTTTATCTACCTCTTCACTCATTTGAAGATCACTTACATTTTTTATTGTTGATTCATTAATAAACATGTCAAATGCATCTAGTGTGAAAAAATCATCACCAATATCAACATCCACTATCTCTACCTGAATCTTTGTTAACTCTTGCAATTGTTCTAATGAAGGTGCACTGACACTTTTAACTAACATGGCTTCATAATTTTTCACACCTTGATTCAAAAGATAACTATATACTGGATCAGCTAAGACATTACCTTGAATTATTTGTTCTCGAGTGCTTCCAATTATTACTCCCTCTAAAGAAAAATATGAAAATGAAGGATTGATGCTGCATGTTGTACTTGAGAAACATCACTTCCTTCATGTTTTGGGGGATCAATCACCACATCCCAATGCTTATGTTTCTTGTGTGTGTTAGGATGAGGGGTGAAAAGGTATATTCACCATCTAAATTGAATGTTAGGTTAACATACATTAATAAGTGGAAATATAAATGTGCACACCATAATAAACATAAAAAAAATTACATAGTGACACCGTATGTAATGTGGAAAACCTTTAAATGGGTAAAAAAACATGGAAGAATAATCCACTATAGAGAAAATTTTTACAATCCAGTCCAATAACTCCTTCCTCACTTCTACTCTAGGTATTTACTTAGAATCCATTGATTCATGTGATTTTGAATATGACCTAAAACCATATTTAAATAACCCAAAGGGTTATGTCCATATTAAGTGACGTGGCACACCCGATCTAATATATTGTTAGTTAATTAATAACTAACAAACCTACTATAAAGTTTATATTTAAATAATAAGAATATAAAATATTATATATTATTTAACTATAAACTAAATATTATGATGCACTTAATATTATAGTTCTAACACTCTCCCTTAATATTAAGTAGGGATCCATATGCCAACATTACCTGTTTGTATAACAAGATTTACAAATCCATAAACCCTAAAGGTTTAGGCTAGCACATGTAATTTTGAAGGAATTATAAAACCTTCATCGTGCTCAACTTACCTTTTGGTACAACAGGATTTGGAATCCATAAATCAGACATATGATTTAGACTAAGCATGATTTGCGAGACTACATCTCACTGTTTCTCATGGAAATATTCTTATACCACATCTCTAAGAGCCTTTTATAACACAAGGACATCCTTTACAAACAGATGCACACTGGACTTTATTTTTCCAGTAAACTCTATCAGTTTACTTTAGATCATGCAAGATCTCTTACAATGCTTTTAAACCAGAGTAGAAGTATAGAGGATAAGGAGTCAATCAACAGGCCGGCCATTAGGAGGTGACATTACATGCACACTCCCCCTCAATGGAAACTGTGAAAGGCCAAACATTACTCACACTTGTAGTATTTTACAACACATAATGAATCGTAAACATATCTGCTTATAATCTTTAGTCTTGTAGAACTAGAGGTATCTATCACCGTAGAGAAACTTCTCTCAAATAACATGCTTCATTCTTTGATGTTGTACTAGATTCTTCAGCAAGAGTAATACAAATCTGACCACCACATAGAAGATGAATACTTCTTTTAGCTTCCATGTGTATCTTTTCTAATAGCTGCTTCAACCACATGGCTTCTTTATCGCTTCCATTGTACTTCTCTACCTCAGTAGAGGAAATGGAGACTGTTGATTGTTTTTGTTGTTTCAAGTAATGGTTCCTGCACCAAAAAATTGAACACATATCCATTATATTTTATATCTAACACAACATCAACATGGTTAGAGTCACAATATCCATATAGACATCATAATAAACATATAAATATAAATCATTATTGATTTCACTTTTAACCATATGTAAAAGTTAAATACTAATTGTATAACAACTAACATAACAATATGCTTAACAACTAACCACGTAAAAAAAATATTGAAAAAATTCAACATACTATTCATGTAGAATATATATTAAATGCAATCAGTATTGGACGTCTCCAATACAAACACAAAGGCATCCCCAAGTGTCTTTTGATATGCAAATAATAATATTTTAGTTTCACATATTAAGAAATGTTTTTTTTAATATATATATATATCTTGTATTATCTTATTTTAAGCCTTTACAAATAAGATAAGACTTGTTAGATAACATATCTAAATAGATAATCAAATCATTCAAGAATAATCACAATATTCACTGAAAACATAATCCACTAACTGTGGATATTTCTCATAGAGTTTTGCTTCAAAAGATGACACGTAAGCACATTTCAATACATTCCATAAGCTTAGATATATCATAAATGATCAATTTTTCATGCAAAAATATGAACACAAGTTCTATTTTTGGAATAAACTATCAAAAAATGATGCAAAATTTTAAAATACATATAATCCATTTTGTGTATGTTTTCAGTTGTAGCTATTTCTAGTTTATTTTTACTAACTCGTCTGAGTTAATTATGGAAGAAAGAAAAAAACAACTCCTTTTTCCAACAATTTAGAAAATATACTTTTTATTTAGAAATAATTTATAAATCTATTATATTAGCACTATGATTATTCTCATTATCATCATCTTGATTTTGATATGATTTATTCTATTTCTAATTTTTGCTAAATAATTAACCACTTTTTCATCTCCCTTCGTGAGAGTTGTACATAACCTCTTTTTTATGTCCAAATTTCCCACATTTAATGACATTTTTGATCAAACATGTACCTTTAAGTTACATCATCTCCAATTGTGTCCATTAGCATTTTCACTAGTTGACTCATTGATTTCATATATGAATCCTAGAAAGTCATACGTGTACGCTTTCTGAGCAAGATAATCAACATTATCTCTTGTACTTTCTATTGATATATGAGTCAACATTAGTCACAACAGTTGCATGTTTTCTGAACTAGGAGCTCTACTTCCAGGTTTGACAATTTGCCCACATGTCTTGTTCGAGCCATTGATATTCTGCTTTTAATCGAATTGAGATCCAAATGTTGTAAGTTGTTTCCATTCGAACATTTAATTGGATTTTTCAATTGATCAATTGATTATGAAAAAAATGATTACCACATGGAGGGGGAAGGGAGCATTGACAATAGTTAGGTTGAAGACATATACAAAAAGTATTTTGACCTCCTTGGACTCCCACCTTGGGAAGGCTAAGACTAGGCATGATTACAACATTTCCGCCTTTAGGGCCATTGAGGAATTCATCGTGGGGCATGCCAAAAGTGTTTCCAACCTCAGCGGTATCCCGGCTGCACTTTGGGGCAATGAAAAAGAGAGAAAAAGAACCATCGAGGAGCTCGATAAGACGGATGCTGCCCACATGACCGCTTTGGGTATGTTTCATGCTTGGAAAAAAGTCAAGATCAGTGTTGATCAAGCAGCCAAAAAGTAGTCCTGCATGCTTCTATTGCTACTCTTTTGTTATTCTTACTATTTCTTGGCAATGTCGGGTTACTGTTTTTTTGCTGATGTTTTGCTGTTAAGTCTCGCTTGTGTAGCTGTTTCTGGGCTACGTGGAGTTTTCATTGTATCCTACCTGGAATTGGTTAGTCCTGCTATGTTTCTCACTCTTATTTTGGCTTAAAGACCTTATTTTGTATTCAAGGGTATAGTCCCTTTCAAAAAACTATTTGCCATTATTAAAAAAAACCAATTAAAACAAAGAGCCCATAATTAATGCACTTAATTCATTGCGAAATTAGTTAGAAACTGATTAATCACTAACCAACCGATTTAACCTACCTCTTAACATGTCGAGGCCTTTTGATAAGCGGGGCTAAAACAATTTAATAAACCTTGATGACACTATGGGTACCATTTATGCGGAAGAAACTAGATTGTGCCCACAGTTTCTCTAATACTCTACATTTCTATGTGATGGATGAAGGATAAAATTTTCATGTCATGCTTGGTAAGATTAATTGAAACAAACAAGTCTTAGAACAATTTAAGAATGATATGTGGGGTGAAAATAATAATGAAGCGGTTGAGATGTTCTAAAAGGAGTGGGCATCACATCTTTTGTTTTCCATTTGCAAATAAAACAGTCCTTGCCCATGAATTCTTACATTGAATTGCTAAGGTTCCAAATGTTGTAGTTGAATTTCCGCTCCCCAAATAATGAAATCAATTGAAAATTAATTAGACATCATTTGTGTAGAGGAATATAATTAAACATAATTTTGATAATACATGGGCATTATTTAGAAGAATTACCTATAGATTTTCTAGCATTGCTTCGGAAATATTTTCAGTCAGAATCAAAGCTTGATTTAAATGTGGGAAAATTAAGGACTCATACTAAAATAAAAAAATTGATCAAGATCTATACAAGTGGCATACGTTAAAAAACGGATATTAAATGTGGTTGATACGAAACCAATTGACGTGGAAGGGAGTTTTATTTTTTTAATTTGATATCAAAACGAAAAGGATGCATTACTAAAGCTTTAATGGGTGGAACAAATTCCAAGTGAAAAGTCATTATTAGTTAAGGGGGCGACTCATTCCATATGGAATTAAAATAAGCCTACATATTCCATAGTGCCCACATTTCTAAATAAGAACTGGGAAATTCAGTATTATTAAATTTAGGCTAGAAGAATTAATTTTAAAAAAAATATAGGAGGTATAGATTTGATAACTATATGCTAAAATTTAATTGGTTTACATTATTTCCAAATAGGCATATGGTTTTACTAAATGTAATTCGATGGTTAAACGTGATCCGCTTCCATATAGCTTTAGGTCACATGCATTGAATTATGATCAGCGTATTCCTAAATTCTTTCACCCTAGTGCATTCATATGTGTGGCATAACTATTTTTCCAGATTTAAAAAATATAAACCATGGGGGTTTAATTATATTAAATATAAATTATGTCATAAAATAACAGTCATGATGTGAGGCTTTAAATGTATACAAATATTTATAATGATACTTAAAACCATGTATAAAGTAGGGTTTACATGTTCAAACATGTAAGGTTTGGACAATGGATTACGAGGAGATAAGAGCTTTTACTCGACTAATGAATAACATGTATGATTCTCTCCACTTATTTTTACAAAGCTTGATCACATAGTACACTAGCATTTTCACCTTGGAATAGTATCACTATTACATTGAATTCCTTTAATAGGTCTATAGAAAATATTTCAAGAATATTTTAATAACCACTTATTATTTGAAAATTTTAAGTTGTATGTCTCATAATTCAACTGGCTTTTCATAACAATCTCCTATTTCCCTAATTGTAATATGATTACACATAGCATTTGGAATCCAATCCAATGAATTAGTCTTGACATTTTGTTTATTTCTACCCTATCTCACATTTTACTTACATCATGTTGCCTTTTCACTTTACACTCTTTCGATCGTATTCTCATGCTATATTTAGTATTTGGCTAATGTTTCATTTTATTAAGTTCTAAACAAATGAGTGTTCGAGTGTTTTATTAGAATGTGGCCACATATCTTCCACTTCCTAGACCACTTTCCCTAATTGGATTTCATCTAGAGTGTTCATCAGTCATTAATTTTGGTTTATCTAACTCCCTCCCAACTCTATATGTAGTCTATAATTCATTTATATCAAATAGTTATATCTAGCCATAGTTCCCCTGGATATAACTAAGACTATATGATTATAAACTAATGAAAACTAATCTAAAAGTGCTTTTAGGAGCTATTAGTGTATACAATAGCAAAAAAGTAGAGAAATCTGACCTTCCCAATGGATTTAAATTGTAAATATCAAGTGCTAAGCCTACCCATTCAAACTTGGTTTTTACATGACCAATGAAAAAACTCAAATGTCCATAGATTCTCTCACATTTTGGATGATGCATTGGCATTAGACCTCATTTCACTTAGCCAAGCTTAACTTTTGAATTCTTGAAATTCTTGGCTATCCAAAGACAATGAAATTAAAATGCTTTTGACATCTTATTAATAACTTCATTAGTAGGTTTTTTCAGGGTATCTAGAGTGAAGTCTTTAGCCATAGTTGAATTCTCTTCACCCCATTGAAGTGCAAACATCACATCTAATGCACATTTTTAGAATCTAACTGTTAGATAATTTATTAAGCTCTCATGGAGTAGAGAGGAGTATATATGCTAGGGGGAATATAATTGAAGTATTTCAAATTTATTTACATAGATAGTTTCTTGTTTAGCTATGAGAGTTTTATCTCCTTAGGCTACATTGAGGAAATCATATTTGAGGTTCATTAAACCTGGCATTCTGATAGCATTTTCAGGACTTTCCATTGCAAAAGAGATATACCATACTAACTGCAAACTAACATGAATTAGGTCTAACCATACATTTATAAGCACGAAATATTAAAATAAGGAATAAAATATGGATTTTAATAACCAATTACATAGTGACACTCGATAATGGTAACGTGGAAAACCTGTAAATGGTTATAAAAAACCACGAAAGAATAATCCACTATAGAGAAACATTTGGTACACTCTGAAGTCCAGTAACTCCTTCCTCGCTTATATTCCATGTATTTGTCTGGAATGTCAAATGATTCATGTGATTTTGAATATGACCCAAATCCATATTTAAATAACCCAAATGGTTATGTCCATATTAAATGACGGGGCACACCCTAATTTAATATATAGTTAGTTAATTAATATACTAACAAACCTAATATAAAGTTTATATTTAAATAATAAGAATATAGATACTAGGGTCGATATTATTTAAATATAAACTAAATAATATGATGCACTTAATAATATAGTTCTAATAGTGTGTATGAGCACCTTCCCTTACCATAATTTGGTCATACACAATTTTGTGTCTCTTGTGTGCCCTTTCAAACTTCTTAAGGTTTGGTGTTGCTCTCTTTTATTCACCATATTGCTTAGGTTGTGCATGGCCACTTGCTATATCACCTCTCATTAATTTATCAAAAATTTGTGGTTTTGGAAAAACATTTGGAGGAGTCCTATGAGTATTCGTACCCTTTCCTTTTGATTGTAGTGGAACTACAAAAGTGATACTAGAATTTTAGGATAAATTCTTTAGTTTTCTGCTTTAGAGCAGACATAGAAGTACCAATCCCATTAGTAGTATAAATCCATTCATTTACAAGTATTGAAGTAGGCATTTTTGAAGGTGACTAAGGAGATTTTTCTCCCAAGGAATCCATTCTGTTAGCTCCTTATTTTATGGGAGGAAGGTCATCTTTCAATTTTCCCAAATTCTTGAACTTATTAAGAATAATTGTACTTTGAATTGATAAATCAATGTTTTTATGGGCTAGCCAATTCAATGTTCTTCTATTTACATTAGTTATTCAAGCATACAAGTCATTTGAATCCTCTTCATTCCATTTCAAGAGGACCATTGGTTTTCCCTCCACCTTTTGATCAAGATAGTATTGACTCATAGTATGTGGATCATCCAAAATTACCTCAGGGATAACAACAATCTTAAAGTATATAATTTGAATGAGGGTCATTCTTGAGAAGTCTCTTAGCCTGATCTCCTCCTCATCTATGCAATTCCTTCAATAGTCCTCAAATTGAGACTCATGTTCAAAAGTGTTTGCAAGATTGTTGAATACCCACCTAATGTCATTGTTGGCCCTTAGCTCAAACCTTTCCATATCAAACCTTTTCATATCATATTCCATCAATTTGGACTTTATAATTGAAGGGTAGGAGTACCTTCCAATATTGAAGGGGAGCTTGATATTTGTCTTGTGTTTTCCATCAAAGAATTTGTAAACTGGTGTCAATTGTCTCACCAATTCACATAACCCCATTTTGTCATCTAAATATCTAAGTAGCTTACATGGTTTTCCTTCAAATCTAATAAAATTGATGTATGTAAACTTCTTGTACTAAATGAAATAACATCCATACTCAATGATTACTTGTCTAGCCTCCTAATAATTCATGTATTATTCCCATTCTGGTTTGAATAAGCATATGATTGGTGCAAAGAAGGCATCATTAACAAATCTCAAATTCTCTTTCTAATTACCCAGCTATAATTGAGGGAAGATCTTATGTATTTGGAATTTTAAAAGTTAGCACATGGCACAATGTAACAAACTGTTACACCAAAACCTCGAGGCATTAGTGAAATCCATACATGAGGATCATAACATCCCACCATGCTTCCAAAGAGCCCAACTCCGGCTGGGTTTGTGCCCGCACTCCCATATGTATAAGCCCCACTTCATCTATGTTTAGGCGCCCCACGGCCCCCGGCTACACGACATAACCAACCGAGCGGGATTCAAACACAGGTGGTTGCTCTGATAAAAAATTTAATGAACCGTTACACCAAAACCTCAAGGCATTATTGATATCCACACATGAGGATCATACCACACAAGGCCAGGGAATCACCTATGGCTTGCAATATTATAAATTAAGTAGGTCCTCATGTAAAATTCCAGTTCTTGAGTGTCACCCCGTCTGAATTTATGTTGTCAATGGTATCATGTGGTCATGAAGTGCTTCTATAATGAAGGTTTTACAAAAAAAGGTTCTCCGTACCATCACAAACACAAACCATTGGTTCATAGCCCACATTTTGGTCTGTAAACTATCCTTCGTTCTATAATAACCTCTGAACCTGGGCATCATCTTCAAAAACCTACCAATGTTTGACATTTTCAGGGATAGATTGTCTTGAAAACACTTCTATACCATATTCATAATAAAGAGACTTTATACAATTTTCAAATATAGATCCCAATACTACCAACCTATCTGCGACAACATTTTGATTTCTGTCATGGTATACTATGTTGAAAAGACACAAAAATTTCAATAAAGTCACAAACTTCATGCTTATATTATTTCATTCTTTAATTGTTAGTTGCATACAATTTCCTCAATTTGTTTTGACTATTAATTATGAATCTCCTTTAATAATAATGTCCTTGATACCATACGTCTAAGAAATTCTTAAACCCAAAATCAGTGCTTCATATTTCACAAAATAGTTAGTGCAACTCAAATCTAAGTTTAAAAGGAAAAGTTAAAAGTCTCTTGGTTTGGAGAAACGAGGAAAATACCGGCACCATTCCTAAATTTAGAGAAAAAATCCATCAATCATAAAAATATAGGGGAAAGCTGATTTTTTCATGACATTTACACTTATCAATGCTATTCTCTTTAAAACCAACATAGCCCACAAAATTATCGACATCTACATCTATATATAATACTTCATAAGAAGCATTGTTATGGTCTTCAAGACGAATGTAGCATCTTTTTCTCACCATACAATTTAACAAGGATTCCCTCTACTAGTATGGTTTGATATGACATGTCCATTTGTATACTCCCAACCACACTAGCATCCCACTTTCTTGATACTAACATTCCCCACTTGGTAGGAAAATACAACATAACTACATTCATGGTTAAACATTTTATCAGGTAAGATGCCAATTGCAATACCAATCCTTTAACATAACCAATCATCAAAACCACCCTTGAATCTATAGTGGTTAAATTTCCAAAAGTTGTTCTCACTCTGATACTCAATTCATTCATTACCTCATGAAGGCATCACAATTATATGAGGCCCTTGAATCAAATATATAGTTGTAGCACTAATATGTACTTGATGATGAAAGTAGTGTAGAAAGGATCAACATCAAGCTGAGAATAAAAAAGAGTAGTACCTAGATATACCTCAGGTGATTCTCCCAAGTCCTCCAATGCTTGTAACACTTATAGTTTTACAATGACAGGGGGAGTATCAACATCATTCACATTCTTTCTTGGGGGTATTATATTTTTTCTTTGAATTTCAAATACTCAAATTCCCTCTTCCTATGATCAGGAATCATTGGCAATTCAAAAATAGGCATGATGAATTTGATGTGACTCAATAGTTGAGATTTATCATAGGGGATGTATTCGGGTAAAGCTCTATTAGGAGGGAGATTTACTTGCCTCTTCTTGTGGTATGAGACTCTTTACAGCTTCGGCAATGAGCTGGGGGACAAGTTTTATTTGGAGTGACTGGACCTTTTCTAGGTGTATCCCTTTTAGGGGGATCCTTTGAGATATTAGTGAGAAGTGGAGGTTTTGGTTTGGCTTACATCCCTCCCCCTTTTACAAATCTACTTTTGACATTGTACTCATTTTCCTTAGAAACAACTACATTCATCAAAATTTGTTTTCCTTCCTTAGTAGGAATTCCCCCATCCTACTTCTTAATCATTAGAGATCTCAAATATTCAAAGTCATGATTAGGTAGATCAAAATATTACACCATATCAATTTCAATGTCATCATTAGGAACTTAAGAGGAAATACCTAATGAATAAAATCCCAAAAAATTTCTATAACCTTGACACTTATCAACTCAATTGAAGTGGCACCTTGTTGTGGATTTTTAGGGCACTCCGTCATGCATACACCACCATACATTTCATCATCATCTACCTTTTCAACTTCCTTATTTAGATCACATTGGGGATGTGGCAAAAAACACTTGTCACACAAATCAATAACATGATTTTCTTATACCATGGCAACCGTATAAGTAAAAAGATAAAGGAACAACATTTTATCTTGGTTGTAGGTGTTTATTTCCTAATCCCATGGGCCCTTTTCCTCTCTCATCTGATATGTGATCACCTCTAGGATGAATTCCAAATATTTTTTGGCCCTAAGGTTGGTGGTGGTATTGAGATCTCTGTCTTATTCCTTTTTTTTCTCTAGAAAGCTTATAAAATATTTCTTTAACTGCTCCTGCAAGAGTCTTCATAACTTCTTCCAGATCCACTGCCTTACCTGGATGAGGTTTCTAAGGATTAATCAATTTGAAACCCTCCATCTTAAGAGGTTTCCTGGTTTCTTTAATATTGATTTCAATTTTCAAGGCCATGGTGAAGGCCTACTTTAAAGTTACAGGGTTATTATCCCTCAAATAATAAGTAACTTTATTGTTAAAAACATCGGAATACCTTAGGCTCTACCTTTAGCCAGGGTGAGAGGACCCGTTCTATAGTCTATATTTATGAGTAAAGTGGATGTATTAATAATATGTAGCACTCCTTTGTAAATTAATTAAAAAAATATCTGGGAATACATGTTTAATTCAACAAAGGCTATCATGAGTTGTCACTTCTAGATAGTTTAGATGTCTTCCTAAATAGAGCTTATACTACTAAAGACAATATGGAACCTGTTAGTGCTCAATTTTAATCTCACCCCTTTTTTCATTTAAAATTTTCAGCCCACCTGGTTTAATGCACTTTTTGTCTTCCTTTATGGATGCATAATTATTTTCCTTTACACGGGTGTCATTGTCGAGTCCTTTCCTTGGGTCATGGATCACATTAAGTCTTGGTATTATTTATAGTATTCTCTCTACGGGAAAAAATTATGTTATTGGGCATCTTCCATGATTGTGTTTCATTTGTAAATCATGTCCCAACATCCATGAATACATGGTATTTTCTAATTAGTTGCGGAGTGGTGGCTCTATTTGATATTTTGATGCATTATGACGAAGGGCATGAAATTATAATGTAAATGCCTAAGACCCGTAAAAGGACATGTGGAGGACCTACGCTCATTTGAGGATCTGCCTTTGGTTTTGACCTTTAGAGTTGTTCCAAAGAGACATGTGGAGGCTTTCATTACATCTACTCATGCTCAAAAATTTCAACGGCTGATTCAAATCTGTTGGGTTTTGACCACATGTAGAGCTTGTGCTTGTTTGGGGACATGCCCTTGAATTTTACTTTTAAAAGAGCACTGGAGAGACATGTGGAGACCTCTGATGGATCTTCAAATTCTTAGAATTTTCAAGTAGTTGATGAAACTTTCTCGAACCCTAGGCATGTGGCACCTTCTGCTGGTTCTTAAACTTTTTCAATGGTTGGTACACCTTTTCTAGGCCCGAGACACGTGGAGAGTGTGCACTTGTTTAAGGTCCCACATCTGGATCTCACCTTTGGAGTTGTGCCAAGGAGACACGTGGAGGACTCCAATAGCTCCTATTTATATTGAGACTTTTCAATGGCTTAGGAAAATTTATTGGGCCCAGGACACATGGAGGGCCCACACCCATTTGGGGACCTACCCTTGAATTTTACTTTTTGAAAGAGCACCAAAGAGACACATGGAGATTTTCACTGGATCTATCCATGCTCAGAATTTTCAAGTGGCTGATGCAACTTTCTCAGACCCTAGGTACTTGGCACCTTCCACTAGTTCTTAAACTTTTTCAACAGGCGGTGCACCTTTTCTAGGCTCGAGACACATGGAGAGCTCACACTTGTTTAGGGTCTCTGATTTTGGGAACCATATCAAAAGTGCACCGAAGAGATGCCTGGAGGATTCTGTTGGCTCTGCCCACACTCACACTTTTCAACAGCTGGTGTAACTTTGTTAGACCCTAGACATGTGGAGATCTTGTGCTCATTTGAGGTCCCACGTCTGGATCTCACCTTTGGAGTTGCATCCAACAGACACGTGGAGGCTTTTGCTAAATCCTCTTTACACTTGGATGACTCAGACTCACAGTGCAGATATGTGATATAATCCATGCAAGTACATTCATTTATAAGAGGCATAAATGTAGGTATTTATTCCTCAAGGTGTATTCTCAAAGGTGAAAAGGATTTCTTGTCAGATCAGACCATATTGATCCACCTGAGAATTATTAAAAAGGAGATTTCTTACATGACAAAATAAAAGAATGATTAAAAGGACTGTCAGAAGTTATGACGTGGCATCCCAGTCATAGCTGAGGAAATGAGAAATGTGATTAGTTCATGATTTATCGACCTAGCAACAGAAAGTAAGATATTTTCAAGGGAATAACCATGATTAAATAATAGGTTGTGAAGAGGAATATTCTCTTGAAGATTTAGACTTTTGGGGGGAAAATTTTGGACAAGTAAGAGAGTGAAATTGTACAAATGCAATGAGAATACTCTTGCATGAGTGGGGATTAAATTTTTTGAGAAATTTTGAGAAAAACCATTTTTCTAAGAGACCATCTGAGAAACCTATTTATTTTCCTGTGTTTGTGGATTTTATCATGTTAATATGGTTGCAAGTGTACAACCATTAACAAACTCTGAGATTGTTGAAGAAATTTTTCCCTGCTAATGAATCTAATGAACCTTGAATGAATTTTTGTCGATCATGAGCATAATTATGTTTGCTTTTATTTTAGAATGTTTTCAAATAGTTATATATGTTCCTTTTGTAGTCTTACATTAGAAATCCTTTGAAATCAAACAAAATTTCATCCTCATGACATGTATTTTGGCATTTTCAATTATTTTATGAAGAGAGATTTCATTTCATAATGAAATAAGTGATTTAAATTCACTCTACTTTCATTTCAGTGATACAACTTATTTTTTAGTTCATGAGTATGATATAGCAGGGGTCTTCTAAAGTTTAATTAAGTCTTTGACATGAGCCTTTCTGTTGAATTCTTTAAGAGTGTATGAAATCATGCATCTTTGGGCCTCCATTGATATGCACCTTCTGTTTGAATGAATATTTTGGCTATTTTGAAGCATTTTTTCTGTGAGTGTTCCAATATTTGTAAAGGTTCTCAAATATCTAGTATAATCAAATTTATCTTACTTAACTTCCCACCAAATTTTTTTCAAATGATAAATCCTACATGAACTAACCTTGTTTGTAATGTGTATCTACAAAGATTTAACAAATTCCAGTGCCAAAATATGTAGAAACAATAATGTTTCAATTATTGTCTTTAGTAACCCAAGCCTTTTTAAGGAAACATCTCCATTCTCTAGTGTGACAACTTGTGAGAGTTAGATTGTGTTGTATTGATCATATTTTCTCAAGGTTTTTCTTGAAGATTGTACAAAGAAGGATCTCTTGATATCTTTCACCAATATGGGTTACAGAACGCGTCCTCTCACCCTGGTTGAAGGCACAACCTAAAGTAGTTAGGGTAGATCAAACCCTTGATAAGGCGTTATCCATTTATCCAATGCCTGAGTGAAAATGAGTTAGTTGGACCCCCTCCCATGATACAAAATGACTTATATCATAATTCGTATGTCTCTAAGCATCCTTCTAGTTTCATGATACTACTCAGCCCTCACATGAGAATCAATTTGGATACCAACATGGAAGTGGCGCCATTGCTAGAGAATATTTCTACAAATGCATAGGCATGTCGAACCTGGTAATGTTCCTTACATGATTTAAGTATAAGTATGTTGTTTAAACGTCATCCTTTGTTGAGATTTGTAAAATTTGTGCAAGATTACAAGTTCATCATGTAGTATTTCAAAGAATATCAACTACAACTGTAACAATCAAATTATCAGTGATTCATCTCAATCACTAGAAATCACATGATTCACTGGTGATTCTTGTGATTTTGATAATTGAAATCCATACGTTAACAAATTTGAAAAAATCCTAAAATCTACCAAGAAAAAATCAAATTTCAAACAGAAAAAATAAAATCTTACGTCTTCTTTAGTGGTTTTTTAATGCCTATTAGAGGATGCCATCTCACTCAATCACATTTTTTCCACTCATTTATTGCTCTCATAGTCATGCATATTTCTTGGAGAAATGAACTGTTCGCTACCCAAACCACATTTTATATCCCCCAAATAACTTTTACCCTTCTCATAGATGATTTGTTCAAAAGTTGTCTATTCATCCCAAATCACCCATGATTATAATATTCGCTAGCAATTTGTCCTGTTTTATAGCCCCCTTAATTGTCAATTTCAAACAATTTATCAACTTTTTCAAAACATGTTGCCTCATTCAAAGGTCCCTAATCCTCAAATTATTAAAAATAAAATAAAAAAATAAATCTTGGGATAAATGACACGTCTATGGGACACGAGCCCTCAAGCTCCCCATCACTTAACTTTCCCATCATTATACCCTACCTTCGTGGATCATATTTTCATAGGCATTGAACCTATTGGTTCCTCCTATCACTTGATCCTAGGTAGCATACCTCATTTCAGTACCCCTTCGGATTGGGATAATGTTTTTAACAAAATTCATGTCACACTTGTCAAACAAACCTATCAAATTGGTCTTCATCCCATTTTGAGGGGGGGATCACGCATAAAAAATCAACTCTTCATTGTTTTTTTCTAGCACATTTTCAACATCAAAATACTAGACAAAAAGGGGCGAATGAAGACACCAAAAATTGCACCCTTCATCCCCTTTATAATTTATTAATATAATTCATCATTTACACTCATTTACACCTTATCCTAGGTCATAATCCCTTTATCATATTTACCACATATAAATATCCTTTCTACAGTTGTCAAATATACATCTAACCATCTAAAACCATCCTAAAATAAAAATTAAATAAAGATAAACCACATATAACCTATTTCACAATCCCCTTAACCATCACACCTCATCCCCCATGACTTTGCAAATTATTTACCCAAAACCAAAACTAAACAATTCTATTTGGAAGTATTTTTAACCACTTTACCCTTCCAAACCTTGAAAAACCTAGATCATGGGTGATTAAGGTAATCTCCAACAATTATAAATAGTAGTTTATCTACCATCATCTCAGATCATTAATTTTGAATCTCAAGTTCTTACTTTCAAAATTATTTTTTGACATTCTAGATATCACCACTTAGTACCAGCATATCAAAATCATCAGTGAGCATCATTATAAATCTTCATCAAGCATTTTTGCAGGTATTTTGAAGCTCTTGTCAATTAGTTTTTCACCATTCAACTTCTAGGCTACACCAACCATCTAGATCACCTTTTAGTGAGGTTTGAGGCTTCTTTTAGCTCTATTTAAACATATAGGTATTCTTCTTATGTTTTACCATCTCTTTAACATCATTTTTAGTCATCTGTTACTCTCAAACATCAATAAAAAACTTTAAACAAAAGAATTTACTAAACTATCCAAAATCACTTGGATCAATAATGATTGGCCCAATCGTCAATGATTCCTATCAAGATTTACCTTTTATCAACTTTTATCAGTTTTCATCAGGTATCTCTTTTTTTTAATAAAACTTGTTTCTTCTAACATGTTTTTAAGCATGGCTCATTATTAGATGGAAATTGGTGGTCAATCACATGAAATCACAAACATTCACTCTCTTCTAGTAGTTTGAAAACCTTTCTATTGGGAAAAAATTGAAATCATTCACAAATTAATTTTGTGTACAATCTGATTTTATGAAACCAAAAAAGACATCAAAGAGCAGATTGAATTTATCCCTGATATCAAACAAGAAGCTGAATATTGATGTTATAATTACTTTGAATGCATACAGATCACATCCACACTTTCCTGGGCCACATTCAAAGTTAGAAAGGACATGTCATTTGAGATTTAATTCTAGTCATCGTTATCTATTATCCTTGCATCTATCTACCTTATATTTGTTTATCATTTATCATTTATCCATTATAATTCACTTGATTATTTACAAGGAGAGCTAAGATCCTTCAAGAAATCCCTTTGGATTCCTGGAATCGACCTTTCTAGAGAATCTTTCTTATCAATCTATAAAATCCTTCTTTTTTAGTTTCTTTGAGCATAGGTTTCTTCACATAACAAGATCTTGTACACTCTTTTAAATGGAGCACAACTTCTATCAATATAGAGCATTAACAACCATCATTAATGAGTATCGTTAAACCCTACATTTTTTAAGGTCAAATTTTTATTATTATTTCACTTTTTTAATTCAAGTAAAAAGGTAAAAACATCTCTTAACACCAATTTCTCATTCACGTAGGCATATCAAATCAGAGGGTGTTGTTTTTTGGTTTTAATAGGTTCCAAACCTGTTTAGACACCTTAGAATCTCCTTTATCACCTTGGTTTAGATATGACCTCTGAGTCATGATTTTCCTTTCATCAATACATTTTTTTGATGAGATGCCATTATCCCTCGTAGGCTTCCAAGTCCTTAGATTGTTATCATGCATCCGTGACCTTTGAAGACTTATATCTTGTACCTTAGACCATTAAAGCCTTTGATATTTCCTTGACAAGCCACATTAACACTCTCTAGTCATATGACCAACCTCATTAAACCTGAAACACACCACTGATTTCTTTCCTTTCTATTTCTAAACTTGTTTAGGTTGATCATTCAAGAAAAACCTAGCAGCACGAGCTTTCTCAATGCAATTGTAACATACCACACTCTTATAAAATTCACTTCTATTGTCTCTCCATGGATGAGCATCTCTAGTAGACCTTCTACACTTTTTTGTTATTACCAAATCCATTACAAGTATAGTAATAACAATTGCAATATATTTCATACCTTGAGGCATTTGGTTTCCTAATAGGATTAGTTTTCTCATTGTTCTTGGTGAAGATCACCTTATTTGATTCCTTGGTGATTAGTTCACCTACTTACTTTCTTGAAATTAGGTCCTCTTGCTTCATTTATTTTTCCTTGTCTTCAACTTTGAAGCATAAACTAACTCTATCACCTGCTAATTTATGATTTCTCAAGATATAATTAATATCCCTAGAAATTTATTTAAATTTATGATACAACTTTACCTTGATTGTTGCATCTGATAGCTCTTTCTTAAGAAATTATCACTTCTTATTCTTTATATTGTAATCTAGGAGTCATGTTACTCATTTGCATCTCTAACTTTCTCACATTTTCATCAAGTTTTTCAATACCAACCTAATGCTTCTCTTCTAATTCCTAAATCCTTGCTTCATAATCCTTAACTTGTGATTTTAATTTCTCATTGTTTATTTTATCATGCTTCAATTCTAATTATACACATGTCGATTCTATCTCTATGGCATATTTTTCTCTATCAATATCTTTGCATGAATCTGATATGAGATCACCCAACAGAGCACAACCACCACTCGTAGACCTCATAGCCTAATTTTTCATAAACAACACCTCATCACCTACATCTCTGTGATCATAGTCAAACTCAAAATCATATCCATCATCTTCACAACTCATGTCATAGGAATATTCATATTCCTTAGTGAAAAAAATCTTATTACCCTTATTTTAATAACCAAACTTCTTGAAATCCTTTTTGTCTTTCCTATACCTCTAATTTTTCTTTTCATGACCAGTTTCATGATCATAATCATCTTTATTTTCATTCCTATGAGGAAACTTAGTAGAAACGTGACATAATTTACCAAAATTAAAGCATTTAAAAGGATGTTTGCCTTTGTACTTACCTATTCCAACAAGCAATATTATAACAACCATATAAAAAACTCTTAATCACCTAACTCATGAGAAACATCATCAACTTTGGTCTTCTTATCCTTTTTCATCTTCTCAAACTTGAAATTCATCTCTTTCTTGGATGGTTTAGATTCAACCACCCTCATCTCATAAGCATTCAAAGTTCCATGTAACTCATTGATCTTAAACTTAGTCAAATATTTGGAATCTTCAATAGTAGACACCTTGGAATCAAACTTGGGAGTTAAGGACCTCAAAACCTTTTGAAAAAATACCTCTTCCTTTACATCTTCTCCTATCCCTTTCATGTTATTAATAATATTTCCAAATCTAAGAAAATATTATGCAATAGATTTATCATCATTCATTTTAAGACTTTCAAATTGATTTATAAAATTATGAAGCTTAACAATTCTTACATTTGAATAACCTTCATATAGAACCTAAAGTTTCTCCCATGCCTATTTTTCTAACATGTAATGTATTACCTTTCCCATCTCAGACTCTCCATGATCACATATGATATCAATAAAGGCCTTTGAATTGTCACTACATGTCTTCTTTTTTGTAGAAGTAGTTGGTGTAGTGGTAGGAGCACTATAACCATTCTCCAAAACTTGCCAAATATCAAACCATAGGTACATCATGTGATTATTCATCCTCATAGTCTAAAAATCATAATTTACACCTTTGAAAAAAGGTGCCTTGCTGATTAAGAACCCACTTTGTTAACTCCTCATTTTTGTCCTTTAAAGGGATATCATTTCGAGCGATAAAAATTATCCAAAAGGACCTACTCTAATACCAATTATTGAAATTAAAATAGATTGAGAGGGGGTGAATCAGTCCTTACAAAATTAAATTTGATTTCATACTGCTTACTTAAATCACAAACCACTTATTCAACCATCAATGTGTGCACAATATCAAGTAACATACATGAAATCAACCATGAACAAGAGAATAAACACCATACCATAAGATATAACTAGAAAAAAACTCAAGGGGAAGAAAACTCATTGAAACTTATGATTTGATTATTCAAATAAAAATTATTTAGTGAATCACCAACTTCACAAGGAGCACAAACCCCTGATTTAGTAGAGTACCAACCCAAAAAGGAGCACAAACTCCACAATGAGGCTATAACCCCAAAAGATGATCATGCACCCACTCAACCACCTTATGATGAATATATGTGATGTATGTTTTCTTCCACAATTGATTGAAATCACTAATTCATAATGCTCTCCTTCAAACCCTTGTTCCAACTCTAGTTGCAAACTTGCAAAAACTTACATTTTCTTCACTTCTCAATTCTTAAAACCCTTGAAAACACTCTTGAAAACATTATTAAACATACCATGCACTCTATTATATCTCACAACACACCTTTTTACCTGAAAAATTCTCACACATAGGCCACACTTTTCATACCCACCTAACTAGTGCAAAATAACACCCAAAACATTACTTTTATAGGCTCTCCTTGATTAGAATTCAAAATAGGTATGTTTACCTCCTTTTGTTTAAAAAATTAAACTTCATAGTATCCAATTTGAATAATAAAAAAGTTCACATATGACCCATGTATATTGACTATGCTCAAAACCACATATCATAAAACCATGCTTAGTAAAGCATTAATATTCTCCATGCATGAGTAATTTAACATATAAGAGCCATAAATGGTCAAAAATTTACTTGGAAAAATAAAATAAATAATTAAATTGGCCCACTGGCTTATATCCTACACCAAACAAGTGCTTTTAACACCATGATTTCACTATTGAGCCTCAAGACCATCAAATATCAACTCAAATATGTCATTTTACCACAAAATGGAAACATATTAACATTTAGAACACATATATGTGATTTAAAACCCATGAAACATCCATATTCTCTAACTACAAAAACTTTCCTCTTCACCAAAACAAGCAACCCAAAAACCAATTTTGCAAAGTCATCTAGTTTGCAAAATTTTATGGAAAATTTTAATACCTCAAAATTCATTAAATAGGAAAAAAATCCACCCCTCTTCAATTTCCAGGTTGTAACAAGCATCAAATCAACCATCTCATGCTTCAATCAATTCAATATTTCAGCCTGAGTAGTTCAGTTCTAAAAACCAAGAAACCTTCTTCCTCACAAAATAAGCTGGATGCCACATCAAATATCATCATCATGAGACAAAAATTATACCATTAGAAACATATATTAATACTCATTAAATATCATACTGGAAATCCTTTTGAATCAAAGAGGAAGGCCTTCAACCAATCTCATCTTTGTAAACTATCCCAAAATTGCCCTTTGAATAGTCTTCAAAAATAGACCACATTTGATCATTTAACTACATCACAATGACATAAAACCACCATAGAAACAAATAAAAATCTACATAATCAACATAATCCCATTTAGTTTGCAACTCCTTAGGACAACTTTGCCCCACACTAAACTTCTTCAAAAACTGACCTATTTGAGTGGGGTCTATTCATCACTACAAGCTAAACCATACCTTTCTGGAAACTTTAAGGAGTATTATACATCATAAAATCATTATCCATGGATTATAAATAAATTTTGTGCACTTAGGATCAATTTCTCTCCTACCTCTTTTGAGCTAGGGTTTTAAGCAGACAAAAAGTTATTTACCTTATTAGCATTCGTTCATAAAAAAGTGACAATGAAATGACCTCATTATTTTTGTTAAACATTATATAATAAATTTAGAAACATACATGAAATCAAAAAGGTCCCATGTAAAGCACACAATTCAGGCTGAGCATCACAAGGTACAATTCAAGCTAGAAATCACCCTTTCATGGATGTTGTTTCACTACAACTGACTTATCATGCAAAAATTATCTTCAAAATAATTCCAATTTTTTCTCACACCTTTAATACACCTATTTGTAGCATATAAAATTATTGGCACAAATCAAATATCTTTTCATCTCTCCATCCCATCTCATTTATAATGCTAGCCCTTATGGTTTTGTATTGTCTAGGCTAGGATCAACTGAAACAACATCATAATTCATCATATAAACTCTCTAAAAGGTCATAACATACCTGGAATATATTTTATAAAATCCTTGCATGCTTCCATGGCTCACATATGTTTACATCTCAATCTCATGCCTCTAAGCACCCATACCTAATCCAAATGAGCACCTGAAACTTGGTCACCAACCTGTATCTACATCTTGAAAATCATGTGAGTTACTAAACACTACCCAAACATTCTCTTCATGATACCAACATACTTCTAAAGCTCTCAAGAAACTCATACATCCATTCACCATCACCTAGTCTAGCAAAGTCACATAACTGGGCTTGCTAGAACAAAAAATTGTCCCCAAGAATAACCTTGTTTTCACTTACCCAAAAAATGTGCAATTTCTCAAAAAAATTGAAAATTTTGGTCAAGGGAATCTTTTCCCACTTTTTTTTGCCTTTTTGAAGTCTTCATATGTGAATTTTTTCCAACAATTAGTCATTTTTGGTGTTTCCAGGTCTAAGTCCTTTGTATTGCGAGTGTTTGTGAAATAAGCGGTGCATGTTCTCCCGGGCCTTCTATTCCCTACATTTCCACTTTTCCTAAAATTATTATTTTTATTTTTTTACTCAAGTTTTATTGTTTTGGGGAAATTTTATTAAATCTATTTTGTTGCAGTGATTTCAGCTATTTGTGTCCCTCAAGCCCCTTATTCCCTCGGGCCTTATGTTGCCTAAAAGCTTGATGTATCCACACTTTCATTTATGCTATTTATACTACAGAGGTTTCAATTATTTTGGGAAATAATGACCCTTATGCCATTCGATCATACATTCTCCACATTTCTGTCTTCCTCGCAGTTTCCTCAATCCCGCAAATCCTTTACTTTAACTTTTCTAAGTGTTATCTTGTATTATGGAGATGCAGATACCTGACAACCCTATGACCCTTTTTTTCTTGAGGAATTTTTGTTCTATACAAGCCCATTTTTCCTACACTTTATTTATTCCCTTATGTTACAAAATTTTTAAGATATTTGAAGTAATCCAGTCTATTTTCCTTCTGGCAGTTTGTTCCCCACATATCCACTTTTTCTTCATTTGCAAGATTTTCATGAATAATGCGGATTTTTTGGGAGTTTTATACCTTCATGATCCATGTTCCCTTAGGCCTCCATTTCTCCAAATACCCGTCATATCCGCACCATAGATAAAATCAATAAATTATTCCACATGTTTTCCCGTTCTCCGCATTGCACTAAAAACTCTAAAATGTCTATTTTACAAGCCATTTGTGGAATGAAAAAGGTATATAAAGGGGTAAAGTATTTCACTTTTCACTTTGTTGTACATTTTCCATTCCCATGCCCCCAAGTACATTTCTAGCCATATATATATTTTTTCCCAACCATTTTAAAAAATTCGAGGTGCATTATGATCATGAGAAGACTTTCATTATTTCTGAGATAAAGGTAAGCCATTCAAGATCCCATAATGTTTATTTGGTGCCAAATTTAGTGTCACTCCATATTGCTTTATTCCTCTTAAAAATATTTTTTAAATCCCTATCCTTCTAAGGTACCTTCTATTTTATTTCCACTAAGAAGTTTCAGTATGGGGGTTATGAACACATATCCACTCTTGAAACATCAGTACCCAATATTGGGGATAGTGACATCCAAAATTTTTACCTCGATGACTTATGGGCCCAAATTTTTGGAGATAACCCTACTCCCATGCCTCAATGCATCAAAGATAGTGGGATTGGTCATGTCATTGGTTTTCCTCTCTCTGTACAATGTACATATACTATTCTATCTTGTTCCTCCTATTTTTATATAGACAAAAGAGAAATTATATACCCCTAAGGAAAATTAATTTTTAAATTAGATGTCAACTATATAAATGTTTCCTTTAGAATACCCATCATTGAAGATTCCAATACTTTTATCAGGGTGCATGATCAAAGCTTTTTCGAGCAAGATAAGGAAAATTATAAAGTAGTGATAGCAAAATCATGGCTTGAAACCCCAAAGAGATGAGCCTCCAAACTATCAAAAGTCACGTACATATCAGATTTCAAAGAAGAATTATCTCATATAAGCACTTTTTTGTCTATATTAATGGCCCTCCCCTCTACAAATGAATTTTAATTTTGGATGTGTGTTTACATAAACATCATCTATGAAGGGAAGAAAAGATTGAACTAGGGAGAGATAATATGTGATAACTGTTATAAAAAATGAGCCCTTGCTTATTTTGGATAACTTACCTTCATTATTTCCTTCTTTGTGATTTAACTTAAATTTTCACATGATTTAGGAACTCAATTTTTTTTGGGCATTGTTTCATTAGATAGAGAATTTCTTCCCCTTTCCAGAAAGGTAAGGAAGTCTTCGTAACTCCTTGTATTTTTTGAGTTATAACTCGGCGGAGGTTGGATGCAAATTTTACCCAAGTATGAAGGTGGGTTGGCGGAGAGGCAGAGGAAAAATTGACACTTAGCCCTTTTGGTTAAAAGGCAATAAGTCACAAGCTGACCCACAGGCCTGTGGAAGGAAAGGAAGTTCACTGGCAGGCCAGTGGGAAAATTGTTGTCACTTAGCCATTTTGGGAAAAAAACTCAAAGGAAACATTTGGCCCGAAAGCCCACAGAGGAATATATATTGTTTTAGGCCCGCACCTAATCAGGATGTGCCACGTGTCAAGGAAGAGTGACAGGGGAGGAAGGACTTTAAATTTTTTGGCTTTTTTGTCAAAATTACATAAAAAGGCAAGAGTGGGCCACATCTCCTCAGCAAATCATATGATGCCATGTGTCTCAGAGTAATGGGGCCGTGAAGGATTTTTGGAAAAAAATTAAATTTTATGAAAATGGGAAAAATGTTGTTATGAATCCGCAGATCAACTAGAAGGTGCCATATGTCATCAGAGAAGTGGGGCGTGGAGATTTTTTGGAAAAATTTCCCAATTTGAAGAAAGAGGGAAAAGGTCAAGTTTTGGCTCGCCGACCTGATTTTTGCCCTAATTTCACCATTTTTTCCCTAAATCTTCAGAGGGGAGTATATTTCATACCAGAGCTCAAATTTTCACGAGTTTGGTATCATTGGAAAGATGGTGAAATTCTCCACATGATGGATTCTTAAATTTTAAAGTTTGATGGAGTTTTGTGGGAGAAAAATGGGAAAATGTCTCTGGCATGGGAAAAATGTAGAATTGACCCACAACCACCAAAATTGATGAATTATGGCATCCGTTTCTTCTCCAGCATGGTTGAATGCATCGAAAAATGGATTTCTAAGGGTTACCATGTTTTTTTAATGAATCTTGTTGGTGGTTAGAGATGTCAAATCAATTTACCCACATTTTCTCATTTCCTTCATTCTGTTCAAGTGATAAAAGCCAGTTTTGGCTCATTTTGAAAAAGTTGTTCATCCTTCTTCTCTCCCTCTCCCTTATTTTCTTACCTAGGGTCGAAAATGGAGTTTAAACCTCCTCCCCTACTCTGTAATGGAATATTTTCCTCTTACCCATGAAATGATGCATTGTGTAAACTTCTGGAACAATGAAAACGTGTTTTGTGATGCATTTGTCCATCCTTGCTCATTTTTTGGTTTTTTTCTTCTTGCCTCTCTTCATTGCAGGTATTTGTGCATGTTTGGATGTTTGTTGTAGGTTTTGGAGCTATGTTCATGGAGTTTTGTAAAACTTTCTTTGTGAAATCAATCTTTGGTCTATGATGCACTTATCCTTCTTTTCCATTGCTCACCTCTTCCTGTTCCATGGTAGTTTTGATAGATAATCAACATTTTCCTTCTCTGGTGTATCTCTGTTTTAGTGTAGGCTTTGTTTTTTCCTTGTTTTCTTCCTCTCCTTATCTCCTTGGAAGTTATATTAGTCTAGATTAGCTTTCTTGCACTGGAATAGCTTGTGGTAGGTAGTTTAGGAAGAGGAACCAACCTTCTCTACAAAGCTTTCCCCATTTGCAAAGGTCCCACACTTTGGGAAAGCTCAATGTTGTGTAATCACACCAAATGAATTTTCCTTAGAAAAGTAGATCGATAACTAATTTGGGGGTGTTGTGAATTTTCACTAACAGTTTTGGCATGCCTGATGGGAGCTTATAGGTCTTCTACTTCATCTTTTGTAGGTTGGTGTGTTCCTGTGAAGATTTCAGCCTTTGGAGGCATTCTCAAGCACATCTGGTGACTCCATCTA
Source organism: Taxus chinensis (assembly GCA_019776745.2). Taxonomy (NCBI): domain Eukaryota; kingdom Viridiplantae; phylum Streptophyta; class Pinopsida; order Cupressales; family Taxaceae; genus Taxus; species Taxus chinensis. Next base: position 328,450,107 of record CM034154.1, read on the forward strand.
GTCAACAACCCATCTCAGAATTTGTAGAACCTCTTTCCATTCATTTTCATTCATTTTTCATCCATTTTTCCTTCCATCTCATCCATATTATTCCATTCCATGAATTTGTGCAATCATGACTTCATCTCCATCATGGAATTCACATTTGCAGCAGCAGTACATTCCACCTCCAACATGTTTTACATCTTCTTCAAATCAGAATTTTGAAAAAATTAAAAATCATCATGCTTACCAATATCAGCAATACAAAAATCAGTTTGGTTATGAAGCATATTAAGAGCAAGGGTACACATGCAATGAAGACAATAAAATGTAAGATTTTGATTTATTAGAGAAGATCTAGAAGATGGAGGTAAAAATGGTGCAAGAAAGAGCTACAACTCAAATGGAGGCTTTCAGAATTGGTTGTAGGGAACCTTGTCCATGGGTTGGCCCTTTTCCATGACACTTCAGCCCTGAGGAGAAGTTGGACTTCATGATTGGGATGCTTCCCCAACTTGTGCAATGGACAGTGGAGATAGAGGCCTATAAATTTGATGCTAAACAACCTTGTCAATGGGTAAATTCTACACCATCATCTAGTTTTTCTATTTCCATTCCTCAAGTAGCACCATCTCAATTTGGGCTTCAATTTCCAAGATTCCCATTGAATGTTTCCCCAAGTGTTGATTTTATTTCTCCATCCCCTAGTCTTCCACCTCATCTCAATTCTTCTGTCATTTTCCCTTCCAAAAAGTCATCCCATCCAAAAAAAACTAGAAGTTCTACCTCCTCCACCACCACAAATAATTGTAAAACCAGTTGAGTCACAACCCACCCCTCCTCTTACATTCCCAAATCCATGTTGGGAAGATAAAAATAAGAAAACTAGTCAAGGATAGTAAGAAGAGGAGCCCAACAAAAAATAAATGACAAAAAATTTGAAGAGTTGGGCTACCAAATTTGGGATTACAAAGACCCCCTTACTAGTTAAGCCTACAGAGGAGGTAAAGGTTGAAGAGAAAGTGGTGGCCAAGGCTGATTTTATAGCAGTAGTGTGGTAAGAAGACCAGTAGTCTATTTGTTTTGAGTGTAGTTTCCATGTTGGCACTTTATTTGAAGAAAATTTTGATCTAATCCAAGCTGCAAAACCAGTCAACAAGGAGGAAGAACAATCAGCTGCAAGTCCTATTGAAGAGGAGCAATTGGAAGAAATCAAATTAGAATTGGAACTAAATTAAGGAAGCATTATTGAATTTTTTTGCTTTCATTTGAAGGTCCTCATTCGATTGATGAATCCATCATGGAGGTGACCAAAACAAACTTAGAGGAACTTAATCATGAGAAAGTTGCACAAGAAGTTATAGATTTCTCTCCCACTTCATCTCTCTAAAAATCTATTTTTTTGTATGAGTTCAAGTTGACAAGATTCATGTTTGAAGACGAAGCTCCACATGGTGAAAAAAATGCAGATTTGACGGTCACCATACAAAAGGGAGAGACCTTGCTACAGTAGGACATTGAGGAGTTTGATTTGCCATCAGACTTAGAAGAATGTTTTGATGAGAAGAAGCTTGTAGAAATTTCAACTTTTCCTTCTTCATCATTCACTCTTTAACCACAAGAACCTACTTCCATGGAAGAGAACATGCAAGCATCACCTATAGTTTGCAACATTCCTCTTGAATCAACATTGGAAGAATTTGATCTTCCAAAAGCTACAATGGAGGAAATCTAGAGCCAACAATGTATTGCAATATGTTACAATAATGCAAAAGAAACTTCATTGGATGTTGCAATCAATAATGTTGAGCTGTATATTATAGAAGAGTTCCATACTGCCATGAAGGAAGAAAAAGAGCATGAGGATTCCATCACCTCTTCCACATCATCCATCCAGGAAGGTATGCAAGAAATCCATTTTTGGAGTTAAAATTCGAAGAAATGGGCACATATAAAGGACGATACCTTTCCCAATCAGGTACTTGGCTTCATTGGAGCCAAAGGGAAATCCACAACTAGTCATGCTTGCTTCAGGGCATGAGGATGAGCTACAACATACCAAGGATCAACTGTAATGCCTCTTCAATCCAAATGCAGAGCAACTAAAAGAGGTATCTAACTTGTTTTTAGTTGACACCTTGTAGTTAGTTTTTCACTCATCCAACCAGCCATGTTTAGTGCCAAATCAGTTGCATGGCTTCCATTTTTGAGGAAGAGAAGCTATTTGTCCTTGCCAATTATAGGCTTTGTTTGAGCTCCCTTTTTTCTTGGTTACAGTAGCATAGGTAGGTTTTTTTCTAGAAGAAGAACTTTTACACACTTTGCACGTTCCATTTAGAGCATGTATGATTTTTTGTTTGTATATATTTTTTTGTGTTGTTGTATTGCTCTTGGATAGTCCATTTCAGTGGCTTTTGGTGAAGATCAACTCCAAGTTTCAATGGGTTTCCAAGTGGTTCAGAGGTCAGACTTTTAGAGTTCAGATCAAAATCAATTTATCAGGCTTGACTCCATGCCAAATGGATGATTCAAAGGCCACTAATCATTCATCTAGTAGGCAGATGACCCCTCTGAGTAACTAAAATTGTTATAAAAAATGAGCCCCTGCTTATTTTGGCTAACTTGCCTTCATTATTTCCTTCCTTTTGCTTTAAATTCAATTTTTACACACTTTAGGCACTTAAATTTTTTTGGGTATTGCTTCACCAGATAGATAATTTCTTCCCCTTTCCAGAAACGTAAGGAAGTCCTCCTAACTCCTTGTATTTTTTGAGTTATGGCTCGGCAGAGGTTGGATGCAAATTTTGCCCAAGTATGAAGGTGGGTTGGCGGAGAGGTGGAGGAAAACTTTCCCTTTTGGATAAAAGGCACAAAGTCATAAGCTGACTTGTAGGACTGTGCAGGGGAAGGAAGTGCACTGGCGGGTTAGCGAGAAATTTTTTGGCACTTAGCCCTTTTGGGAAAAAAAATCAAAGGAAACATTCGGCCTAAAATCATGCAGAGGAATATATATTGTTTGAGGCCCACACCTAATTAGGATGCGCCACGTGTCAAGGTAGAGTGGCGGGAGTGAAAGGAATTTAAATTTTTTGGATTTTTTTGTCAAAATTACACAAAAGGAAAGAATGGGCCGCATCTCCTCAGCAAATCATATGATGCCATGTGTCTCAGAGCAGTGGGGCCAGGGAGGATTTTTGGAAAATTTCCCAATTTTGTGAAAAGGGGTAAAATGTTGTTTTGAAGCTGTGGATAAACCAGAAGGTGCCACATGTCATCAGATAAGTGGGGCACAGAGAATTTTTGGAAAAATTTCCCAATTTGAAAAAAGAGGATAAAGGTCAAGTTTTAGGCCGCCAACCCAATTTTTGCCCTAGATCTTCAGAGGGGCATATCTTTCGCACCAGAGCTTGGATTTTCATGATTTTAGTATCATTAGAAAGTTGGTGAAATTCTCCACACAATGGATTCTTAAATTTTAAATTTTGATGGATTTTGTGGGAGAAAAGTGGGAAAATGTCTCTGGCATGGGAAAAAATGTAGAACTGACCCCCAACCACCAAAATTGATGAAGTATGACATTAATTTCTTCTCCATCATGGCCAAATGCATTGAAAAATGGATTTATGAGGGTGCCCTTGTTGTTTTAATGAATCTTGTCTATGGTTGGATATGTAAAATCAATTTTCCCACATTTTCTCATTTCATTCATTCTGTTCGAGTGATAAAAGCCCATTTTGGCTCATTTTGAAAAATTTGTTCATCCTTCTTCTCTACCTCTCCCTTCTTTTCTTACGCAAGGTCAAAAATGGAGTTTGAGCCTCCTCCCATACTCTATAATGGAATTTTTTCCTCTTACCTGTGAAATGATGTACTGTGCAAACTTCTGGAACAATAAAAACATGTTTTGTGATGCATTTGTCCATCCTTGCTCATTTTTTGGTTGTTTTCTTCTTACCTCTCTTCATTGCAGGTTCTTTTGCATGTTTGGATTTTCATTGCAGGTTTTGGAGCTATGTTCATGGAGTTTTGGAACATTTTCTATGTGAAATCCATTTTTTGTTTGTTATGCACTTGTCCATCCTTTCCATTGCTCACCTCTTCTTGTTCCATGGTAGTTTTGATAGATAATCAACATTTTCCTTCTCTGGTGTATCATCATTTTAGTTTAGGCTCTATTTTTTCCTTGTTTTCTTCCTCTCCTTGTCTCCTTGGAAGTTAGATTATGTTAGATTATAATTCTTGCACTATAATAGCTTGCGGTAGGTAGTTTAGGAAGAGGAACCAGCCTTCTATGGAGAGGTTTCCCCATTTATAAAGGTCCCACACTTTGGTAAAGCTCAATGTTGTGCAATCACACAAAATGACATTGCCTTAGAAAATTAGATCCATAACTCATTTCGGGGTGCTTTGAATTTGCACTAACAATAACCTTAGTGAACAACTTGCCAATTTATAACACAACATGACATTCTATATGATATCATACCTCATGTATACAATTATAACATATAGGGTTTGGTTGGATCTATCTCAAATTAATGATAATAAAAATTAACCAATGTATTAATTCTACCCACAAATAACCTTGATAACAAAAAACACCATTTTGGAAGATTTAATGATGCCTTCACAATGTATATTCTTAGAATCTTACAGGGAAATATATCTGAAAGGGTGTCTTTTGAGGCCAAATAAGTAATTTTAACATATGGCAGTTTGTTCATTAAATTTAGGAGATTTTCCTATATTAGGTTAGTTGAGTTTAAAGGTGCACCAAAAAAACTCAAATTGTATAACAATGATAAGATAGTTCTTATGGAGGTTTGTAGACAATTGGACATGTTACATAGGACATGTAGAGACCAAAATATCACATGCATCCAATTCCTAATCTCTTTGAGGAATTATACTTGCAAAACAACTTTAGATGCTCAAAATGTGGAAATAAAAATTAGTGTATTCAATTTTTTCACATTACACAAGATATCTTATTTTGTTATCAAAGGTTTTATCTCTAATCACATCATAAAGAGTTATTATCATTTTCCTACTCTGGAAGACTATCGGGAGGAATTTTCAAATGAATGTGAGGTGAGAAGAAGGTATTTTGACTAACTTTATCTACAATAGATCAAATATTTTAAAATATATAAAAAACCTAAGGATTTTACAGATGACAATTAAGAACTGTATTCTCTTGAAAATGTCAAAACTATTCAACAGCTCTTCTCACCGTAAATCGGTTTCAAAAGGAGATGGATGATATTATGGAAATAATTAACCCATTCTTGGTAAGGAAAAAGGTTTGATTTGATAATAATATTAATATATACTACATAGTTGTGACATAACATTCGTCTCAAGGAGCATCTACATCACAGAAGGAATTTTCTATTTCATTTCCTTAAGTACAAACTCAATCAATGCCTTCTCCTTTTCTTGTGGAATCGACAATCAAGGTATACTCCAAGAAGGAAAAATATAAGAAGATTAAGAAAGCTAAAGAGATATTTTAAAAATAATCTAAACAACCCCTCTCTCAAGAAACAATAGAAAAGATTCAAGAAGTTGAAAAAATAACTCAACTTTTAGAAGAAGAAAAGGAACAGAATAACATGAAGAAAGTAATTATGAGGGTGAGAGCACTAAAAAAGAAGAAGATGAGGAAGATAAGGTGAAAAATATAGAAATAGATTCTATGAAGTTGAGAATTCCCAAGATCAAATCATCAGCCAAGGAAGTGTCTTCTTCAAGTATTGAGACACCCACTCTAGAAGTATCTAGTCATCAAACTATTGGTTCTCTTAACACACTTGAATTAGGCCCACTTTTTTCTACTCTTTCTAATGATTCCTTCACATTTAGCCCATGATTTATATTAGGAAGAGAAAGACACCTCTTAAAGCCATTTATCTAAGTTTTGATGTTGTAGCTTCGCTCCATGACACCCCTCCCACTCCTCCAGAAAAAATTCCAAAATAACTTATAGGTTGGTTTTTGATTCAAGAGGTCAACAATTTTTGAGATAGAAAAACCAAGAGGGGAAATAGATGAAAAATAATAAACCATTTTTGACTTGGAATTGACAAGAATCCCACTAGGTGAGTCTACTCTTCAGGGAGAAGTGCACAATTTGAAAGAAATTTCCTCCAAAGTTATTGAGAGGGTAGAAAAAGGAAAAGGACACATGAGCAGCTAGAAGAACAAGTACAAGTTTTTTTTGGTTTCATCAAATTATTCCTTTCTAGTGTTAATGTGCTTGATCCTACTCCTCTTTCATCAATTTCTCCTTCGATTCTTCTATCTGATGAATATGTTCAAGAAATCAAGGTTTTTCATAAACATGTTGCATAGGGTAAAGCCATTGATGAAATGGTGTAAGGGATGTTGGTTTTTGGATTGAATTTCATAGATGAATCCTATAAAGTGTATGACAACATCTCCTTTTCTCAAATTCAATTTGGTATAGTAATCATTGGATCTGAGAAGGAGCTTCAGCTCTGGTTGGAATGTATTCAAAATCTTAGGATCATGAATGCTACATATGAGAAAATCCTCCTAGCACAAAATTTTTGGTGATCCAAAGAAAAATATTTCTAGAAAATGGGCATTTAGTGTTGAATGGAATATCAAGGTTCTTTAGGAGGAAATCAATGAATTTAAGGTCATGGTATAAAAATTAGAGGCATTTAAATCTAAGATACTTTCTGAATTTCAAGCTCTATAGTGTCATTTCTACAAAGACAACTCTGTAAAAAAGCACTCATTAGATGAGATCAAGGAAACATTCAGGGAACTCATTGAAGAATATTTGTTCAAGGCCAAGACTATGACCAAGGAGAAGATGGAAGAGATTATAGAGTTACATAATGTTTTCATGAAGGCCACCAAAGGTTTGTTGTAGAATGCAGGCATTGGAAAGGAAACAGAAGAGTCCTTGGGTAGTTGGTTAAATGTTATGCAAAACAAAACCATCCCAAAAGGCATGGAAATTTTTAGTTCCTTAGTCAAATTTAGAAATTATATAATCAAAGTCAATACTCCAATTGTTCCATCTTAAAGTGACCCTTCCTCTATTTCTTAAGTCTTTCTTTCTAGTCGTTATTTTTCAAAAGTAAGCTTTACCAATCTGAAAAGTATGAAATTGTAAATAAGGATAACTAAATTTAATTCATTAATTAAGTGGAAACACTTAATTAAAAATAAAATTAGATTAGAGAAATTTAGTTACAACTACCCTTATGCCTATATAAGGATTTTCTCTCATTGTAAAATGGTGGTTAGATTTGTGTGTTTTGAATGTTAAGATATATAATAGTTGAAATCAATACAGAAGAAGCTTTTATGTCCTATTTTATGTGTTATTTATATTTCTATCTCTCAATAATGAAATTGTGAATTTAGTATATTTTAATGTGAAACTTTGTGTTCAATTCATGTTTTATAGTGAAAATAACTTTGTATCTTATGCATTTATATCCTGTGGGTTTTTCAAATATATGAGTTCATGTGTTCTAAAAGTTTCATGCATGCATCAATATTATTATAAAATATCTATATCTAAAAGTCCTACCTTCTTGACTCATTTTTCTCGATAATATTTAGTTATCTTGTACAACCAAGGATAATACTAGTGTTTTTGATAGGTAAAAGGTTGAACTTTGTTTCTCTCTTTACCAGTCTTACTCATTCAAACTATTGTTTCATCATCTGAAATTCTCACACCTTTTCCATCTTCTTTATTAAGAATAATTGGATATGGAAGCATTATTCACACCAAAATCCTCATCTAGATATTTTTAGATTGTATATTTTTAAATAGGTAGATGTGATATTTTTTTTTTAGTGAATAAGTGTACCTCTCCCACAAAGAGGAGAGATTGTTGTCCCCTGAATTGTTGCTTGTGTCTAAAGAAAAAATTTCTAGCCATTTTTTTTTGCACCCACTGTGGGGAACGTACTGTGTTTCCAACTATATAAAATTAAAAAAAATATGTAGTCACATCACCCTAGTATAAATAATTTACACATGAGGGAAAATATCCCACTGTTTGAAAGATCCTGATTTTCAGTTGCTGGAGCAGCAAGGTTTTCAATTAACTCTAGAGACAAGAGCTAGAAGTAAAAGATCTTCAAGAAATCCTCCTATAAAATATAGAGTTGTTTCATCCTCTCAACTAGGTATTAGAACCCAATGAAAAGAAATTCCTAGTGTTCATGATTTGATTTTAACATGTATTGCTATCTCTTTACAAACTATCTTTCCTATAATGGCTGTACCTTTGCATTGGGGCTAATGAGTTGGGCCTCTAACTCATCCACAAAATCTGCATAACTTACCTAAAGGGATAGAAAGAATTTTCCTAAGTTTAGGGGTGATGGTAAATTACACCTAGATGAGCACATAGAAAACTTTATCATGTCATGTGGAGTTATTTTAGTGGATCACAAAGATGTGTCTGTCAGAAGTTTTGATGAGACTCTATAGGATAACATTGTAGATTGGTTATATCACCTCCCAACTAGTATAATTACCAATTGGAACACTATGAAGACTCGTTTTAAAAATAGGTTCAAACCCATTGATGATGTTCATGCTCTCTTAGCACAAATTTATCACATAAAGGAGCCTTATGAACCTATAAGGGAATTCATTACTAAATTCAATAAATTAGTTAATAAAATCCTGACTGCTACCCACCATGGTGATCAAATTATGAAATTTTTCTTCCTAAATGCTTATTTACCAAAGGTTAGTTATGCATTAAGGAGAGAAAAACTTTCTAATCTAGACCTGGATTAAAAACAGATATTAGTGTATTAGATGATCTAATTATGTCAAGTAAGTTGAGAAATAAACCACCTAAGGACAAGGCTTCTACTTCAAGTACATATATCTCTGATCAATTGGTTAAAAAGTTTGCCAATGATCTGATTGCAATCAAGAAGTAACTTTCTCATAATGTACCCTACAAGGACATCCCATGAAGGAATTTTCAGCCAAGAAACCGTATTCCTCCTGCTCAACCAAAGCTAGCCATAAAAAATCATCTTGTTAAAGTTCCAATTAATACAACCTATGAAGTCCAGGAACTGGATGATGAAATAGAAGAAGAAGAGATAGAAGAACCTAAGGAAGAACTAGAAGAAGTCCAAGAGGATTCAGATGACTCTCAAGTCAAATTTATTACTACTGAAGGAATATATGATGAAGATAATGACTATGATGAAGTAGTTACATATATGAACAACGAGTCTTATGTTGTCATGACAAGATAGCAATTAAATAAAAATAAGGAAGTGGTACAACCTACAAAAAGGAAGTTCTAGTCATCATCCATGTAGTTGCGAGGAGAGGAGTACCAATTCCTACCACTGCTTCTAATAAGGTGAGTACTACTTCTTCATCTAAATTTTCTTCTTCCTACACTGTTTTACCTAAAGCCACTACATTCATCTACTCTTGTGTCAAAATCATCCTGAACCCCAAAGGATGATAAAACCAAAACCTCTCTTGTGTCTAATCAGGAAGTCGCATCCACCTTAGGGTCTTTTGATATAATTGACCATATTAAAAATGCCAAAATCTAACTTTTTGAGAATGAGTTTTACCAAACACATCCTAAAGCCTTTTCTCAAGTGGTAAAGTTTGTCAATTCTAAGCTTAACCCATCATCCCCAACTTCTAAAGGCATTTTACCTACTCTAAGTTCCCCTTTCCCATAGAATTTAATTTCCTCTAAGCCTACCACATCTGAGAATATTAAACCCTTCTATTTCATTCTGCTCATCGTTGGCCACAAACTCAGTAATTGTGTTATAAACTTAGGAGCATTAGATAATGTAATTCCCACAAAATTTTCCCATGCCCTTGGCCTCATATTGACTTGAACATTTTTTTCATGTTATTTAATGGAAACAAATGAGGTTCCTCTGGTTGGAAGAATTAAATATTCCTAGGTATCTTTTTCTACATTTCCTAAGAAAAGAGTCAAGGCCACCATTTTGGTTGCAGACATACCCCCGCCTTATGGTATGCTCTTAAGTAGGAAATTATATAAGGAAATTGGAGGTGAAATACAAATGGACTAGTCTCAAGCTCTTATTATAGGAAATGGAAATATGAGGAAGTTGTTGTTAGAAAGACAGGAAGAATAAATTATCCAAAATATTTATGATCTTAAGGACCAAATTTTCTATGAAGATATTGGCCATGACAATTATATGGTGATGTTAGAAACTGAGGCTAAGAATCCCAAGGTGTTTCAGGATGATCCCAATGGCATTTATACTCTTGCGTTTGATGGAAGTTTATCTATAGATTGTTTTGGAGGAATTGTTTTGGTCTCACTTGATGGTAAACTTCATCCTTTCTCTTATAAGGTTCAATTTATCAATACTAATAATACTACTAAGTCTAAGGCCCTTCTTCTTGGCCTAACAATAGAAATAGAAATGGGAATAAATAACCCTTGTTCTCAAAGAGATATATAATTGATTGTTAATAAAGTTCGAGGATCCTTTCAGGAAATGAATCAAATTCTAAAGCATTACTGTAACCTAGGATGGGATTCAGTTGAATTGTTGGATTTATTTTCAATAAATGTTATTACAAGAGAAAGAAACACTAGAGAATATGCTATAGAATTTTCAAGATCATTTCTTATTCCCCAAAATAATTTTTATCAAGATATGTTCATGGTAGAAATTATTTTTAAACCCAAATTCCCAAATAATGCAGACAACTGGAAAGTGTTCAATGATGATCAAAACCTAATTTCCTTTCTTGAATTGAAAGACAATATCAGTCAATTATATTTTGAGGGAAGTGAAGCTGGTTATCAAGAGTCTAGTACATATTTTGTATCTGAAGGAGTTGAAGAAGAATCTGACCAAGATGGATGTATCAACCTTAAAGGAAATAAGATACCTAAGGATGTAATAAGTTTAGAAGATCTATTTGAAACACATGATTGGTATATGAAATAAAACGTATCACAAGAGGTTTGTCAATCAACTAAATTTGAACAATTTAACATTGGAAGTGATGAGGAGACCAAATATGTCAATATTGGTAAATGTTGTTCTGGAAAAGAAAAAAATAACATGGTTAAATTATTAAATAAGTACATATATTTTCTATCCTACTCATATGATGGTTTAAAAAAAAGTAAACCAAGGGAGATGTAGCATTACATTCCCTTGAAGTCATGCATTCAACCATTTCACCAGAAAAAGAGACAATATGATCCAAATATCGCCGACATAATTAATTAGGAGATACCAAAGTTGTTAAATGCTAGAATAATTTTTCTCATTCATCACCACAACCTAAGTTTATAACATCATGTCAGTAAGAAAGAAAAATGGAGAAATTTGAAGTTTTGTTGATTTTAGTAATTTGAATCAAGATTCTCTCAAAGAAAACTATCCACTTCCCATGATGAACCAGATTTTGTAAGTTGTTATTTGTTTAGAGATTTTGTCCATGATTGATGGATTCTTGACCTATAATCAAATTGAAATTGATGTACAAGACTAAAATAAAACTAATTTTACAACTCCCTAGGTCATGTTTTCCTACATACAGATGTCATTTAGTCTCAATAAAATAGGTGTAATGTTCTAAAGGGAAATAGATTTGGAATTTTGTGATCTAAAGGGAAAATTTATAGTGATCTACCTTGATGATCTTACTATTTTCTCAAATAAAATAGCAAATCATTTCCAACAATTGAAAACAGTGCTTCAGAGATGTAGGGACCATGAAATCTCTTTTAATCCAAATAAATCTATCTTTGGTGTGATAGACGAAAAGTTTCTTGGGAAAATTATCTCACAAGATGGAATCAAAATTGATCGATAACATGTTTAGGAAATTCAGAAGATTCTTGTTATCCAAAATTCACCCCCCCAGGGTAATTTTGATAACATGAATCAGAATATTCAAGTCCCAGGCAAGTAGGTTGATCCAGGAAAAATTGTGAAAATCAACTAAGTCCTAGTCCTTGGGACAGTAGGGACATGTGGGACAGAAAGACGCAGATCAGCTGAAAATCCTCCAGGCGGCCCGCTAAGCATTTGGGACAATCGGGCCAGAAGTACGCGGCGGGCGTGAGAAGCCGATCCGGCCAAAAGAGGAAGAAAAATGATTGTGTTGCTCGGGACGTCTGAGACAAAAAGACCCGAACCGGCCGGATCAGCCAAAATGGGAACAAACAGTCTGAAAAGCATTTGGGACATCTGGGACAAAAAGACCCGAACTGGCCGGATCGGCCGAAATGAGCACAAACAGTCCGAAACAAAGTGGGACAAAGGTACGCGAACCGGCCAGTTCGGCCGAAATCAGCACAAGAAGCACTGGGACATCTGGGAAAAATGGATGCAGTGGACGCAAAGGAGCTGAAAGAGCTGAGAACCAACCAGATCGTAACACGTGTCACAAGGGAAAAGGTCAAAAGGTCAAAGGGTGAGTTTTCGAGCACTGATCCGAACCAATGAAATAGCGCCACGTGTCCCAGCAGGGGCCCACAAGGAAATTTCAAAAGAAAGCCCACCGAAAGGTAGAGGAGAGAGAATCACGTGACCAATCAATGCGTGCCACGTGTCATCCAGGTGGCGAAGTGCGGGAAATATTTCAAAATCCGTTTTGGTCTGTTTCGTGCCCTAAATCTTCAGATCGCCATATCTTTTGATCCAGAGCTCGGATTTGCACATTCTTTATATCAACGGAAATCTGTTGAAATTCTTTGCATGATTCTAGGATCAATCTCGAGTTTTGGTGTAGTCTAGAGAGAGAAAATTGAGAAACGGATCTGACGCGTGATAATGGCCAGAGGTGACATTTCAACAACCTGTTTTAATGCTAATGGGTCGCAATCTTCTTCAGAACGGCTAGAAGTGACATTTCAGTGGCCAAATTAATGTAGAATGGGTCGCATTCTCCTCCAAATCGGTCAAAGATGGAAAGGTATGGGTTGGTAAGGTATCCCATGCCATTTTAATGCATCTGCAGTCAATGAGGAATGGGCTTGCATGTTTTCCCACGTTTCTGTCCCCTGGGCTCAACCCATGCAATGTAAAAAGCCAGATTTGGCTCATTTGAAGAAGTTGTTAATTCTTTCTGCTCTGCCCTCCCTTCTTTTCTTCTCTAGGGTTGAAAATGGAGTTAGAACCTCCTCCCTACTCTGTAATGGCATTTTTGCCTCTTACTAATGGAATGATGTTCTGTGCAAACTTCTGAAGCAACAAAACGTGTTTTGTGATGCATCTATCCATCCTTGCTCATTTTTTCTTGTTCTCTTCTTGCCTCTCTTCATTTCAGGTATTTATGCGTGTTTGAATGTTCATTGCAGGTCTGGAGCTATGTTCATGGAGTTTTGGGACATTTTCTGTGTGAAATCTATCCTTGGGCCTATGATGCATCTGTCCATCCTTCCCATTGCTCACCTCTCTTTGTCCCATGGTAGTTTTGATAGATGTTCAACATTCTCCTTCTCTGGTGTATCACCGTTTTAGTGTAGGATTTTGCTATTTTTCCCTTCTCTCTCTCTCTCTCTGTCTCCTTGGCATGGTTAGATTAGGATTAGATTAGCTTTCCTGCACTGGAATAGCTTGTGGCAGGTAGTTTAGGAGCAGGAACTAGCCTTCTCTGGAGATTCCTCTCTCAGTTTCACAAGTCCCACGCTTGGAGAGAGGTTTCCATGTTGTGCAATCACACTGGATGCCTGAGTGATCAACCTAGAAGCCTGATTTGCATCTAGGGGTGCTGTGATTTTGCACTAACAATTCCATTTCCAACGAGTAAGAAATGTGTCCATTCTTTCTTTGATAAAATTAATTTCTTGAGAAGATTTATCCCTAGTTTTGCATAATTTACAAGAAACATAGCCCACATGATGAAAGGGAATCAATATTTTCATTGGAATACTAAAGGAAAGGATGCCTTTGAGAATATCAAGAAATCTTTTTTTAAAACACCTATTCTTGCCTACCCTGATTATGAAAAACATTTTGTAATCTATTTTTTTCCTCTAAACACACCCTAGTGGAAATTTGGGTACAAAAGAATTTTCAGGGATGTGAAGTGCCTATAACATTCATGAGCTATACCTTGAAGTCCCATGAGTTGAAGTATTTAAAAATGGAGAAAAATGCCTTGTTTTTCATAAAAGTAGTGAAGAAGTTTTGTTTCTACATCATAAATTCTCATTCCACAATGTTTGTGCCAGATAAGGTAATCAAGTAAATTATCACATAATAGGAATTTGGATCAAAATGAGGCAACTAGGCAGCCATGTTCTAGGAGTATGACCTTGATATACAACCCACTAAACTTGTTTGAGGTAATGGTTTATGTGAATTAATTACTAATTGTTAGAGGAATGAATCAATTAAAAATGAAACTGTCAGTATTCCAACCACACTCTTTCTTATTTCTAATGATGAGTGGTATGCAAACATCACTCATTTCCTAACTTATGGAGGATGTCTGAAACACTTGAGTACCAAAGAAAAGAAAGCTATTAAGCATTTGGTCATCACAATATGTTCTCTAGGACAGTTCATTATTCAAGGGAGGAATTAATGGTTGGCTCCTTAGATATGTTGATAAGGAACAACACAAGCGATTGTTGAGAGATTTTCACAAGCATCCATATGGAGTTCATTTTTCTTCAACAATAACAGCTCATAAAATTCTTTATGATGGATATTAGTGGCCAACATTTTTCAAAGATACAACAAAGTCAGTGTTAAAGTGTGAATTATGTCAAAAATTTATGGGGAGACACAAGTTGGCTACCTTGCCTCTCAAACCAATAGTGATTTAAGATCCCATCCAGCAATGAGGGCTAGATTTCATTGGAACTCTTAATCCACCTTCAAGTGTAGGACACACTCATGTTCTAACAACAATTGATTACTTCATAAAGTGGGTGGAAGAAATTTCAATAAAGAGAACCACTTCTAAGGTAGTATGTGATGTCATAAAAGAGAATATATTTATCAATTTTGAGATTCCAATCAATATTATTAAAAATAATTCCCCAAATGTTTATTTCCATGATTTGATTTATTTTTGCTATGGATAAGGTATTTATCTTGCACATTCATATGATTAATATCCAAAAATGAATGGGTATGTTTAATCTACCAAAAAAATATTGTAACAATCATTAGGAAGCATGTTGATGAATAAAAAAGAAAGTGGCATAAATAGTTTTATGATGTTCTCTTGGAAGATATGATCACACCAAAGAGAGATATAATAATGTCTCCATTCCGATTGGTGTATGAGAATAAATATCAATTTCAAGTAATAGTTGAGTTGTATGCAATTCATCTTACAAAAGTCATAGAAGATGGAAAGTTCTCAAGTGCCATGGAAAAAAAAGTAGTGTACCTGGAGAAGTTTAATGAAGAAAGATTGTAGGTTGTTGACGAAATCTCAACACACTAGTAGAAGGTTAAGAAATTATTTCACAAGAAATATAGACTTAGGGATTTCTAAATTGGAGACATTTTCCTACTTTGGGACAAGATACATGTAACCCCTCTAATATGGTTGATATCTATGATGACTTCTATTTTTGAAGATTACAAACATTGACATGTGATTGTTGTTGAAGATGATGTACTCTTGTGAATCAAGAAATCATGTTTGTTGTAGATAATATGTTATTTTATAAAATAGGTATAATTTTTCCATGTTTATGTTGAATATAAAATGAAGTAATTCATCTCTTCTTATAATTGATTACTTTTGAAATAATAAATTGATTCAGATAAACTAATCCAAGAGAATTTGTTGCACTCGAATTTGTGCTTCAATTTTTCATAATTTTTTGATGTAGAACAAAAACACCTTGGTTAAATTTCATTTGATCCAAGGTATGCTTCTAATTCATGACCTTGTGGTCATATTGACCAAGCTGGAAAGATCATGTGATCTCTGAATTCCGGTTGTCTTAGAGTCAGATGATATCTATTGGTTCTTGCTTCATATGTGATCTTGGGTGGTAATCTAATTCTCCTTTGGTAAGTATGGGATGCAATTATTTCTATAGACTAAGGAACCTAATTAAATTAATGTTCCTAAATTGGTAACCCTATCCTAAACTGGTAACCTATCCTAAGTTAATGTGTTAGTTTCATTAAGATGGGATGGTAATAATGAAAGGACCTAGAATCAAATTTAAAAATTACCTAAGGACCTATGATAGTTCCTAAACTAATGTTGAACGTAGCATAAAAATGGGTGAACCTAAAGGGGTCTAAGGAATGACATGTAAAGGGGAAGTTTTTGGCACCATATTCAAGGTATTTATGAGGCATTTGTGGACATTAAAAACTTCTATTTGGCCAAAATTGGTGAATGAACAAAATTTTATAGGAAGGTTAAGTTAGAACCTCTGCCAAAGTGATTGTTGTATGGAAATTTAAATTTAGACCTAACCAAATGCAATTTGGTGATGGCGGGAGAAGGGGAAGGGCTATCGATCCTATTTGGAAATTAATATTTTTAGAAATGATGAAAAACCACCTAGGAATAAGGAAGATGGAAAAAAGGTTGGTTTCAGTTTTGTTTGATCATTTGGTATTTTACGAGCTTTGGCTCTGCATGTGGTTTTTCTCTTCAAACCACAATTCGGATCCTTGCATGAAGGTTTTTGCCTTACATGGTAGTAGAAGATGAAAATAACACTATGAAACTATAATAAAAAGGAGAAGAAGGTTTTTAGGAGTAATTTGGCATTTTCTAGAAATGAATAAGTTGTTGAAGTTGTGCTTGGAGTTTTACAATGAGAAAGTAAAGCTCAGATCTCTATTAGGCATGATAGGGCATATCCATTAAGTCTTTTTCTTTTACTTAATTGATTCATAAAAATAACTCTGCTCTATATGAAACCTTCTGGTTTTATGTTTTTTATTCTTTCTCTAATGGTGTTTGACTTATTTTCCTTCGGATGCAACTGGTTATTTTTTGTTGAGTGGAAAAATAATGAAATCCGGAAGTGTCAATTTGTTATTGTTATGTTATATTGATTTCAAACCTTCTTGTTAGGGAAAAAATTATGTATTGGTTCTCTAAATGAATGTATTATTTTGTTGAAGGAGTATACACCATAACAGTAGTTCAATTTACTTAATTTCATAGATGTAGCTTTCATGCCTTCAATATTATTATCACAAGAAACTATATTGAAGGGTTTTTATTTTGTCATTATCTTGTGATCATCCTCTTATCAATTCACTTGATAAAAATAGTGGTAACCCATTATTTGATTCACTATTTTGGGGACTATATTTTATTGTGGGTATACATTCATTTATTTTATGGATTCATTTATGATATGGTGCTTTTACCCAAATGGGAACAAGTGGTATATTTTGTGTTCTTTCTTGAATATTTTGTTGTTATCAATCGATTTGCTATAAAAAAACTTACCTTGAGCTTGAATCATATAATATTCAATCCTTTATTAAACCTTGAGAGAATAGAAGTATGTTTGAATGAATTTTATCAAGGTAGAAGATAAATTGAACGTTTTAGTTCCACTTTGTTTCATGTTTACTTTTGTTTCCTTGTAAACCCATTTTCAGATTTTGAGTTCCTTAACAGATCTTTGATTTGTTGAAGATTTCTTGAATTTTTGATGGAATTTTAACTCTTATTTTTTGAGGTTTCCCGATTGACTTAATTACCTTCTTGTTGGATGTTTTTTAGTTCTGTGCAAAACTAGTTGTGAGCTCCTTGTGGGTTGCTCTCCCTTCTTGTCATCATTGAGTTATTTGATACTGACACAAGCCAATTGTTAATTATTTTTAAATCAAATATTGGGATAATATATTTCACAGAAGAAATATCTATCTGATATGACTGTTGAATGTCTTGTTTCCATTCCTTTCTGAGTGATTCATTAATTTTCACTGAATTTTGGGCTATGTTGTACCTCAAGTAAGATTTTTTATCTTAAATGAACTTCCCATGATATTTTATTTTAATCACTTATCATGTGTTACTCTTGAGAAGTTTTCTCGATATATTTTCATATGTATTGGCTTAGAATGGATGCTTAGCCTATGAAAGGAGGTGTTGGACCCCTAAAATATTGAATAAGTACAAAAGGGTGCATGAACACGCAAGGCCTAATTTGAGGGGTGGGTGCACAAGGAGAAGGCACGTAAGGAAAGGTTCTAAGAGGGTTTTAGGACCCGTGATATGCACTAACAAAAAAAGGTCTTGGGACTTATCCATATTTGGCGTATCGAGTAGGAAATGAGAAAAGCATGACCCGAATGCACATGATGAGTGAATAAGGTGCTAGCTTGGCAACAGGTTGGCCTAGGAAGGAATATGCCTTGCAATGGAAGCTTCTAGAAGACCATCATGGAAAGGAGTGGGGAGATCAAGCATGGAGGATCATGCTCGCATTGAGGACCACATCTACACACTTGGCAACGGATATGAATCCTTAGAAAGGTGGGTTGGGAGTTCAAGGAGCCTATAAATACAAGTGCCCACACAAGAAAAGAGGAGAGAGAGGTCAATAGAGAGTGGAGCTCTACATAATTGCTTTGAGGGGTTATATTGGGTTGGGTGAGTAAAATATAGGAGAGGGATGCATCAAGGGGCTTGGGATTGTAAATTTTCTTTTTGAGATCTCAGGAATGTAGATCCAGTTATGATGTTTGACTCTGGTTTGCCATACTATGATGTTTTGTAACGATTGTAATGAGGTTACCAACTTATTTGAATATGATCGTTAATGATTCTAGAAAATACATATATCTTCGTATTTTTGTTTCGTGTATGTTTATGGAATGAATATGAATCTTTTTGCATTGTCCTTTCTATTTTAGTTCAGTCCTATAATATGTTTAGTATCTTTCTATTTAGAATTAATGCATTGATCTAGAAGCTATTCTTAGCTCTATAATGATTGCATGTCTCATTTCTTCTCACTCTCTTTAAGTTCCTATCATAGATGATGTTTCCCACTGAAGTCATATAAAAGATAGACTCGGCACACCCGCACGTTCCTCGGGTGAGCACCAATCACCCGTTGGGTGATAGGCCAATGTACATGGGATTCCCTTGTTCTTTGGTGGGTGTAAAAATGCCTACATCTTGGTTTTGTTGCAGGGAATATTTTCAAATTTTTAGTGGGAAATAATAGACATCATGATCTGTGCAATGAGTGATGACCAAACTTATAGCTATAGAAAGTGTTGAATCATGGTTTAAGAGCACAGAGGATGAATTTTCTTAGAGGTTCAATACTGGGCCTGAGTTTTATGCACATGGATAGGTAGAAGATAACCGCTGCCATGAGTTACATGAAACTTTTTTCTATGGCTTCCCAATAGAGTTGTATGAATGGTTCTCGGCATATGTGTCTAGATCAAGTTGGTATTATAGATCACACACTTGGACCCAAGAAGAGTACTAGAGGATGTAGGATGTAGATCTAACGTGGAATCATGTTGTGGATTGTTGGTGGAAAGGAGTACTAGCTAGCTATACCCTATAATACACTATTTCCACGTATTCTTATTCGGAAGTTGCTAAGTTTGAGTTTTTGTGGGATCCCAAAGGGTCATTTCTATATGATATTCCTCTGGAAATGAAGATCTTGATTATAACCTCAAGTTTAGAGGCATTTCCGATGGCTAGCTAAACCATTTTGAGTGTTGGGTGAGGAAGCTAGGGTGGAGGAAGATGGTAGATATTACGACTGAGAAAGAAAGGGAGGAGAGATGGCTCAAGTATTGTGAAGTGCATGAAAGGGATATTGCTAGACAATGCGAGGTTACAAGTGTGGTGGATATATGGAGGTAGACACTACGGGAAGGATTTGAGGTTCATGTAGAGGACACAGAACATGAGAAGTCTATGCTACCCCATCTTGGCAAGTGTGTAAGAGAGACCCCTTTAGCTTCTGATGAGAGTTCATTGCATAGATAGAGGAGAATTGTTGGTGCCCATCTAAACCCACCTCGTGACCAAACTCTGGTGCAGGGTTTTCTAGATCAAGGGAGGAGTATCATTGACCTAGTTGGTATTTATGGAAGTGACAGATCTGCACCTAGGAGATACAATTTCTCATTTAGGAATTCTATTTCTGCACATACCATTCTATTGTTTGGGGGAATTTTTGGACAATGAGAAAAGACACAAGGCTTGGGTAACGCATTAGAGAGTGGTGTGGGACACACATCTAGAACTGGAACAATCTCACAGATGGTTGACATGGAGTTTAGTGAGATGTTGGGGACCCTAGGCATGACCGTTTTAGGACCATTACTAGCTACAGGAGGATTCGGAGGTGGAACTGAGGGCACAAGACCTGGTGGATCTAGTGGATCCAATGGAGGAGGAAACACCCAAGAGGTCAAGGAATTGGATCAGGAAGACAAGGGCTGCAACTAACTCCTCAAGTCTTCATTGAGATGTCTTTACATTTTCCATATTACAGAGGTATTAAAGATGCGATGAAGCATGTTCATAAGTGTGAGCTTCTATGGCATGTAAAGGGGATCAAAAACCCAAATAAAAAGGCCAGTTAGTTTGAAAAGATGTTGTAAGGGCACGCACATAGTTGGTATAGGAAGTATGACCCCATTAGATGGTGGTAGATTATGCCACATTGAAAATTTCCTTCCTAGTAGAGTTCCACATCCCTGAGTTTAAACAGAAGAGTATCAGCACCCTAAAGGAGATTCAATAAGGAATGAAAAAGAGTGTACGTGAGTATGACACATGGTTTAAGACTCTCTTGTCAAAGGTGTCATACGAAATTCACCCTTCACAACATGCTCAATGGTTTGTTGGAGGGTTAATAACCCCATTTAAAATAGATTTATCTCATAATAATTTCATAGACCCATGTGAGGCATTAGAAGTTGCCTTGTGTGCTGAAGCTATTAGAAGTGTTGATACTTGAGTTAGCCTATTCCTGGAAGCTCAAATTGTTGCTATGGCCAAGAATTTAGAAACGTTATTTGTAAACTCATCTCATGAGACTCATAGTGGAATGTGGTGTACAAATTATGAAGTAAAGGGGCATGCCAAGGATATTTTCCCCATGAAAGTAGTACATACAATAGAAGTAGATTATGATATTTTTCATGGGGACCATGGTACGAGTAGATGTCCCTTGTTACAGCACACAATATGGAAGAATGTATCTTGCTACTGTAAGATCTACACCTCTACGACCCATGATACTAAGGATTGTATTCTTATTGACTACATCCATGAGGCAATTAATCTTGGTGTGTGCCAAACTATCCTTGCAAGATGTTCTAAGGGTAGTTATCACCGTTATGAGGAGCGCACAAATGGAGGCAAGTGTAGAAGGGGATTTCATAGAGGATTATGTGGTCATGGTAACCGTGAAGGAGGAAGAAGTGAGTTACCACATGGAACCTATTTTAATTGTGGGTCTACACACCACTACAAGCGTGAGTGCCCATATTTGTTATAGTGCTCATGGTTCGGGAAGAAGCACAAGTATGAGGAATGCCCTGAGTTATTTAAGCATATGAATCAGTAGCATCAGAAAGACAAGGGTGGTATAATGGTAAGCATTAAGAAAGATGACACACAATGGAGGCCATGGGTGACACGTGATGTAAGATTAGAACATGTTATGGTAAAAAGAAGAGTAGAGGCTGCATGTGCAAGGGAAATGCCAAGGTAGAAGAGAATTGTTTTAAGGGAAGAATTGGTACATGGGAAGTACCCAAACCCTATACATCAAAAGGATGTCTATCAAGAAACCATGGATGTCATTTAGAGTTTACAAGGATAAATATAGTATATAAAGAAATAGTCCAAGAGGAATGAGCAAAGAAGGAAGGTTGAGGTGTCAAAAGATGACCTAGATGAGATCAAGGAAGTATGTAAAATGCTAAGGAAAGAGAATATTATTCCCTTGTTAGGAGCATGGTTGAGAGAGAAGGTACCATGCACTGGAGAAGAGCGTGAGAGGCAAGTCTTACATGCAAACCTTCCCCCTCAAATCCTTGACTATGATAAGGAGATCATGTTGAATGTAGTTATGGATGGATGGCTCCTTAGTAACATCCTCATTAACATAGGCATGGAGGTCAATTTTCTCACCTTGGATGCATGACATCAGATGGGAAGACCTACATTACAACCATCTTCGAATGTGCTATATATGGAAAAATAAACAAAGGCAATGTCCATTGGTGTCTTAAAGGATGAAGCTATCACCATTTAGTGGGCTAAGTTTACTGGGGACGTCGAAGTCCTGGCGCTCACCAAGGAAGATAATTTCCTAACATTACTTGGGTGTCCATGGCACTATAAGAACAATGCATATCTTTGGTTCAATAAGGGATAAATAAGATTTGAAAATGAGGAGGAATGGTTCATCATACGTCTGGCTGATGGAAAATAAACACCCTATACTGAACCCTTGGGAGAAGAAGTCCTTGATAGAATATATGTGCGCTCAATTAGGGACCATGAGATAATCCATCCCACATAGGGAGTTATCTTTTTTAAGGATTTCAACTCTATGAGTGATACCAAAAGCATGGCGTGTGACAATTGGGCACACAAGACCTATGATTTAATTAGATGGAATTTGAGAGGATCAATTAAAAAGGTGATATGAGCGCGTATAGTTCGATGCCTAGGAGGAAAGAGGATACCTAAGTATTCAGGAGGAGCCTTCCCTGAGATATTTTTGTAGGATATGGAAGCTCAGTGGAAGATGGAAAATGAACGAAGAGGGATGTTAAGTTATGTCCTACTCAGAAATGTTGTGCGCTAATGGGGGACACATCAGGATAACCTCTTGGAATGGCATGAGGTGAGGATTTCCTTTTCCATAAGGTTTTGTAGGGACAATGTGTCGTCAGCTATAAAAGACTACCATGGAAGAGAGACTAATTCCTTCCATATCCAAGCATGTGATACAGCCTGGATGGTAAGTGCATAAGCATTACCACCTTCATTATGGGTTCATAAGTTTTACTTCACCCTACAAGTTTGTGCATGCACGTGGTATATCCACTCAGATATGTGTCACCAGAATGTTAATTGGCAAGAATTGGCAGCTGATCTCATTCCAAAATTTGAGTATCGGAGTAAAAAACCCTAAGTGGATAAGGGATTACATGCTATTAAATGCCTTACCATTGGAGATAGTGCTATAGCATAAGATAGAATATAAGAGTTTCGAGATGAACCTGGCCTAGAGGTGTGCTTTGAGGAAGAATAAATAGAAGAGATAATGTTTGAGTGTGCATGTACAGAGAAAGAAAATGGTAATATGGTGTATGTTATTGATGGAGAAGAATTGGAAAACTTAGATGTTGACCATTTTGTAGGGACACACGAGGTGTTAGATAGTTCTGATGAATGGGCACACACCTATTATGAACCTTTACAGATAAATAAGGTTACCATTGGCTCATAAGAAGAGCCTAAAGAGGATATCATTAAAGATTATTGGTCAGGGAAATAAGTCTCTAAGATCACTGATCTTTTATGTCAGTTTGAGGATTTGTTCCCGCACGGGTATCAAGAACTCAAAGGTGTTCACCATTCCTTGGGGGAAATGAGAATTAAGTTGAAAGAGGGTGTGCGCCTGGTTTGGAAGAGACCATACTGAATGAATCCTAACCTATGTGTGAAGGTCAAGGAGGAGATATATAAGACGATAGCCTTAGACATCATTAAAACTATTGAAGAGTCAGAGTGGATCAGTCCAATGGTGATTAGTATCAAGAAGGATGGAAGGATAAGGATCTGTGTTGATTATAGGGACCTGAAGGAAGTGTGTATCATTCACCCTTTCCCAACCCAATTTATTGAATTAATATTAGGAGTGGTACAACGCGAGGTCTACTATTTCACAGATGGATTCTTGGGCTATAACCAGGTAAGGATCACAAAGGAGGACTAGAGGAAGATGAATTTCACCACTGAGTGGGGAAGTTTTTCCTATACAGTAATTCCTTTTGGGTTGAAGAATGCACTTGTTGTATTCTCATGTATTGTGGTATAATATTTCCAGGAATTCATCGATAAATTTCTTCAAGTCTACCTGGATGATTGGACAGTATATGGGTTAGTAAAGGACCATTATTCCAACTTAAGGTTGATGTTTGAAAGATGTCGAAAGTTGAGGATATCTCTCAACATTAAGAAATGTGTCTTTTCTACCCCATTTGGAAAATTATTGGGGTACATCATATGTAAGGAGGGCTTACTAGTAGATCCCACAAAATTTACAATAATTATGGGATTGCGGGAGCCTACTAGTCAAAGTGAAGTGTGCAAATTCCTCAGACACATGGGTTACTACAAGAAGTTCATCAAGGGATATGCTAAGATCACCATGACTTTAGAAGAGTTAGATTTAGAAGTGCCTTTCATTAGGGAGAGGTGTAGAAGAAGGCATTTGACACTTTAAAGAATAGGCTTATCACCACACCTATATTATGATTCTCCTCTTGGGATAAGCCCTTCCATGTTCATAATTATGCCTCAGGAACTGCCATTGGAGTAGTACTTGTATAACCTAGTGAAGGGATCATTGATCATCCTTTATGCTTTGCAAGTAGGAAGTTGACACCAGCGGAGTAGAATTATACTATAACTGAGCACGAGGCATTGTCAATGATCTAAACACTTCACAAGTTCAGACATTATTTACTAGCAATAAATTTTACGTTTTACACTCACCATATGACATTGAAATATTTAGTGAAAAATATCGTTCTACAAGGGCACATATGTCGATGGGTACTATTGTTCCAAGAATTTTAGTTCATGGTGGTTGTCAAGCTAGGAAAAAGTAATTCCAGACTTGATCATTTGTCTAGAATTGATTCAGGGGAGGATGCGTAAAGAATTGAAGATACCATGCCAAATGCACAACTATTTAGGTTGTGGCACACACCCTTAGACCTAGAAGATATCAAAGTATTTCTCAAGACAAATGTAGCACTGGAAGGGATGAAGGCATTGGAAAAAAAAAGGTTAGCTATATGCTCCGCACCCTATGTGTTGATTAGTGGGGATTTATATAAATTAAGACGAGATGAGATTATACATCGGTGTGTGCTAGAACATGAGCACCTAGCCATAATAGAAGAGATGCACTGAGGTAGTGTAGGTGGACACTATGCAGGAAATGCCACTGCACGTAAGATATTAATGGTTAGATTTTGGTGGGAGACCCTATATCAAGACTGCAAGGAATATTGCAAGGTGTGTGACCATTTTCAATGCATTGACAAACCATGACGAAGAGATGAAATTCCTTTGTGCCCTATTCCCAGTGCCGAGCCATTCAAAAAGTGGGCTATAGACTTCATAGGTCCTATTTCAATAGCCATGTGTAGGACTAGATCATGGTATATAATCACTTGCATAGATTACTTGACAAGGTGGGCAGAAGCAACGCCTACTAAGGATTGTAAAATAGCTACTACAACAAGGTTTCTATGGGAAAACATTATTACAAGGTATGGATTCCCTTTGAGTTTGACTAGTGACAGGAGTAAGAATTTCTTGAGTGAGAGAGTTAGGATTTTGTTATCAGAATTCATGGTGCCCCATCACAAAATTACTCCCTATCACCGTCAAGAAAAAGGAACTATTGAGGTGTTTAATAAAATACTTAGTCACATGTTGACTAAGATCTATGATGTTGGGAGGAAGGAATGGTATGAGAAAGTACCAACCATTCTTAGGGAATATATGACAACCTAAAAGAGGTTAAACAAGGCCACACCATTTCAATTCATGTTACCTACCAGTTGAATTCATGTTACCTTCTCTATGTATAGCATGTGAAGGAGGTTTGGTAGATGAACAAGTGTTAGAGGAAAGAATTGAGAAGTTAATGAAATTGGATGAAAGATGATCACTCACCAGGTAGAGCCAGAGGACTAAAAAATTAAAACAAAAGGCATGGCATGATCATCATATTAAGAACAAGAAGTTTGAGGTTAGGAAGATTGTCTTACTATATGATTCAAAGTTTATGTGCCATCCTAGGAAGCTGAAGGAATGTTGGTTGGGTCCCTGCATCATCTCATACATCCTTGATGTAGGCACGTGTCAGCTATATGCACTGGGTAGGATGAGATTTCTAGGACACTTCAATGGGAGTAGGCTGAAGCCCTACTAAAAAAAAATTTTCTTGGTGTTTGTAATAAGACAATATTGCTGGTTAGTTTAGGATTTTATTTAGTGTATTTTCTTTTCTTAGGTTTCCATTTCTCATTGTTGTTTTTTATTGCGCCTTGGGTGCTAGTAACCTCATTATTATCTATTTCAAATGTTGTGAATGCACAAAGGACCGCACATCGTTTTAGTGTGGGGTAGAATAATGTGGAGGAAGGAGAAAAGTATGAAGCACCAAGAAGGATTATGTTGGAAATCCTGGTTGGATAACCCTGGGAAATGAATTGCATGGAAGGAAAGGTGAAAAAGGATGGTTGGTGTTAGGGTAAGGCTACATTGTGGACCCACGTATAAGAGAAAAAGAAGCGCAAAAGTAACACGAGGTAGGTGAGAGAAAAAATCATGATGGAAGTACCTTCGGAATTGGTAACACGTGTGCAAGGGCCTCTTGTTAAGATGGATTGGTTGTGTGCCAAAAGGTTGGTGGATTGTCCGTGTAAGGTTGGGCGTGTAATTTAAGGCACTAAAATCAAATTTTGTTGAAAAACATGCATTAAGTGTTGAAGTACAATGGTAGGTAAAGTAGCATTTAATGTTAAAAAGTGGGAAAAACTATAAATAGAAGGTCAAGAACTTCATTATTTACATTGAAAATACAAAGAAGGAAGAGATTTTGCAAACTAGGGTCTCCAAAGTTAATCCATGTGAAGAAAAATTGGAAAAATTTAACCGTGAGTAACTAGTTTTGTTCTATAAACCAGGAGGGAAATAGTTCACAAGCGTAGAGATAATTTTGGAGAAGAGTCATCTTGTGAAAGTTATTTTCCAGTGAGAGTTTGGTAGCTAGGGCATAGGTTGAAAATAATTTTCTTCACAAGTTTGAGATCTAATATTGGAAAGGGTGGAGAAGAAGAGCAAGAGAAGCTGGAGTGAAAAGATAACCTACACAATGTCACCCAAAAAACTAGCTGTAACACCTAAGAAAGGAAAGGGAAAGGGAAAACAACAAGAAACTACCATGAGTACCAATGAAGAATGGTATGTAAAAATGCATTACCCAGATGGGGTTTTGCTTATAAAAGAGTGGGATCCCTATTTATGAAACATGATAGTAAGCTATTACAACCATCATAGAAACACAAATGAAAAGGAAATGACATTGGAGTTAGTACGCTTGAAAAATAAGAGGACACCAAAAGGGTTACCCATTTAGAGTGACGAAGTAAAAGTGAAGTTGGAGAAGCTGGGATTACTAGAACTCTATGAGTTGCCCTAATTTGGAAAGCCTAAGTGCCTTTATCGATGGTTGATGTTGTGTATACATGAAGATCACTTTCACTTAGTGGTGCATAAGATGCACATAAATCCTTAGCTGATTTCAAAATTCATAGGTCTCATCTGTGAAGGAGAAAGTATAGAGGACAATCTATGCAACAAAGAAGCCATCAAATAAATCATCACCACATATGCATATAAGAAGCGGTCAAGGTACTTTGATATTACGGATATCCAAGACTTGGTGACAAGAATGGTCGTGTAACTAGTAACCAAATTGAATGACCAAGAGAGGTGGACGCAAGTGAACAAGTCATGGCTCAATGTTTGTAGAAGGATATCAGAGGGTACCATCTACAAATTGTCTATGTACATCGTGGATGAGATCATTAGCAACATGCAGGAGGTTGACAAGATACTTTTCAATAATGTCCTCTTAACTATTGTGTTTTCAGAGATTAGAGTGTCAGATGTAGTAGGTAAGTTTGTTTGGGAGTACCTCGAGGAATACCCCTCACCTGCAAAGAGATTCAAAAAATACACTTGTGATGGCATGACATCCACTCACAAGGCATGTCTTATGAACTTGTATACACACTTGAGCAATGCATTTAGGGTATATTGGAGGATCCCAGAACAACTGCCAAAACTCACAGAGTGAGAAGTTGAATTTGTAGTATACCAACACTTCTGCATTGGTAGATTTAAGTTGGTTGATGAAGGAATGAGACCATAGTGTAAAATTCCATTTTGCTTCACCACTTAGTACTTCTAGGAAGGAGTAAATAGATTTAAGGAATCAAAGAAGCTGAAGTTTGACCTTGGAAATATGAATCAGGACAACAGGGAGATGCACAGGACATTGATCTACTCCAACAAGTGTGCGTATGTGGAAAAGTACCTATCACATAAAATTTAGATGATGAAACCTCTCACTCTTCCTATTACAAGGAGATCCATGGCACATGTATGCCTTCGCATAAGACCAAATTTTGAGAAGGGAACTTATCTTGATAACGATATATCTAGACCTGAAGACCCAACATGTAGGAAGAAGACCGCACCCAAGAAAAAGGAGACGCAAGAGGTAAATAAAAAGGCACCAAGTTTCCAAGATACATAAATAGTGGGTGCCCCAAGAATAAGCTCTAGAACAAGTACTTACACAAGTAGGAAGAGTTCCCCAGTCAAAGAGGAGGTGCCAAAACAAGAAAATATTATCGCAGAGGAGAAATCACTAGAGGAGGAAGAAGAGAAAGCATAATCCCCTATACTGGAATCCCCTGTTAGGAAGAAATAGAAGCTGGTAAAGGGGGCTGACTCAGATGACACAAAGAGCTTAGAGAAATACAGGAGTGAGAGGGATGATGATGAAGAAGATGAACCTAAAGGAGACCATGAACAACTTGTTTTTAGTGTGCATGATTCAGAAGAAGAAGGCATAGAGAAGAAGAATGACTATCAATTTGTGTGAAGGAATGGAAACCAAAACAAGGAGGGTTCCTAGGACATGGGAGGAGGTGAAGAGGTTAGCATGAAGAGTTAGACGACTCTAGGCCTCACTAAGGATGAAGTAAATGACACAGTGGAAAAAGAAGCAACAAAAATAACTGAAGCCTTGATTGAATAAGAGTTGGAGCACAACACTTAAACAATGATGAATAAAGATAAAGAGTAAAGTGTAGGGAATAATCAAAGCAGCGGGGGAGGCCCCAGTCTAGCGATAACTATTCCTAAGGGAACATGCACTGGAGGGAAGTGATTAGAGATCTAGAGACCAAGAATGAGCTATATTGATGATCCAAACAAGGTGTTTCACATGCACTTCCAAAGCAAAGTCCCAACAGATCAACTCTTGGAAATGAATTTGTTTAATGAAGAAGGTGCATACCCTTGGATGAGGATAATGATTTCATGGGAAATTGAGTCCCGCATCGATGAACCAAAGTTTAAGGTAAGCCAAGGGGTGATAATGAAGTTTCCTGAGTCAAAAGGAGACAACCCCTTGGTTAGAGCTTAGCTGCATTCGAATGAATAAGTCCTCAACGCATTGAATAAGGTCTTGTTTGAGCTAGAAGATAGGTTATTCAGAAGAGATGACAAGGTAAAATTTCTAGAGGAAGAGCTAGAAAAGAGGGAAGAAGAAATAAAAGAGATAACCAAGAACTTAAATCAAGAGCAACTAATTAGCGCGCACCTAAAGTGTGAACTAAGGGAATAAAAATCAAGGTTGTGTGAGGTATACAAGAAGGTACAATCCATCACAGATGCCATTGCTTTGAAGAATCTGGAACTAGAACCACCCACACAAAAGTATGGATCTTACCTTGAGTGCCTTAAAGACTTAACAAACATCCTCACCAGGGAGAGGACACCTCTTGTCTTAGAATCCATGGAAGAAGTATCAATGCACCTAGAAAAGGAGGATAAATTAAAGGTTGTAGCAATAATTTTTAATTACAACAAGGTTCTTGCTAATGTGAAAATTGCTACCCATACTGTTGAGGATGCATATTAAAATTACGCAGATAGAGATAGAGTGGTGAGTATTCTAGTCACCACACATGAGCGAGAGCTCAAGGAATTCCAAGAAAATAACAAAGGAAATAGAGTAGAGCAGGAGAGGATCCTAACCGAGGTGAAGAAGAAGTTAGAAGCTATTGAAACCTTACGAGGTTCAATTAAAAACCGGTAGAAGGAGTTGTACCCATAGATTACAAGAAGGATGGATGTGCATGAGGACATGGTCAAGGAATTAGAAGGAATGGTTGAAACGTTGAACACTCGAGGAAATGGACTAGGTTTTAAGGAGGTAAGCACCCTAGTCAGAAACCTTTTTTAGAGAGTGCAAAATGAAGTCGATGTCGGGAACAAGTTAGAGGTTGACTTACAAAGATTTTTTTTTACCTTGTTACAGTAATTAAAAAAATTCCCCATTATTTCATTCTTCCCAATTCTTCATTCCCTTATTCTTCTTCCAAGATGTTAAGTCTACTGTAATTCTTTCTTTGAGGAAGTGTTCCTGAGGGCAGAGAATAGGTGAAGTGTGGGGTGATGTTGGACCCCTAAAATACTGACTAAGTAAAAAAGGGCACATGAGTGTGAAAGGTCTAAGTTTAGGGGTGGGCATGCAAGGAGAAAGAACACAAGGTAGGGTTCTAGGAGGGTTTTAGGACCCGTGATACACACCGGTAGAAAAAGGTCTCGGGACTTAGCCATATTTGGCGTATTAGGCAGGACACGAGAAAATTGTGACCCAACTACACATGATGAGTGGATAAGGTTCTAGCTTGGTGATAGGTTGGCCTAGGAAGGAATATGCCCTATGATGGAAGATTCTATAAGATCATCATGGTAAGGAGTGGGGAGCTCAGGCATGGAGGATCATGCTCCCATGGAGGACCACATTTAGAAACTTAGTGATGGATCTGAAGCCTTAGAAAGGTGGGTTGGTAGTTCAAGGAGCCTATAAATACAAGCACCCATAGAATAAAAGAGGAGAGAGAGATCAATAGCAAGTGAAGCTCTGCATAAATGATGCGAGGGGTTATATTGGGTTGGGTGAGTAAAATATAGGAGAGGGATGCATCAAGGGGCTTGGGATTATAAATTTTATTTTTGAGAGCTCAGGAATGTAGATCCAGCTATGATGTATGACTCCGATCTTCCATACTATGATGTTCTGTAATGATTTTAATGAGGTTACCAACTTATTTGAATATGATCATTAAGGATTCTGGAAAATACATATATCTTCATAGTTCTGTTTCCTGTATGATTATGGAATTAATATGAATCTTTTTGCATTTTCCTTTCTATTTTGGTTCATTCCTATAATCTTTTAAGGATATTTCTATTTAGAATGACTGCATTGATCTAGAAGTAGTTCTCATCTCTAAGATGATTTTGTGTCTCATTTCTGCTCACTCTCTTTAAGTTCATATCATAGATGATCTTTCCCACTAAAATCACATAAAAGAGAAACTCGGCGCTTGCGCATGCCTTGGGTGAGCACCCAGTGCCCATTGGGTGATAGGTCGGCACGCATGGGATTCCCTTATTTTTTGGTGGGTGTAAAAAGGACTACATGAGTTATGGTTGTGGTTTCCTCTTTAATGTGTTAGTAGATTTGTTTAGAGAGAATTTTGGTTAGTTTATTTACTTCTCTTCATGATTTGTTCTAGCATTGAGGTTTGAGAAACCATATCTATTGATGTATAATTGTTTTCCTTTCTCGGTATTTGATATACTAGATATAATCTTAAAGATAATTTTATATCTTTGGGAGTGTTGGGTTGAAAATTCTCTTAAGGATGTGATAGAAGTCTCTCTCTTTAATTCTAGAATTTTATTTATTCATTACCTTTGTCACCATTCCTTTAGGATTAACTATAACATAATTTAAAGGGAATGCTATTTTTTATTTTTGTTATGAACTTAAACCATTATGAACCTTCTGGATTTGTTAGTGGTTGGTCGAAAATTGTGTTTGATCCTGAAAGATAGCTTGTTTTCTTGGACTAGTCGAAGAAATCAAAATACTATTGATAAGGTTTGTATGATGTTATCTTTGACTCATACCTTGAATTGAATACTAAACTGAACTCAAGACTTTTAGGATGCTTCAACTGAAATTACTTTGATTGTTTTAATGATTAATTTATCCTTACTTTTTTGTATGGACTTATTATGATCAATGTACTTCTTAGGCTATAGGATGAGCCTTAGATATTATGATATTTAACTAGAATGTAATACTTAATTGTTGTCCAAACGATTTTCTTAATCTGAAAGATTGTTTTATTTATATCTTGTATTACTTCTTGAAAATTTATAACTGGTTGTTTCAGAAACTTTATTTAGATACATGAACGATAACGTGAAGTTAGGAAGAAATAAGAAGTTCCTTTCTTTAATCCTATTTTTTAGTTCTAGCTTGTTGAAAAGAGTTTTAAGATGAAAAGTTAAGGTTGATATGTTGGTTGATTTAAAACTTACTTTCTCATTAGAAAATTTAATGTTTTCTCTCCTCTTGGTTGTAATCTTTTAGGGTAAGTCTTTTGTTTTATCTTGTTGTGTTTTGGAACTGTTTCATAAACAAAAGGGTTCTTTTTATGAAATAGTTAGATAAAATCACAAAGTTTTAATATATAGTTCTTGTCATGCTCAGCTCAAATGAACTAACCCATGCTAACAATTTTATAAATGGATTTTGTAAAAAATGAAAGGAGAAAGACATATAGAAAGTTACATCTATTTTACTAAGAAAAATATACCTTTATTATGACGATTATGTGGCGTCCTTATGTAATTTGTTGGTAGATAAAGTTGTAATGAAACTATTTTTAAATTGTTGTTATGATACTTTGTAATCTCTAAGATACTTCTGGATTCAGTGAATGTATCACTCCTTCTTGATGAATACATGATGTGTTGATTGTTAAATAATACTTTATCGTAATACTTTATCTTCATGAATTGGGATGCATTATTAAGTATTATCCTAATGAAGGAGGGAAATATAAATGGTTAAGTGTTATGAAATGGTTGGGGGGAATTTGAAGTGTTAGTTGGTTTATTTTCTCAATTAGAGATGTAAATTATACGTTAACACTCATAATTAGACCCTTAAACAATATAAAAGGACTATGTTTGAATTATATATATGTAAGTGTTTGAATTCTTGATGTATTTAACCATATGTAATTTTTTTCATAAAGGGAAATCAGTCCATAATATAGGGAAAAGGTTACTTCCCATGAAATCAATCATAGAGACATAACTTAAGATCTTGTTAAAGTGTTATGAAGGTTATAATTAAATGATTGAATGTGTACTTCCTTAGGCAGATTTCCTTAATAAAAATTTAGAATTCTTAGAAAGGAATTAAATGGAATATAGACTTCATCTCGATGAATTATAAAATAAAGTTTTGTAAGAAACTTATTTAAACTAGGGCTGAAATAAGTAAGGAATCAATTAACACACTTTCATAACTTAAAGATCAATCATGTCATGATATAATGCAAGATGTTTTGTTTAGATAAAAACTTAAGCATGTAATCAAATGGTTAAGAAGTAGATTTTAATGGCATACCTACATCACATGAAATTTTAATTTGTAACCTTATAGGTTAAATGATCTAGTTGAATATTTAAGTGTTGCTATAATTAATCTTAAAGAAAGTTTTAAATGGGTTAATAAAATTATAATCTAAGGTATGCTAGTCTAGTTGAGGAAACTCAGTTAGATGTTGGCACACATCAACCACAGTGTAGTACCTTTGTAATGAAAGGGGTCATTACATGATACCATGATCTAGTTAATATGTCTCAATTCCCCTCTTAGTTTTTTTAACTTTATTGACATAAAAGTAAGAATGGATCACGATTCCATCCTATACAGGGATGGGAACATGATATAGTGTCGAGGTCAACTCCTATTGACTTAGGATAACTAGAAACACCCAATAAACTTACATTGATTGAGTATGTCTATGTACCCTTATTCACCATGAGTAGTCTTCCACACTAGTATATGTTGCTACCCTTGTCTAGTATGAAACCTCAAATGAGATTGGACTAATAGGAGCCAGTAAAGAACACTCTAGATAATAGATTAAGTGTGCTGAGGGAGTCATCTTATTTGAAGAGTATGTCCTTATGGAATGTAAACATTATAAACATGTTTAAAAAAATTTTCCAAAGTTTTACAAACTACTGGTTGTGATGTCCTATTTAACCTGGTTTAAGAAGTGGGATTTGAGATGAATATCGGTAACATATATTCAGATAGACCTCTAAGAAAAAAAACTTGGGGACCCATAAAAAGGTAAAATATTCAAGTATTCTTTGTATACACATTATTGAGTTAACATGAGAAATCGTTTTAATACTGAGTGAGGAAATGAGAGATCGATGTTTCACTGAGTCATTTACAGTTACATATGGTTTTCTGTTATGAGATGGATTGGCATTAGAATGTGTGTTCTCAATTATGTTAATTTAGAATAGAGAACATTATGTATGATAAAAAAATCCCTATTTTAAATTCTTAAAATTGGAATTTTACGAGACAAGAACAACGAGGAAGCAATGGTAAGTTTGATTCACTCTAGCTTGGTCATTTAAAAATTTGTCGTTTTACTGGCGAAAGCTCCTATTATCTAGGCTATATGGATGGAAATTAAATTCTATTTCAATATAGTGGTAAATACTTGAAGTTATTCCAATCATGAGAAAACAACATTCCTTTTGTATATAGTCATGTAAATAGTCTTCTATAGTCTTTATTTTTTGTCTGTGTGATGTCTTTGTGTTTTTGCGCTCTTTTGTATTGCCTTATTTTGTATAACCTACCCAATAAATTAAGTACTTGTGATGTAAACCATAGATTCTGGGCCCTTTGCTCTGTCTTGTTTTCCTTATGTGTCAAGTTAGTCCAATCCCCAGAAAGATCCATTTGTTGTCACTCACCTAGAAAATGTGGAATTTGTCAACATTTTCAATTTTTTTGGTCAAGTGAATATTTTCCAAAAATTGTTTTCGTTTATGAAGTCTTCAGAAGTGAAAATTTTCCAACATTTAGTCATTTTTGGTGTTTCTGTGTCTAATTCCTTTTTATTGTGGTTATTTCAGGTATTTGTTGAATAAGTGGTACATGTTCTCTCGGGTCTTTTCTTTCCTGCATTGCTACTTTTCCCACAATTTTTTTTTGTCTTTTTGTGAATGACTTTTACTATTTTTGGGAACTACTTTTAAGTATTTTATGTTGTGGTGATTTCGGTTGTTTGCATCCCTCGATCCCCTTATTCCCATGGGCCTTATGTTCCCCAAACTCCCGATGTACCCACAATTTCCTTTGTGTAATTTATATTGTAGAGGTTTTGGGTATTTTGGGAACTCACAACCCTTATGCCATCTGACCCTTAAATCAATACATTTTCATCTTCCCCGCACTTTCCTTCTTCCTTCAAGCCTTTGATATAAGTTTATTAAGTGTTATCTTATATCTTGGAGATGCGGATACCTGATGACCATGTGAACCTTTTGTTCTCAAGGAACTTGTGTTCTTCGCAAGCCCATTTTCCCAATGCTTCCTTTATTCCTTTATGTTGTGGAGTTTTTTGATATTTGAAATACCCCTAACCATGTTACTTTTGGATTTTGTTTCCCCGCATACCCATTTTTTCCACATTTATAAGCCTTTCATGTATAATTTAGGTATTTTACGATTTCAATCTCCTCATGACCCATGTTAACTCAAGCCTCCAATTCCCTAAAATACCATCATATCTACATCATATAGAAAATTGATAAAATTTTCCACATGTTTTCCCATTCTCCACATTGCACTAAAAACCTTAAAATGAGTATTGTACAAGCCATTTGTCAAATAAAAATGTATATAAATGGGTAAATTATTTCATTTTCACCATTGCAACATGAGAATTTTCATTATGCTGTACATTTTTCATTCCCATTCCCTAAGGTAAATTTTGACCCGTAGCTCTTTCTTTTCCAAACCATTTTCAAAAATTCAAGCTACATTGTAATCTTGATAAGAGTGCAATTATTCTTGAGATAAAGGTAAGTCATTCAAGATCCCCTAGTGTTTATTTGGTATCAAATTGAGTTTTTTTCCCTACTAATTTTTACCTCCTGAAAAATCCTTGTAAAATTCCTATACTTTTGAGGTGCCTTCTATCTTCCTACCCCCATGAAGTTTCAGTACAGGGGTTATGAACACATATCCTCTCCTGAAAAATCAATGCCCAATATTTGGGATAGTGACATCCATCATGTTGACCCAAATGACTTATGGGCCCACATTTCTGGAGATAACCCTAAACCCATGGTTCAATGCATTAAAAAAAGCTGATTTTCTCATGCCACTTGTTTTCCTCTCTTTGTAAAATGTGTAGATACTATTCTAGCTTGTTCCTCCTTTTTTTAATCTAGACACAAAAGAAATTAGAGACCCCCAAGGCCAAGTAATTGCTAAATTATATGTCAACTGTATAAATTTTTCATTTAGAATTCCTGCCATTGAAGATTCCAATAGTCTTAATAGGGTGCAAGATAAAATACTTTTGAGCAAGATAAGGAAAAGTAAAAAGAAATTATAGCCAAAACATGTCTTAAAAATCCAAAGAGACGAGACTCTAGACTATTAGAAGTCATGTACAGATCATATTTCAAAGAATAATTATCTAATATAATCACATTGATGTTAAGATTAATGGGCCTCCCCTCTACCAATTAATTTTAGTTTTGGATGTATATTTAAATAAAAATAAGTTATAAAGGGAAGAAAATATTGAACTGGGGAGAGATAATATGTGAGAACCCCAATGAACAACTTACCAATTTATAGCAAAAAAGGACATTCTACATGACCTATTGGATAGATTTTATGCATAGCTAAAACCTAGGTAGTCATGAGATAAATCTCCCTCATTTACCGATGAGTCTCCTATATAATAATTTTGTTAATTATGGATCCTAGTAAATATCTATGTGTTTTACTTTAACTACAAATCTCATTAATCATAACTAAGAAATTATGTAGCAAGTAAGTAGCTATAAATAAATATTTTTAGAATGGGGAATAGTTGAATAAGGGAAGAAGGGAAAGAAGATGATTAATCCAACCAATAGTTACAGATTTAGTCTCATACAAATAGATAAAACAAATAGATCTCACAATACAAAATTAAGGGAAGTGCAAGTTTCTAATCTAAATCTTAGACAATGCAAAGTATATCTAAAGATATACATATAAGTAAGAAGAAAATGCACCATTGACACAAAGTTCTCTAGAAATCCACCAATGTTTAATTCCTCATCTTTTAGAAAAGATATCAAGGTATTTAGCACAAATTCTGGGACTCAATAATGTTGATTACAAATTTTGATCATGTAACCCATAGCCTCTTCCTATATTTATAGTGTATAGAGGGAAATTATAAATAGGAAGATTTTTTAATGAATTGCCACATTGGAAGCTATGAAAAAGGAAATCAACTAACAATATTTCTCCTAGAATTCCTATTTGCATGACATGCATGATTTATAACTAAAAATATAACTTTCAATTTTTCTTGTCTGCCACTTATTTCCAAGTAATTGACTTCTTCTAGTAACTTGAAGTAACAAATTTTATATCTAATTACCTAATTTTAATATTTTTAATTGATTGCTCAATTTTTTTTCAGAGAAAATAAGAGAAAGAAGAAGAAAGAGGAGAAAATTTTAGAAGAAAGCTACAACACTCTCAGTCTTGTTCTTCTTCCATACTCTGCATGTTGATCCAACATGTATTGCACTTCAACTTCATTCACTTTAGCAATGAATGATTTGAATGATATATTTTCCTTGAATCTGAGATGTCTTTTTATGCCATATGTTATTGAATCATTTCCTTTTATCCTCACCAAAATAGATCTTAAAATAGCTAATTGTGATTTTACTTACGGGTGTTTCCTATAACCTATCTTCCCTCTTATCCTTGAAGCTTTTGCAGTTCTTCTTTAGTAGGTGCACCAGTAAATGGCTTTATATTGACGATTACATTTTTTGGATGAACTGTCAGGGTCATTGGATACCTTAGGCTAGTGGGACGTGTTCCCTAAGGTAACCTATAGATTTTAAAGAAGCTATATCTTCTCTATGGTGTGAGATGAGGGTCAAATAAAAATAAAACATAACATAAAACTAACAGAAGAGATGCACCTAAAAAAGAATGGAGAATTTAATCAAGAATCCAACTTCCTGAAATGGGAAAAGGTGATAAATGAAAAGGGTGGACAAAATGCACCATAGACTAGAGATAGATTCACATAGAACTTCACTTAAAATCCATTAATCACAACTTATAAAAACCATAGTGAACATTATAAATATGCACAACATACCAAAGACAAAATAAAGGCTATTAGAGATGATAAAAAAATGCAAAGGATGGATGAAATACATCACAAGACATATTATAGTGCTCCAAAATTGTGCATAGTATAACAATAAACAATTAAGAGGCATAAAATCTGATTACAATGCTTCAGGAAGAAGGATTGGGCTCCTAGCTTATCCCCCTAGAAGGGAAGAAACAAGAGAAAATAAAAAACATGACTAACTCCCTCTAGATATGAGACCCATATTGCAATATATAGAATCACAAAGAGAGAAGAGTGAAATATCAAAATTTCTTTTCCAACCACTTATAAGATGTAATAAATGAGTGTAATAAATGGAATTTTTCTTGCAAAAGACTCCCCATGCTGCCCCATGACCTACAACAGTGAAAGAATGATGGCCATGCTCATTAAATGCATCGCCAACCACTTTCTAAATGTCTCTTTGAATCAGGCTTGTTTTCCTTAAAAATTGCCATCAAAGCTTTATAATTTTCTGCATTTCTTGATTGTTTTGCATTGTTCTCAGAGTCATAATTCTGATGAGACCAATTTTGTAAAAAATGTTGAGAATTGCAAATGTTATGGTCTTCTAACTGTGAGTAGCTATTTTGATTTTTCCAGGGATTTCCTACATTTTATAGGGTTGAGAATTTAATTAATTGAAGCTGGAGATGTTTCTTTTATTTTCACCCACCTACCCTTACTTTTTGAGAAATTTCAAAAATTCCAATTTTCTACAAATCAGAGATTTGGGTCATAGGTTATGCTCATTTTAACTTCACGGTTGGGCATTCCACTCGGGTTCTCATAATCTTTTAAAATATCTAAGAATTTAAAATTCCTGATGGGTTTCATGATTAATCCTACATTGAATTAACTTACCACCAATAATTTTCAACCTTTTTTGGGTTCGGCATATATTCGTGCTGAGCTTGACGTTGACGCCAAGTGCATCACTAGGGTCTTCACTTTTCTTGCACCTTTTTAAAATGTGCTGAGATGAATAGTGGCACCTTCAACGAATAATTTTTTATTTTCACAAGTTCATAATGATACTCATTTGACATTAATAGAAGGACCCTCTCTTTGTGGGCCCCTTACAATTTGACCCCACGTGGAAGTCATGTGGGAGTTTGGAATTTCACTTTTCCCTCTCACTTTTTTGAATTACATCAAGCTAACACATGGAGCCTTCATTTTTCACCATGATTTTTCCAAGTCCTTACAAAAATGTTGAAGGATTGAGAGATCTCGCATTAGTCCAAGACTCAACATTATCTTGATTAATCACAATAGTAATCTACTTGTTATCTGATTTCAACGGGTGGTGGAGGAATTAGATAACTGCCATAAACAATTTAGACAAAACTCATCATCTTTTATTTTTAATTGCATATGAGTAATTTTAAATTCTAGAAAGAACTCTAGGTGAAGTAAAATACAAGAAAATTCAATGAAGGATTTAATTGGAAGATTGAGAGGCACATGCACAAGCTCCTAGAAGGAATTTTCCATGCAATGAATTCCACTTAGGCTACGTTAGAAACAAGAGGATGAATTTTTCCAGAAGCCTTTGCAATTATGAGAGTTGGATATATTTCTTCCTCTGATTCTGAAGATATATTCAATGTATCATACATTGACTTCATCTTTTTTTCACTAAAATGAGAACCGATGAAGTATTCCTACAAATAATTCAGACAAGTATGCAGTCCATCGCACGAATATCTAATTTCTTTACCGAGATATGATTATAAAGTCTATTGCCATCTCTGTTTAGACTTTTCTTGCATGCCAAACAAGTTAAAATTATTATTTTATCGACCTATGTACTCACATCAACATGTAAATTTCTAGAATAATAAAATGAAGCTTTTCCAACCCTAGGTGCAAAAATTCTATGCTTCCTGACAATTAAAAAAAATAGCTTTTAGGCATTTAGCTATGCTAGAATGGGTTCAACTTTTTGGCTAGAATTCATGTTAAAAATAAGAAGATAAGGAAGTGGGAATTTTTAACCTTCTAGGAAGCTCCACAATTCCCATCTTTCATGTAAGTGATTTAACTTTAATGATGGGAAAAAAAACCTTCCAGGAAGGCTCCAATTTCCCACCTTCCTTCCACCACAAAAATTCCCATTGGCACTTAAGTTATTTAAATTTAATAAAATATAAATAAAACAATTTCATACAAGGTTTGGGGAAGGGATTGAGTGACCTTTGGTAGGTGGGTATTTTTTTAATTTGGATTTTATGACTATCTAGAGATACAGTAAAGAAATGCAAACAACTGCAAAAAAAGAAACACAAAATAACCTGTCACATTGAAAATAATGATATTTTTTGAAAAGGGGTAGTCCCATATTTTAGGGTGAAATCATTCAAACACCATGACCTCATACATTATGTATACAATTATAGCATACATGCCAATATGATCTTAATGAGGTGTGGATATTTTCATCTAACATTCATTTGGATTCCCTCTGGAGAAGCGTCTGTCCCCCCTTTTCTCACTTAACTATAGAACAAATCCCACCAATCTAAGCCTAAACCATACCATACCATACCGTATAGATTTTGTCTCATCTCTGGAGAAGGAATGGGGAATATGGTGCAATCGGTCAAGAGCTGGTTAGTTCACTATCATTCACTCACTGGCCTATATCTATAGGGGGTTTCTCTCCCTACTGAGCTGGCAATAGAAAACTAATGCCATATATCTAGAGGGGAAAGGTGAGAGGGATAATTTTAGTTTATGGGGAGTGGTAAACCCCTACGGGTGATCCACCATATGAACCATTATATGAATTAGACCCACAACTAAGCTTTAATAATAACAAACACCATTTTATAAGAGTTAATGATGCCTTCACAATGTATATTATTAGACTATTAGAGGGAAATACAATTGAGAGGGTTTATGTTGAGGCCAAATAGCTAATTTAAACATATGGCAGTTTGTTCATTCAATTTAGGAAATTTTCCTATATTATGTTAGTTGGGTTTGAAGGTGCACCAAAAAAACTCCCCATGTAGTGCAATCACAATATAGTTCTTATAGAGGTTTGCATATAATTGGACATGTTGCACAAAACATATAGAGACAAAAATATCACAGCCATCCAATCCCCAATCTCTATGGGGAATTATACTTGCAGATAAACTTTGGATGTTAAAATTTGGAAAGAACAATTTATGCATTCAATTTTTACACATTCCAAAAGATATCTTATTTTTATATATAATGTTTTATCTTCAATCACCTCAGAATGAGTTATTATCATTTTCTTGTTCTAGAAGATTATTATGAGGACTGTTTAGATGAATATGAGGTGAGAAGAAGGTATTTGGGATGAATTTCTCTACAATAGATAAAATATTTCAATATATATAAATTACTAGAGGATTTACAAAATGACAATGAAGATTTGTATTCTCTTGATTATGTCAAAAATATTCAACACACATCTCTTCTCACTATAAACTGGTTTCAAAAGGAGAAGGATGGTTAATTGGAAATAATTAACCCAGTCTTGGTAAGGAAAAAGGTTTGGTTTGACAAGAAGATAAAAACATACAAGGAAAGTATGACATAAAATTATTTTCAAGCATCATCTACATCACAAAAGGAATTTTTTGTTTCATTTCCTGAAGTACATACTCAATCAATGCCTTCTCCTTTTCCTATTTAATCTACAATCAAGGTGTACTCCAAGAAGGATGAATTTGAGAAGATTAAGAAAGTTGTTGGGATGATGAATTGCAGCCCAACTATGAAGGCACATAAGAATTGTGCGCACAGACACATGGCACATAGCTACGTGTGAAAGTGTAGGGAAATAGGGCACACCCAATAAAGTGAGGGTTTATGACTTAGTCATTTTCCATTTTGATGTTAATTATAGCCATAGAGTGCAGAGTAAATTTTGTACAAGACTTGACGAGCAGGTGAAGACTATTTTGGACAAGTGGAAGATCAATTGACATACATAGTGTTAGAGCTATTACTAGGATTATACCACAATTTTATTATTAGATAATATATTATTAATGAGCTTGCATGCTCTTGTACTTATCATGTAAGTGAACATGGCTATTGGTAGCATGCAATCTATTTGTGAAGGTGTTTAGGAGGTGAAGGGAAAGTCCCCACTACCTATATATATATATATGTATTTATTTACATGGTTTAGGAGAGAGTTCTATGTTAGAGTTATGTTGTTGATTTATGTGTAAGTATGACTTATGGTGAGAGTAT
Organism: Taxus chinensis; assembly: GCA_019776745.2. Classification (NCBI taxonomy): domain Eukaryota; kingdom Viridiplantae; phylum Streptophyta; class Pinopsida; order Cupressales; family Taxaceae; genus Taxus; species Taxus chinensis. Next base: position 328,492,719 of record CM034154.1, read on the forward strand.
TATATATGTATGAAGCTTCTTTGTTTTACAAAATTTAATATAATGGATCTTTGTGGCTATATATTGGTGTTTGACATAATTAAGTAATGATAATGTATGGAAAATCTAATTATGGTTCTTGTTTAATTAAACATGCATATGGTTAAAGATCTAAATCTAGTTTATGTTATGTTGTTTCACTAGATTCTTAGCAAATTAATGAAACAAATAAGGGTAGAAGGCAAAGGAGGAATACATGTTTGTGATGTTGGTTGAATTTTGTGCATGCATTCTTATTTCTTGATCCAAGTTTACTGCGAGAGCTCCCTTTTGGCTAGGAGGAACTACATGTAAATGTAAAACAATACCACATAATAGAATTAAACAAAAACAATGAGTGGACTTCCTAGTGGAAGCTAGATCTGGGAAGTGTGATGCTTCTTGAACATGATGTCAATCCATTTTTATGTAAAAGTATTAACGTTATTCAAAGTATACATGAAATAAATATTTTATTAGAATTGAAACGATTTAGGTATCTCATACAAAAAAATAAGAAAGGTCAGAAAAAATGTGATTGAGGTCAAAATGGGTCAGATGATTGGCTGGTGTTAAGTTACAGGTCTAGCATGGGCTCTGGGTAAGGTTTGGTAAAGATTAAAAATGATTCTTGGTTGTTTTAATGGGGGTATTAGTTCACTGGTTTGAGGTATATGGCTAGACACAATAACCGATGTTGGCTATGTGACCGATGCTAGTTAGGTAGAATGACCGACGTCAGTTGGCTAACTAGTGTTGGTAGGGAAAACTAGGAAAAAGCACTTAAAATTTGTTTTTTAGACTCTCTGTGATTGCACAGAGGTTGTAAATGGTGAGGGGTGAGGTCGTAAAATGTCCTTACAGGCTCAGAGATGATTAAAAAGGGGTGAAGGTAGGTGAAAGGTCCAGGTATGGTAAGGTGATAGGTTGAAAGGAGGAGGTGAGTGTGCATACATGGAGAAAGATAAATTAATGAGAAGAATAATAAATATTACTAGAATAAAATAGAAATAAATGAAGAGATGTTAGCTACTTACTAAAGATTAGGTTTGGAGAATTCAGGTGATGAGGAGGGTGATGACAGAGATCCAGAGAGAAGAGATGTTGTGTTCATGTCGTGGTAGTTAAAACCTTCATGCTTCTCTATGTGAATATGTGATCATGAAGAAGATGAATGCCAATGGTTTTAGTAGTACTCTTGTATGTTTTCCTTTCCCTGAGTTCTTCAAAAAAATTGAATGCTCTAAGTATTTGTTCCTATGAGATCATGAATCAAATGACCAACCTAGGAAAAGGCTTTTGGAAATTTATTTAACCTAACCGACAACGGTTAAGGGACAAACGTCGGTTAAGATATAACTGACATTAGTCAAGGTGGGAACATCTAGGCTGGTCAAAAATAGCCAGATTGTTGTTATTTTTGGCATGATCTCCAGCCTTCTTCTGATTCTTGAGTGATGGATCCCAGAAAGATAAGTAGGATTCTTTGTGGGTTTGTTAGTAAGAGTTAATTCGAGGTTTAGACTTAGTCCTAGTTAGTTAGGATAATCTTAGACTTGGTATTAGGTCATTAATGAGGTTTGAGTGGGTCATTTGAGTGAGATGGCTAGGTGAGTTGGTTAAGTGAGGATATTAATTAATTTAATTAAGATAATTAATTCAATTAACATGTGCACTAGGGGATATGAATGGTTAGGATATGGTTAATTTAATTAATGGGGTTCTCATGGAAGTATGACCCAATTTTGGTGTCTATATTTGCCACTTTTTATTGCATAGCTTGTATTAGTAAGAGATGATGACAAAAATAGGAAGTGGTTACCCTAAGTATAGGTGAGATTGGATTTTCCCCATGTAGTGTTGAAGGTGATCCCCCTCAAACTAGGAGCTAATGAGGTGTGAAAAAAAATCAGTGAGTGGTTTGATAAATTGGTAAGTGATGAAATTCAAGGTAGGTGAGTTATATTTAAGGGTATGGGAACTTTAGGTAATGGGTAAGGGTCATATTGGGTAATTGGTAATGGGAAAGGGTCATATCAGATAATGGGTAACGATAATTGAATACACACACTGGTATAGATTTTACATAGTACTAGGTTGAAGAGCTTGCAAACTCTACATCTTCCAAGGTTGATAGGTTTATCCAAACAAGGTTGGAGTGATTAAGATATCCAAGGTACAAGATATGGTATGGAAACACAACTTAGGTTAGGTGCATAAAAGTTTAGGTATGATTTGGTACACTAAATATTTGGTCAGGATAAAAAATGACAATAGGAAAGGTAAGGTCATTAGGCTAAACAACATGGGTAATGAAATCGCAAGATATAGCGAGTACACAAATTCAAAGGTCACAAAAAGGTGATGTCATGGAATGGTATAGAGGTCATGGCACGGGTAGGGCTAAGGTATAGGTAAAATAACAAGTCCTTAAATGTAATTAAGGAATTGTATGAGTAATTTAGGCTTGTGGGTAGGGTGCATTGGGTGTTGGTAATGTCAAAAGGTATTCGACAGTAATGAGTTTTTTAATGAGAAAAAGGTAGGTGAAATGGTATTGGTAGGTGACCGATGTTGGTTATAAGGTTACTGACATTGGCTTGGTATGACTGATGTTTTTTTATTAAGGGAAAATAGTTTTAAAGGGACTATACCCTAAATACAAAAGGGTTCAAAAGCCAGATAGCAAAGATGAGAGAAACAGCCAGAGAAGGGCAAAACAGTCAACCAAGAAGGGCTCAACAGCCAAATATTACAATATAAGTGAAAAAAGGATCTAAACGTATAAAGATCCAAAAGAAAGAAGGAGAGATAAAAAAGAAACCAAAGGAGAAACAACATATAGAGCTCCGCCAAAAAACAGCTCCAGAACCGCCAGATGACAGCTACATCACAGCCAAAAAAAAGCATCACAATAACCCATTACTTGATGACTCTGTCAATCTTGGTCTTGATAGCCTACAGTGACATGAAGAAGGCAATGTTAGTAGCCTGAGAGGAGTCTTGCATATCTACTTAGGTAATTGCAATATCCCTTTTCTCTTTAGGACCCCAAATGTTCTCATTAACCCCACTTAAACTGTAGACACTATGGACATGTTGTTCAATGAAATTATAAATACTTTTGAGGGCAGACAATATGCAGTCATTGCGTCTTTTAGCATTCCCCAATCTTCCATCTAAGGATTGTAGCTTCTTGTAGACCTCAACAATAACCCCCTCTTCCTCCTCAGTTTGAAGGATTCTTTTACCCTTAGCTCTTTCCATGTTTTTTATAGCCCCTTTGAGCTCTTGTATCTCCTTTTCTAATCTTTCCACCCTGTCCAACAATTCCTTCTCCTTGGGCTCCTCCACTAGCTTGCTAATATGCAGGAGGTTTTCAGCAAGTTCCAAGTCTTTGTGGCTCCTTAGGACCCGTTGGGAAGTAGGGATTTTAGCTTTAAGGATCTAAAGTAGGGAAGCAGGAGGTATAACTGATGTTGGTCATGTCAGGTTAGGGTTATAAAGTTTAAATTATGTATTTTATGGAATCATTATTGTCTTTTGACTTTATGAAAATGACATAGCCTATTGACTTGTGCATTTTTCTTGGAGAAGAAGACAAGGCATTGTACAAGGCTGAGGTAGAGGTTACCAAGTGGTGAGAGGAGCCAGGTAGATGGTTCCATGAGATTAGTGGGAGACATGTGATTAGAGGAGGGATTCTAGGTATTTTTTGACATGGAAGAGGTGAGAGAGGGTTTGTGTGGACCACCCGGGCAACGACCAGATGTACCACCATGCACGCAACACCATGATGAGCTAGGTGACATTCCCTAATTTGTTATTTGTTAAAAGTTTGGTTAAAAATGAAGATATTGGGGTGGGGGGTTTTTGTTATGAAATGTGGCTGAAAATGGGTAAAATCAATATGGGGAAGAGAGAATGTAGGATTAATGAGATAATAAATAAATACTAGATAAATTGGGGTGGACTGGGGTAGGTGTTAGGCTATATTTTGGTGAATTTTAGGTGAACTGGGTTATGAGGGATGAATTTCATATTTTTGGTTTTCGATACAGAGACCTACATCAGTTAAGGCTTGGCCGACATTGGTAGGCATTTATTTACATCGTTCTGGCCTTAGGTAACCGATACTGGTTAAAGGGAACCAAAGAAGATCATACAAAAACTGGTGATGGTCAAAATGATTGGTGCTGATTAGGATTAAATAATAACAGGGGTAATAAGGGATAGTTTTGAAAGAAAAATAGGTGGGAAGGGGTAAATGAAGAGTGTTTTTAGGGGGACGAGGGTAAAATTTAAGTTAGACAGGATAAGATAGGAAAGTAGGTATAATAATGTTAATACTATGGGTCATGATTGTAAAGGATAGTAGGCTTGTAGGTGAATTAGATAAATTGGGTAGGCATCAATGATGTGGTTGGGTATGGTGTTGTGCATTAGAGGTAATTTTGGGGTAGGAAAGTCTTGATAATGTTGTTTTTGATGTTGCAGGTTAGGGACCAACTCAGGATGCGGGACATATTACCACCGTTGTTAGTGTAGATGCAGTCTAGTGTGACTGCAGAGGAGTGGGAGCATATGAAAGATGTTGGACTAATTGGGATCCTACGGTAGAGGGATATAGCTTGAGATCCTAGCTTGATGGTTGCACTCATCGATAGATGGAATGTAATGACCAAAACATTTCATTTACTGATCAGTGAGATGATTTTCACCCTAGAGGATGTTTACAAAATCTTGTGGATATCAATTATTAAGGAGATAATGTATTATATTTCTTCACAGGAATAAGTGGGGCCAATAGTGTCTATATTTTGGGAGGCGATGGGTGAGTAGAGGTACCATAGCATGAGCCTTAGCTATGGAGAAATGTATGTGGCCCATCCTCAGGGGATGAGGTTGGTTATTTTCATGATGAAGGTGGTATGATGTTTCACCTTACCAGATGCTGACGGTGGGAGATTCCCACAAGAAGTAATGGGAGTGCTCTAGGATATGATGGAGGAAATGCTATGTTTCTTTGGGCATTGGCATTCCTAGTGTAGCTATATAGTGAGTTGTGGTCTTATGGGAGATTGTGACAGTTTATCTTATGTTGCACCTTTCTACTACACTACTGGGCATACAAGAACATCATATGTGTATGTCTAGTTGGTTTTCCCTGACATGATTAGTTTTTAAGTGGCTGGGTCAGAGTTGGATACAGATGGTGAGTACCAGTTGGTTGGAAGTGCTAGGGTCACACATGATGTTTTATATTACATACAGTTATTGGAGGGGATTTTAGGGGTCAATATTATGTGGAGACCCTATATTGACTATCCATCCTATAGAGGCATGGTGGAGGATTTGGAGGAGCTATAGTTAGAGAAGTGGATACAGGGGTGGTGTGCTAATGAACATGATTTGATACCCATGGATAGGGTTAGATGAAAATTTGGTCTGTCATGAGATGTACCCCCACCTTTTCCACAATGCATGAGAGATGATGTGGAGAGACCTATGTCTCCACCATGACCAAGTGTGCCGACAGGGTAGGAGGAAAAGTTAGTGGATAGGCAGATTGATGACACCGGGGTTATTGATGGATATAGGTGATGGGTAACATAGCTACGAGCAACACCACCGAGACCAGGGCAGAAAAACTTATCCACCATCACAATATAAAGATATACCTTACAGAGTCATGTGAATTTCCTTCAGACACAACTCATAGGTGTTTAGGGTCATTTGATAGTAGCTCAGGTGTAGGTTGCCACCCTACAAGCACAAGTGACAACATTATAGGCTCAGCTAGCACAGGTAAAGGCACCCACATAGGACAGTGATGGGGATGGAGTATAGGTAATATCCTTATAGGAATAGGTAACAAGTTTGGAGGGCCAGTTGGCCATTTCACTACCATAGGTTATGGCTCTACAGACCCATGTTGCAGCACAGGGACCTCCATAGGCTTAGGGAAATGGTCCCATATTACAGAAAGTAGTGGGATAGGGTCCCATGGTGCAAGGAGGAGGGCATGGGTCACAGGGACAAGGATCCAAGAAAACATTAGTAGGGAAGAGATCATAGGTTCTTGTGAGACCTATGGAACAAATACAAATGGTGATGATGGAAAGGTTCAGGGATTCCCTAAATGAGGACCGATACTATCAGGATCACATTATGACTATCAGGATAGATGTCCCCTCCTATGTTGACTACATGGCACAACAATAAATGAGTGAGAGGATTAGATCCCGCACTCATAGTTCAGAGATCACAAGGGTATAACAATCCTAGATAGAAGGTTAGGGAAAGGCTATGAGTTCACATGGGCCAGTCCCAGGTGAGGGCCAGAAATTGATTAGACAAAGACCCATGTTATGTGGAGAGATGTTGACAAGTCACCTTACTAGAGGATAGGAGAAGGATACAGATGAGATAGGTATGGACATCAGGTGGGATGATGATTAGTCACCAGATATGATCTGTGTATTTATTTTTGGTATATAATAGCCTACGTGCTGATGATAGTGAGGATGTATATGATATTTTTGAGATATTGAGTTTTATACCAGCCTACATGCCAAAGATAGTGAGGATGTATCTAAGTGATTTTAGATATTGGTATGTATTTATATCAATGTACATTTTTATTAATACACAAACTTTCATTGTTATAGATGATGATATTTATGGTATAGATGATGTACCTGTGTTTTTAATTTTCATTTTTATTATGTATGTGATGGAAATTAGGTGAATTAGGCATGATTGAGTTGAGGTCATGTAGGCATGGTTGAGTTAGGTTGGTTATCCATAGTTGAGTTTAATTTATTTAGGCATGGTGGAGTTAAGGTCATGTAGGCATGGTTGAGCTATGTTAGTTAGTCATGGTGGATTTAGGTGATTTAGATATGGTGGAGTCAAGTTCATGTAGGTATGGTTGAGTGAGGTAAATGCATGATTGATTCATTTTTGTGGGTTTGATTTAATTTCCAAATTATTGGTAACATGGGAAATAAATAATAATGTATATGTATGTTATGGTGTAATTTCCTAATATTCCATATGATGGAAATGTCAAATGATGGATGTATGATATGATGATGTATGAAAATAGGTAAGTATATATGTTTATATATTTGTATGTTTGTTTAATTTCTAAGTAGTGTATAATATGGAAGCTAACTATGGTAAAATGTGAATAAAAAAGTGGGGGGAATTTTATAAGGGTAAAGAATGGTTGAGCTAACCTCCAAGGGCCCCATGCCCTCGAAGTGTTGCCTACATAGCTCCAATAAAAAGGGGCTGAAGGAAGATGTAGTTATCCTATGAGCTAGGGAAGAAGATGATGAGTTAGAGAAATCAGTTGGTAGGTTTCAGGCATGTTTGATTCGAGGTAATTTAAGTATAATTGAATGGATGTTTAATTAGGTACGATTGAATGTAGGTATTGAAGGTTAAGTCCTTTATAGGAAAATCTACAAGTAATGAATAAGGTGATTGATAAGAGGTGACCAAAGAGCTTCCTATTTTATAATAACTATAACACATCTACTAGACCAAATATGGGGCTTATGAACATAAGACCTGAAAGGCGTTGCATGATTGAATATTCGAAGGGTAAATAAAGTCACATGACCATGAAATGTATCATTTGTGGTACATCCCCTGAGTGGGTAGGAAATTATGGTGAAAAGGTGACAAGGTGAAAATGGTTGGTTTGTGGCATAACCTGTTGTGATACAACATACGTACTTGGCAAGAGTTCTAAGATGAAAATAGGCAAGTCCATGATGAAAAATCTATCTATATATTTTTTGTTTTGCTTTTGTTTTTGTTTAAATATATGATCGATGTGGGAAGTCTATGTGGGATGAGTAGATTTTCTCCTTGAGGTCTTCGGGAAGCTGATTGATGTGGGAAACTTTAGAATATTTTTATTTTATCATTTACAAGAATAGTCTTCTTATTATGATAGACTATGTACAATATGGTTGGATTGGTATAGTTTTCCTTCGAGGGAGAAATCCATTTATAGAAGTGAGATAGAAAGTATAGATGTCCTTTTTGAGGGAGTCATCCTTTTGTTGGAAGTTTTACTTAAGGAGTTGAATCCCATTTTACTTTTGAATTTTTTTTACTTTTGACTTTTAGGTCATGCACAATACTATAAATGCCAAAGGCTCTTTTGTTGTAGACAAAACCATAACATACAAATGGTAAATATGAAAGAGAGGGTGTAAGTGATGAATTACCATGGGATTCCCTCTTGAAAAAGATGAAAAATATCCATGAGAATCATGCAATGAGTAGAGCCGTGATACTCATATTGAAGACAAGGTTGAAAGGTAATGGGTAATCACATAATCTTGGTTTAGTCATTGATACTTAAAATAGGTAAAATGGAAGGTGAACGGTGCTCAAGGGATGGGCACTGGATAAACAAGAGGTGATATAGGACTTAATTCAATAGTAGAATGGTCGAAGAATTAAGGAATTTAGGGGCTCGATTTTAGTTTTACCTTCAACTGAAGATAAATCATAAGCACCTGATCCATAGGTATGAGTAACGATATAAGGTCCATGCCAATTAGGAGAAAATTTTCCTCATTTAATTTTTTCCTCTTTTATTACACGGTGATTTTACTTTAAGATGAGGTCACTGAAATGGAAGATTCATTCATGAAAACATTTATCGTAGGCACATTTGATACATTTTTAGTAGATTTGGATATGGTCAAGAGAATTAAGACGACGTTCATCAAATATCTCAAGTTGTGTTGAAAGGTCTTGGAGAAATTCATCATCGTTTAACATCTCTGTAAGTGAGATATGAAGAGACGAAATCTAGATTTCAAGAGGTAGAACAACCTCATTACCATAGACCAAAGAGAAAGGTGTGGTAGCAGTTGAAGTAAAAATACTGGTGTGATAAGTTCATAAGGAAAAAGGAATGTTCATATACCATTCCTTTCCAGTATCATCCACAACGTTCATTAGAACTGTTTTTAAGGTTTTGTTGGTTAATTCAACTTGGCCATTTATTTGAGGGTATTAGGGTGGATAAAAATTGATTTGAATGCCAAATGCATCACAAATCTTCCATAGGGTTTTGTTTTTGAACTGTTTTCCATTATCAGAGATGAGATGATGGGGAACAACGAAGTGAAAAATGATGTGATGATTGATGAATTCACATATTTTCTCATCTTTTGTTGAAAAAAGAGGTGTGGCTTCTACCCATTTAGTGTAGTATTCAGTAGTGATAATAATCCATTTATAGCACTGTGAAGAATGGGGATTGATTTCTCCAACAAGTTCCAAACCCCATTAAGAGAAAGGCCAAAGGTCTCGTGTAACCTGTAAGGCATGACTAGGTGTGTGATGAAGATTATCATGTTTCCAACACTTCACACAATGTTTAAGATAATCAAAACATTCACAATTTAAGGTTGGCTAATAATAACATAGGTGGAGAATGTGTTTAAAAATAGCTAAACCACTAAAGTGACCTCCACAAATCCTATTGTGAACTTCCTTGATGGTTTTGGGAATTTTAGAACTTGTAAGGCATTGTAGGAGGATATTTTAAAAGCCATGTTTATATTTAATACCAACCATGATGACATATCTAGAGACACTTTTGAGAAAGGCATGTTTATCATTGCGAGTAAGGTCTAGATGTATAATTGAAAGGGAAAGGTAGTCAGAAAACTACTTATACCAAAGGTCACATGGGTTAGGTTGAACGATTCCAATGAGGTTAACATATCAAAATAGATAGGAAGGATATTGCAGCCTTTGTATTGTGACAAATATTTTTGAGTCGAAGGGAAAAGCGGGTATTTGAGAAACAAGGCAAGCCATGGTATCCATAATTTTTTTAGTGGAACATGCAGTGGTTTGAAGTTCATAACAATGAAAGGTATTCAAAAGTATGTCTACATGATGCTTGTAGTTTTGAAGTATTTCATTAAAACACTGGTATATACCATTGACTTGATTTACAACCAATTGAGTTTCAACAAATATATTAATTGATTTAACTTCTAAGAAGATGGTGTTTTGAATGCCTAATATGAGTGCTTCATATTTGGTAATATTGTTAGTAAAATCAAAATATAGTTTGAAAGATAACAACATAGGATCATCATCGAGAGGAATGAGGATAAATCTAGCACTACCCCCACGTTGACATTTGGAACCATCAAATAATAAGGTCATCGAGTAAATGATATTGTCTAATGAGAGGGTAACAATGGATTTTTCTGGGAAAGCAAAGTTAGAGGATGTATCACCAGAGAGGGGCGCATCTACAAGTTGGTCATTGATGATTTGTCCTTTGATATATTTTTGATGGATGAATTTGAGATATAAGTCTACAAGAAGCATGAGCCAACGTGCCACATGCTGATGTTGGTAGGGATTTGCGTACATGTAATGTAAGGGGTTTGTATTGGTGACAAAAAAAGGTTTTGTGGTTAAGTAGGTAACGGTAAAGAATAGTAGCAACAAAAACTAATGCTAAACATAATTTTTTGGTGTGGGTGTATTGGGTTTTGTAGTCCAAAAGTGTACGAATTACATAATAAACCATTTTCTCCCTATGTTGATCATCATGATGAGCAAGCATGTCACCTAAGAAATGATTTGTAGTAGAAATGTAAAGATAAAATGGTTGGTAATACTTAGGAGGAATGAGTACAGGTGGTTGGAGGATGTACTATTTAGAGACCTCAAAGGATTTGTGGCATTCATCATCCCATTTGAAGGAGACATCATTTTTTAGGAGATGATGAAATGGGTGGCAACAATCAGAAAGATGTGAAACAAAATGACGAACAGATTGCAAAATTCCATACAAACTACATAGTTGGAAAATGTTAGTAGGTGGATTCATTTTGAGAATAGCCTTGATTTTAGTAGGATATACTTCTATGCCACACAAAGAAACGATAAAACCAAATAGTTTTCCTCAGATAATAGTAAAGACACACTTCTTCGGTTGAAGGCTAACACAATACTTGATGAGACGGTCAAAGATGACCTTAATGATTGTAAGGTGTTTTTCTCGATGTTTGGATTTGGCAATAAGGTCCTCTACATAATATTCCAATATGTGATGCATGATGTCATGAAAGATATAAGTCATAGCCCGCTGATATGTAATACTAACATTTTTAAGGCCAAAGGGAATGAATCGATAGTAGAAGGTCCCCCAAGGAGTGATGAAGGTAGTTTTGTGTTGATCTTCCGGGGCGAGTAATATTTTGTTATAATGCGAGAAACCATCCATGAGTGATAACATCTCATGGTTAGCGGTGATAATAACTAGTTTCTCTATACTAGGTAGCGGAAAGTCATCTTTAGGGTAGGCTAAATTAAGGTCGCATAAATCCATGCCTATGTGGAGTCCTCTTGTCATGTTTGTGACAGGAATTATGTTAGAGATCTATTAGGGATAATCAATGGGTAGAATGAAGGGAATCGAGATAAGGTGCTAAAGTTCTTCTTTGACAAGAAAGGAAATGCGATGATACATTTTTCGTAGCTTTTGTTTTACTAGTTTGGCTTTAGGAATAGTTACAATATTGTGGAGTACAATGTTTGGGTCAATACTAGGAATATCAAAGTAGGACTAAGAAAAATCATTTGTCTGATCTTGGAGGAATCAGGTAAAAGCTTCTTGTTCAACAACGTCTAAAGATTGGCCTGTCTTTAGGATGTGTAGGTCATCTTGAGTGTTAATATTGATTTTGATGGTCAATTCATTTAACATGGTTCACATCTCAGAAGGCAACGACCAATGAATATAAGAATACTCTACACCAAGATAGGTGAGAATAAACTCATTGTCCTAACATTGAATGACATTAATAGAAGGTGTATCATCATCGATCATGTCAAAATAAAGGAAGGTAATGGAAGAGGGAGCCTTGTCATCGCCTTGATAAGTCAGAGGTCCCAGGGAAATGGTGTTTGAGAAAAAAAAGTTAGAAGGAATGGATTTTGGATCCATAGACTCCGTAGGTGAAAGTGGTGAAGTTAGTAAATGGGGTGAAGAAGGTTTTTCGTCCTCAATGATTTCAACGTGGGCTTTCTTAGAAGATGGTTTGGGAAAGCCAATACCACTGTGGTTGTTGTGTTTACATGTGGTACACAAGATGACAGTATGGTAATCTTGTTCATAGAATCCAAAGCCAAATCCCTTCCATGCACAATGATGGAGGACAATGTGGATGAAATGGCAGTTGGTGAGAGATTGAAGGTTAGTTGAAAATGGTTGCATTTGGGAAGGTGGTTTGGGTGAGTAGGTATAAGTATCGAGTCCCCTATAGGTTAATTTTGTATGAAGGTGGGGAGGACCATAAGGGAAAATCTCGCCTATGCGGTTATCATGGAAAGGATGTTGGTGAAGGTTACCATACTCTTGAGGAGTAAGGAATGTGTTGATGCTATACAATTGGTACTCCCCCAGAGTGAGATGTTAAAAAAACATCTAAGGGATTGGTAGTTTGTAAATGGGTAGCAGGATTAGATGAATCAATTGAAAATTGGGAAGGAGTACTATTTGGTTTAGAAGTATATGGGTTGGCTGCAAAGGTTATGGCGACAGTGGGAATAGAAGAGGTAGGTGTAAAAAAGGTAGTAGCAACATTAGTGGATGAGGATGTGGGTGAAGGAGAAATGGCAGTAGTGATAGATGCCTTAATTAGTATAAGGACATCATTAGCTCGGTATAACATGTTACACTTTTTTAAAGGAAAATGGTCCGCATGGACGGTATAGTTATGTCCTTCATATTCAAATTTTATATAGTGATGTAAGGTTGAAGGAACACAACCCATGATGTGGATTCAAGGATGGCCAAGCAATAGGTTATAATGGAACTCCCCCTCTAAGACATAAACTAGTTCTGGAATGGTTCAGGGGAAAACACAAATGTGGTGGATGATGGTGCTGAGAGTGGAAGTGATGGTGTTATTAAATGAATGCAACATGACTAGGTTATTATGCATGTAATTTTAAGAGATGCACATTTGATTGTATACATGGGAGGAGATGATGTTGATTTTGGAAATGCCATCAATCATAACATGTTAAATGCGTATATTCTAAATATAAACAAAGATAAAAAGGGTAGGATTTGGATCATCTGATTGGAGAGGTATAATCTCGTTGTCAGAGAAACTAAGGTCATCTACTTGGTGAGTATTGACAGGTGTAGAGGAAGCGGATGAATTGGTGAGAGAAGCTACATGGTGAGGGGTGATAATAGAGGCCACAAATATCATGTCATTAATTAAAACCTTGATATATTGTAGAACCTCCATGATGGTCTGTCAATTAGATTCAAAAGTTTAGACGAGGTCGTACAAAGACATTTTTAGAGGGGATTGGTCTAATTTTTTTATCATTATACGATGGGATACCCTATCATAAATAGGATATATGGGTCCCTGAATGGTGATTTTTGATGTGGTTGTAGATGGTATGTTGGGCATAAGATTGGTGGATCGGATAGTTACTTCCTCCTTTCCTTTGTCTTTTTGGGTGCGAGTGGTAACTTGGATCATGTTAATGTGAGGAAGTGGGTTGGATGGAGAAGGTGTGTCAAGAAAAGTATAAAAAAATTATGGAAAAACACCTAGTACGGGGTTAGAACCTTGTGAAATGAGTAGGGTGCACTGAAATTTTTGTTGGGTTCTGGCTAGCTCTCCTATATAGACCATATTAATCTCGAATTTTGGAGGTGGATAAAAGGGTTGTGGAGGTGGTTGTGTAGGGAACTGAATAGGTAGTTGGTAAGGATGTGTAGTAATATGTGGAGGTGAAATGGGTTCTCATCTAGAAGATCATCATCATAAAAGTTTGTTTAAGGAGGAAAAATTTAGAGAAGAATGATTTTTAAAGCCTTACAATTTTCTACATCATGTCCTGGAACACGATGGTAGGCAAAAATTTTAGTATCGTTAAACCCTTTTGGTTTTGTTTTGAGTGGGTTATAATTTCTAAGGGCAGGAAATGTTATGACGAATGTCTCTATAAGGTTAGCTAGAATGTTAGCATAAGACCCTGTCAATGGATCACATTGTGAAGTGAGTGTGATTCTTGATTGAAGTGTGGGTGATTGTGATGTGTGATGTGTTACAGGAGAGTAAATTAGAGGTGGGATAGTTTTAAACATCGGCTTGGTAGGTGGTACTATTTTAGGCTTGGGTTGTACCTTCTTGGGTAAAGGTGTAGTAGATGAACTAACAATAGAAGGTGTTGTAAGATCAACTACCTCTTTGGAGGGTAGTGGGTTTTTAAATTTTGGTTACAACTTCATGGATAAAGGTGAAGGAGGAGTACATGATGAAAAATGGAAATCAGATGGTGGAAGAGGATGAGTTAGCCATGGTGATAATAGAGGTGCGGTAAAGGTTGTTGGTAAAGGCAAGGTGGAAGGTATAGGTTAAGGAGAAGGAATTATCATAGGTAGTGATGAGGATATTGTGGCTGGTAAGGGTATAGGTGGTAAGAAGGATGCAGGAGATGGAAAATGTTGTGTAGGTAGATGGGTTGTAATAAAGGATCATGATGAAGAGATAAGTTGTGTTTTTTATTTTCCTTAGGTAAGGGGTTGCTTGACCAAGGTAAATTGGTGAGGCCCTATACTAGACAAAAGGGGCGAAGGTGAAAAAAGACTGGTGTGTGTGGCCTAAATTTTTGGGCCTTCCTTTTAGGTGGAGGATTTGTTTCTGTATGGGATTGGGAAGATTTGGCTAAATCTAACTTGACGGGCGGATGGACTAGGCTTGATGTCGGCATGACACCCAAGGTAGTTATGTATCTAGATGCAGGGGAAGGTTTGGATACAAGTAGGTTCTTAGGCATAGGAACATGTTTAGTTATTGGTAAAGGCTTAGATGTAGGTGAGGGTGATGAAGAAGAGTATGTTTCAATAAGCGTTGTCATGGTTGATTGGGTTCCTTTAAATACCTTCGAATATATCACGGAATTATTTATAGGAAACATTTACATTTGGGTTGAAAAGGGTAGCCAAAGGTGTCCCCAAAGCATGGAATTATCAACGTAATTCAAGTGGTCACAAGCATGAAAATGACACTATTGTAAGAGGAGATGATGTTGGTTTAATATCAATCCATGTAAAATATGTCTGTGAGACAAGGAATTAATTGGATTCAGACTCTGTGGATAAGAGAGCAGAGAATAGATTAATGGGATCCTGGAATCCTAATGGGGAGTTATCACCAATAGGAAATTGTGTGTCTAAAGGATTCCTTATGGGTAAGGGAGATGGAATTTGGGATGAGATAGTTTCCTATTTTGGTTGAGAAGAAAGTGAGGATGGCTCTATCGTGGGTAAGAGAGTTAATATCGTTGGTTGTTCATTGGGTTTTGAGGTAAGTGGTGAAATGGCATTGGCAAAAATTATGGACTCCTCCGTGGGTGAAGTGGGAGATGAAGGGGAATCCTCTATGGGTGAATGATTAGATGAGGTAGGATCCTCCGTGGGTAGAGGATCTCATGCTATAATCTCCTCAATAAAGGGGATAGGATGAAATTGAGGAATGGCTTGTATGAATTCAAAAACAATGCAAACTTCTTGGACATTTCTGTAATTGGTTGAAGGCTCACTATTTTGATTAGATGATGGGGTAAGATTAGGGAGCCAATTTTTAAATATATGCAATTTCTGATTTTTCGGTGTGTTTAGGTTGTCCAGGACAAGGTTTCCATTATCTAACATTCCCTCGACAATGTTCTTGAAGGTTATACAATTACCATCACTATGGCCTTTGACGCCATGATAGTTACAATTGTCATTTTCCTTTTACAATGCAGGCATATGATGAGCAGGGTTAAAACCAGTATGTGGTTTGTGGATGGAAGGGAAATGGCTCCAGCCTTAATAAAATTTTCTAATACTGAATAATATGGCTCTCTTATTGGGGTGTACTTTTGTTGTTCCCGTTGGAACTGAAAAGTTTGAATGAGAGAAATATTAGAGGAAGGTTTCTCTTGGTTGGATGGGTGAGATGGACCAGCTTTGAGAATTACCACATTGGCAGATCCTTTGGCTTTTGAATAATTTTTTTGGGGATTTGAAGAGAAAAAGGTTTCATTTGATTTAAAAGCAACATTTTTGTTACGCAATTGAATTTTCTTCTCTTTAATGGCACAAATTTCTAGTTTTCATGCCATGGTAAATGCCTCATCAAAGGTATGGAAGGTTTGTATTTCTAGATTTGGTGAGATGTGTCTAGCATAAGCCCTAGTAATCAAATTTATAAGCTTGGTTTGAGGTAACTGTAATGTTAGTTAGTTGATAAGGCTTCATGAACAAGTGATGAAATATACGATAGATTCATTGTTGTATTGTCATGTTGAGTATAGGTTGGTCATGGAAATTTTCTTCACAACATTGATTGAAAAATGGTCTAAGAATGCCTATGCCACTTGGTTAAATGAGTAAATGGAATGCATGGGTAAACCACTATACCAATCAAATGCAGGTCCTATTAAGGACATGGGGAGTGTTTGTAGGAGTAAAGAATTGTCATGGGCGATTAGATAACACTAATGCTTGAATGACCGCAAGTGTTGTTACAGGTCCTCTTTACTATTGAAAAAAATAAATTTGGGCATTTCCTAATGCATAGGGTATGGGCAAATGGGAAGAGTTGGATGAATTAGCTCATTGAATTTTTTTTCATAAATTAAGGATTTGTAATACTACAAACTAATGCTTCTAATATTTACATCTTTTCTATCATCATTTTAATGAGATCGTTAGTAGGTTGTGATGATTGGGAACTCCCTGTAGTAGAAGGAGGTTGATGATGAATGTATAATGTGGATGAAATCCCAATATGTGGTAGTTCCGAGTATGGGAATTGTGAAGGGGGAATAGATATAGGTAAAAGGTATCCCGAATAGGTGATAGATGAGATTGGGGGTTGCTAGTGATATGTATAAGTAGGTGGGGTAGTCGTAACAACTCTTGTTGTAATTGGGGGTAGGGATTATGGGATGGAAAGGACAAGGGTTTGGAATGGGGTATGGGTTACCGATACCATGGGTGGTTATGATGTAATAGGTATATATAAGGTGAAGGGTGTAGCTAGGGTTATGCTCAAGGAGGTTGACGAAGGAATAGTTGACACCACGGGTGTGACAGATACCACATGTGCAACAATTATAGAGGATGTGGGGTCCAGTTGAGACACAACAGGTGGTAATTTTGATGAAGGTAATGTTGAGCTAGTGGTATCTGATGTGGAAGTGGCGGAAAGGGTAGGAGGGATAGACACAAGCATATCATATGCCAACTATCCTTATGAGTCGCGGGTAGATGAGTGGGTGAGATAGGGTTATAGTGAAATGGGATTCTAGTCAAGGAGTCTTGTGAACTCCTTATCACTAGTACTAATGGTAATGACGTGAGTTAGATCCATAGGTGATAGGATGGAAGGTGGTGATGGGATAGGTAGAAGAGGATGAAGGATAGTGTGAAAAAAAGGGTGTTGGCTTGGATATAAGTAAAAATCATGTGAGTTAACATAGGCTTGGTAATATATTCTCTGTAAATGACATAAAAAAATAGAAGAAACGAAGAAAAATAGGTTCTGGGAGGTGAAACTGGTAACTGTTTTAATTAAGAATTAAAACACAGGAACCAAAGGCTTTTATGTTAACCAATGAAAGTGATATGGTAACCAATCATGGTCAAGTTGACCGATACTAGTTATAGTGGGAAAAAAGAAGTTTTTACAAATGAGGCAATAACTGATGAAAATGAAATAAAAAATGGATTTTATAGTGATTTTAAATTACCATAGGTATGATGATGTGATTGATGACTTCAGAAAGAACAAAAAATGTGGTGAATGTTTCTTTTGGTGAAATGACCAAAAAATATAGAAATCGACAATGGTCAGATAAATCGATGATGGTCATATGAAAAGTGATGATGGTTGGTGGACCAATGCCAGTCACTGTGACATTTGAAAAGATGGAAGAATTTGTTTTTTGTGACTTAGATCAGATAAACTATCAACCCAAAGATTTGAGTATAATAGTAATGGACCCTAACATGTCAATAAAAATTCAGAGTACACCAAATATAATTGTGGGGTGTGAAAGGAAGAAAATAAAATGAAGAACGTGACCTCACAACTAAAAAAATCCTCAAGAAAAAGATTAAAAAAAATGAAATCCTATGAGTGAATTTTATGTTTTAGTTTATGTTATTTTTAGACGGACTTGTGAAAATAATATAGTTTTTGTTTTGAAAGAGGATAACCTATGAAGAGGAAATATCTAAGGATGGTTTTAGGTTATGTTTTTGCGGGGGTTTTCCTTTCTCTGAGTTAATGACTGGAAAGAGAAACTAGTTGGGCACCCACAGCCAATCCTCTGATTGTGTGATCATTGACAACTTCTTCCAGGTAAAGTGTTGTTTAAGAAGATGTGTGAGTTTATTTTTGTGAAGTTTGGAAAAGAGAGAAGGGAATGTGCTCTATGATTCAATTATGTCAACCATCAGCTGGGCATGAATTCTAGCACATAAGTTTCCCTCAGTTTTAATTTGTGCTAAAAATGAAAAAATAGAAGTATGAAATACAATTATTTTAAAACCAAATTGAAATGTAATATTCAATGTAAACAAAGAGTGAATAGGAAAGGATATGAATTTCAGTAATACAAATGCAAGAAAATAAAATGAAGGATTTGTTTTCTATCCAGAAATACAAATGTCACTAAGAAAAATAGAAGAAAGAGAAGATTTCAAAGGAGATAATTTAATGTTAACTTCATTTTGAAAAAGAAACAAACATATAACTGTTCCCTAAGAATGAATAAATGTAAGAACCCTGAATGGGTCCCATCGGGCTTGCTGAAATTTTTCACCAGATTCTTATTAAATTAATGAAAAAAATAAGGGTAGAAGGATAAGGAGGAATACATGTTTGTGATGTTGGTTGAAGGTTGTACACATGTTCTGATTTCCTGATCCAAGTTAATGGTGAGATATCCCTTTTGGCTAGGAGGTACTACCTGTAAATGGAAAACAATATGACCAAATATAATTAAACAAAACAAAGAGGGGACTACCTAGCGGAAGCTAGATCTGGGAAGCGTTATGCTTCCTGAATAAGATGTCAATCCAAATTTATATAACAATATTAATGTTATTCAAAATATACATGAAATAATGATCTTATTAGAATTGAAATAATTAAGGTATCTCGTACAAAATAATAAGAAATTTCAGGAAAAATGTGATTGAGGTAAAAATGGGTCAAGTGATTGGCTGGTGTTACGTTGTAGGTCTGGTATAGCCTCTGGGTAAGGTATGGTAAAGATTAAAAATTATTCTAGGATGTTGGGAAGTGTGTATTAGCTCACTGGTCTGAGGTATATTTCCAAACATAGTAATTGATGTCGGTTGTGTGACTGATTCTGATTAGGTAGAATGACTGACATCGATCAGCTAACCAATTTCAGTAGGGGAAATTAGTAAAAAACACTTAAAACTTGTTTAATAGACTCTCTGTGATTACACAGAGGTTGAAAATGGTGATGGTGAGTTCATAAAATTTACTTGTAGGGTTAGAGATGATTAGAAGGGGGTGAAGACAGGTGAAAGGGCAAGGTATGGTAAGGTGATAGGTTGGTAGAAGGAGGGGAGTGTACAGATGTGGAGAAAGATAAAGTACTGAGATGAATAATAAATATTATTGGAATAAAACATAAATAAATGAAGAGATGTTAGGTATTTACTGAAGAGCATGTTTAGAGAATGTAGGTGATGAGGACAGTGACAGAAGAGATCCAGAGAGAAGAGACATTGTGTTCATGTTGTGGAAGTTCAAACCTCTTTGCTTCTCTGTGTGAATTTGTGATGGTGAAGAAGATGATGAATGCCAATGGTTTTTCGTAGTGCTCTCATATGTTTTTATTTTCCTTCGTGCTTCAGAAATTTTGAGTGCTCCAAGTCTCTATTCATATGAGATCCTGAATCGAATGAAAAAACTAGGAAAAGTCTTTTTGAAATGTATGTAACATAACTATCGACAGTTAGGGTACAAATGTCGGTTAAGATGTAAATGGCGTCGATTAAGGTAGGACCATCTAGGTTGGCCAAAAATAGCCAGATTGTTGCTATTTTTGGCATGATCTCCAACCTTATTCCAAGTCTTGGGTGATGGATCCCAGAAATATAAGTAGCAGTATTTTTAGGTTTGTTAATAATAGTTAAGTCTAGATTTAGACTAATTCCTGGTTGGTTAAGATAAGCTTAGACTTTGTCTTAGGTCATTAATGATTTTTTAGTCGGTCATTTGAGTGAGGTGGCTAGGTGAGTTGGTTAGGGTGAGGTGGTTAAGTGATTAGATTAATTAATTTAATTAATATAATTAATTCAATTAACATGTGCACTAGGGGATATGAATGGGTAGGATTGGTTGATATAATTAACGGGGTTTTAATGGAAGTGTGACCCAATTTTGATGTCTATATATGCAATATAATTATTTATTTGTTATGGACCTTGAATATTCATACAATCACACTAACTCCTTGAAAATGCTGACACAAAAGAGGGACCTTGTATGCTTACGTGTTTAAGGTGAGTGCTCAATTCAAGTTAAGTGATGTGTCAGCGCACCTTGGGTTGTTGGTGATAAAACCTAGGCTACATTTTGGTTCCATTGTTGGGGCCATTTTTTCAGTTTTTTTCCAAGATGTAACATGATCAAGACATACTAGTTAACTTTAGCCAGTATTCAAGAGTGGTGGATAATTTGGAGGAAGAGTATGCTCACAAATTTAGCATTGGACCTGATTTTGATGCATGCACGTGGGTTGAACAGAATCTGTATCATGAGCTCTATGAGATTTTCTTCTCCATTTTTCATTTAGATATGTATTAGTGGTTGGTTTCTTACACATTGAAGATAAACTGGAGTTTTCATACACTTGTTTGGATGTAGGAATAATTTCAAGCTTTGTATGATGCAAATTTGACTTGGGCATGTGCATTGTAGATCATTGGCGGAGTCGTATTTTGAATATATATATTTTAGAGTGTACGGTTTCTAATTATTCTTGTCTAGAGGTTACTGAGTTCCATTAATTATGTGAACCTAGAGGATCATATCCATGTGGTATCTCTTTAATGATGAAGATATTGATTATGACCCTGGTTTTAGAATAGTGTCCTATGGCTAGTTAAACCCCACCACACATGGATGTAGAAGTAGGTGTGGTGAAGAATGATGGACCTAGTGGTAGAAATATAGAAAGATAAAAGGTAGCTTAAGTTTAATGAAGTTTGCAAGAGGTATTTGGAGAAGGAATGATAAATTATGGAAATAATTGTGTTGCACAGATATATGACTCAGGAAGGATTTGGAGATCATGTAGAAGATGTGGAGCTAGAGCATCCTGAACTCCCCGATTTGGGAAAGCATTAAAGAGATCCCTCTTTAGTTTAATATGAAATCACATATGAAGAAAGATTGAAGACTATAGGCGTTCATCTAATCCTACCTAGCAACCTAACCCTTATGCTTGGTTTTCCAGTTTCTACAATAATTTTCAATAAGCAAGCTAGTGTGGGTAGTTGAGAGGAAACAACTAGAGTTAATTTGGAGTTAATTTCAAGAGTTAATAAGAGAGCTTGTTTATCTATGGTGGTGCAATCATTGTTTGTGTTATTTGGAGGTCTAGTTTGGGGTATTTTTTCTAACACATCATCATCACAGAACATGGGCATGCAGAACATTGGAGTCATGTCTGAAAACAACAAAACCTTACAAACTCTAGGATTTCAGTTTAGCACAACTTTTGGATTACAAGGCAGCACATCCTATGGTCCATTTCCTTCTACAAGAGGGGGATTAGGAGGATCATGTGGCTTAGTATTTAGTGGATCTGGTGGTTCTAGGGGTTGAGGAAACATAAGAGGTAATACAGGTTTTGGATCTAGTAAACACGGTTCACACCAGCCCTAAAAAATATTTATGGATATGTCTCTTCATCTCCCATAATGTAGAGGGATAGAAGATGTAGCTGAGCACGTACATATGTGTGATATACTATGGCGTGTGAAGTGGATTACAACTCTAGAGTGTAAGAAAAGTTATTTTATAACTACTTTGCAAGGACATGCACATATTTTTTGGAGGAAAATGATCCAAACCAGACTTGTGTGGACTACACCACATTGCCTGATGCTTTCTTAGTAGAGTTTCATATACCCGAGTTTGAGAAAAAGAGAATCAGTGCACTGAAGGATATCAATATGGGCATAGCTGAGAGTATTCAAGATTATGATAATGGTTCAAAACCCTTTTATCAAAGTTATCTTATGACATACATCTGATTCAACATTCTCAATGGTTTGTTGGAGGACTGATCATGCCTTTTAGAAGGAAAATTTCACATAATACATATACAGATCCACGCAAGACACTTGAGGCATATTTGTGTGCTGAGGCAGTTGGGAGTGTAGGCACAAGAGTGAGCCCATTATTGGAAGCTCGAATTGTAACTATAGCAAAATAGTTAGAAACATTGTCATCTAATTAAGTAGATGAGACATGAAGTGGGATTTGGTGCACAAATTGTGAAGTAAAAGCACATACTAAGGATAGTTTTCCCTACAAATCAATGCACACCATATTGTTAGACTCTGATATCTTCTACTTGAATCATGATTGAAGTACATTCCTATTTGAAAGACACCACACACTAGAGTTGAGCGTGAAAGATAGATTTTTCATGCTAACCTCCCTCCTCATAGTCTAGATTTTGACAAGGAGATCACTTTGAATGTAGTTGTTGATATATGGTTGTTAATTAATATTTTGATTGATACAGGTGCATAACTGAATACACTCAATTTGGATGTGTGGAATTATATGGGGATGATGCCATTACAAACATCTTCAAATGTGATGTTTATGGAAAACAAGACTAATGCTACACCCATTGAAGTATTGAAATATTATACCATTAATATATAAGGCGTTAAGTTTACTGGGCATTTTGAGATCTTGGCAATTACCGAGGCGGATAGTTTTCCTACACTACTTGGGATCCCTTGGTTTTATGAAAACAATGTTGATTTATGCTTCAATAAACGATATATAAGTTTTGAGCACAAGGAAGAGCACAACATTATTCCTTTGATACATGGGAAAGCTACACCTTATGTAGAGCCCTTACGTGAAGAGTATTTGAATAGAATTTATGTGTGCACCATTAGAGATCCAGAAGTACTTGAGCCATCAAAGGAAGGAGTTCTCCAACGGGATGATGCACATTCCATGAGTGATATTCCAAGTGTTACATGTGAAAACTAGGAACACAGAACTTATGAAATGGGTGGGTGTGAGGTGATAAGTGAAGTTATGCGTGTAAGTAGGCCACATTATGTTAGGCATTTAGGTAGTAACCAGGTACTAACGTACATTGGTGAAGGAAATCATGAAGTGTTCCTTCCCGATATGGAATCTCAATGGAAAGATCAAGTGGAAAGAAGGAATGTGCTAGGTTATACTCTAGGTGGGACAAAATTTCTCTTGTGGATGGTTCATAGGGATAAACTCTTAGAGTGGTGAGAAGTGAGAATCACCTTCTATGTTATATTTCTCTAGAGAAATGCACCTACTCAAATATGTGAATTCCATGATAAAGACCCTTCTTAGCACCATGTTTATTAGTGTGAGAGACTTTGTACAGAGGGGAAGAAGGCCTTACTACCTTCATTATGGGTGCATTAGGTTTACTACACCTTGTTAGGTTACACACACATGGTATGTCTATACTGAGTTGAATAGAGAAACAAGGATATGGTATCATCTAAATGTAGGTATGATTCAGACCTTTGAATATTTTTAAACTAATCCTCTAGTAAATGAAGCATTACAGGTTATGTAGTGCTTGACTATGGGAGATATTACAAAGGCTAACGAACTTATTCAGGATTTTCTAGGTGAGTCAGACCTAGAGGAGAATTTTTAAGATGAAGAGACTGATGTAGAAAAAATTGGGCACACCTTCCTAGAAAGAGAAAATGGAAAGATGATCTATGTCATTGATGTTGAATAAGTGAAGAATCTAGATGTTGAGCATACAGAGGATATGTTGACACTAAAATTTTCCTTTGTAATTTCTATTACATTAATGTATGTATTAGGAATAGGATTTTGTAAAGTATAATTAGTAGTGACGTCTAATAGAAGATAATGACGCTGCCAATACAGTACCACCAATAATGTACAATATGCTAAAAATCAAAGTACAATAGGAATTTTGTAGTAAAAAGTAATAGGAATGTTAAAAGGGTCAAGAGTTAATAGGGTCTACATGATTTGGAATTAGAAATATTATATTTATAATAAGGCCAAGGAATGATGTCATAAATATTTTGTGTATTTTATTTTTTTAAAGTCTGAAAAGGTGGAACCCATGTGAGATGATAAGGTGCATCTTATCTTAAAAGATAATACTACATGTAAATGTAAGAGTTTATGCATGGAATATGATTGGACGGAAGATATTTCCTATCCTATCTTAGAGAAAGGGTAGATAAGCTTGAATTTATATAAAAAGAGAGCCCACCCCCACTCATTTATCATGGGATAAAGGATTCATTGTGAAGGTATGTGTTAAGGAAGCCATCAAGATGAGTAATTGTGAAATTTCTCCCATAACTATTGTTGGAAAACAAGTGGAGTTGGTAACACTTGGAGTAATTCATGGGTGAAATTGTAACAATTTCCTATTAATAATATATTTTATAGTTTTATTTCATACTTTTCATCCTTATTTTATGTCATAATCTGTGGTAATATTTTTGTATGTCTATTATTGTGTTTCCAGATTACTACCACCAAACCAAAAGTTGTGCATTAGTGAAATAATCATAACACAAGGAGTTCCTAGTGAAATATTATCAGAGTGCCGGATTGCTGATGACATTTTGGTTCTGTTTTTGGAACCATTCCTTGTTGGTGTATTTTCTTGAGAGATATTCCCACTTATTCATAAATTATTTGGAGGGTAACCTTGTTTTTACCATACATACTAGTTACCATATTAAAATCAATTTTTACCTTGACTAGTATTTACCATAGTAACTTCACTTTTTAACATGAATAGTATTTACCATAGTAACTTCACTTTTTATCATGAATAGTATTTACCATTGTAACTTCACTTTTTAATGTGAATATTATTTACCATAGTAACTTCACTTTTTACCGTGAATAGTGTTCACCATAGTAAAGTTTGTTTTTACTGTAGTAGGTCAAGTTTTACCATATTAAAAGTAAGTTTACCGTGGCCATTCCTATTTTGTTGTAGAAAGGTGTAAATTCACTTTATATTACAGTGATTCCAATTATTTGTGAACATGAGTCTTATTGATTGTACTTGTTGGTTGGTATTTCACCGTGGTTACTTTTGGAAGTGGGAAAGATTCCTGTTTTCTCATCCTAATCTAATGAAGATGATCCCTCTTTCATTCAATAATTTAAATGATCTTGCATTTTTAATGGCCTAATAAGAAGTAAACAATGGACTAAATTTTTTCCTACCTTTTTGGATGGTTCGGCCCTTAGGTTATTTGAATCACTAGGTGATAATGTTAAAAACTCATGGGATTTATTAATTGAAAGTTTTCTTGAAGAATTTGGTGAACAAAAAAGATATGCAAACCTTTGATTGAGATCATAAAGCTGTCCGAATGAGAGAAGGATAAGATAAGGGATTATCATGCTCATGTTCTACAGTTAAGAAGGAAGCTCATTGCCTAGATCCGGGAGTAAGGATTAGCGGATGGGTTGATGAATGAAATGGATAATCTCCTCTGTAAGCACTTCATTTTTATGATGAAGCCATAGATCATAAAACGAGTGAATTATGACCACCCAGCGACCCTTGAACAAGTAAAGTAGATTACAAGAAGGAAAGAAGAAAGCATGAAAGAGGATCGAAAATAAATTGTTGCTATGGTGGAGCCTACACCAACACCTTCGGTTCAGAAGCCACAACAACTCTCGATGAGCACAAATATTTCCCCTAGTACATCTACTAATTATTAAGATCTCCTGAGAAATATGGGCCAATTAACTATTAATATTGTATGTGTCGTAGACTTCCAAGTGATGAATAATGGTACTGTTACGTAGCCAATGTTGTTGGGAAGGACATGACTAAGGAGAGTTCATGCAAGAAACTACTGGAATGAAGTATTCATGATACTTGGATGTGGTAGAGAGAGGGTGAAGATAAACATGATCCCTTAGCATCATAAGGCATAACCTACGAATTCAAGTGATGAAACTCGTGATTGGACATCCTATGATTACTCTAGTACTAGTGAAGTGGACAAAAAAGAGGAAAAAAGTGAGGTTGATATTTTTGTCATGGATATCCTTTCACTCAAACTGACTCATGAACCCATAAAATTATCCAAATAATAAATTGATGATCATCTCCAACAAATAAATATTGGTGATGTTGTGATGGAGAGTAGAAGGAATCCAACCTTAATATCTTTTAAAGGTACATGAACTTATTCACTTTTGATTACAAGGAAAATCGTCATGTAAGTTGGTTAGAACATTATATTGACCTGGTAGATGGTGCTAAGCCCATAAATCAAATTCCATATCGAACGAATCCTAATTTCTCCAAGACTTTAAAACAAGAAATAGATAAATTGCTTGAAGAAGGATTCATATTTACTATCAAGAATTCAGAATGGGTTTCTCCCATTTTGATCTCGATAAAAAAGAATGGGAATCTATGCATTTGTGTTGATCATAGGAAGCTCAACAAGGAAACAAAGAAAGATCATTACCCTATTCCATTCTTAGATAAAATCTTGGATGAATTAGTT
Source organism: Taxus chinensis (assembly GCA_019776745.2). Classification (NCBI taxonomy): domain Eukaryota; kingdom Viridiplantae; phylum Streptophyta; class Pinopsida; order Cupressales; family Taxaceae; genus Taxus; species Taxus chinensis. The sequence goes on from CM034154.1 coordinate 328,519,657, forward strand.
GGCCAGGAGTGATACAGTTTTGCAAATGGATATAATGGATACAACCAAGTTCATATAGCAGAGAAAATCCAGCTGAAGATGACATTCACCACTCCTTGGGGAACATTTAATTATAGAGTTATTTCATTTGGTTTGTGTAATGCTCCGACATCATTCTAGCACTTGATGAATAGGATGTTTGAACTGTACATTGGAAGCTTCATCAAAGTATTCTTGGATGATTTTTCCATCTATGGGAGTAAAATGGACCACCTACACCAGATGGAGACAACATATAAAAGGTTAGATAAATCACAAGCCTCAACAAATCCCAAAAATCACATCTTTGGATGTTATAAATGTGTTTTATTAGGGCATGTTGTATCTAGAGATGGTATTGGTACTGATCTTGATAAAGTTTCAAAAATCAAAGAGTTACCATTTCCTATTAATAGAAACAAGTTGAGATCATTTTTAGGCCATGTGGGTTACTATAGAAGGTTCATAAAGAATTTCTCAAATATTGCATAGCCACTAACCCATTTCTTGTTCATGAAGCTTTTGAACAACTAAAGGAAGCTTTGGTGTCTTTTCTTGTCTTAAAGAATCTAGAATGGAGTAAGTCATTCATTATGCATGCTTATGCTTCAGATGTAGCACTAGGAAGTACTTTGAGCTAAAAGGAAAATGGGAATGAATATATTGTTAAATTTGGGAGTAGAAAAATGAGTAGGGCTGAGGTAAATTATACTATAACTAAAAAAGAGGATTTAGCTATCATTTTTTTTGTATAGAATTTTAGAAATTACTTTCTAGGCTAGAAATTTACAGTTGTAATAAATCATCAGGCTCTAAAATATATTGTAAATAAGCCTAACCCATCAAGAAGGATAACAAGATTGATAATTTTGCTACAAGAATTTGAATTTGATATTATAGACACGCTAAGAAAGAAGCATGTCAATAGAGATGCAATCTCTCGATCCTATGATGGTTTAGGTTCATCTTGTGATGATGATTATTTCCTAGATGAAAAATTATTATCCCTTCACATAATCGCTAGTGAATACATATATATTTAGATTTATTTGAATGATTTCAAGTTTCTTGATGATTCCAATGAAAAGAATAAGAGGAAGATTACTCAAGCCATTCATCCATATTATATTCTACATGCAGTATTATTTCAGATAGGGCCTGATGGATAATACAAGATGGCAATTGGACATGATAAACAGAATGAGCTAATAGAAGAATTCCAAAATGGTACATGTGGAGGATAATTCTCTAGACAACTTACAACAATAAGGATCTTTGATGCAGGTTATCACTGGCCCACTCTTTTTAGAAAGTGTTATAATTATTGTAAGACGTGATATTTGTTAAAAACATGGGAACTGTAAGAATTCATCAGCTCCATTAAGCCATATTCTTCCACTTTGTCCCTTTGAAAAGTGGGAAATAGATATTGTAGGTCCACTTCCAACTACCCCACACCAAAATAAGTATAGTGTAGTTGCCACATATTATTTACCCAAGTGGGTTGAAGCTAGGCCCTTGAAAAAAATGTCTAGATGAAGTGGCAAGGTTCGTGTATGAACTCATTGTCACCAAATGTGGATTTCCATTAGAAATTTTAACATATCAAGGAATCCACTTCATTAATGAGGTGGTAGAATCCCTGTAAAACAAGTTTTCTATTAAGCACATGAAGGAAACAACTTACAAACCAAGCACAAATAGACAAGTGGACCAAACAAATTATGCATTGTGTCAAATTCTATTAAATGATAAAGCATTACATGTACATAAGTGGGATAAAAGGATTCATGCAGCAGTGTGGGAATATAGGGCAACATCAAAGTCTGCAACATGATACTCCCCATTTTAGTTGACTTATGGAATTGATCCAGTTCTTCCTATTGAGCCTGACATTCCCACTGTTAGAGTTAATAAAAAATGAAAGGATGGATGAAAGTTATTTGGTAAAGGAAAGGTTGGTACATATTCATTTGATAGAGGAAATAATGTAAATAGTGAAGGATACAACCTATAAGAAGAAAATGAAGTAGGAGTACTTTGATCAAAAGATCCTCTGGTCTCTATTTCAATTAAATGACTTGGTTCTAGTATATGATTCTTGATACAAAAAGAGGAGGCATAGAAAACATCTTCCAAAATGGACGGGGCCCTACAGAATAGTAGTTATACATGAAAATTGTACATATCAACTTGAGGAATTAGATGGTACTCCCATTATGAAATGAGTCAACCATGAAAAGTTAAAGATTTTCCAGGCACCAGCTTTAGAATGTCCATTATAGTCAACTCTGAGGACAGAGTAGAAGCTAGGGAGGGGGAATATGTCAACACTAAATTTTTCCTCTGTAATTTCTATTTCATTAATGTATGTATTAGGAATAAGATGTTGTTAATTATAATTGATAGTGGCATAAGATAGAAGATAACAGTGCTACCAGTATGGTGCCACCAATAATGTACAGTACGGTAATAATCAAAGTACAATAGGAATGTTGTGGTAAAAAGTAAATATTTTTCGTAAGTGTTCCGAGTTATGTTAAAAGGGTCAAAATTCAATAGGGTCTACATGATTAGGAATTAGAAATATTATATTTGTAATAAGGAGGAGTGATGTCATAAATATTTTGTGTATTGTATTTGTAAAAATTCTAAAAAGGTGGAACCCATGTGAGATGATAAGACACATCTTATCTTAAAAGATAAGCCTACATGTAAAGGTAAGAGGTTAGCCATGGAATATGATTGGCTAGAAGATAGTTCTTATCCTATCTTGGAGATAGGGTGGATTATCCTAAATTTCTATAAATAAAGACACCACTCCCTCTCATTTATCATGTAATAAAGTTGTAATAATTATTTTATGAATAAAGGATTCATTGTGAAGGTGTATTAAGGAAGCCATAAAGATGAGTAAGTGTGAAGTTTCCCCCATAAATATTATTGGAAAATAAGTGAAGTTGGTAACACTTGGAGTAATTCATGGGTGAGATTGTAATAATTTCATATTAATAATATATTTTATAGTTGTATTTCATATTTTCATTATTCTTTTATGTCATATTCTGTGGTATTATTTTGTTATGTCTACTATTGTTCTTCCAGATTACTACCACCAAACCAAAAAATGTGCATTACTAAAATAATCATAGCACGAGGAGTTCCCGGTGAAATATTATCAAAGTTCTAGATTGATTTTGACAGATAAGAAAGAGGTTTCAAAAATTATAGATGAGAAGGCATGAACCTACCATGAGCTAATGAAAACAAAGAAGGTAAACATTGGAATAGATGTTGAACCTAAGGAGGCCATCATTTGAGATTATTATTCTGACATGAAGGTTGTTAAAATAATTGAGTTTTTGTGTGACTTCCCGAAGTTATTCCCTAATGGTTATCATGAATTAAAATGGGTCCATGAATCTCTAGGTGAGAGAATCAAGCTGAAGGAAGGTGCGTGCCCAGTTAGGAAGAGACCTTACAGGATGAATCCTAACCTGTGTGTCAATGTGAAGGAAGAAATAGATAAGATGCTAAATTGTGGAATAATTGAGCCCATTGAGGAGTCAAAGTGGGTCACCTCTATGGTGATCAATATCAAGAAATATGGAAAAATAAAAATTTGTGTTGATTATAGGGAGTTGAATGTTGCATGTGTAATAGATTCCTTTCCCACACATTTCACTGATGGATTTTCTGGATATCATTAATTGGGGATAGCTAAAGAGGATCAAGAGAAGACAAATTTCACCAATGAGTGGGGAAGTTTTACATGCACCGTTATACCCTTTAAATTAAAGAATGTGCCTGCAGTATTTTGGTGCATTATTTTGCAAGAACTCTAAGACTTTATTCATAATTTCTTGTAGGTTTATCTGGATGATTGGACATTTTATGGGCTATTAGAAGATCATTGTGATAATTCAAGGATTATGTTTGAAATTATTTGACATTTGAGCATCTCCTTGAAAATCAAGAAGTGTATTTTTTCTACACCTTTTGGGACTTTGTTGTGGCATATTATTTATAAATAATGCTTGTTAGTGGATCTTGCTAAGGTTGTTGTTACTTTGGGCTTAGAGGAACCTAATAACTAGAGCGAGGTGCATATATTCTTGGGATACATATGATATTACAGGAATTTCACCAAAGGTTATGCTAATATTTATACAACCTTGGAATAATTATTTAAGAATAAAGAAAAGTTCAATTGGGGTGAGGCACAACAACGCGCATTTGAGACATTGAACAAAAGGCTTACTACAGTTCCTATTATGTGCTTTCATTCATATATAAAACCTTTCCATGTGTATGAGGATGTCTCTAGCATGGCCATTAGCATGGTATTTACCCATCCTAGAGAAGGTATCGTTGATCATCCTATTTGTTTTGCAAGTAGGAAATTAACACCAGCTGAAAAAAACTATACAACCACAGAGTGTGAGGCCTTTTCCATGATTTATGAGTTACATAAGTTTCAACATTAATTTCTAGAAACCCATTTTGTTTCTATTCATATCACATAACATTAAATTACTTGGTTAAAAATCCCATTCTATAGGGGTGCATATGTCAGTAGATATTGCTATTTCAGGAATTTGACTTTATAGTGGTGGTTAAGCCAGTAAAGAGAAATCCTAGATCAGATCATTCATTAAGGATTAATACAGGTGAGGATGCATAGATCATTGAGGACATAATTCCATATGTATATCTATTTAGATTGAACTGTGCACCATATGACATAGAATATATTGTTGTATTTTTACAAACATGTGTGGCGACTGAAGGGATGAAGAGAATAGAAAATAAACAACTTGTTATATGTGCCACACCTTATATGTTGATCAGTGGAGAATTAGACAAACTAGATTGATATGAATTTCTACGTGGGTGTGTACTTCAACATGAGTGTGAAGTTATTATGGAAGAGGATCATGGTAGTGTTACAGGTGGACATTCTGCAGGAGATGCTACCACGCATAAGATATTTTTGAAATTTAATGGTGGGAAACATTATGTAAGGATTAAAAATAATATTGTAAGGAATCTGACCATTGACATCACCTTAGAAATCCTAAGCATAGAAATGATATGCCTTTAAGGTCTATTGCTAGTGCATAACCTATTGAAAATCAGGAAATTGACTTTGTGGGTCCTATTTCCCCACCCGTGTGTAGGACTGGATCATGCTACATTATAACTTGAACATATTATATTATAAGGTAAGTAGAAGCAATGCCTACAAAGGATTACATGATATATATTCCATTGAGGTTTCTATGGGAAAATATTATCAGTAGGTATGGATGCCTTTTGAGTTTGACAAGTGATAGGTGAACTCATTTTCTTAATGAGACCTTCAGGATATTGATAGCATAATTTATAGTGGCACACCATAAGACAACACCCTATAACCCTCAGGCTAATGGAACTATTGAGGCTTTCAAAAAGATATTGAGCCATACCTTGACTAAAAATTTTGATGTTGGAAGGAAAGACTAGGATGATAAATTCATTGTTGTACTTTGGTCATACATGAAAACTTATAAAAGATTGAATAAAGACACACCCTTTTTGTTGGTATTTTGTACAGAGGATATTTTTCCCATGGAATTTGTGTTACCTTCTTTGCACATTGTGTGTGCAGGAGGTTTGAATGATGAGAAACATCTTGATGAGCACATTAATAAACTGATGCAATTTGATGAGAGGCAGGATATTTATAGATGGAGTCAAAAGATATAAAATTTTAGGTAGAAGGTATGACATGGTAGGAATATTAAGGATAAGAATCTTAAAATTTGATAGATGGTTCTTTTATATGATTCAAAGTTGTCATACTTCCCTTCAAAGCTTAAATTGCATTGGTTGAGACCATATATTGTGACTTATATACATGATTATGGTGCTTTACAGTTAAAGGTGCTGGATGGGACATGATCACCCATTTACTTCAATGAGAGTAAGCTAAATCCCTACTATAAAACACTCTTCTAGGTGTTTGTAATAAGATGGTTTTTCCATTAGATTATATTTCCTTAATGCATTTCCTTTATATGTGTTTTCTTTCATTATTGCTATTTTTTGTCAATTTAGTTTAGTGTTTTGTGTAATAAGCACACTTAAATTCCATAATATGATTATTATCTAATTTTTTTCATACACAGAGGACCACACATACCCTTAGTGTGGGGTGGAGTGTATACAGGATAAATGGACCAGATTTGAATGTTCTCTAATGATGGGTATGTGTAGAGATATATTGAGCAGGTGCTTGAAGTAAAGGTATAGATAGAGAAAGATTGCTCTGTATTGAAGACCATGTACAAATGAATGGATGTACAATGAAACATGAGGTAGGTGTAACATTGAAAAATACTTAGTGAACGACACAATGGTCAAGTACTTCGGCACATGAAGGTGCATGAAGTAAGGTCTATGGTAAAGAAGTAGTAGGCACGCAAAAAGGTTATGAATGTGCTGCAAAAAAATTAGTGTGAAAAATGAAAGAAATGCCAAGTTAATGATGAATACAGTGGTAAATGGAGAGCAATAAATTTTTAATTTGTTTGAAATCCTATAAAATGTGGTGTTGATAAATCATTTTTACCATTTTAATTGAGAGAGTTTGAGCGAGTTGTGAAGTGTGAAGATATGTTTTGTGAACTGAACTATGTGGATTTTAGCACGAGATTGCTTGATGCTCCAGTGGAGAAGGTGTTTGAGTGAAGCAAAGGAATGAAGGGAGAGTAAATCATCTGTTAGGTTTTGAGTTTGAGCTAGGGCATGTGGAATCAAGCTAGGGCATGTGGGTTTAAGTTAAAGAGCTCAAATATATTGGAAGAACATACCTTTATTATTTCTATGGCAGCTAAGGGAGCACTTGGAGTGGCCACAAGGGGAAGGAAGTAGAAAGAAGTCAAGGTCGAAGTAGAATATTCCCCTACAATCCATTTTTCTTAGATGCAGTACCTAAAAGGGGTTTTTATGGGTTGCGTTTGGAATTCTTGCATTCATCATTGAAAATTAAGTGATTACAACCACATAAACTAAGATAACAAAGATGAATTGTAAAATCTACTAGTGGTAAAGAAAACAAAGTGAACACTAGACAACATGGCTGTGTATGATGACATATGTGAATTTTTTTTTAAAAAGGTGGGAGTTTAGCAACTGTATGAACTCTCATACTTTTGAAAACCAAAGAATTTATACCAGTGATTGATGAGAAGAGTCCATAAGGACTTCTTCTATTTTTTTGGGCGACGAATGAGGCTCATTGAACCCCTGATTGGGAGTTTGAGAGGTTTAAGGAGTTTGGGTATAAAACTTAACACTGACCTCACCAAAAAGGACGTGATAGAATCAAAAAATAAATCATGAGGATATGCAGTTGTTCAAGCAGTAGTACACCTCCTCAAAAAATTGAAAAATCAAGAGTGTTGGTCACATGTGAATAAGGTGTGGCTGCATGTGGTGAAAAAGATGAAAGATGGCATAGTATACAATATGGCTAGTGTTATTGCTAAAAATATTATTGAGGAGGCACACCAAGGTGAGAAAATAAGTTATGGTGTGATCCAATTGTCCCTTGGATTTGTATAAATTTGAGTGCCCAATGGGCCAAAAGATAAAATATGGAAGTATCCCGAGGAAAATAAATATCTCACAGAGAGATAAGTACACGTGTGATGGAACAATGAGTGGACCTTTTAAACAGAGAGAAGAGTTTTGGTATGATTCAGTAACATTAGTATTCACTTTATCTAAACCAAACCCATATCCCTAAACATCTACTTGAAGCTTTATGAGTCTACCAATCGAATCCCTCGTGAAAGGTATGGTGGCTTCATCAACTTCTTTCCATATAACCAACATAAATTCCTTATGGGAAGTATGTAATTCATCTGGGATGCTCTCTGACACTTCTCCCATCTTATTCTCAAGCAACTGAATCCTCTTGAGCATGAGTTTGAGGATCTCTACAAGGAAGGAAATTGAAATTTCTAACTACTTCCCCTTTTCCACCAACCCACCAAGCACAATCTACTATGCAATCAACACATCCTTTGGAAACAAGTGTATCTTATCCAAAGTATCTAGATGAATTTCAACACCTATGTTCTCATATTATATCTATGTCATCAGTTCCTTTTGTTGAGATACTTCCCTATGTATGTTCTCCAAGTCATCCAGTATCAGTTTGAATTCCTCTGAAGCTTGGTGAGTGAATCATTCCTTCCAGTGGGAAACAACTTTGACCTGGTACCCTGCATCTTCTACCTCCTGCATCAGATGATTACTCACCTTCTCATGTGATATAATGGTCTGAGAGGAAGGTTTGAAAACTTTAATAATGATCTCACATAACTGCAACACCTAATTTTGAAGCTTGGATCTCTTAGCCCATTTGATATTAGAAAAATAGGTACAACTTTTCGTGTATCAACATTTTTGCATAGAACGCTTTAGGTTGAAGGATGGGAAATGGAGTCCCTGGTGTAAAATTCCTTATTCCTTCACCACGCACTACTTTCAAGCTTATGTACATGGGTTTTTGAATGTGTGCCGACTGTTATTCAATGTTGATAAAGTGGACTATGACTACCATACCCTAACAAATACTTACGTTTATCCAAGTAAGTATGCATATATTGAGAAGTTAATTTTAGATGATATTAACATAAAATATGTGAACTTGAAAATTGGGAAGTCTAAACTAGACCTCATTTATATTTATCTTAAGCCTAAGCTAGAGAATTAGAAGTATCTCGAGAATTAGTTTACGATCCATGTACCACCAAAAAGGAAGCATATTGTGGGCACATTACTAGATGAAGCAGACACTTTACCCCATGGATAGGAAGAAGAAGAAGGAGAAGGAGAAGAGGAGGATATTAAGGAATAAAATGGTGGTGTAGAGCATAGGTGTAGGAAACACCCCACTGTAGCAAAGAAAAGAGAGCACGAGGTGACCCTTCCATTACAAAAAGAATATGAAGTGCTGGAAAAACACACTATGGAGATAGACATAGAACAGGGCACTCAGGAGTAGTAATTTAGAAGTGTGTTGATAAAAATAAGGACTCAAGGTGTGAGGCCATCATAACCACTTAGGATGTCACCTATGACTTCCCCTGTGAAAGTATGGCCTTAAAGAATAAAAGTCACAAGTATAGTCCTAGGAAGGATGATGAGGAAGTAAAATCTTGGGACAGTGTGTCGAACACTCCAGTAAAAACTAAGCATACAGAAGAACCTCAAGTGAAAGAAATGAAGAATTATGCAGAGGATTTAAAGGAAAGGGAGATAGGTAGTGGTACTATGGATACAAAATTAGGAACAGATAAGGTTGCGCCACCATGCACACCCTATACTACATAGTCAAGTGAGGAACTAGTTTCAGGTTCAAGTATTCATGTTCCAAAGGTAAACGATCTAGTAACAAAAAATATGAAGGTATTTATGAGACACTAATAGTTGGGTATATTGATGACCCAACCAAGATTATATGTATGAGGTTCCAAATAAATTTACAGACCATGGAAATTTATGGCTAGGATTTGATGGATGCAAACATAATAACTACACACACACAAAAGAATTTATCTTGGAGCATGCAAACTCATATAGATGAATGTGAATTTATTGCATGTGAAGAATCATGTGTATCGTGCATATTGAAGAAGAAACTACACTCACACCATGTTATAGTTAAGCCTATCCAGATGTTAGATGAAGAGGTGAGCAATGCACTCATAAAGGTATCTGCAAAGATATGTGTAGAAACATAGAAAAAGTGGCAACTATTCAGGTGTTGTTTTACAATAAGAAGGAAAACGATATTGAAATCAAGCACCTAATAGAAGAAAAAGAGAAAATTGACATGAATACACGTTCAATACTTAGCATGGCCAAATTAATTGTTGATGAAATTTTGAGAAAGAGACCAGATTTGGAGGATAAAGTATCCCATAAGTTTTTGTCTACTTTAAACTATTTATGCACTTTAGCTCATATGGTGCTAGATAAGGGGACCATAAGAATGCCAAAACCAATGGATGCTACAGAACAGGATGTGAAGGCTAAGGCCACTATGGCATAAAAATTACAAGTTATGAATCCATACTACAAAATTTAAAAGATGAAATGAAGAAAGTAAATTTTGCCTTGAATATGTGCACGGCCCCTGATACAATTATTAAGACAAGGACCATTGAAGAAGAGAATGAGACACTCAGATGTGTGGAGAGGCTAACTTTGATATCAAATAAGTGCAATGTGCTTGCAGTAGCCTAACACCCACACAAGGAAAAGATTAAAGACATTAGGAAACTAATAGCACAAGGAATGGATGTCATAGACAAAATGGTCTCGAGCATGGCCAATGTTCTCATAGTGATGCATAATGAAGGTGATAACATGACTCTTGATCAGATGGAAGTAGTACTTGTAGAAATTTTGGATAAAACAAATAAGGCACTCAGTGATTAGAGTGACTTGGAAGAAGATATCAAAGAAGAATATCCTAAGTTAATTCTACCTGTGGAAGAATGGATCGTTCAGTATTCTTTACTTATTTTGTATAGTTTTTAATTCGTTATTTATTATTTGTTTATGGAGATAGACCATGATTACCCATTTCTAGGGACAATAATGAAATTAGAGTGGCGTAATGTTGGTTTGATGAATTGCAGCCCAAGTATGAAGGTGCATAACGATTAGGAATGCAGACACAAGGCACATAGGTATGCATGTACGTGTAGAGAAACAAGGCATGCCTAGGAAAGTGAGGGTTCATGAATTATCTATTTTCCAGTTTGAGACTAATTATAGACATGGAGTACAGAGAACATTTTGTAGAAGAATTGAAGAGTATGGGAAGACTATTTTGGTCAAGTGGAAGATTAATCGACATGCATAGTGTTGGAGCTATTAATATGATTATACTGTAGTTGTATTATTAAACAATATATTATTAGTGGGCTTGCATGCTCTTATATTTATTATGTAAGGGTGCATGACTATTATTAGCATGCAGTTTATTATTTAAGGTGTTTAGGTAGTGAAGGGAAAGTCCCCACTACATATATATATATATATATATATATATATATATACATATATATGTATATATATATGTATGTATGTATGTATGTATGTATGTATGTATGTATGTATGTATGTATTGATTTGCATTGTTTAGGAAAGATCTCTATGTTAAAGTTATGCTATTAATTTATGGGTGCGCATGACTTATGGTTATAGTATTATGTATGTATGAAGATTTTTTGTTTTACAACAATTAATATAATGGATATTTATGGCTGCATATTGGTGTTTAACATAACTGAGCAAGGATCTTGTATGGTAAATATTATAATGGTTCTTGTTTAATTAAACTTGCATATGGTTAAATATATAGATATCATTTATATTATGTAATATAATTAGTTATATGTTATGGATCTAGAATATTCGTATAATCATGCTAAATCATTAAACAAGCTAACATAAAAGAGGGACTTGATACCGTTGTGTGCTTTAGGTGAGCACTCAGTTCAATCTGAGTGATGTGTCAGTGCGCCTTGGGATGTTGGTGATAAAAAATAGGCTACATTTTGGTTCTTTTATCAGGGCCTATTTTTCAGTTATTTGTCAGTATGTTGTATTATGAAGACGTACTAGTTTACTTTAGCCAGTATTGAAAAGTGGTTGGACAATTTAGAGGAAGATTATGCTCACAGATTTAGCACTAGACCTGATTTTTATGCACATGCATGGGTTGAACAAAATGAGCATCATGAGTTATATGAGATGTTCTTTGTTATTTTTCCTATAGAGTTGTATGAGTGGTGGTTTCTTGAACATTGAATAAAAATTATAGGTTTTGTACACTTATTTGGATGTAGGAAGAATTTAAAGATTTGCATGATGTAGATCTTACTTGGACACACGTTGTAGATCATTATTTGAGTCATGTTCTAAATAGATATATTTTGGAGTACACATTTTTTACTTATTCCTATCTATAGGTTGTTGAGTTCCACTTCTTGCGCACACCTAGAGGATCCTATCTCCACGGTATCCCTTTAGCAATGAAGATCCTGATTGTGACCCTAGATTTAGAACAATGTCCTATGGCTAGCTAAACCCCACCATGCGTGGGGGAAGGAGCAGGTGTGGTGAAGGATCATGGACCTAGCAGAAGAAATACAACGATATGAAAGGTGGATTAAGTTTAATGAAGCATAAAATAGGGATTTGGAGAAGGAGTGAGAAATTGCTGAAATAATGGTGTTGCAGAGAGAGATGGCTTGGGAAGGATTTAGAGCTCATGTAAAAAATGTGGATCCAGAGCATTTGGAAATCCCCCATTTAGGAAATCATGACAGAGAACCCATTTTTTCACGAATTAGAGCACATTTGAAGAAATATTGAGGACCCTAGGTGCACATCTGATCCTACCTGGTGACCTAGTTCTGTTGCTTGGTTTTCCAGTTTCTATGATAGTTATCATTCAGAAAGTTAGTGTGGGCAGTAGAGTGGCAATATGTAGAGTTAATTTTCAGTCAATTTTAGGAGTTAACCAAGGGATTTTTTCATATATGGTAGTGCAATCGTCATTTTTTTTATTTGGAGATCTAATTCAGGGAATGTTTTCTAGTATTTCATCATCACAGAACATGTTTGTGTAGAATGTTGGAGTCACATCTGGAAGTAGCACAACTCTATAGACTGTAGGATTTTAATTTAGCAAAAATTTTGGAACACAAGGTAGCGCATTCTATTTTCTATTTCCTTCTACATGAGGGGGATCAGGAGGATTAGGTGGCTCAGGATCTAGTGGATCTAGTGGTTCTTGAGGCAGAGGAAACACAAGAGGTAATACAGGTTCTAGATCTTATGGGCACGGTTTGCATTGGCCCCAACAAATACTTATGGAGTTTCTCTTCATATTCTAAAGTACATAGGCATAGAAGATTCAACTAAGTGCATGCATATGTGTGAGATAATATGGCACACGAAAGGGATTACAACTCAAGAGCGTAAGGCAAGTTATTTTGCAACTACTTTGTAAGTGTGTGCACATAGTTGGTATAGAAAATATGATCCAAACCAAACTTGTGTGGACTATACCATGCTACATGATTCTTTCTTAATAAAGTTCCATATACCCGAGTTTGAGAAAAAGAACATCAATGCGCTGAATGATATCAAGAATGTCATGGCTGATAGTGTTCGAGAGAATGATGCACTTTTCAAACCCCTTTATCAAAGTTATATTATGACATACATCCAAGTGATCATGCCTAATGGTTCATTGGAGTACGTATCACACCTTTCAGAAGGGAGCTTTCACACAATACTTATACAGATCCACATGAGGCAATCAAGGCAACTCTGCATGCTGAGGTAGTTAGGAGTGTAGACACAAGAGTGAGCCCATTCTTGGAATATCAGATTGTAACTATGGAACAATAGTTAGAAAAGTTGTTAGCTAATTCAGCACATGAGACGTACAATGGGATTTTGTGCACAAATTGTGTAGTTAAAGAACATACTAAGGATAGTTGTCCCCGTAAATCAATAAAAACTATATTGTTTGACTACAAGATATTTCACTTAGATCACGATTCAAGTAGGTGCCCATTTTTACAAAGCGCGATAAGAAATAACTGTTATCCAAAATTCACCCCCCCAGGGTAATTTTGATAACATGCATTAAATTCTTCAGTCCCGAGCAAGATAGATTGATTCAAGGCAAAAAATCATGTTTCTGGGGTCCCCTCGGCCTTTTTTCTAACTCTCTTGTCCAAGAAGAAAAGAGAAAGTTCTAAAAAAGGGTGAAAAAGTTGCAAGAAACAAGCTTGGGGCAGAAAAAATCATGAAAATCGGCTAAGTCCTAGTCCTCGCAGCAGTTGGGATGTCGGGGCGCGAATCAGCCGAAAGGCCGCCAGGTGGTCCGCGTAGCAAAGGGACATCCGGGCCGTGGGGACGCGCGGGACGCAAAAGGGAAAACTGGCCGAAGGTAAAAACAAAATTGACTAACTGCTGTGTAGAATAGGCTGGGACATTTGGGCCGTGAGGACGCGAACTGCCCGGATCGGCCGGCGTAGGGAACTTTCGTCCGAGACAGTTGGGACAAAGGGATGCGTGGGACGCAAAAAGCTAGAAGAGCCAAGAGCCAATGAAAGCATGCCACGTGTCTTCACCTAAAAGAGGGATAGGGAAGCCCGAATTGGGTGGATCGGAGAAATTTGTCCCTAACATTTTGGGACATCTGGGACAAAAGGATGGGGAGGACGCGGAAAGCTGGGAGGCCCGCGGATGAATCAGAACAGGACATGTGTCCAATGGAGCAGGGAAGTGCGGAGCTCGAGGGAACTTTGAAGTTTTTTACAAAATTTCTTCAGCCAAAAACTAAAAAGCAAAGGTCTTCCCCACGCCCCTGTCAACCAATCAATTCATGCCACGTGTCCCAGGTGGCGGGGTGCGGGGGGAAAATAATTTTTTTTCCAAAAGTTAAAAAAGATCAAAATTTTCAAAGGAAAGCCCGCGGAAAGGTGGAGGAGAGAGAATTTCTCGGCGAGCCAGCACCTAACATGTGCCATTCGACCGATAGAGCACGGAAATTTTTTGAAATTTTTTCCAAAATGCAAAAAGGTCAAAATTAAAAAATTTCACCCGACATCCGTCTTTTGGGCCGTTTTTTCCCTAAAACTTCAGACCTTCATATCTGTTGATCCATAGCTCGAATTTGCATGTTATTTATATCATTGGAAAGCTTATGAAATTCTCTATAGGATTTCATGGTCAATTTTGAATTTTGGTTCAGTTTCAAGAGATAAAATTCAAAAACAGCTCTGGTATGTGTCCATGGCCATAGAAATGACCTTTCAGTGACCAAATTTAATGTAGGATGGGTTGCATTATCCTCTAATTTGGTCAAAAATGACAAGGTATGGGTTTGTAAGGTCCTCCATGCTGATTTAATGCATTTGTAGTCAATGAGGGATGGGTTCTCACGTTTTGTATGTTTTCTCTCTCCTAGGCTCGACCTATGCAATGTAAAAAGCCAGATTTGGCTCATTTCTAAAAGGGGAACACTTTTTGGCATAGCAAACTTCTTCTTTCACCTCCAGCAAGTGATTGTTGCAAGAATCAGACCTCTTCAAAGATTGTAACAGGTTTTCTACCTCTCTGAGGTTGTAATGCAGTGGTTTTGACATTGGAAATGATAATGCAAGCTTTGTGAATGAGTTTCAGTCCTTTGTTTGTATTATTTGCTTCATTTCAGATCCTAAATTATATCTTATTAGCCTGTGTATGTTTTATGTTGCAATCTTTGGTTTGTGTCTATTTGCATGACAAAAATATTCACCACTCCTTTTAGTGCATCACCATTTTTAGTTAGTTTCAATTTTTGCATTTATATCCCTGTCTCCTTGCAATTTAGAGTAGGATTAGGATCTGAACCTCTGTAGTTGTGCAAATATAGATCTAAATCAGAGGATTTTGAGGAACCAACCTCTAATCTAGAGATTCCTCTCTCAGTTTCACAAGTCCCACACTTGGAGAGAGGTTTCCATGTTGTGCAATCACACTGGATGCCTAAGACATCATTTAGAAGTAAGATCAAACTAGAAATCTGATCAACATCCAAGGGTGCTGTGATTTTTCACTAACAGTTTTGGCATGCCCGGTGGGACACTAGAGGTCTCATTTTTTGTGTAGCAAATTTGATGTGCATCTGCTGCAATTTTCTTTCTTAAAAGAGCTATTATTTGTATATCTGGCAACTCCAAAGGGAAGAATCAACTAGTTTCAGCAGTGCAGGCCCAAAAACTCATGAGCAGAATCACCACAAGGTCAAGAGTTGGAGAAGAAGAAGTATTGTTTGAATACCTACAATTATCTCCAAGAAGAAGGCAAAGAGGAAGAAGGATTCAAAAGTCTCCATCTCCACCAAACAGAACTCTCTCAACTCCTCCACCTGGTAGGCCTTTCATTCAGTCAACAAGGGTTTTAAGACCAATTAGAATGGCACAAAACAACCCCTATGTCAACTTCACAGGTAGCAGCCCACTTGCCCTCAATGCACAACATCCAATTCCTATTGCAGCCTTAAAGAACATTCCCTACTTCACTGGAGAAAATGAGACTACTCCAGGTGATCATGTTAAAGATATTGCTAACCTTTGTGCTAATTCATGAAATCAATGAGATGTAAGTGGTTGTTAAGTTACTGGCATCTTCATTCAAGGGGAAAGCATTGCAATGGTTTAGAAGCCTTAGAGCTGGTTCTATCACAAATTAGAATCAGCTGTGTATAGCACTTCATGAGTAGTTTGGAGAAAAGGGAGATAACTTGTCTCTTTTAGAGTAGCTGACAACCATCAAGAGAGCTCCCAATGAACAGCTGACTGACTTCAACTTCAGATTTCAAAAGACTTGGAAAAGAATTCCAGTGGCAGTCAGGCCAACAGCAAAAGGTGCTTTTCTCTACTATCTCAAAGCTCTAAATTCTGATATTTCTATTTTGATTCAGTCCATGGGAGACATAACTATCCCTATGGCTTATAGCATTGCCATTAGGGCTGAAAATTGTTTAATCCAAGCTGGAAAACTTACCCCTAGACCTCCCATGCCATTGTTTCCAAGTTTAGAGAGTCCTAACACCAATCAAGCACCTAATTTGGCTCCTTCTCCCACTCCTAGAAATCAGAGTTCAAATGAAGCTTCCACTTCATCTCCAAGTGCCCCAAATGAGCTTTAAGAAGTTAAGAAGCAATTGCAAAACCTAGGCAATGAGCTGGTTACTCTCAAAAGGCAGCAGGCCCAAGGTTTTAGACCTTCTTATCAACCCCAAGCCCATCCTAATAGGCAGCCATACCAACCACAAAGGCCACCTAATCCAGTTGCAAATATGAATCAAACAAGGCCTCCAGCCAATAGACCATTTCAGCCCTATAACCCCAATGCCATATCTACCTCTAAGGCATTGGTGCCAACACAAAACAACATTGCTCAGGAGTATGATTTGTGTTTTCCATGCAATGAGCCTCATAACCAATCCATGTGCTTCAATGGTGCTTTGAATCAAGCATTAATGGTGACAACTACTGGTGTGGAGGGTGAGGGCAGTCAAGGAAACAACCAACAACAAGAAACATCCCAACAACAATCAGCCCCAAATGACACCACATTGGTAAATTGGCAAGTAGAGGATTTTTGTGGCATGAACCAGGCAGTGTCTCAAGGTGTTGCAACTAACACAAGGTCAAAAAGGAGGAATTTGGGTGAAGAACAGCCATTAGCCCCTACCAATCCACGACCTTTTATGGTTCCACAAGTGGTTGGAAGATAAAATCTAGTTGTAAATACACAAGGGCAGCCAAGAACAGCCCCTAGGCCAACTCAAATACCAGTTGTTTCTGCCCACGTGCAAGGAGCGAATGTACAAGAAAATGGATAGCAAAAGGATACTTCATCCCCATTCAACATCATTGATCAGATGAAGAAGAAAAACGTCAATATATCAATGTGGCAATCCCTATCTATCCCAGGCCAAAGAGATCTACTACAAGCTGCCATGAAGGACTGGTCAACTTCAAATCAACAGGTCCAAACACAAGAGAAGGTACTTACAAATGCTGCCCAGCCTGAGGGAAATCATGGAGGACAGCAAGCTAAAATGTTGAAATCCCCTCCTTTCTATGTCTCATTGATCATTGGAAGCCAGCTAGTGCACAATTGCATGATAGACTCCGGGGCAAGTAGCTCAGTAATGCCTAAACAAATAGCTGATCAGCTAGGGATCCAGTATGAAACCATATCCAAAGGGGTAGTGCAGCTAGATGGGACAACAGTAACAACAGTTGGGGTGATTAGAAACTTGATTCTTACCTTGCATGCATGTCCAAATGTTGTTGTTTTACAAGATGTATCAGTCATAGATCTTCCACCACTCTTTGCCCTATGCTTTGTCAAGGAACTTCACAGCCAAGATTAGGAGGATATTTGTCTACTGATTGGTCACACATGCTATTCAGAATGAGGTATGGGACCAAAGTCACAATCAGGTCTCGAACCTATTGCAAACTTTCACGTTGAGCCTTACACTCCAAGTTAGATTAATGCCAATTTCTCAGCATTTGATCAAGAAGATCACCCAAGCACTGATGAGGCTGACACCAAGGTTGCAAGCATCCCGGGTCTAACTCTTGATGAATGGGCAAACAAGGTACATGCATTTGATCCTTATCAAGAAGTGGAAGAATCTGAACTAGGGGTCTATTGCATACATGAAGAAAATCAGCCTATTCCTAGCATCACCAAGCCAAACCACAAGGATGACAATGAGGTATGGCAACTTTTTTTTTATGGATCAACGAGTAGACAAGGTGCAGGAGGTGGATCCATGCTTGTTTCATCTCAAGGAGTAAATTACTATTCAGATTTTAGATTTCAATTTACATGCTCCAATAACACTGCTGAATATGAAGCCTTGGTGCAAGGGATGCATTGGGCAATAAAGAAGAGGAATAAAGAACTTGCAAGTCTTTGGTGACAGTGAATTGATTGTAAATTAGGTCAAGGGACAACATGCTACTAAGAATGATCTACTCAGGTTCTATAAGAACAGGGTGTGGAACCTCATGGAATATTTTGAGGGTTTTGGCATCAAATCCATTCCTAGGGAAGAGAATCAAGCTGCTAATAGGCTTACAGTAGTAGGAACAACCTTTGACGTTGTGAAAAGCATTCAACAAGACAAGGTACAGCCAAACATCCATGTGATTGTGAGGCCTTCAGTGCCAGATAACAATGTTGGTTGGCAAGTGTTTGAGAATGACCAGCAAATCATCCATTTCTTACAAGAACAAGCTTATTTCTCAGCCAAGAATCAAGAAAGATTGGAATAGTAGTATGGTGACCAGGTGGTACAGCTGAGAACTAACAAGCTGCGCAATGAACTTGTCACTTTGGAGTCCATTTTTAATCCCAATGACCAGTTTAGAAAGGAGAAAGCAAAAATTCAGGTCAAGAGAGAGGATTCAGTATCCATCTTGGTAGAAGAGAACAAACCATTGCAAATTCGAAGGATGACAACTGAACAAGAAAGGTATGTGTTTATATCAGCTGTGCCATATAGTTCCCTAACATTTTTGCTTAGAGCTATGAAGACTTGAAAGGTTTCAATCCCAACTTAGCTCAGCATACCATCGAATTAGATCCAAATACTAAGCCTGTCAGGAAGAAACAAAGACCAGTCAATCCACACATGGAGCCTCTCATGAGGAAAGAATTGGACAAGCTGATTGAGTCAAGGATCATATTCCCAATCAAGCATTCTAGTTGGGTTGCCAACTTAGTTCCAGTAAGAAAGAAGAGTGGAGAGATCAGACTGTGTGTTGACTTCAGAGACTTGAATAGAGCCTCTCTTAAGGACCATTACCCACTCCCTTCCATGGAGCAAATCTTGTAAGTTGTGGCTGGCTGTGAGAGGTTTTCACTACTTGATGGCTACTCAGGCTACAATCAGATTATGGTGAAGGAAGAGGACCAGTTCAAGACAACCTTCACAACTAAATGGGGAAACTTTTGCATACAGGAAAATGCCATTTGGGCTATCTAATGCTGGTGCTACCTTCCAAAGGGCAATGGACATGGCATTCAAAGGTTTGATTAACAATGTGGTGTTGATTTACCTTGATGATATCACTATTTTTTCCAAAAATGTAGCAGACCACCTCTCTCATTTGAGACAAGTCTTCACGAGGTGCAGGAGATTTGGAGTGTCTTTGAATCCTAAGAAGTGTACCTTTCTTGCACATGAAGGAAAGCTCCTTGGCCATATTGTCTCCAAAGAAGGATTAGCAATTGATCCAAAGAGGATTGAAGCCATAAGAGCACTACCATTGCCAAGCCACAAGAAAGCCCTTCAGAGTTTCTTGGGAAGGATAAACTTTGTTCGGAGGTTTGTCCCAGATTTTGCAGCCCTTATCAAGCCCATCACCAAAATGTTAAAGAAGAGCATGGCTTTCAAGTGGACAGCAGAAGGCAAGGAGAGTTTTGAAGCAATCAAAGAAGCCATCTCTCAAGCACCAACTCTCATCAACCTGGACTTCTCCAAGGATTTCATCCTCTATACATTTGGAGGTAATGACACTATTTCTGCCATTTTGGTACAACAGAACAAGGATAATGATGAGCGGCCAATTGCCTTCTTCAGCTAGAGCCTAGATGAATATGAGGTGAGGTACTCTTTTATCGAGAAGCATGTACTTGTAGTAATCAAAAGCTTGAAGAAATTCAAGCATTTAGTCTCAAACAACAAGGTCCAGTTGCTGGTCTCACATGCTGGGGTTAAGGACTTCCTCCTCGACAAGGATTTGAATGAGAAAAGGGCAGGTTGGATCACCCGTGTCATGGAGTATGACATTGAGATCAAGATCACCAAGCTGGTAAGAGGGAAAGGATTGTGTGAGCAGCTGGTTTTGGGGAAGCAATAAGAAGTATGCAATGAAGAAGAGGTTGTTTTGACAGTCCAGGACAGCCATGAGCCAAGTGGTAATCAAGAAGAAGACAATGCTACCCCCACTCCCTGCTGGACCCAAGGTATTATACACTTCCTAGGCATAGGCCTATGCCCTCCAGAGATGAACAAGACCCAAAGGAGATACTTCAGATTGCAGGCTGTCCCGTATGCCATTGTTGATGGAGTTTTGTTCAAGAAAGATGTGAATGGAGTGCTGCTGAGATGCATTAGCACAAATTAGATTCAAAGGGTGTTGGAAGAGTTCCATGGTGGACCAGCTAGTGGTCATTTTGCACCAAGAGTGACAGCTCTAAAAATCATGAAGGCTGGTTATTATTGGCCTAAAATCTTCAATGATTGTTATGCATGGATCAAGAGGTGTAAGAATTGTGCATTCTTCACAGGAAAAGAGAGACTTGCTGCCCTTCCATTACATCCAATCTTAGTTGACCAGCCATTCATGCAATGGGGTTTGGACTTCAATTGAGCCATTAATCCCAATTCAAGCCAAGGGCACAAATGGATTTTGACAGCCACGGACTACTTCACCAGATGGATAGAAGCAGTAGCACTCAAAGAGGAAAATGAGTCTAGCATCTTAGACCTTTATGAGGGGATAATAACCAGATTTGGTGTACCTACTACAATAATCTCTGATAATGCATTGGCATTCATTGGATCTAAGGTGACTGAGTGGGCTGTCAAGAAAGGTATCTACCTAAGCACTTCATCAAACTATTACCCTCAAGGTAATGGCCAGGCTGAGTATACAAACAAGAACTTGTTGAGGATCATTAGGAGGAATCTTGATGAGAATCAGAGGTCTTGGCATACCAAACTGAAATCAGCCTTATGGGCTGATAGGATAACTCTCAAAAGATCCACAGGTAACTCTCCATTCAAACTTGTCTATGGAAGAGAGGTAATCTTGCCCATGTCACTTGAGTTGCCAACATTGGAACTCATGAAGCAGGTGGAGTTGCTATATTTTGAGCCCATGGAGGTGAGGTATGCAGAGTTGATGGAGCTGCAAGAGATCAAAAATTAGGCATCCCAAGCAATGGAAAAGGATCAAGCTTTGATCAACAAGACCTTTGATAGGAAGGCCAAGGATAGATCCTTCTGAGTTGGAGATCTAGTGTTGAAATTGGATGTGGATAGAGAAAAACTGGGAAGGCATTCAAAATTTGATGCCATTTGGAGTGGCCCATACATGGTCACGAAGTGCAAGAACAACAATGCTTTCCAATTGGCCCCATTGGATGGTGAAGAACTGCAGATTCCAGTAAATGGAGTCTATCTCAAGCATTGCTTCTAGAGGGAAATTTACTACCTTGTAAATATTAGATTAGATTTTCATTCCTCCAAGTGCTTGTGCACATTGTTTTGCTGTAGGTTAGTTTTTTTTCCCCTAAGTGCTTTGGCATAGCTTGTTGTCCATAGAGATGTTTTGCAGTCCTTACTTCCATCAGGTAATATTCCATCTTCCTCCTTGCACATACTGAGTCAGTTGGGGTTCTAAACAGAATATCTCATGACTCCATGCCCAATGGATGCTTCAGGTAACTGGTAACTTCATCTAGTAGGTAGATTCCCCCGCTAAGTTGCCAAATTGTTATCCAAAATTCACCCCCCAGGGTAATTTTGATAACATGCATTAAATTCTTCGGTCCCGAGCAAGATAGATTGATTCAAGGCAAAGAATCATGTTTCTGGGGTCCCCTTAGCTTTTTTATAACTCTCCTATCCAAGAAGAAAAGAGAAAGTTCTAAAAAAGGGTGAAAAAGTTGCAAAAAAACAAGCTTGGGGTAGAAAAAATCATGAAAATCGGCTAAGTCCTAGTCCTCGCAGCAGTTGGAGCAATTGGGACGTCGGGGCGTGAATCGGCCGAAAGGCTGCCAGGTGGTCCGTGCAGCAAAGGGACATCTGTTCCATGGGGATGCGTGGGACATGAAAGGGTGAACCGGCTGAAGGTAAAAATAAAATTGACTAACTGCTATGCAGAACAGGCTGGGACATCTGGGTCGTGAGGATGTGAAGGACGCGAACCGCTCGGATCGGCCGACGCAGGGAAATTTCGTCTGGGATAGTTGGGACAAAGGGATGCGTGAGACGCGGAAAGCTGAAGGAGCTGAGAACCAATCAAATTACGCCACGTGTCTTCGCCTCAAAGAGGGACAGGGAAGCCCGAATCGGGTGGATAGGAGGAATTTGTCCCAGACGGTTTGGGACACCCGGGCCAAAAATACGCGAGGGACGTGAAAAGCTGGTGGGCCCATGGATGAATCAGAACAGGACACGTGTCCTAAGGGCTAGGGAGTTCGCAGCACGGGGAGCGAAATAGAATTTTGACTAAGTGTTCGATGCAAGTTTTAAAGGGAGCGAGTTGGAGCGTTGGCCCAAGCCAATAGGAATTGGACACGTGTCCAATGAAGTAGGGAAGTGCGGAGCTCAGGGGAACTTTGAAGTTTTTTGCAAAAGTTCTTTGGCCAAAAATCTAAAAATCAAAGGTCTTCCCCGCGCCCTTGTCAACCAATCAATGCATGCCACGTGTTCCAGGCGGTGGGGCGCGGGGGAAAAATGGAAAATTTTCCAAAGAGTTAAAAAGGTCGAAATTTCAAGAGAAAGCCCGCGGAAAGGTAGAGGATAGAGAATTGCCAAGTGAACTAGCACCTGACACGTGCCATCCGACCGGCAAAGTGCAGAAATTTTTCAAATTTTTTTTTTCCAAAATGCAAAAAGGTCAAAATTTAAAATGTTTTGCCTGACATCCCTTTTTTGGGCCGTTTTGCCCTAAAAATTCAGACCTTCATATCTTTTGATCCAGAGCTTGGATTTACACGTTATTCATATCATTGGAAAGCTTATGAAATTATCTATAGGATTTCATGGTCAATTTTGAATTTTGGTTTAGTTTCAAGAGATAAAATTCAAAAATGGCTCTGGTACGTGTCCATGGCCAGAAATGACATTTCAACGACTAAATTAAATGCAGAATGGGTCGCACTCTCCTCCAATTTGGTCAAAAATGATAGGGTATGGGTTTGTAAGGTCCCCCATGCCGATTTAATGCATTTGCAGTCAATGAGGAATGGGCTCCCACGTTTTATATGTTTTCTCTCTCCTAGGCTCGACCCAGGGAATGTAAAAGCCAGATTTGGCTCATTTCTTTAGGGGGAACACTTTTTGGCATAGCAAAAACTTCTTCTTTCACCTCCAGCAAGTGATTGTTGCAAGAATCATACCTCTTCAAATATTGTAATATTTTTTTCTACCTCTCTGAGGTTGTAATGTAGTGGTTTTGACATTGGAAATGATAATGCAAGCTTTGTGAATGAGTTTCAGTCCTTTGTTTGTATTATTTCCTTCATTTCAGATCCTAAATTATATCTTATCATCCTGTGTATGTTTTATGTTGTAATCTTTGGTTTTTGTCTATTTGCATGACAAAAATATTCACCACTCCTTTTGGTGCATCACCATCTTTAATTAGTTTCATTTTTGCATTTCTATCCCTGTCTCCTTGCAATTTAGAGTAGGATTAGGATCTGAACCTCTATAGTTATGAAAATATAGATCTAAATCAGAGGAGTTTGAGGAACCAGCCTCTAATCTGGAGATTCCTCTCTCATTTTCACAAGTCCCACACTTGAAGAGAGGTTTCCATGTTGTGCAATCATACTGGATGCTAGAGTGATCAACCTAGAAATCTAGTCAACATCCAAGGGTGCTGTGATTTTACACTAACAATAACATGTCTTTTTACTGTAATATTTTCATATCTACTACTCATTATATTGATAATTATAGGTTGATTTATTAGATTCATGATGCCATTAATATCGGTGTACCTCAGACTGGTGTTGCTAGTAATTCTAGGGAAAAAGGTGAGCATCAAGAGCATAATCACAATGAAGGGTTCTCTAATGGAGGCTGAGGTAGAGGTTGAGGATACCATTGAGGATTCAAAGGTCGAGATCACAATGGTGGAAGAAGTTTGTTTCCTCATGGAACATGTGATACATGTGGATCACCTAATCAATACAGGTGCAAATGCCCTTAGGATGTTGTTTGTTCTTTTAGTGGAAATAACCATAACTCTGAAGAATGCCTAGACTTGAGTAATAAGCTTAAGTAGGAAAAGGGAATAAGAATTGTTAAAGTACATCATGTTGTGGGAGATGAGTGGATGTCAAAGTTAGATTTGGATCCTAAGTTAGTTCATGTAAAGATTACTACACGCGCTGAGGTTGCGTGTGACAGGGAAGTTCAAAAGTAGAATTCTTTCATTACAAAATAGGAGGTACTACATGAAAATTACCTAGACCCTACTCATCAGAAGGAATTTTATCAAAAAACTATGGAGGTGATTATGAAATTACAAGGTGAGATATGATGTTTGAAAGAACAATCACGGAAGTTGGAATAGAATAAAAAAATTGAGCTCCCTTAGAAGGATGTTGATGATTTAAAGGAGGTTTGTAAGATGTTGCGATAGGAGAACATCATTCCTTTGTTATGGAAATGGTAATGGGGAAAGATTCCGCTCTCTAGATTTGAGCATGAAGGAAATATTTTGCATTCTAACCTACCACCTCATAGTCTTAATTACAACAAGGATATCACTCTGAATGTAGTTTTTGATAGATGTAAGTAAATTTTTTATTGATATAAGTGCATAAGTGAATGTACTCCCTTTGGATGTGTGGAATCATATGGGGAGGCCACCATTACAACCATCTTTAAATGTGTTGTTTATGGAAAACAATACTAAGGCCATGCCCATTAGAGTCTTGAAATATGCTACTATTACTATACAAGGGGGCAAGTTTACTGGGGATTTGAACAAACAACATAAAAAGATTCAATAAGTTGAAAAATAATTTATATTTTTTAAATAATAAGAAAAATGAATAGAGGAACATGAAGAAAGTAATTATGAGGGTGGGAGCACCAAAAAATAAGAAGATGAGGAAGATAAGGTGGGAATTCTAAAACTAGATTATGGGAATTTTAGCATTTCAAAGCTCAAATCTCTAGAAAAGAAGTGTATTATTCAAACACCCAATCTGGAAGTATCTGATGCTCAAACTGTAGTTCCTCTCAATACACTTGCATTGGGTCCACTTTTTGCTCCTCCTTCAAGTGATTCCTTTACATGGGTTCAACACATGATTGATAGTAGGAAGATAAACACACTTTCTCAAGCCATTTCTTTGAGTTTTGATGTTATATATTCTCTCCTTGGTACCACTCCCACTCCTCTAATAAAAAATGTAAAAAATTCTTCTAGGTTGGTTTCAAATTCAAGAGGTCAACACATTTTGGAGATAAAAAAGCCAAGAGGGGAAAAATATGAAAAATACTTAACCATTTCTAACATGGAACTAAAAAGAATCCCATTGAGTGAGTCTACTCCTAAGGGAGAAGTGCATAATTTGAAATAAAGAGTCTCTAAAGTCATTGCGAGGGTACAAAAAGGAAAAAAGACATAGGAACATCTAGAAGTATAGGTACATGTTCTTTCTGGTGATAAATTTCTCTATCCTACTCCTCTCTCCTTAATGTCTCCCCCCACTATTTTATCTAATGAATATGTTCAAGCAATCATGGATATTGATAAACATGTTGCATATGGTAAAGCCATTGAGGCAATGGTTGAAGGGATGTTGTTTTCTGGATTTAATTTCATATATGAATCTTGTAAAGTGTATGCCAACATATCCTTGGCTCAATGTCAATTTGGTACATTAATTACTGGATCTGGTAAGCAACTTAAGCTCTAATTTTAATTTATTCAAGATTTTAGAACCATGAATGTTACATATGAGAAAATACTCTTGGGACACAAAGTTGTTGATGATATTAAGAATAATCTTTCTAGGGAATGGGTATTCAGTGTTCAATGGAAGATTAAGGTTCTTTAGGAGGACATCATTGAATTTAAGTACATGGTACAGAATGGAGAGGAATTTAAATATGAGATACTTCATAATATTTCAAGATCTATGGTGTCATTTCTACAAAGAAAACTCTATAGAAAGGAAATAATTAGATGAGATCAAGTCAAAGTTTAGGGAACTCATCACAAAATATTTTTTCAAGGAAGAGACTTCGAATATGGAGAATATGGAATATATTACAGAGTTACACAATGTTTTCATGGAGGCCTAAAAATTTTTGTTGCAAAGTGTAGTCATTGGAAAGGAAATGGAAGACTCCTTGGGCAGCTGGTTGAATGTTATGGCAAACACAACCATCCCAAAAGACATGGAAATTGTTGGCACCTTATTAAAATTTATAAATCATATACTCAAAGTGAAGAATCCAACTACACCATCTTCAACTGCTCCTTCCTCTAGTTCTTAAGTCTTTCTTTCTAGTTGTTTTATTTCAGAAGTTAGGTTTACCATTTTGAAAAGTATGAAATTGTGAAAAAAGATAACTAAATTTAATTCATTAATTAATTATAAACACTTAATTAAAAATAAAATTTGATTGAATAAATTTTATTACAACTTCCCTTCTTCCTATATAAGGATTTTCTCTCATTGTAAAAAGGTGGTTAGATTTTGTTTTTTTGAATGTTAAGATACAGAACATCTAAAATCAATATGGAAGAAAATTTTCTATCCTATTTCCTATGTTCTTTCTATTTATATCTCTTAATATTTAAAATGTGAATTTAGTATATTTGAATGTGAAACTCTGTGTTCAATTCATGTGTTATAGTGCAAAGAACTTTGTATCTGCTGCATTTATATCATGTGGGTTTTTCAAACATATAAGTACATGTATTATTAATGTTTCATGCATGCATCACTAAGGTATCATTCTACAATCTCTATATCTAAAAGTGCTTCTTTATTCACTCCTTTTTATTGACAATAGTTAGTAATTTTTTTGACCAAGGAGAATACTTTTTGTGTTGATAGGTAGAATGTTGAACTTTATGTATCTCTTTACCAGTCTTAGTAATTTAAACTATTGCTTCATGTTTTCAAATTGTCATACCTTTTCCATATTTTGTATTGAGAATAATTGGATATGGAATCATTCTTCACACCAAAATCATCATCTGGATATTTTTAAATTGTATATTTTTAAATAGGTATATTTTCTATTTTGTTTGGTGAATAAGGGAACCTCTCCCACAAAGAGGAGGGATTGTTGTCCGCTTAACTATTTCTTATTTCTAAAGACAAAATTTCCAACCAAAAAACCATATGCCATCATGTATACACCTGAAACACCATTTCACCATCATAATGAGCATCATCTAACCCTTCACCATCATCCTCTTTGTCATTAATAGGATTTTACATCAATGGGAACACCTAAATATCAACATGCCAAAAATAAATGGGAAATTTGTAATGAAATATCATCGTAATGGTTTGTGCATAAGAATAAAAATATATCATTGCATGTATATGATTGTAATTACTTTAATGGTTCATAGAATGCATCTAGCATACAAAATAGGAAAAAAAATTAAAACATGTGAATAAAGTTGAAGAACTTGTTCAAGAGGTGTATGTTTATTTCTGTCGTATCTTAAAAGGCTCATGGAATTATAAATATTTGTAGAAGGACTAAAAATGGGCATAAACTATTAAAATATGTCTACACTAAGTGGATCTCATTGTATCAAATGGTTCCTAGGGTGTATGATGAGTATCAATCCTTATTAGGAGTAATGTGGAAGAATCACATGAAATTAGACAAGGGTCAAGATTTGATACATCATTTGACTGATATAGAGATATTACTAATGTTGTGAGGTCCCCCTCCCATGTTTGATTAAATGCATCATTTAATTAAACAAACCCAAGAAAAAAATTTATTTATTTCTGATTTTTCTTGTTTGAGGAAACATGTTTTTCTGGCAATAGAATATTTGTTTATCAATGACACTGCTTTTTCAGGTCATGTAACATTCCCATTTTAAGAATTTTAGAAACAAGGGAATTTTTTTAATTTATTTTTATAAATAATTTTCCCTGTTCTAAAGTCATAATTTAGATCACATATTCTTTATCAACCATTCATATAAAAGATAACCATATGCAACTGTAATGACTTAGTGTACTACTGACCTATTCATGTTAAATGTAAAGTATTGAATACTTTTCTGTATACTACGTATAATTGGTTTTCTTACCTTGTTTAGGGTATTGAGTGATATGTCTAATGATCCTATCTGAATATTTGTTACCAATATTCATCTGCATCACGAGCCTTAGACTAGGAGACATGGGATAACGCAACCAATAGCTTGTGATACTTTGGCAAAAGATTTATAGCATACATTTTGTATTACTATTCCTTGATGGCATACTTGTTAATCCAGAATATGTCCTTCACCCACTCTATTGTTATCCATAATTTCTTTTACTAACTTCTGTCAGTCCACTTGCCTAAGGTTTAACCCTAGTTCAAGTTAACAACATATGTTATGATAGGGGGAGGCTCCTGAAAACTTAGGGTAAGTTGGCATACTAGGTTGACCTAAGTGAACCCCGTGTGCCAAGTTACCCTGAGTTTTAAGGGGATACTCCATATCTTAACCATGCTACTACCCAGATCTAGAGATAAACTAAGATCAAGTCTAGTGTGTGTAGATCTAGATGATCAATGTAGAAGGGTGTTGCCACACGTCGAATGAATCATTGTATCCTTGAAAAGATCCTAATCTTCTCAAAGGTACAGCCCTGTAGTTGGCATGTGCCAACATCCTACAGAAAAACCTCATCAAGATGTACATACCCAAAGAATTTATTAATTATTTAATTAATTTGGATTATTTAAATAGATTTCAGCTACCTGCCTAACCCTAATCCAACATTCCATAAGTTCTTTTCTAAATTGATTCATTTATCCCTTTAAGAACTTTTTTATATTCATTTCCGCTTTTACTATTCGAATGCATAGTTAAAAAATCAGTTAAGCATAACTACACAGTGTTATAATATTTCATTGTAAAAATTACATTAACTTTTTAGAACATTCACTGCCAAAAGATATCCAAAATAAAGTAGACTTCATAAAAAATGTAGTCTGATGAATTGAAGTCATGTTACCAAATCTTTGTGGTTTATGAATAGTTATGAAATATGAAGAGTATTTCATTATATGTAAGCGTTAGGGTTTATTCTACCCCTTGATCAAATTTTTTTAAATGTATGTTCATCCTACTTTGCATTATTATGATTTATAATTTATATAACGAAAATCACATTCTGTAACTTTACAAGTTGTATCATAAGTAGGGAGATTGAACTTAATCCCCTTGATCTAATCTAATTAAAATTTAACCTTTTAACATATAAATAATATGAATATTGACAACAAGATAGAACCCATCTCTTTCATACAAATACAAAGTAATTTACACAACCAATACTGGTAATCTCCCACTTTTCAATTTATCTTTATAACCATTACATTTACAAAACTTTTGCATTTAGGTATACTGCATAACAACTATCTTAATTATAAAAGAATACTACTTTTCTTTTCCAATACAGTCTCAAGAACAAATTAGAATTCTTCACAAGAAATAGACTGAAATCAGCCAATGTTTCTTATAAGTTTTTCCTTCTTTATCACTTATAAAGTCCATATGTGAAAATTGCTAACATGGGTCAGTTCAATGAACTAAGCATGATAAACACTAAGCCTTAAAAAGAAGTGCATTCCAATAATTGTTTCATTAAAACAACTCTTCTTTAATGAGACAATTATTACATCGTAATTAATATATCAAAAGCAATGGGAAATAAGTACATTCTAACTAATTGATTTCACTTCCAAGAAAGGACAGAATATAATCCACCATATCAACTTTATAAAATATAGTCTAATTGATTAAATCAATTATCCTTAGGAAAACAATATTTCGTAACATCTCATTTTTCCCAAACTTTCATAAAAGAAAACATCATTTATCTTTGCTTCAAGCTAAAAGAAGAGTTTAAAGTATTGTTCAGATTAGGATAACTCATCTATCTCCTAGATAAAGAAGAAGAAGAACCATTACAACTAGGCCCAACACAACACATCCAAGAATAGAACGGATTCAAAACATGATTTAACTATTTCTTTTAAAAGACAATTACCTTACAAATTTAATAATTAAGATATTCATCTGAGAAAAAAATCATTTAATCCAAGAAGAGTAGAGGATCAAGTGGTTTACCTGTAAGTTTAAATCTACTTTGAATATAGAATTTAAACTTTTAGAGATCTGAAACAATGTTCAAATATCAAGGAAAACTCATACAAGGTAACTCTCTACTCTACCTCATCCAAAGATAATTCTGAAAAATATAGAATGCAAGAGACAACTAACTCATCTCAAACCCACAAGTAAGGTCCTACCAAACAGTAGTCTACTAACAAACTGACATTTATATTTTAATAAAACTAAATAATATAACCTCTTCCAACGTCATTTCTACAAATTATTGTGCAAAGGAAGACCAAACAACTCATACTAGTATCCCAAGGTCAAGTTTCATTTTTTCATTACAAAAATAATAACTACTTCTTGATTCAACAAATTATAATACAAAAACTATTAAAACAAAGTCAAGCAAGCCATCCATAATAGTATACGGTACTAAATTACTAATTTCTTCTCATAAATGAAACTCAGAGTCTATTCTAAGAGGTCTGAGATACAAGTTTCCTCGAATAGAGAGAAAAAGGCTACTCCTAATTAAATACCATCAATGTCTCAGGAAAGAAGAAATAGTTCTTAAAATGAATTACAAATTTATTCATCAAACTAGAAATTTTTTCTTTCAACATCTCTGAGAGTTTTCCCAACGACTCATCCAATTTTTCTCCCAATTTTCTTTGAGAAAAAACTCAACAAAAGAGTTGTAAATTTTAAACATTTAATATAAGTATAACATAACTTCATAGTTCTATAACAGGGTCGACACAATTCCTAACAAAGTTCAGAACTATACAATTAGACAAATATGAGTGAAATGAAACATACAAACTTCCATTTAACAGTTTGAAATTCTACTAAATAAAACACAAGTACAGAGCCACATACGGCATCAACAAAGTCCAGATTTAGCCAACAATATAAATAGTGGTTCATAGTGACAAATGATTCCCACAATAGTTTGTATCAAAGCACATAACCCAAATGCTAGCCTTTATGGCCTCAAGGTTCCTACAAGGTTCAAAACCTACACAAGTAATAAAATAAGATTGCTTGTAATTTACTAATCTATAATAAATGATCCAATTTTTCTCAAAAGAATATTAAACACAGGTACAGAGCCTGATATTATCTCTCAACAGAACTCAAGTTTCACCCAATTTCAAGCCCAAAAACAAGTATTTAGCATTCAAATACCGAGTATATTATGAACTGACAGTAATAGTTCAAATTATCACCAGGAACTAATAGATAAGCACCAAGCTTTATACGTGCTTCAATAAAAATCTAGAGATATACAAAATTCCAACATGGTTCAGAACAACAAGAAACTCTATCAACAGTTCTCACTAAAACTAGAACCAAGTTTCAAATCTAATACGAGCTCGAATACAAGCTTCATTAATACACAAGTTCAACTCAATCTCACGATCAACAAAACATAAATTCCAACAAGTTTAGATAGAACCCAAAGATCTCAAAACTTTGAAGCACATCAAAATAGCAACAAAGATTTATCTAAACAGAATACTTCAATTTCTTGTTCTAAAATGAAAAATCCAAGCTACAAAGATATGTTTTTGCATGCATTCTCATTTTTAAGAACTGTACATGGTAAGTTTCTAAACAGAACCCTATTTACCATGGAATTCAAAACCAATACCATAGATTTAATAAACACAACAAGTGATTAACCAGATAAAATAAGAAAACTAAGAATCTTAAAAGAGAAAACTTGTTTTAATGAGAGATTTATAAGAAAGAAAGAGATGTTAAATTTTAGAGTCTATCATGCCTGATAGCGCTTCTTCCAAGTCAAAGATAACCTCCAACCGAGCTCAACACTTCTCCTTTTCTCCATGAAAAATCAAATAACCATGTTCTTTTTCCATCATGCCTCCTATATATTCCACAAACTGAAAATAGGTTTAAAACCTCAAAAATAGCCATTAAGTGCAGTTATATTTGCTGGTTCAAAAAACCAGTGAGCATGTAAAGTGAAAATCACAAAAAATGCAAAGTGAAACAACCACATACCAAACCGTTTGCATGCCTTCCAAGGTAGTTTGAGCATGGAAACCAAAAACAGTTAATTCCATTAACTCCTATTTTCCCGTCTATCCTCCCTTGCCATTGCCTTTCATGTTTAGCTATTGCCAAATAAAATTTAACAAAGAATCCTATTTTAGTGGAGCCTCCACCTAAGCCTCTGCCAAGTTCACTATCCATTGCCAAAGCTGGCAGTACCTCCACAAAATTAAAACCTTATCAACATATTTAATTCCTTGGAACTGTCACCTACAATGTATTCGACCACCTCATTCCCCATTCAAACCCATTAGTTTAGGGTAGATCATATTGCTTAGGTTAGACCTTAGGTAGATTGTACCATATGTACCTTAGGTTATAACCCAAACAAGAAATGAAAAATGGATTTAGGGAAGCTATTCTAATTCAATCAAAGGATCTTAAGAACAGAAGATGATTTACCCATATCAACTATGATCTCCAAAATTCAAAAGAACACATATTTATAAGGAAAATCACATGTCAACACTTGAAATGTTAAGGAGGAAAATAACAACTGTCAACAGTGTTAAAGGTCAACAACTTGATGGTTGGAATAATTTGATAAATATTGGTAATGTAAATATATTTCTAAGGTCTAACCTATTTCTACAATTGTGTGCTTCTATATGTGGATATGAGATACCAATACACCCGTTTCAAATGGTAGTCGATAAGGTTGAGAAGGTAAATTTCATAGGGATGTTATTTGATAAAATTATATCATCAATAAGGGTAAGGTTAAGAGAAATTGCATTTTCCCTACTACAATAAAGAAGGGAATGTTTTAGTAGGGATTCTTTACTTGAAGTTATGGATTTATTAAACCCCACCTATTGCAATAGTGTCCAAAATGAAAAAAAATCGTAGGAAGACTACCACAATAGATTGACTACATTTATTCAAGATTTTAGTAATCTTGTTAATATAAATAGAACGTGATTAAACTAAAATGGAAAATGGGTATCTAATTTATTTTAATATAATAGTATGCAAAGTAGTAAATAAGAACTAAATAAATAAAGGAAATGATCTAAGCAACTAAGTAATATAATTTTTAAACCCTAAATGTGAAAGAGAGGGTTAAGAATCCCTTAGCTGATTCAATGAAGGTGGATGATCATGTCAAAGTGTAAACTAGGTAAAAAGGAAGAGGAAAAAACCACACAGAAGACTAATAAAGTACATATTTGAGCTCTCTGATTGGAATGGGGCATCTGGAAAGAAATAGGAGCACCTGTGGGTGCCCTAGTCTCATATCTAGGCACCATACTTTGTAGAAATGGATTGAAAACCTTGTATGAGGTGTCATTGGGTGTTCACCTATATTTACTTCATGTCACACTAAATTCGATGAACTGTGTGGTATGTCGCTTTGAGACCTGTAATAATTAACCCTGAAAAGGATGACCACCAAAAAGGTAAAAATGTCAAATAGATAGAAAGTGCCCTAAAGGTGAGACTAAAGTGTAAAGAGGATCAGGGTGCCTGGGGGACCTCAATCCTAGCTGGGCACCCAGCCAAAAATAGGAAAAACACAATGTGACAATACAGACTAGACAAGTAAAGGTGTAAGATTGTAAATATGAAAAACAAGAAATAAAAAATGACCAAAGACATGGGTTAGAAAAAAAATTCACTCAAGAACCATATGAACAGTAGTATGAGATTGAGACTAAATAATGACTCCAAGTGTGTGATTTTGTGTCTACATTTTCCCCCACTTTATGTTGGTGAGTGGAAAACTTGCTAACATAAAGTAGATAGAGATGGGTACCTGATAATCCATGTAGAGTGATGTTCAAAATGTGCTTAAGGACAAGAAAAAATGTGGAGTGACAAAAAGATGGAACGTGGAGACTAAATATGCAATAGTGTAAAAAGTTTGATGAGAGTGAACTTAGGGTGGAAGCACGTGTGTAGATTCCAATGTGTATAGTGTACCTACATGGTTAGTATCATATGTTTGATTTACCTGCCATGTGTGTGTTGTTGTTGTTAACACCTTTTTTGTTTTTCATGATTACTTGATTCCCATACAGCCATACCTGCAAAGGAGAAGATGATCAAGTAGTCAAATACGCATGTATATGTGTAAAAATAACATATATATATATATATAGGAAAAAAAGGCTGTAATGGAAGTATGAAAAATGGAAAAAAAAGTAACATGTACACTCAATCCATGATGATAAAAAAGGGTGTAGAAAAGGATATCCTATAATTGTTGGTGAAGTGTGATTTTTTTCGGTGATCTCATGCCACTGTGGAAAAAGAAGTGTGGGGAGAAAGATGTGTTATTATCCAAACTATACTTCTTCCCCAAGATTGGTGAAGAGATCTCTCTAATCTCTAGTTTTTTGAGTGATTTGACTCCACTGGCCAAAGAAGTGTAGGGAGGAAAATATGATGTTCCTCCAACTTGTAACTAATCCCCAGAATTCTAGGGAAAATATTCACAATTAAATCCATTGTGTATGGGGTTCATAGACTAGTCTTAACCCACTCATTATAAATTGAATTGTGTCATGGATGAAAACTATAGACTCAACTATAAACGAAATTATGGACTTAACTATAAACGAAATTATGGACGTAACTATATATTGAGTTGTACTGGTACTATGTAAACCCCAAATGATGCCCCCCTTTTTATTGGTGCATGCAACGTCGTAGATAGGATAATGTGGCCCCAAAAAAAGGACCGACTACGTAACTGAAAATACACATTATAGGGGGGAAGGAATGTTCTTGGTAAATACCAAGGCAAACGCAAAAAATTAGATGGAAAACAGGTGTTAGTACGAATAAGCATGCATGTAGAAACAAATAATGTGTAAGATATCACATAAGCACACAATGTAAACACCCAAAAAGACAATATAGGCCACAAAAAGTGAGTTGTAAACATGACACACCACTTATGGTGTCGCAAGACACTCAAGGCCATCATGGACGTGAATAAACAAGTGTGTACACACAACAAAGGGAAAGGCCTGTAGACAAGACAAACAATAGTAGAAAATAACAAACAACGTAATAAGTATGAAAATAAGTATCCCTACATAAAAATTTCTACACATGAAACACCCATTAGCATGTTATAAAAATAGCAAGTATGTCAAAGTATGTATAACCTAATAATGGAAAGTGTTAAGTACAAAATTAAACAATAAGAAACATATTTTACAAATGTGGATGCCCGTAGTAGGTAGTGTGTGAAGCATTGGTGCTACATGTAGAAGCTTTGTATTTTTTATCGCAACTAGAAAAGGACATGAATGCACATGTGTGTATGGTAAAGATAATGACATATAAGAGATTTATTTAACATGTATAGTAGAATAAACATGTAAAGGTAATTGCAAGTAAGATTAAATGTAACCATAAAATACAATATGTTGTAGATGGATGGAATGTAATGTTGAGTGAATGATACGAGTTGCATGCCCCCCGATTGAATGGATTTGTATACATTGAGTTTCATTTGGTTTTCCCCCTTAGTAGTCAAGAATGAACCAGTGTGTCATTAGGAAATGGTCGAACTATGTGTTATGTGTAGCACATTATGATGAGTGTGTGGTGATGGGATGTGACATATTGATGATGTATGTTAGAATCTATAGCCTATGCTTATATCATGAAAATATGAATATAACAGAGGTGGTGATTTATCCTAAAGCATATACCAGTAAACAATGTAAGAGAATGTGATGATGTGTCTGATCACAAAATTGATGCTAGAAAAAGTAATACTACAGCCTAAGGCATATATCACTAATCGTAGGAATTTTGCATGAGAAAAATAAGATTGAATATTAACCATGTGATTGTGATGAGGTCCATTTATGTCGTATACCCTCAACATTCCAGTATGGACCGTGAGACTAGAGTGCATCATTGGGTAGTAAGTGCAACGCATAGAAGTGAATATACAAAATGTGTACTATGTGTGGTCACATGTAATGGATTATGTGTACATGAACTAATATGTGTATTATAGTAGATATACGATATAATTCTAGAAGACATATATGAGGTATAACAACATGTAACATACAATAGCTATGGAATGATGTCTATAGGACAAGATGTAAAATATAGGATGTATGAAAATGAGAAATTCTTATAGGTTGGAATGTATAGATGATGTGTGATGATATGTGATGCCTAATGTGTAGTGACTATAGTGTAGTGTGTTGGTTCCACATGTATATAATTCCCTCAAAACTTAGATGTGAACCAAAGCACAAGAGTGTCTCATCAGGAAATGGTCAAAACATGTGGTGTATATGACTACGTGAATGTTAGAATATGGATGTGTGTATATGTGAGTATGAGACATGTGTTAATTCTAGGATGGGAATGGGGGGTTTGTATGTTATGCCCCCCAATTACATAGAGAAGTGACAGAATCAAGTAATATCATCAAAGAGATCGTTAGTTTTTGGATCAAATCCATAGTGTTTTGCATGAGAAACCTTTTGGCTTTAGTGTCGGGTTGGTCTTGAAATGAGACATTGAGGTGTAAATGATACATGCCCATAGAATATTCATCATCAACGAAGGGTGGTAAGGGACATCCATGCACATACCAATGAGTGAGATTATAGGTATAACCAAGAAAAGAGTTGTTGTAAATGAATACAAGACCAAAGGGCATATGAAGTGATATATCCATATAATCATGGTCCAATGTACCTCCTATTTATGTAAGCCAATATTGTCCTAATATGAGTGGAGTAAAAGGAGGAATACATAGAAGGTAGACTATGAGATGGAATGCATGTAGACCATAATTTGTAGTAATGATTATGAATCCTTAATATAGATGTAGATTATGTGTTAGAGGATAAATATCATCAAAATTGAATTCAAGCATAGCCAAGCCATCATGTGAACATATAGTGTCATCATAAGTCAGATCAAATGGATTATGTTCCCAATACTAATCATTCATGAAGAACATACAAGTAAATGATGGGTGTGCTAATGGAGGTGAGACATGTGAAGATGGAAGGGATAGATTGATGTCCATATACTGGGTAGGCCTTTGATAAAGAATCATAGCAGTAGTAGTAGTAGTATGTGGAGCCGGTGGGGTGAAATAAACTACATCTATCACAAAAATGGCACCTTCAAGTAGTGGAAAATAAGGTAGTTCATATATTGGTTGAGGATCATTTGTAGTATCAATGTGTGGATCAAGAATAGTAGTATTAGGATCTCAGTCACAATATTTTTATGCATCACAATTGCTAAGTACAATATATTCAACACCTTCAAGTATAAATTTTACATAATGATGTGTGGTAGAAGAAATGGGATGCATGGCATGGATCCATGGCCTACCAAGTAAACAGTTATATGAGAAAAGAAATTCAATGAAAAATAAGACTATGTTAAGAGTTTTTGGCCATACAATGATATAAATAACAATGTGACCTATGCATGGGAGAACCATACCATCATATTCACAAAGTGAGAGAGATGATGGATTAATATCAACAGTAGAGAGGCCAAGATTTTCAAGGAATGACATAGGACAAATATTAAGTTCATATCCATTATCAATTAGAGTACGATTGACACCCACATTATAGATGTGAATAATGATATGCATGGGTGGATCATTATCAAAAGTGTTAAGATCAATGGGAAGATTACATTTGAATGTTATGTGTTGGGAAAATTCATCTACAAAGGTTTGATACACTGAGTCAGGATACATATCAACATGAATTCGGGTAGTAGCAACAAGATGTTGGACTCTATGCCTTAAATCAGGATTTACAAGTAAGTAATCCTTGATTGAGATATTCGTGATGAAAAGACTCTAGAATGACAACCAAAGAGTGAGGCTCCTAAAAGCGCGAAGATCAAGTACGGGTTCACCAAAATGATTAAAATTAAAATGGAAAATGCGGATCTAATTTAGTTTAATCTAATGTTATATAAAGAAGTAAATAACAACTAAATAAATAAAGGAAATGACCCAAACAACTAAGTAAATAGAAATGTGAAACCCTAAATTTATAAAAAAATGTTAAGAAGCCCATAGATGATTCGATGAAGGTGTGGGAATTTTTCGTAGTGTAAACCAAGTTAACATGAGTAGGAAATAACCACATAGAAGCCTGAGAAATCACATATATCTGAGTTTTCTTACGAGACTAAAACACCTGGAAAGGGATAGGGGTAGTTTTGGGCACCCTGGTCTGAGATTTAGGCACCTTGTGACTAAGGTATCAATAGATGTTAACCTATATTTACTTCCTATCATACTAAATATTCTTAACTGCATCAGATGTCGCTTTAATACCTATAATAAATAATCACCTGTAAAACTCAATGTTGGACTTACTAACCAAGTATTCCACTACATTTGAGATCCAATTTAATTCTAGGTGTGTCTGTGTGTGTGCAAATTGTTCCCTAGGTTTCTCTTGTGTCAGTGGCACTTTGTGAAGTAGTGAGAAAATAACTAGATGTATAATGTAATTCCTCTAACATGGTTGATATCTATGATGAATTTTGTACTCGAAGTTGCAAATGTTGATATGTGATTCTTGTTTGAAGACGGTGTACTCTTGTGAACTAAGTAATCATGTTTTCTATAGATAATATGTTATTTTCTAGAAATAGATGCAATTTTTCCATTTCTTTTCTGAATTAAAAATGAATTATTTCATTCCTACTTATGCTGAATTTTCACTGCATGTGGATAAAAGAAATTGACTCAACTTAAACTCATTCAAAGTATTTATTGCACTTGAACTTGTGCTTCAATATTTTACAATCTATGATGTATGATAACTATAACTTAGATGCATTTAAGTTATATGAGGCATGCTTTTGATTTGATGAAATTGATGTCATCTTGATTGAGCTAGGAAGAATGTTAGATTTCATAATGCAGGATTGGCACATGATCTCAAGTGAATTTTTCTGCTCACACCCTTCGCAAGTGATCTAATAACATTATATTGGTTATCCATTTGGTAATGTTGAAGTGATAATTTTAAAAATTATTAAGGGAACCTAATTAAATATAATTTCCTAAGTTGTAATCTTATCCTGAGTTACTAGGTTCTTTTATTAATGAGGATTGTTTATTAGAGGAAGGGGATCCTCAAACATGTAACTAGGATAACCTAAGACTAGACTAATACACTAACCTAAGGATCTAAGTTAGTTTCTAATATAATGTTTATAAACCTAACATAAGATTTGGACTAACCTAAAGAGATGGCATGGAAGACATATAAAGGGATGTCGGTGGTACTAATATCTAAGTATTTTTGAGAATTTAATGAGGCTTTAAACTCTTATTACCACTAATTTTGGTGAGGGCATGAAAGGTTAGTAGGTTGCTGAGTTGGCACCTCTACAAAAGTATAAGTTGCATGAAATTTTAAACTTAATAATATCCAAACATGAGTTAGTGGAGGTTGATGATAAGGAAGGAAAGTCAGTCCTATTTGCATTAATTAATCTTGGCAATTGCAAAAAAAATCCTAGGAGGAAGTAGGGGAAGTTAAAAGAGAAGATGGTTTTCAGTTTTTCATTGTTCATTTGGTTCTTGCTGAGCTTTTAGCTCTACATGTGGTTTTTCATTTTCAAACCACCAGTTTGAATCTGTGCATGCTTATTCCACCTTGCATGGTGGTGATGGTAATTGGAATTAAGGGAGGAAGTTATAAGAAGAAGGAAAAGAAAGTTTCAGAGCTAGTTGTTGGCATTTTCGTGGAAAATTTTCTATCAAGGTTTTGCTTTAAGATTTGTAACAAGGAATAGAAGATAGGAGCTATATAACACATAGGCCTTATCTCTTTAAGTATCCTACTTTTATTGAAATGTCTTCATTAAAAGAACTCTACTCTTTATGGAAACTTTCTGGTTCATGTTTTGTGTTTTTTTTTCCTTGCTTCAATGACATTCAACTTGATTCTTTTAGATGCAATATGATTTTTTTTTTGTGTCGAATATGAACCCTGGGTATTATATATTTATTTTCATTTGTGTTAACTTATCTGCATTTGAAACTTCTTTGGAATTGAAATGAGTCTAATTTTGTTTCTCTTTTGAATAGATACCTGGACTAGGGATTGTATATGCATTATTAGTAGCTTCATTTTGTTGAAATATGTAGATTTTTGATTGAGTTCTCTAATTATTGTATTTGATTAGAGACTAAATTTATAGGAGACTTCATCTGGAAGTTAATATTTATGCCCATGACTTAGTATAATCTTTGTGTTATCCGTTTTGGTTTCTTTTCTTGTTGATGGCAGTAGGGACTGACTTTTTTGTTTGAATTGTTTCGTGACTGTCTTGTTTGTTTAGATATAGAACACAATTATTTTGGGGTTTCCCCCAAATGGTAACCATATAAATTATTTTTTTCTTTTGGATAAACTTATTTGGATGGAATTCGAACAAGAAAGTATGCATATGAAGGTTTTGGTTATGTTAGTTTGCATTTTAATCGTATTTTGTAAACCCATTCTGGGTTTGTGGTTTCCTTAGTAGGTATTTCTTATCTTAGAAAGTTTTCAAGGATTGTTGATCATGGGTAAACATTTGTTGAATAGAGATTGTCCTTATTCTCTCTTTCTAACCTTCTTGTTTGGATAGTTACAACCTTATCACATGAACTAGTTTAGAAGCTAAGATTGGTAATATTTTCCTTCTTTTCTTTATTGTTGAGTTATTTGGAACTTTAATCCTTCTTGGGTTGGTATGTGTAAGGAGGAACTGTTAAGTTTGGTTTCTTTGAAGATCTAAGATAAATCTTAATGGTTTCATATTCAAATGGTCTGGTTAACTTTGTTTTCCTTTCTTGAAGGTAAGTATTCTTCATTTAATGGAATCTATTTTAAGATTTGTTCCAACTTTTGAGTTTTTGGAACTTGGAATTATGTGGTTATATATCGTCATTCTTTTCTTGTTGCTGTTCATACTGTCTTGGAACCTTGACTTATCATGTTGTCTTCATGAACGTGAATATGTTGGGTCTCTTGTAAGACGTTCCTTTGTGATGGTTAGATTCTTTATAAATTATGGAATTATTATTTTTATTCATTCTTATGATTCTTTCATTAAGATGATTTCAACCTTTAAGATGCGACTGGGAATGATATATGCTTGGATTGGTTCTAAAATTTTAGTTTTCATGTCCCTTTTCTTGAATTGGGAATGAATGATTTGAGTTGTGTGTTATTCATAATGATAGCTCATGCTTATTTTTGGGTTTTGAAACAATGAGCACTGAGTTGTTGATATGAGCATGTAGTTATTGATGTATTAGGATTGCATGGTGTTGTTATGACTGTTATGTTTGATTTTGAATTTTTCCATGAATGTTGGACTTTGAAAACTTGTACCATGAATTATTGGGTCATATTTCTAATATATTAAACCTTTATTACCTTTAGTGGTGGGACTTGTTCTTGATTAACCTAATTCTTAGACTTTGTGTTTAGCCTGCGATAGGTAATAGTGTTTAATGTAATGATATTCAGGTTTATGTTTGATCTTTCAGTTATTATTCAGGTTATTAACTTTTGAATAAAAAAATAGTATACTTATTTCAGAAAGGTTGTTGAGTATATCTTTTTACTTCTTCTTGAAAATACATAATAGGTTGACTTGAGGAACTTAAGTTGGAAAATTGATTGAGAAAATAAGATAGGGATTGAAATATGAATTTATTCCTTATCTAATATTGTTGTTTAGATGACTAATAG
Source organism: Taxus chinensis (assembly GCA_019776745.2). NCBI lineage: Eukaryota > Viridiplantae > Streptophyta > Pinopsida > Cupressales > Taxaceae > Taxus > Taxus chinensis. The sequence continues at coordinate 328,562,222 of CM034154.1, forward strand.
GTTGTAATGAGTTCATATTTGTGTTTGAGATAGAATTAATTATGTGGATTTAATTAGTTCTTACTTAAATATTACTTCTTATTGATTCTATGATCTTTTTCTCTCCTTCTTGATTTGTTGTATTTCAGAAATTCTTTCTCTTAATCTTAATTTGTGATTTCGTAACTATTTCACTAGCAATAGGGTTCCTTTTATGAAATAGCTAGATAAAAGAAGAATGTTTAAATGTTATAGTGCTTATCATTCTCATTTCATATTAATTGACTCGTGCTAACAATTTAGTAGATGGATTTCATAAAAAATGAAAGGAGAAAGACATATAGAAAGTTATGTTTGTTTTACTAAAGAAATTGTCTCTTTATTATGAAGATTATGTAGTGAAATTACTTTAAATGTACTTTTCTCGAAAAAATATGTAATAAAACTAGTTTTCTATTGATGAATTGAAATTTTGTAATTCCTCAAATATTACTAAGTTCAGTGAATGGATCACCTCATTTTTATAAATGAATTACTTCATGATGACATAAATTATTATATATTATTGAGTAATATGATGCATAAAGGGGGCAGTATAGATATTTATGTGATATGGGATTTTCAAGCTCTTCTACTTAATAGTTCTTATATATATAAGACTGTTGGATTAAGGATCTTAAATATTAGTTGATTTATTTACATGTAAAAGAGCACAAATATTAGTTTATACTCTTGATTAGATCCTTAAATACTAGAAAGGTAATAGGATTGAATTATATATATGTGTATGAATTCTTTGTTGTATTAAATCATATGTGATCTATTTTCATAATTAGGACATTAGTCCTTAATAAAGGAGAAAGGATATTTTCCTTGAAATTAATCAAATAGATTTATTTGAGATCTTGTTATGTCTTATGAATAGATAATGAGGATGGTTTACTCTATTATTCCTTAGGAAAATTTATTTAATCAAAATATGGATGCTTAAAAAGGGGATAAAAAGGGATTTAGAATTTACCATTATGAAGTCTAAAGTAAAATTTTAAATTAAGATTGTTTTTAGCTAAAACTAAAGTAAAAATATCTAACAAACACACCTTCATAACATTGAGATCAATCATGTCATTATATGAGATAAGCAGATATATTTAAGATAAACATAAGCATGTATTCAGAATGGTTAGGAAAACAAATTTTATTTACATACGTACCTCTCGTATAATTTACACCTTGTAAAATTTTTAGGTTAAATGATGATTAGTTGACCCTTAAGAAAAAAATTTCATTAATGTCTAAGGTAATGATTAATTGGGATGATAAAATTATAATCTTAAGTATGTTAAAGTCTAGTTTAGGAAACTTATTTGGATGTTGGAACATTGTAATTACGACATAGTAGATTTATAATGATAGGGGTCATTACGAGGATACTATGATGTAGCCTATTATGCCTCAACACTGCACTTAGTTCGATTAATGCGATTGACATAAGTGGAAGAATAAATCATGGTCCCACCCTAAACTGAGATAGAAACATGATCTAATGTTGAGGTCAAGTCATGTTCACTTACGGTAATTAGACACACCCAATCAATGCAATTCAATTGAGTATGTCTATGTATCCTTAGTTACCATGAGTAGTCTTCCACACTGGTGCATGTTTCTACCCTTTTCTAATGTGAAACCTTGAATTAGATTGAATTGAAAGAAGTTAGCAAATACCATTCTAGATAACAGAACAAGTGTGGTGAGGGTCATATTCCTTTCGATGAGTATGTCATAAAGGAATGTAAACATGTTAACCATGTTTAAAACTTTGTCCAAAGTATCGTAAGTTGTTGGTTGTGTTGTCCTATGTTACCTAGTCTAATATGGATGATTTACGATGGATATCGGAAATAGATATTCAAATAGGATTCTTAGATAGAACACTTGGGTACCCATAAAAGGGTAAAGGAACCAAATATATATAGTATACACATTATTAAGTTAACATGAGAGATTGGTGTCTCACCATGTCATTTACAACTGCATATGGTTTTATGTTATGAGATGGATTGGAAATGGAATGTGTGTTCTAAATTCTATCAGTTTATAACAGAGAGCATTAAGTAAGAAAAAAATTTCCCTTATTTCTAAAATCTTAAAATGAGGATGTTTCATCTTGGTATGAGAGTTGAAGGTTGTAGCTCTTGGACCTATTGAGACCATATCTTATAAAAAATTAATTTTCATATTAACAGAAAATAGTTAGAACAAGGGAAGGTGCTGAAAATAACCCACCTCTAAGTGGAGAGGAAGCTACTACATAAAAACTTGACGAGATTCTTGATGCCATGTTAGACACAAGAGATCACCTGGCTATAGTCTAACAATAAGTTATGGGTAATGAGGAGGAAGAAGATAATGGTAATAATAATCAACCACCTCCAGGGAAAAACACCAATGTTAGAAATTTAGGTGTTGATAATAACAATGCAGAAGATAAGAATGCTGCAAATGTCAATATCAATGTTGCTAATGCAAATGCACCCAATCAACCTGAAAATAAAAAGGCAAGATTAATAGTTGAACTCACAAATGACATAAAGAGGATAAGTCCACCAAAGTTCGATGGAAATACATTGGGGGATGGAGATGAGAACTGGCTTAGCAACATGGATAAGTACTTTGCAATAAGGAACTTCTTAGAGGAAACAAAATCAGTATGGGGAGCTTATCAGATTTCCCATGAGGCATCCTCCTAGTGGGATAACCGTAAATCTGAATTGAACATTGATGAATCAAACATCACTTGGGACCAGTTTAAGATCTACTTTAGAAAATTCTAGCTGCCATAAATCTATTATGATCAGAAGATGACTAGATTTTAGAATTAAATTCAGGGAAAATTAACTATAACATAGTATTGGGAGAGGTTTACTAAACTTCTTAAGTATGTTCGTTAGTATCAAACTGTCGAGAAGTTGAGGGTACATAAGTTTATATGGGATTGAACCCTGTCATAGGGGGTGCAATAGATGTTCACATCCTAACCACCATGGAAGGGGTTGTAGAAAAATTCATTCCATAGGAATAGAAATTAAAAGCAATTTTTTCCCTTAAGGAAGAGAATCGTAAGAAAATTCCTAATTCTTCTTCATCTCTTGCACCCAAAAAGGGGGCATGGAAATTTTTTTGTGCTAAAAATAATTTTTTAGCTAATAACAATAAGAAAACAACAACAAATAAAACTACTGCAAACATTTTAAATAACTTTGTAAAGAACGGTAATAATGGACATAAGTCGTATAGAGGACAGAATAGTAATTTTAGGGATGGAAATAAATTTAAACCAAAAAGAGGACCTGTAGGGGATGTTTCAACTATGGTAAGGATCACTATGCAAATTATTTCCCTCTAAAGAAATATGACAACAATCAACAACATAAGATACATGCTGCAATAGTTGATAAACAAACTGAAAAGCAAGTTACGCCCATAGAAGTGATAGGTAAATTTTTTAGTATGCCTGTTACTATAATTTTTGATAGTGAAGATATTGAATGCTTTATTTCTAGTAAATTAGTTACAAAACTAAACATAAAATTTGGAATAATGGAAAAATATTGGACTTTAAATTATGGAAATAATGTTTTCTATACTATTAGTAAATGTCTTTTTGGTGCAGTCCTAGAATTACCTAATTTTTCCATGGAAGTAGATCTTTGTGTTATTTCTTTGGGTTCATATGATGTCATAATAGGTGTTAACTAGTTTTCTGAGAATAAAGAAAAAAATGTTTTGAAAAACACATTAGTTGTCTTGATGATCTATAAACAACAACAGACATCCAAGGGGTAAAATGAGAAATTTCAGTTAGAAAATTGTCAACTATGCAACTTAAAAATGCCAAAAATAAAGGATGCACTTTGTATGCATTAAATTTTTTTGAAACAGCTAAAGGGGATAGTGATTTCTTCAAAAAAATTCCACTGTTAAGAGATTTCAACGATGTGTTTCTAGAAAAACAACCCGGTCTTCTGCCCAAATGAGAATTTTACTTCATAATTGAAATCAAACCGGGAACTAAGCCTATTTCTAAGGAACCTTATTGAATGAATATAATTGAACTGGTAGATCTTAAGCTATAGTTATAAAAAAAATTGTCTAATGGTTTGATAAGACTAAGTGTCTCACCTTAGGGAGCACTGGTAATTTTTGTGAAAAATAAAGATGGAACACTTAGACTTTCTATTGATTATAAGATGCTAAACAAAGAAACAATCAAAAATAGATATCCACTTCATAGAATTTATGATTTGTTTGATCATATTCCTAGTGTATCAGTATATTCTAAGATAGATATTCATTCTGGGTATTACCAGTTAAGAATCAAAGACAGGTATATTCATAAAACAACCTTTAAAACAAGGTATGAACATTATGAATTCACAGTTTTACCTTTCAGTTTGAAAAATGAACCTACATATTTTATGAATTTAATGAATAATATCTTCAAAGAGTACCTGGACAATTTTGTACTTGTATTCTTGGATGATATTCTTATCTATTCTAAAATCATTGATGAGCATCATTGGCATTTTAAAATAGTACTTGAAATCTTAAGAAAGAGAAGATTGTATGGTAATTTGTCCAAATGTTCATTTTATGAAAAAGAAGTGCATTACTTAGGACATGTCATAAGTAAGGATGGAATGTAAGTTGATCCATTAAAGATTTATGCCATAAATGATTGGCCTATACCTAAAAATGTACATGAAGTAAGAAGCTTCATGGGGCTTGCGGGTTACTATAGGAAATTTGTTAAGGAATTTTCTAAAGTCATTGCCATGATAACTTCATTACAAAAGAAAGATAAGAAGTTTTTGTGGAGTGATAAATGTGAATCAACATTTAAAATTCTTAAGGATTAGTTAACATATGCACCTATTTTGGCTATACCAGATCCAAATGGAATTTTTTTGTAGTTATAGATGGTTTCGGTAAAGGACTCATAGGTATTCTATTACAAAATGATCATGTTATAGCATATGAGATCATAAAATTAAAGGTACATGAGTTGAATTATGTTCCCCATTACATAGAGCTTGATATCATAGTTCATGCAATTTAAGTATGGAGAAATTATCTTTTAGGAAGACCTTTAGAATTAAAGACTGATCATCTTGGGCTGAAGTATATTTTCACTCAGCCAAATCTGAATGCAAGGAAAACAAGATGGTTAGATTTTTTGTCACAATATGACTTTGATATAAGTTACATTAAAGGAAAATAAAGTAGAGTGGTAGATGCACTAAGTCGTAGGAAACATATTTCTGCACTTATAATTTTGAGAACTCAGTTTAAGGATGAGGTAAAAAGTATCATGGAGTCAAATTTTTACTTTCAGTAGGAAAAAACAACACTTGCTGCAGATCCTAATGATGTGAAATATAAAGGTTTTAACTTTGATAATGAATGCATTTTGAGATATGAAAAGTGGGTGTACGTACCTTTGGGAAATGAGTTAAGGAAAAAGTTAATGATGAAATTTCATAATTCACCTTACTCAGAACATCCTGGTATTACAAAAATGCTTGTTGATGTAAAACAAGAATATTCTTGGAAAGGGATGAAGAAACACATAACTAATTTTGTTTCACACTTCTTAGAATATCAGTGTTGAAGGATGAGCATATGCACCCAATTGGTTTATTATATCCTTATAGAATACCACAATATAAGTGACAAGTAATTAGCATGGATTTTGTTCAGGAGCTTCCTATGTCAAGAAATAAACATGATCTTATTTTAGTTGTTTTTGATAAAATAACAAAAGTTGTACATTGTATTGTTGGTAATCTTAAGGATGATTCACCTATATTAGTGAAAAGATTTGTACCTGAAATTTTTAGATTATATAGAATACCTTAACTGATTATATCTAATAGGGACCCTAGAATGACAACTTATTTTTGAAAAATGCTAAATGTAGCCTTCGGAACAAAACTAAATTTTAGTTCTACATACCATCTGGAAATAGATGGTGAAAATGAGAGATTTAATCAGGTTTTAGAGGATATGTTATGAATTTATTGCTTGGATCAATAGTAAAAATGGGAAGAATAACTTCCTATAGTTGAATTTTCTTACAATAATACATATCATACCTCTTTGAAAATAGAACCTTTCAAAAAATTGTACAAAAGGAAATGAAAAAATCCAATTAGTTGAGATAGCATTGAAGAAATAAAGGTAATTGTACTTGAAATCCTTACTGAAATGGAACATAAAGTTAAGATGATTCGTGAATGATTAAAAGAAGTCGTAGATAGGCAACAAAGTTATCCAGATCTGAAAAGGATCGATAAGAAATTTAAACTGGGTGAAAAGGTATTTTATACATTTTAAGCTTGAAAAATATCTTTATAACCATTGGAAAGGTAGCTAAATTATCACCTCTTTTTGTGGGACCTTTCAAAATTGTTGAAGTGATCAGCCCTATAGCTTATCGCTTAGCATTACCTCATGCTTTGTCACAAATGCATGATGTTTTCCATATTTATTTTATTAATAAATATGTTTCAAATTTACCACATGTGTTAAATTGGGATTCCTTGTAGGTCCAAGACCCAGGAATAATTGTTGTTGAACCCATAAGAGTGCTGGAAAATTGCCAGTTGCACATGCAAAATCATGCAATTAATCAATGTAAGGTTTGGTCGGACTAGATTAATGAAGAAAGTGAAACATCGGAAAATCTTGAGAACATGAAAATGTCTTTTCCTCATTTATTTAAACATATTAAGTTATGATGTTTGAAACAATTAAATACTTTGTTTAAGCTATCTTTAATTTCCACTAGTTTTGGGTAGGTACTATATTTTATTAGTGCTAGAACAACTATTTTAATGTTGTAATAATAGATGAAAACTTGAATTTCTAAAATTTGGTTTTCGTTTGAGAACTTGTGGATAAAATAACTATAATTATGATTATTTTTCTTGTTAAAACATGGACTAAGTTAATCATCAGGAAAATGATGATTTTAGGAGGGAGGTATGTAATGACTCTAACATGGTTGATATCTATGATGACTTCTGTACTTGAAGTTTCAAACGTTGATATGTGATTCTTATTTAAATATGGTGTAATCTTTTGAACTAAGTAATCATGTTTGTTGTAGATAATATGTTATCTTATAGAAATAGATTCAATTCATCCATGTCTATTTTGAATTTAAAATGAAGTATTTCATCCCTTTTTATGTTGAATGTTCATTGCATGTGGATAGAAGAAATTAATTCAGCTTAAACTCATTCATAGTATTTATTGTACTTGAACTTGTGCTCCAATATTTATGATCTCTAATACAAGATAACTATAACTTTGATTAATTTTAGTGATCCAAGGCATGCATTCAATTTCATGACATTTAGGTCATCTTGACCGAGTTGGGTAGAATGTTAGATTTCTGAATGTAGGATTGCCATGGGATCTTGGGTGACTTTTTCTTCTTGCACCCTTCACAAGCAATCTAATAATGTTATATTGGTTCTCCATTTGGTAATGTTGAAGTGATAATTTTAACAATTATTAAGGGAACCTAATTAACTATATGTTCCTCATTTGTAATATTATCCTAAGTTACTACGTTCTTTTATTAATGAGGATTGTTTATTAGAGGAAGGGGATCCTAAGACATGTAACTAGGATAACCTAAGACTAAACTAATAAACTAACCTAAATACCTAAGTTAGTTTCTAATCTAATGTTTATAAACCTAACCTAATAATTGGAATAAAATAAAGGGATGTCGGTGGCACCAATCTCAAAGTATTTATGAGGATTTAATGAGGCTTTAAACTCTTATTGCCACTAATTTTGGCAAGGGCATGAAAGGTTAGTTGGTGGTTGAGTTGGAACATCTACCAAAGTATAAATTTCATGAAATTTTAAACTTTGTAATATCCAAACATGATTTGGTGGAGGTGGGTGATAAGAAAGGAGTGTTAGTCCTGTTTGTATTAATTGATCTTGGAAATTGTGAAAACTTCCTAGGAAGTAGGGGAAATTGGAAGAGAAGATAGTTTTTAGTTTTTCATTGTTGATTTGATTTTTGGTGAGCTTGTAGATTATTATGTGGTTTTTCAATTTTGAGCCTCCAGTTTGAATTTTTGCATGCATATTTCACCTTGTATGGCAATGATGGTAACGGGAAATAATCAATGAAGTTATAAGAAAAAGAAAAAGAAAGTTTTAGAGCCACTTATTGGTATTTTCATGGATAAATTGATATCGAGGATCTGCTTTGAGATTTGCAACAAGGAATAGAAGACATGATCTCTATCAGGCATGATAAGCCCTATATCTTTAATTATTATGCTTCTATTTAAATGTCTTCATTAAAATAAATTTGCTCTTTATGGAAACTTTTTGGTTCATGTTTTGTGTTTTCTTTTCCTTTCTTCAATGATGATCGACTTGATTCTTTTAGATGTAATATGATTTTATGTTTTCTTTGTGGAATATGAGCCATTGGTAGTATTGATTTATTTGCAGTTGCATTAACATATATGCATTTGAACCTTCTTTGGCATTGGAATGAGTCTAATTTTGTTTCTCTGTTGAATGGATACTTGGACTGGGGATTGTATATGCATTAATAATAGCTTGGTTTTTTTGAAATGTGTATATTTTGGATTAAGTGCTCTCATTATCATTTTTGATTGGAGACTAAATTTATAGGATACTTTTTCTGACAATTTATATTTACACCTGTGACTTAAGAAAATCTTAGTTTTCTGCATTTTGGTCTGTTTGCTTGTTTATGGTAGTGGAGACCAATTTTTTTGTTCAAATTGTTTCGTGACTGTAATTTTGTTTATTGCAATGAATATCTAATCTATTTTTTTCCAAGCCACATTTATTTTGGGTTCTTCCCAAAATGGGAATTGTATCAAATCTTTGTTTTGTTTATATAACCTTATGTAGACGAAAGTCGAACAGGAAAGTATTCCTGTGAATGTTTCGGTTCTGTTCTTTTACGTTTTAATCATATTTTGTAAACCCATTCTAGTATTTTGGTTTCCTTAGTATATATTTTTGATGTTGGAAATTTTGCAAGGATTTTCGATCATGGGTAAGCATTTGTTGAATAGAGATTGTCCTTATGCTCTCTTTCTACCATTCTTGTTTGGATAGTTACAACCTTATCAAGTGAACTGGTATAAAAGCTAAGAGTGGTAATATTTTCCTTATTTTCTTTGTTGTTGAGTTATTTGGAACTTTAATCCATTTTTGGTTGGCCTGGGTAAGGAGGAATTGTTAAGTTTGGTTTGTTTGAAGAATTGAGATAAATCGTAATGGTTTCATAATATTCTGGTGGTTTGGCTAACTTTTTTTTCCTTTCTTGAAGGGAATTACTATACATTTAATGGAATATATTTTAAGATTTGTCCTAACTTTTAAGTTTGTGGAGCTTGGAATTATGTGGGTGTATATCAGAATTATTTTCTTGTTGCAGTTCATAATGTATTAGAACCTTGATGTAGTTTGCTATGCCTAAACACCCCACTTAGTTTGATTAACTCGATCGACATAAGTGGAAGATTGAATCATGGTCCCAACGTAAATAGAGATAGAAACATGATCTAGTGTTGAGGTCAACTCATGTCGACTTAGGGTACTTAGACACATCTAATCAACATAATTTGATTGAGTATGTTTATGTATCTTTAGTCACCACGAGTAGTCTTCCACACTAGTGCATTTTGTTTTCCTTGTCTAGAGTGAAACCTTGAATCAAATTGAATTGAAAGAAGTCAAGAAAGACCATTTTAGATAACATAACAAGTGTTGTGAGGGACATATTCCTTTTGATGAGTATGAAGTCTACGAATGTAAACATGTTAAATGTGTTTTAAAATTTTGCCAAAATATCACAAGTTGTTGGTTGTGCTTTCCTATGTCACCTATTCTAAGAGCCAGGATTTCATATGGATGTCAGTAAAAAATATTAAGATAGGATTCTTAGATAGAACACTTGGGTACCCTTAAAAGGGTAAAGGAACCAAGTATACATAATATACACATTATGAAGTTAACATGAGATATCAGTTTAATACCGAGTCATAGAATGAGATATCAGTGTGTCACCGATTCATTTACATTTGCATATGGTTTTATGTTAGGAGATGGATTGGAAATGGAATGTGTGTTCTAAATCATATTAATTTAATACAGAGAACATTAAGTAATAAAAAAAATTCCCTTGTTTCTAAAGTCTTAAAATGAGGATTTTTCATATAATGTAGTAAATATGTTCTTGGGAACAATAGACTCCCCTTCTATGAAGTGTGATGTATATGAACCAACCTTGTGTGCCTTGTGATGGAGCTAGATGGATGAAAATATAACTCTAGTTACCTTTGATGGATGTAACTATAAATTGTGATAATATACGCTTAGTGTTTGGTCCCTCATTATGGTCTCATAACTTTATATTTATATGGTTCTCTTGTTCTAATTTCATAAATCACCCTGAAAAGGCTAACCAAAAAAAATATAGAAAGATCAAATGGATATAAAGTGCAGAAAAGGTGAGAGAAGTGCAAAGAGGATCAGGTCACCTGGGGTACCCCAGTCCTATTTAGGGGCCCTAGTCAGAAATAGAAAAAATACAGTATGAAAATAAAAACTGGGAAAGTGTAGGTGTAAGATCGAAAATATGACAACAAAAATATAAAAATGGCTTAATACATGCGTTAATTATTACACATTTTACTCAAGAACCATACGAATGGTATTAGGAGACTGAGACTAAATAATGACTCCAAATGTGTGATTTTGTGTCTACAGAATGAATATTCTATGTATTTTAAGTAAGGATAAATTGATTGATAAATCCCATAAATTTTCCTCTACAATGATTAAGAAAATTAACTATTTGGATAATCCCTTATAGTGTGGATAAATAACCTAGAGATGGAAAAAATTGGGTTAAGTACTATTCTATAGCAAACCATGTCTGAGTTTTTCTTAGTGGCTGAACTATGACAAACAATTATTTTTGGTTCAGTTGAAGATGAGAGAATTTTCAGTGCCTTGAGCTTTTGTTAGTGAGAAAATTTTTTAGGTGGACAAACTTGTGGATTTCTTTCCAACACTCTAGGAATTTAAGTCCCTCTACTTAATCGGTGCAACTTTCGTATATGTATGCACATGAAAAGGTGGATTTTTGTGGTGGCCTTTCAACCAGAGATCCAATAGGAACACTCCACTGACCCTGCGGCAAAACTTGTAGATACCTATAAGAGAGAAATTTGTCTAAAGAGTGGGAAAGGGGAGTGAGAAATTAGATAGGAGAACTAATGTCATAGGTATAAAATCATATTCTTGCATACATCAATTAGAAGTTTTATCACATGCATTATAATTAGGAGGAAACAACTCTACACATAGCAACAATACAAAATGGAATTTATGATAAAAAATTCTCAATAAACTCCTTAGTTAGAAAAGGCTCAAAACTCCTTCTTGCAGTATTGATTTCTTAAACAAAGTTATACATAGTATGAGAATGAAGGAAAAAGAGAGAGTGTGGGAAAGGAATATTTTGGCTATCGCCTTTATTCTCTCAAGGTAGAATGCACTCTTGAGCTTACAAAATTAATGAACAACCCTTTGAATTGGGAATGGAGTTATTATTTATAGAATGAGAGGTGACTTATCATCTTCCTCATGACCCTCCATATGCGTTATTTCTAACTTTAGACTATTCATATTCCTATTAAATATTTAAGTCCCTTTTATAAAATCAAGGTGACTTAATTTAAATTATGTTTCTAAATTCACTTTTAAGTGACTTAAAGGCATGTTCAAAAGTGAAAACCCCAACGAATAATTAGAACATTTGAAAGTGATAGAAATTTGGGGGAAAGAGGAGAGAGAGAGAGAGAAAAATAAGAAGATATGTCATTCCCAATGAATTCCATTGATCATCATCAATGGAAATCTCCAAACACAGTGAAACTCTAAAACTTCAAACTCCTTACACACTTTGAAAATCCTTCCAATTATCTCATGAATGCTCGCCAAGTTGAATAAACTAAAATGGATCCCTAATTCCATATGAAAAATGACTAGAATGATCCTAAAAAATGATGCCCCCTGAATGATCATCCTTGTACATCCCATTGTGCCAAATCTACTCTTTGAGTGTAATTTACTATTTTTGGTAAGTGTGAATTGCAAGCCGAGATGACCTTTTTTATGACCTTGCCTATGATGCTCCCTCTTTCTTTATCGCCTTCTTCATATCCTCTTCAAATTTTGGATTACTTGAAGTAACATACCCCTATGCAGGAAGGCATACTATTTTTAGTAAGTGTGCTGTTGATGTCAGGATGTGACAAAACATGTCTTGAAAATTTTAGGTTTTATTCTATGGTTCATGCTCTGCATTTGAGTAACTTCTTCATCTAAACAAGTGGGAAAATGATATTTTCATAGCATGAGAAAAATAATGAAAAAAACACAGCCATCTATATCCCCAAAAAATAGGGTCTTCATGGCGTAAAAACTAGTTCACATGAAATTATATTTTTCAATGATCATCCCTTCCAATTTTTGTGTGATTTTTCCCACTTGAACCCTGAGAAGTGGAGAGGTAGCTCATTGATTTGTTCCACTACTATGTCATGGAGGCCATTAATGGAAATTGAAATTTTCAGGTCTTGTTTTTTTCTCCATTTGTGATGAAACAAATTCCATTGAGATAGATTTTTCCTTTTGGTGTTTCACATGAAATTTTACTTCCATACAATGACCAATTTGAGAGGAAATCAAACTTTGTTCTTTATAGAGAAAGAAGTGAAATTTATTCGATGTGAGAATTCCTTGCTACAAATTGGATGTTTGGATATTATTTTTTAATGTCCTTCAAGGTATAAGAACTTAGAAACATACGATTTGTCAATTTGTGCACCGGTTTGCAAGATATCTTCAAATCTTTGTTTTATGGCAATAGGGATTTACATTGTTCTTTTTCTCGGTTCTCCTGTTATTTTTATTATCTCGATGAATTATTATTCTAAGACCTATGTGCCATCATGGAGTGAAGGATAATTTTTTGTGATGGATCTAGTTCATGATTTGGAAAAGGTGGAGTGAGGTGTTCTCTGCAATGTTTCTTCTAGCAGTGAGAAGCAACAAGAAACAACCAACAGTTAGAAAAAAATTCAAATTTTTGAGTTGTAGTTAGGTGCACTTTTTTTCCCCTAATGTCCTTGATGTAAGGGAAATAAATTTTAATGATGGGAAAGATGGCGACACATGGCGGTGATCTAACGGCAAGAAATGAGTGCTCCAAAATCATCTTTAAAGCACTGAGGGGATGGAAGCGGGTCACATGGGTGACAAAAAATCTCCCCATAGGGGATGGGAAAATTTTTCCATGTTTTATGTGCCTAACCTTAGGGATGTGAGGTAAATAAAATTCCACAGTGGTCTTAGAGCTGACACGTGGCACTTGATCTGATGACAGGGAATGGATGCTCCAAAAATACACCTGGGGGTTAAACTTTCAAGTTTGAAGGTCACATGAGGCTCGCAGAGGTCACCTGGGGGCTGGGAAGATTTTTCCAAGGTTGGTGTACCTAACCTCATGGATGTCATGGGCGTGAAATCCTACAAGGCTCCTTGTACTGACACATGTCCTCCCAAAAATTGACTAACTCTTGAACTGTCTCCAAGAGGGTAACTTGGAATGATGATAACTTGAGCTCCCAGTGGAATTTATTGGTGAAGTTTTACATAATCCTGACTATAATTGGAATTTTTAATCCAATAGTTGTGGTATCATGTCTTGATTCTTCCATGTGATCCCTGTAAATTAGATTTGTGATTTTGTACTCCACATGTGCCTAAGAAAACCTTCCTACAATCCCTATGTGCTAAGGTTTTGTAAAGAATATTATTTCACCATCATGTAGGTATTGAAATCCTCTTTCCATTAATTTTTTATTTACTTATAACTCCATCCAGAGCTCCTAGAATATTTTTCTAAAGCCCAACAACTATTTTAGGCCCATGTACTACCTCAGCTTGTGAACCTTATTTTTTACTCAAAGTACTCCAAGTCCTTCAAAACTTCCCCAAAACTTGAAAAATCATTTCCATGATGTTCTAAGGTATTCAATTCACCTCCATGTTAAATTTGGCTCTTTTCTTCCACTCCATGTGGGTTGATCCAGTCCTAGGAGGTGAGTGATAGCGCTTCCCACAACTGCATGTAGCTTTGCAAAGGAACTCCTAAAATCAGCTAGGGGGAATGAATGGAATTTCCTAAATAACCTAGGGGGGTGATAGAACGTTATTCATGAGGTCATTTGGACTGACCAGATAGATTTGGGGTGTCTTAGAATGATAGACTTGAAAATTTTAACACAAGGGTATAGTTTTCATGCTACGAAATTGTCAATTTTCCTGTTGCACATTTGCACGAAAACAAATGGCTCTAGCTTGGGGACATGACATGGACTGATTGTAGAGAAGACATGGCATGAGAACTCCCAGAATCTCAACTTACAACATATTTACTAGTGCCTTATCCATTGGGCCCTGCGGATTCATGTACAACCTACAACAAGAGGGAGAGAGAGAGAGAGAGAGAGAGAGAGAGAGAGAGAGAGAGAGAGAGAGAGAAGAAGGATATACACACACAAATATGGAAAGGAAACACATGACACAAAAAGGTACAAACACCTAAAAATCACCTATGGTACAAGACAGGAGACGAACCACTTTCACAGAAGCACTTTTCATTTCTCAATAGTTACCCTTGAAGTGGCGACACCAAATGATGATTTTCTGTGAAGCCATTGATGATTTCTAGAAAGTGATCTCCTCTCCTCAGCTACTTATGAAATCTAGGTGATTTAACAATTATATACATACTTGGTAGGAGTGATTCCATGCGAGCTTCTTGATGCTCATGTCCTTGCTTGGAAATTTTATTTCCTTCATCCTCTTTGAAATTGGTTTCATCGTGCCAGTTGCAATCCATGTTTATCCACATAGATGATTATTTTATGAGAACAATATCACTACCCCAGGGCTACTTTTCATTCAAATTTCTTTAACATTATTGATTATTTTCTTTCCGAAGTATATGCTCATTAACCTCTTTTCCATGAGTAACCTCATACTTATTCTTTTCCTTTACTCCACTGTGAAGTGCTTGAGTACTAACAGAAGGATATGACATGACATCATACTTTTTTGCATTTCCATGACATGAGTGAAGAGATCAAAACTCAGCTCAAGGTCTTCTGTAACTTCTACTGCATCTAATATTTCTTGCACGAAGTTATGCTTCATCATTTCCTACAAATCCTCTTTGTATGCCTTTTAAGAATCTTCATTTTTCATCTCAAGGTAACTATCTAGAGGGATTACTTCATCATCTTGGGAATTGATGAATTTTATCACTCCTTTGTCCATAGGGGCTTTATCTTCAAAGGCCTTAAAACTTTTTGATTCTATTTATTTTTCATTGAGATAATCATCTTCTACAAATGGGAAAGAAAATATCTCCATTTGGTCATCCTATCCACCAACCATAGGATTGAGAGGGACATCATATTTCTCATCTAGATTTATTTCAACATAGCCCATATTCACACTGGTTGAGGTTTCCAAGTCATCTTCATTCTTTTCTTCAAGATTCGTGGCTTACATTAAAAATTCAAGACTAATTTCAAGGTCTTATGTTTCTTTTGCGGCTCTTAGGAGCCCTTTTATAGATAGTTCTTTCCCATTTATCAAGGATTCATTACAGACTGGTTTGGTCTCTTCCTAGGAAACATGATCAATGGATTCCTCATCTTCAAATGGGAATGCAAAAATTTCTTCATCACAAATAAACACATAATCTTATTTTTCTATTTGAAAATTATCAAGAACCATTTCCTCTTCTTCATGGTTTGCATCATCAAGCAATTCAGAGCTGCCCTCTTGTAACTCGAATATCCTCAATTATTATTAAAATTTCAAATCTCTCTAGGAATACATGTATGGACCTATCAGGATGGGAATATCCTCTTCCTCCTCAGTTGTCACAAAGTGATTCATTTGCCTGCTACCCTAGTACACAATGTTAGCTTTTGGGGTTCTAGAATTTCATATTGTGTACCTCATATTCTTCTCAGGAATAAATTTATCCATGTATCCCTTCACTGGTATGGTTGCAGAAGACCAATCCATCTAAATTTTTCCTCCCAAGTCTCGGAAGAAGTTTCTAGTAAGCAACATTTCAAATGAGGTTGGGACATCTACTACCAAAATCAACACTGAAACTTCTTTGTTTATAAATTTGGTGAGAGACACTTGTGCATCTTTGAACTTCCCTACAAGTGATACCTATTTTGATTCTAAAGAGTAAAAAGAGCCTCTAGGTTGATTCAAGGTAAGTTATAGAGCCTTAGCGACCATAAAAGGCATCACGTTGTGTGAGGCACCAGAATCTATTATGTAATTGATCAGTACATATTCTCCAACAAGAAGGGAAACATAAAAAGGTTTAACTTTATCAGTCTTTGATGTACTCAGAGAAATCATGTTTTTTGAGGGAGGTGTAGGTTAGTTTGGTATCATGCCTTTGGAACTAGAAGTTACAACATTGGGTGTTAGACTACCACTCCTGATATGTCAAACGAACATCTCAAATTGTTCATGATAAGTCCACAAATATTTAGTTTCAGTAATCTACACTTTGGATTTGTTTGAATATTCTATGATTTCAAATGGAGAAGATGTGGAAAATGGGGGTGAAGGGACTACTTTTGATTTAGGACAGGTTGGGAAGGAGTAGATTTTTGGGGAATAGAGGGTATTTTGAAAGGTACACTAGGAGTTTTCAAAGTACTAGATTTTACAGCAAAAAATTTAGATTTAGACTTGGAAGAGACATCAAGAGACTTAATTGGGATTGTGGAAGTCTTGTTACTTGCTACAGGGTTAGGCTCCAACAATGTAGACTTCATGGAAGATGGAAGTGCAGATCCTCAACTTATTATTTTATTTTGTGGAGTCACCACAGGATGATCATCAACATTCTATTCTTTTATAGCAGTGGAGGGAGATGCTCTTTTCTTGAACTGAGAATGAGTGAATAATGCACATGAGAAATTGGGTGCATCTTCTTTGTCTTCTTTATAACCTTCAAAATACTCACATAATCTTATTTTTGTATCATTCTCAAACTCATCACTTTCTAGGTAACCACAACCTTCACTTTTTTGTTTAGAATCCTCTTCATTTTCCTTTCTCCTAAAACTTGCATTGACAGGTGGGACCTCTAAGGCAAGCCTTCGAGGTGCTCCTGCAATATGATTTTCATTACTTCTTTGGGAAGAAACTCTTTCAAATAATTCCTTCTTAAAATATGTTATCTTATTCACCAAACTTTACAGTGATGGACTGGTTCTCTAATCTCCAGGATGTCAGGTCTTTCCCTTTGATGGGTTCTTGATCTTTCTAAAGAGGATGATATCATCATCAAGTTCAATGGAAATATTTTGTGCTTGCACAATGCTCCTTAGTTGGGATATTCACAGAAAAATCCCTACTTCTGATGATTGAGCATTGATAAATAATCTCTTGACATTGTTTTGAGATGGCGAATCCTCTTTAGGTATCCTACAAAGCGACCATTCAAAATGAGCCACAAAGTATCTCATGGTTTCATTTTCTCCTTTCTCTATTTGAGCCAACTAAACTAGGAGGTCTTGATAGTCTTCAGTTGATTTAAATCTCTCTTCTAAGGAAATCTTGATGTCATCCCAACTAGTGACAGATTGGGCAGGAAGGAGGTAGAACCATTCTATTGATTTTTCTTGGAGGGACTCCACGAACAGTCTCATGGCATTGTCTTCATGTTAGAAACTAAGAATTCCACATGATGTTGTGAAAGTAGTGATGTGTTCTTAGGATGTTGTGCATTATCACCTTTAAACTTTGGAAAGTTCTTACGGGAACCCACTAGTAGATAATGAAGAGGGGGATCAAGAGTAAGTGTGCATGTATTCCTTCCCCATGTAACAATGGGTTGATGTCTTTCTACTTCATCTTCCATTGTCTCTTATGTTTCTTCTCTTGCTTGTACAAATTATTCTTATTTTGGGAACTCAATGACGAATGGTAGTTGAAAAATGGGAGAATTTGAAGGGGGGGGTATCAATAGGAGTTTGGATGGGATTTATAGGTGAAATTATTGAAGAGACAGATGAAGAGGAGTCTTGAGAGAAGAAGTATGGATTATCTCTAATTCATTTTCGCTGATTTTTCAAATCCTCAAAATTGGAATCAATAACACCTCTCAACTTACTCAATTTAGTGTATCTTCCTTCAGCCAGCTTTTGGAAACTTTTAGAATGGGAACACCAAAGGCCACTATGGAATGTGAAAATTTATGTACATAAATAAATAATGTGTCTATTAGCAATGGATATTTGTGAACTCTTTTTTTTGACCTTGTGGTCTTATTTTAGGTGTAGATACTGCTAAATATACCCCACGGTGGGAACTAAAAATTGTTGGTGAAAAAATTTGTCGAGTGGAAAAACTTGTGGATTTCTTACCAAATATTTGGGAACCAAAGTCCCTCTACTTAACTAGTGTAGCTATTGTATATGCATGCATATGAAAAGGTGGATTTTTGTGGTGACCTTTCGACTAGGGATCAAATAGGGACACTCCACTGACCTTATAGAAAAGCTTATAGATACCTGCAAGAGAGAACTTTATCTGAAGAGTGGGAAAGGGGAGTGAAAAATTAGATAGGAGAAGTAATGTTGTAGGTAGAAAATCAGATTCCTGCATACATCAATTAGAATTTTTATCACATGTATTATAATTAGGATGAAACAACTCTACGCATAACAACAAGACCAAATGAAATTTATGATCACAAAGTCTCAATAAATGCCTTAGTAAAAAAAGGATCAAAATTCCTTCTTCTTGTATTGATTACTTAAATGAAGTTGTACATAGTATGTGAATAGAGGAAAAAGAGAAAGTGGGGGAAAGGAAGAATTTGACAATCTTCTTTGTTCTCTCAACGTAGAATGCACTCTTGAGCTTACAAAATTAATGACCAACCCTTTGAAATGGGAGGTGACTTATCATCTTCCTCATGACCCTCCATATGCCTTATTTCTAACTTTATACTATTCATATTCCTACAAAATATTTAAGTCCATTTTATAAAATCAAGGTGACTTAATTTACATTATGTCTCCAATGTCACTTTTAAGTGACTTAAAGGCATATAAAAAACTACAAACCCCAATGAAGAATTAGAACATTTTAAAGTTAGAGAAAGTGTGGGGGAAGAGGATATGTGATTCCTGATGAATTTCATTGATCCTCATCGATGAAAAGCTCCTAATGCAGTGAAAATATAAATCTTTGATCTCTTTGCACATTGTAAAACTCCTTCCAATTCGCTCATGAACACTCACCAAGTTGAAAGAACTAAGATGGATCTCAAATGCCCTATGAAATATGACTAGAATAATCCTGGATAATGATCTCCCCCTGAATGATTATGCTTGTACATCCCATTGTGCCAAAACTATTCTTTGAGTGTAACTTACTATTTTATGTAAGTGTGAATTGCGAACCGAGATGACCTTTTTGATGATATTTCCTACGATGCTCCCTCTATGTTTACCACTGTATTCGTATCTAATTAAAATGGTGGATTAATTGAAGTAACATACCCCTACATAGGAAGTCATGCTATTTTTAGTAAGTGTACCGCATATGTCAGGATGTGACAAAATAAGTCTTGAAACTTTTATGTTTTATTTTGGGGTTCTATGCTCTACATTTGAGTAACTCCTTCATCTGAACAAGTGGGAAAATGATATTTTTATGGCATGAGAAGAATAATGAGAAAAACAACAACCCTTCATATCTATAAAAATAAGGGGCTTCATGGCACAAATACTAGTTCACGTGAAACTATATTTTTCAACGATCATCTGCTTCAATTTTCGTGTGATTTCACCCACTGGAACCCTAAAAAGTGGAGACGTAGCTAACTGATATTTTCCACTACTATGTCATGGCAGCCATTAATGGAGCTTGAAGTGTAAAAGTATGGTTTTTTTCTCTATTAGCGATGAAATAATTTCGATTGCAATAGGTTTTTTCTTCTGGAGCTTCACGTGAAAGTTTACTTCCATCCGACGACCGGTTTGATATGAAATTGAACTTTGTTCTTCATGGATTTGGAAGTGAAATTTATTCAATGTGAGCATTCATTGCTAAAAATTGGATGTTTGAACATGATTTTTTAATGGCCTTCAAGATATAAGAACTCAACAATAGGAGGTTTGTCAATCCGTGCACTGGTTTGTGAGATATCTTTAAATCTTCGTTTTATGGCAATGGGGATTTCCATTGTTCTTCTTCTTGATTCTCCATTTATTTTTCTTATCTTGATGAATTATTATTTTGAGCCTCATGTGCCATCATGGATTGAATTATAATGTGTTGTGATGGATCTGGTTCAATATTTGGCAATGGTGGACTGAGTTGTTCTCTGTAACATTTCTTCTAGCAGAGAGAAGCAACAAGAAGTAGTAAGAAGTAACAAAAAATTAGATAAGATTTAAAATTTTTGAGTTGGATTTGTGTGAAAAATAAATTCCTTGATTTCCCTGACCTCAAGGATGTGAGGGACATCAATCTCCTTGATGATCAAGATGGCGATACATGGCATTGATCCGAAGGTAGGGAATTAGTGCTCCAAAATTAGCTTTAAAGCACCAAGGGGTTGGAAGCAGGTCACATGGGTGACAAAAATTCTCCCCATAGGGGGTGGGATAATTTTTCCATGTTTTATTTCCACAAGCTTATGGATGTGATGGAAATATAATTCCATGGTGGTCTTGGAGATGACACGTGGCACTTGATCCGACAATAGGGAATGAATGCTCCAAAAATGCACTTGAGGGCTGCATTATCAAGTATTGAGGTCACATGAGGGTCCCAAAGGTCACCTAGGGGATGGGAAGATTTTTTCAAGGTTGGTGTAACATGAAATCCTATCATGCTCTTGGTACTGAGATGTGTCCTCCCGAAAATCGACTAACTCCTGAACTATCTCTAACAGGGTGACTTGGAACAATGATAACTTGAGCTCCCAGTGAAACTTCTAGGTGATATTTTATTTGATACTCAATGGAAATGGAATTTTTAATCCAATAGTTTTGGTATCATATCTTTATTCTTCCATTTGATTTGTGAAAAAGTATATTTGTGTTTTGGTACTCCACATTTGCCTGAGAAAACCTTCCTGCAATCCCTATGCGCCAAGTTGTTGTAAAATATATTATTTCACCATCATGTAGGTCTTGGAATCCTATTTCCATAGATGTTTTGTTTTAGTTATAACTCTATCTAGAGCTCTCAAAATCTTCTTATGAATCCCAATAACTATTTTAGGCCCGTGTACTACCTAGGCTTGTGAACCCTAATTTTTACGCAAGTTGCTCTAAGTTATTAAAAACTTCCCCAAACCTTGAGAAATCATTTCCATGATATTCTAATGTCTTAAATTCACCTCCATGTTGAATTTTTACCTTCTATTATACTCCACGGGGGTTGATACAGTCCCAAGAAGGCCATGATAGTACTTCCCACAACTGCCTGTAGCTTTGCAAATGAACTCCTAAAATCAACTAGGGGGAATGAATGGACTTTACTAAATCACCTAGGGGGATGATATAACATTATTTTGGAGGTTTTATGGACTGACCGAATAGATCCAAGGTGTCTTAAAATGATAGAATTGAAAATTTTAACATTGAGGTATAGTTGTTGTGCTCGGCAATTGTCAATTTCCTTGTTGCACATTTACACGAAAACACCTTTATACAGTTAAAATTATGAAACAATATTCAAAAAATAGAAAATTTATTTGATGATTTACACATCACATTATGAATTGGATAAATTTCCCTATGACAATGCCACATATACGAAAGACAACTCTATTAGAGACAAGAAGGTATCTATTGCACTAGTTCACTGTAATCCAAGTTAGAGAAATGGTCAAGTAAATGATAGATATGATCCAACATCAATACATTAGAAGCTTACATTTGTAGATATGTGATATAGATGTTCATATAATATATTCAAATAATGAGTAAATTTTTATGATAATATCATATTCTTTATTTATACCTGATCAATGATGATAAACTTCAAAAAACTTGAGCAATTTTAGATATGAAAACTTTTTAACTTCTTAATATGTGAAAATGTAAATAATCTATTTTGATTTGTAATTGCTTTAATTTGGAATCCAAAATATTTTTAATAGCTCAAATATCATGTGCTTGTGTATGAACTATTTTTAGCTTCCATTTGTAGATATGTGATATAGATGTTCATATAATATGTTCAAATAAGCAGTAGATTGTTCTAATAATATCTTTTTCCTTATTTATACTTGATTAATGATGATTAATTTTAAAAAACTTGAGCAATTGTAGATGTGAAAATTTATTAATCTATGAAAATAAAAAATACTCTCCTTTCCTTCTTATTTTCTTGAATTTGAAATCCAAAATCTCTTTGATTACTCAAATTTCAAGTGTTTGAGTATGAACAAATTTCAGCTTATTTCAATCCTATATCCGGGTAGCGGAACTTTTCCAGTATTTTCACCTTTAAATTTATATCCTATTAAATCCATATGGAGAGATTTGATAGATTCAGATGTTATTTTCAATTGTAATAACCATGTCAGAGTGCGAGAGGAGAGCCATTAATAAGGCTCTACATACGAAAAATTTTGACATACCACTTTCTATTAAATTATATTTTTTTCATGTATGTTTCACTACAAAGTGCAAACTAATAACAAAACACCACATAGGTACAAATTTTATAGTGTCAGACTCTACATATCCTTTATTAGTCACCCTGGAGTGAAAATGAGTAATAAATCTCCACACTTATAATATTTTCACAATTTCATACTTTAGTTGTTTGCCAACTTAGTAGGTCATGTTAGTCATTACAAAGCACAAGACAATAGAAAAGCTCCAATTTACTTCACAATTATCAATGTTGGTCCTTTGATAACATTATCCATTGTTAACTAATAATAATATTCCACTCTACTTTTCATTTTTCATTATTTACTCATCATTACGTTAACAACCATCACATGTTAGAACAATCGACATTCAAATTTCCATCAAAATGTTAAATTTTTCTCAAGCACACAACTCAAATTTCTTCATCAAATTATATATATACAATATTTCAAAGCTTAAGATCACTTCACACTTTCTTTATTTCACCTATTAACAAGGTTTACATTCTTCAAAATATTCTATGACTTCATCTTCTTTCAAACTCTTTCTAGACCACCATTCATGCTTATAGCCCTCGTAAACTATATTTTGACCACAAAATCATCATTTATTTGTGTTAAATATTACTGGTAATATTTTTGAGGTTTCATTAATCCCATTAGGATTCATACATAGTTTCATCAACCAATTCCTTGTCAATAGTATTTTATTCAATTTTTACCATTTTTTCTCTATACACACAATTAGCCCTAGCTTTGTTACAAATCACCATGTCCAGAATAATCTAATGATTCTTGGAAAAAAGTAAAATAATATTTGATCACCTGTTACCCCACTTGTTCTTCATGTAAATTTCTAATTCCTCTCTCTCTCTCTCTCTCTCTCTCTCTCTCTCTCTCTCTCTCTCTCTCTCTCTCTCTCTCTCTCTCTCTCTCTCTCTCTCTCTCTCTCAGGCTCTCCCAACACCACCTTTCCTCATTCTAGGCTTTATTAGCTTGTATTTAGGGTTTCAAGCTTAAAACCAAGGTTTATATATTTACAAATTTTCCAATCATTATAACTTCTTCATTCACCTTTGTTTTAATTATCCCAAGACTTTTCAAAGTCTTTTCTTCTTGTACCTTCCTTTTAATAGTCTTTTCAACTTTTTTCTACTATGTTACTCTAGGTATTAAGGGTTTTAAACACATCTTAAGAGTTTTATCTTTTCTCACCTCTCCTTCCCTTAGATTTATTTACAACCAAATTGTTTTAACTCTTCAATCACAATAAAAATACTAACTAATCCAATTTTTTAAGACACTTTCTCACTTGCTCATAGGCTATTTCCAAGTTTCCACTGATTTGTAACCGTTTAGTGTTAAATCCCCTTTATTTATAAATTTTAAGGTATATACAAAACTCTAAAATATTAATCATACCCTCTCAACTATCCTTAAACTTTAAAAATACTAGCCTAGGTATATGATAACTAAATTATCTTCTAAAATCTGATTGTGAAAGGTCTAGTAACAGAACTGTAACTGATTTCCCTTGTTTTTTCTAGAATCTTCTTGTTTTGAGGTATCATTTCAATAATTTTTTACCTTTTCTAGACTCACATAAGTTCCTTGGATCATTCATTACCTTGTCACTTATACATTTGGTCCTAGTTTATCCTTGAAGCTTAATTTTTTTGTTTCCTTAAGAATTTTTTTAGGCTTTACTCACCTTTCCTTTGCATGCACATTACAGTAGACATTCTTCAATATTTTTAATTGAAAATCAAGGATCTCTCACTATTCACTTAAATTATTATTTTCCCACAAAGGCTATCTAAGTTTAACAAGTCTTCACTACCCAGATATATCTTCTGAGTTCATAGTATTGTGCACAGCCAATTTTTTTCTGAGTTACTTCAAATTTTAACCTAATTCTTGAGTCTAAAAAGACTTCAAGCTGATTGATACTTAAAAATATATCACACTCTTCCCTTCACAGTAATATTTTAATCTCTTTTCATTTCTAAGTAGTCTCTTATCTGAGTGTCCTTGACACAAAACATGGTAGACTTAGAATGAATAAGATTTTCCTAATTCCACTCTCATTGCATGCAATTATTTATTAAGACTGGTGATAAGAGATATTTATTCCCATAAGAATACTTGAGATACCATTTTAACATTCATCCTTGACTCAATACAATGTACCTCATCTTATAACTTTGTGTGGGATTTGTCTCATTATGAGACAAGGATTTCTTCTTATTTTTTATTATTACACAAAATCCTTGATGATTTTTAGTGACTCGTCCCCCTTCTTAAATATTTAATACAACTTAATATACATCATTCATTCCTAGTTAGATCTTTACAACCTTACCAATTAAAAATTGTGTATCTTAAAGTCATAATTTTATTATAGGATTAAACTTCCAAATGTTTATTACTCTATCACAAGCCAAGTATATCAAAAGGACCGTAGATACCTCATTATAAAAGTCCTATTTCACATTCCTCCAAATATTAATTTCTCAAAATTCCTAGACTCAATCAAAATTAGGTATTGTTGTCAAAAAAATTAATATTTTACCAGACTTATACATCAAATGTCCACCAAGTATGATCGTTCACAGTAGTTTCTCCTATATAGATAATTTTATCAACCTCATACAATTATATTTACATATACAATCACTTCAATGAGGTTTGCATCGCATTTCTTAAGCTTTCATTGTACATAATACATGAGATCATTAAACATAGTTTACTAAGATTATGAATAAGATTTTATTGATATTTCATGAAATGATAAGCTCTAAAGAGCCATTAGGGATCTCTAACAGAGAATACAATCTCTTTTTGACTTATTTACACTCACACAACCTCCCTCTCTCTCGAATACACGTTGATTCTTCATACAAATAAGGAGGATAAATTAAGTAATTCGGTCTTCAAAAACTAATTCTAATCATGATTGAATGACTCCAAGTTGAGTTAACGCCTTAGTTAGGTTGATGAATTCATAACAAGGTGTTTACTTGACCCATAACCTTCATTAAATTATTAATGAATATTGTATCATAACCTAACCCTGAAACCTCCTAATGCTAAATTTAAATATTCAAATTATAAAAATAGAGGGAAATCCTCTTATTAAGCCTATAGAGTCCAAATGATCTTGAAAAATCTATGACCAACAAAAATGGACCTTAGAAAACTTCTACCACCTATGAAAACCAAAATTTATCAATTAAATGATGCTTCTACATCATTGCATAAACAATCTCCGCTAAGAATTTGTCAAAAATAGTTTGAAGTGAGCCAATAAGACATCTTTTATGTTCTTTCACATGTTTTTTTCCTTAGTAAGAAACATGTTAGAGTGTGAAAGGGGGTCCAGTTAAAAGGCTCCATGTATGTATGTTGTAATAGAATGCTTTATATTAAACTATATTTCTACCATGTATGTTTCATTACAAAGTGTGATCCAGTAAAAAAACACCACATACATATGGATTTTATAGTTTCAAACTCCACATATCCTCTATTAGTGACCTGAAGTATAGATAGATAAGAAAGATCCACACCTATAATGTTTTCACAATTTCATTCTTTAGTTGTTTCCTAACTTTGTAGGTCTTATAAGTCATTGCAAAGAACGAGCCAATATAAAAGATCTGAGTTACTTCACAATTCAAAATATCAGTCCTTTGATAACCCTGTTGGTTGTTAACCAATTAGAATATTCCATGCTACTATATTTTTTACATAAGCAATATCTGCTAAGAAATTGTCAAAAATATTCATAAGCGAGCCAATAATACATCTCCACATTATTTGTCATGTTTTTTTCCTTTGTAAGAACCATGTCAGAGTACAAAAGGTGAGACAATAAGAAGCCCCCAGGTGTGTACAACTTTAATGGAGTATTTTCTATTAAATTATCTTTCTGTCATGTATATTTCACTGTGAAGTGTTATCTAATATCAAAACACCATGTACATATGGATTTTTTAGTGTTAGACTCTACATATCCTATAGTAGTCACCCTACAACACAAACCAACAAGAAAGCTCCATGCATATAAATTTTTCACAATGTCGGAATTCAGTTTCTTGCAAACTTGGTAGGTCTTGTATGTCATTGTAAAACATGAGCCAATAGAAAAAATCCAAGTGGTTGAATAAAATATGAAATATTTTATTGAAATCTAAATTTAGAAAAAAAATTGTAATGAGGTAAAATAAGATACAAATGATAAGAAATTATTAGAGATGTAACTATGAAAGTGAATGAGAAGGATATGGAGCTTACCTTGATTTTTCTTATCCCCAAGTGTTTATGGATTGGAACAACTGATGAAATAGAAACCCAAGATATCTCAATCACATTGATAAAAATGTAGAAGTGTTGAGACCATCAAGATACATAAATTTGGGTAGGGGTGACGGCGCTTACAAGCACCCTAAACATCTATGGGGTGCTCGATTCTACTAAAAAGGTTAGAACCTGTGATTTTTTCACTATCATTAGGGTTTCACACTTATTCACGAATGATCATCTATGTTTCACACTTAGATCACCGAAGTACCTGTAAATATGAAAAAAAATTAATCTCCTGCGAAACCATCAAACTACATCAGATTCTAAAAATAAAGATGTGAAATGAGGGTTCAGAGTGTCCTCGGTTGTCAAACAAGTGAGCTTAGGACCTGTTATCCCGTAAAATTGGCAAGGGAAATTTTACTGATAACCATACCAAAATTTTGTTTCAATCCCCGTTGGGGATTTCTTGCGTTCGGAACGTTTCAAAATCCCTTCCCGAGAAATCTAGTTTTCCAAACTTATCCATTTTTGTTCTTTTTTGGTCGGGTGCATATAATGATTGTGCAACATCAAATGTTCATGTGCCCCCTTTAAAGCCTTTGGCGCATGATTTCTTGTGTCAACAGGCATTTTTGTGCGCCTCTCTATGTTGAGCCTTCCTTGCGTGCACCAAGGCGCATGCGCCTTCCTGTCAACAGAACTTTTTTTGTGCCACTTTTTGGTGCGCAAAGGGCGCACATATTCCTCTATCAACACCACTTTCGGTGCGCCATGGGCGCACATATTATCGTGTTGGAAAGCATTTTCGTGCGCCAAAGGGCGCATGTTTTCTTGTGTCGACAACTCTTTTGGTGTGCCACTTGAAAAGTTGGTGGCGCATTTATTGCTACCTCACCTATATATAGGCGCATCTACAATGTCATTGTCACCGGAGCATCACATGATTATTTTTATTATTTTCTCTGAGCCTGTCAGCGCACCTGCTCTGTCATTTTCAATCATGTCGTGGACCCGTTTGCACGTTTCTTCGCTATTTATCTGGGTAAGAGGTCCTCATTCCTTTTGTATGTTTTGCGCTTTGGTTCTTTGTTTTCTTGTTGGTCTAGATCTAGATTGGAAAGACTAAAATCATGAACTTGCTCTCCCTGCTGTCTTTCCACATATTCCTCCCCCTCTTTCCAGATCTGCTAGTAGAGGAAGCTCTGTCCTAAAATGATGGTGGGAAACCCTTTGTTTAAACCCCTCCATCACCCCAAGGTACCCTGCAGAAGAAGCTAAACCATATGTGAAACCCCTTAGAGAGAGAATCAAACCTTAAAAATGAATTTTATTTTTGTTCTCCTTTGGCGCACCTGTCACCCCTGTTACATGAAAAACAGTTGCACCAATGGCACATTTTTGCTGACTGCTGCATGATGAAAAGTTGTGCCCTCATGGTGCACTTCCCGTGCTTATTACAAAAACTTTCCTCGCACCCCCTCATGATGCACCAAATTCATTTGAGTGCAACATTACAAATTCCTGCGCCCTTTGGCGCACCCAACACCCATGTGCAACAGTAAAAATTCCTATGCGCCAAGTGCAAAGCTATACATGGCGCAGGCGCATCCCTCATCGCAACATATCATCATGTTGTGCAGACCTTCCATGCACTGTGCCGGAGTTACCCTTCGGTGCATGAACATCATGATGTTACACGTACCTTATATGCACCTTTGGTGCACCGAAGTCCCATACAACATGAAAATTATATGCGCTTCTAGCGCATCCTGTACCCGTGTAACATGAAATAATCTGTGTGCCCTTTATAAAATAAATACACATGGCGTAGGCGCACTTGTCCTTACAGCAACAAAGAATGCAACATGCAGTATGCATGCGCCATGCGCCCTTTGGCACTAATTCAACCCTTGTAACACCCTTTTCCTATGCACTTGTTATTTAGCCTTGTAAACTGCAGCATTCATGCGCCCTGCGCCCTGAGGCCTTTAAATTCCTAACTCTTTCTTCTGTCAACGTTTCAATGGAAAATCAGACAGCTGACATGGCTTTCTTGCAATTGGGTTTCACTTCTTATTCTTGCAGATCAGCAACTAAGTTCAGAAGAACATATGTCAACATCAAGCAGGAAACCTATAAAATCTAAAGGAAAGGCCAAGCTCACAGAAGAAGAAATGAAATATAAGTATCAGAGGGTCAGAATGCCCGAGTCCCAAGCAGAATGTGACCTAGACATCAGAGACTCAGAACTGGGTCATATTGATATGGGAGGAATCCTTGGTCAGAACTCAGAAGGTCACGAGAATTCCATGGATGGACAAACTGATAGGCAGTGCCCTGCACTTTGCTGGTGGGATCCCAGTCAGTGCCATGAACAATGAATTTATGTTGGTGGTAGCCTGATGCTATAACAAGGACACAAGATGTGTTCATGGTGAGAAGGGCGAGGTTATAATTAACCTCACTGCCCGCCACTTTGAAATGATGCTCGGCATTCCTCATCACCAGCACTTTGTGTCCGTCAGCCATGAAGATTGCATCAAGGCCTGGGATGACAATGAAGATCAGTGTATGCAGCTGATGAATGAAGTCTATCTGAAAAACAAAAAAGTAGTGACCCGTTGGCCACAAATCATTCACCGCAGTGATTTTTCAGAGGATCTCAGTGACACCATCACATTCCTGAGTAGAGTCTTTGGGCTTCCTGACGCCCATTATTTTCACAAGTGGATGCTGCGGTACCTTGAGACGATGAAAAAAAATGTGCCCGATCAACGCTTTGAATGGGTAGAAATTATAAGAAGCACAATCTCTGAGAAGCTACAACAACTCAACACAACGGGGAGGTTCTACATGAACTCCTACATGGTCTATGCTGCAACTTCAGAGAGAGACTATCCATCTCTCATGTGATGTGGGGTTTGGCCCCAAGTCAAGATTTATGAATACTATCCAGAGCTGAAGCTGGAAAATAGCATCCCCCAATTCACAAAAATTCAAGGATGCATTCTTCTACTTCAACATCTTGCCTGTTGAGGTCGAATATGGACTCACGGTCGCACGACCAAGAGCATAGTTGCAGTTACGGAGAAATGGGGGACCCTGTTCACTCAATTCCCCACATTCACCTATCTGAGGGCAGTTCAATTTCTTTGGGGAAACCGACTAGACTGCCAAGGTATGCCGGGCCCAAATTGATCCTGTTGGAGCTGTCAAGGCAGCTTGTTACTTATCATGAAAAATGCCTCAAGAGAAAGAAGGGTGGAACTCCTTTCCCCCTCACAGTGGGTAGATATACATGTCTCAGTCACCACAAGGAAAAAGACATTGTTTGCAGAGCTGGAGCTGCTGAATCTGAAACATGACTTCCCGGCAAGTCCCACCTTCGACCCGAGGAATTTTCTGCCAAGGGCTAAGCTTGATCCAATCCACATCCCTCAGATCGAGGATATCTACATTGACCTATATCACGAGGTTGAGCTCAGTAGGAAGGATCATTCTCGCTTGGCCTTACTAGAAATCATCCAGTACGGGGTGGCAATCGTCCCCAAAGGATACCAAACTACCAAGGAGGAAGTGGATCAAGTGTATCTTGACACAGGTGGGAACGATTGGCCTTTTGCGTTAATTGATAGAACTAAAGCCCCTCAGACAATTGAGGAGAGAGTCAAGGAAACTCTGCGCAGAACAGAGCATTGGTGCCGAATGAACGGGCTCATCTACCTCAGAGTCGATTTCACAACCTCTCTGTTGGGCAATGCACCTCCTCGGGCTAAACAGTAGCCAAAGGGCAATAGAAAAAAGCAAAGAGGGTGAATACAGCACCACTCAAGAGGAAGCTCCTGAAAGTCCTCCTTCCAGCTGCACCTGAACAAGTTGTAAACTCTGGCTTCTCCAGAGAAAGAAGCGATAGTGGAAGATGTTCCAATAGGCCCATCCACTCAAGAATGTCCACCACTTTTGCAACAGATTGAGGTCCCCTTCTGTCCCTTCTTCTTCTCCTCCTTCCCCTCCTCAAGTGACCCAAGCGACCATTCCTTTGGTCGTGTCCTCTCCCCCTTCTTCTACTATCCCTCCTGTTTCTTCGTCCATCTTCTCTTCTCTCGCGGATCTGTCCCCCTCCATTTTTTCCCTCATCTCTGAGCTCCCTTCCCTTCCTATGTCTTCCTCTCCTACAATATCTCTTCCTCCCGTGAGCGCTTCCTCGGCCTCCCTCTAGATGCCGCCTCACAAGTGTCTCCACGTTTTTCCCTTCAACTACTACAGCTGCCCCATTTTCTGTTTCTGGTCCTTCTCCCATAAGTCCAGCTTGGATCTCCCAACACTTAAGTCAGTAGAAAAGGAAAGTTCCCATCGCACCGATGGACTTCTCCGTGATCCTGTCAAAAGGGGAAAAGAAGCAGAAGCCCGTCACGCGCTTCTCTCAGAGTGCTTCGGGAGAGAGGGTTATGGAGATCACTTACCCCAATCCTCTGAAGGATAAAAAAGATCTGTCTCCAACAGATTATACAGTGACTCAAGTCACAATGGGTACATCTTCTGAAAGCCTTCAGGGAGAGGCCCTATCTACATTTGACGCCCTCTGCAAGAAGCAAAAGAAGCAAAAGAAGAGAAAAGGCTACTGAAAGAGCAAAATAAACATCTGCTCCAAGCCTTACAGAAGATGGGCAGTGCACCTCCCACAACTACCGCCGAAACTCCTGAGCCTCTGAGTCAAGATAAAATTAATGAATATGTAAAGATCGGAGACCAAGGTATGGCCATTTCCACTTGGAGGAGCCAAATCCTCAAGGACAGTGAAAAAGTGATCACCAAGTTCACCGATTTGTACCTGAACATCAACAAGGTGAACAAAGAACTCCAGGCATTAGCAGGACCCATATCAGAAGAGCTGGACCACGCTAGGCTATAACGTGAAACCTTTCAAAGAATGTTTGAGTTTTTAGTTGAATATCTGGTCAATTTCGGTGTTTTCGGTCATCCTAGGGCCCTTAATAAAATCCTTTCCACTCTAGATTACCGGATGGATCAACTAGAATTTTTCCTCAAAAAAATTGATAAGGTAAAGAAAGAAGCCCTGGACACAATGCATCAGATGGAAAAAATTGTTCTAACAATGTCCCCAAGGTTGCTTACTCCTTCTTTCACCTTAAGGAAAGTTGATGAAACCATCCAGATCTTCAAGGAGATTGTTTCGCAAGGGCTAGGGCCAGAGGTCACTTTTGACGTAGAATCCATCAATAACCTGCTATCCTGTCGGGACTTCATCGGGTTCCTAATAGAAGCAGAGAAAGAATATTCCAAACTCCCAGAGAAGCTCATAGATGAGTGGGAGACTTGTGAGGCGATCAGCAAGCGACACAAGGATCCTTCCCAGGATCAACTAGAGCCCATGATCAGCAAGTTCATGGAATACCATGCCCAATTCCACATCTCTTCACCTGAGCAGCAACAACAAGATATCCCCTTTTAGCCACGGGATGACGACGATGAATAATTTCTCTCTTCTTCGACTTTCTTTTTGTCAAATGTCTAAAGTATGTTGGCACAAATGATGACATCATCCATGTTACACCATGGGATGATGTCATCCATCAAGTTGTCAAAAGTCAACATGACTTTGAGATATTTTCGTAGATATTTTGTGTATTTTATGTAAATAAGTGGTTGGTTCCTTTTTGCCTTCCTTCTTCTCCTTCTTCTATAAATACTCAAATACTTATTGTATTTGGGTAGTGGATATTTTTTAGATGAAAAATAGAAGTGAGAAGAAAAGACTTTGAACTTTTTGTAACAGAAGGAAATATTAATACAATATTTAGACTTTGTGCTGAATACATGTGTTATTTGCATTAGATCTTTCTTATGTCAGATCTATGTGTTTATTCTATTGGATCTACTTCTGTTTTATTTTCATTTATTCATCAATATTGCTTTGTTCATTTATGTAAGTAGGTTTGGATCTGTTTACTACTAATCCCAAAACATAAACCCTCTAACCTTTCTGCTTTGGAATTCTTTTCTTTTCTTTCTTCGGATCTGATCTTTCTTCATCCTCTCTTCCATTCCTTTCTTTCTGCAGTTAGAAATAACCCTAATGGGATGAGATCCCAAACCCCCGAAGGCAGAATATTGTGAGACTTACACAGATTCTTGTTGGTAGAATAGCAATAAACCAGTTTCACTTTGCTGACTTAAAGAGGGGCTATGCCCTGCACACTATTGACTCGTTTATCCATAAATCTACCCAAGCGACAGATTTTTGAACCAACAGGACCAAGTGATGCAGTACATCTCAGAGCCAATGTAGTTCTATGTGCTTATGTGTGCAATAGTTCTCTTAGGTTCCCTCTCATCGATGAATCCAAGGTATGGTGTAGTGGTTAGATAGAATGAAAATGTGTGGATGGAAAATATGAACGTACCCTTCCTATGCAGTGCGTACATAGAGTAATAAGTATAATATGTAGTCCCTTTGATATGTAGATAGATAGCCCTTGATATAAATTTCCCACTATTATAATTGTATATACGTTTTGTTTATATAAATATATATTGCTTGAATTTCGACACTAATGACATGACATGATGACTAGTACCTCATAATAATAGTCAAAAAACCATAAATGCCAATTATAAGTATAAAAAATGTGAACAAGAATAAAGAGGATATAGGCTCCCAAGACGGATATGAGCACCTGGGTGCTAGTGTCAAATCCTAAGCACTGGTGTCTAAAGAAAATTTATGATAAATGTATGAAGAATGACAGACAATGATCCCTTTAACCTGACCAGAAATGGGTACAAAATTGAGAGAGGTGAGAGATAAAAACAATAAATACATAAAGAGTAAGAAGATGAACTAGGCAATGAGTCACCAGTGAATACATTTCTTATGAAAGATCCATATATAAAACAACATAATTTATAGTATACTAAATATTAGTAACTGCATGCTTTTGTGTCTACATTTCCCCCTCCCCCTTATGTTATTTGAATGAAATTCAAGTAGCGTAAAGGAAGTAAGGAACATCCTTGTGATAAGTCCAAAGAATATGTGTTACCGAAGTACATGTAGAATAAGAACATATAGAGTGGCGAACCATGGATCAATGTGTCAATCCATGTGTCATATAGAGAAATGGTGAACTATTATGAGGAGAAATTGGTAAAATTAATGATTTTATTTTGAGTGATTTGGGGATTTCGAATTGTTTCTTAATGGATATTTGGTGGGGTAGGGAGAGATAATTGGACAACCCAATTTTGTATGTGTGAAACATTAAAGGATCTCGTTGTCCTTCTGCCAAAGGAATAGTATTAGGGAGAGAGGTATAGTGTTACCCTCAAACTTTGACTACATCATCAAAAGGTATAGCTAGTGCAGAAGGACAAAGACCATATTTTGTTCATTTCGATCCAATGATTATAACCCATATAGGAGTAGTTTAGAAAATTCAATGAAGACTCATTTACCCCACTCTAAGGGTGTCGCAATGATGTGTATGATGCTATATGGTTTCCATGTTAGGTCATCTTGAAGTGATAGAAAATATAAAGTGAATTCCCATGTTAGTTCATCTGGGAAAGATACAAAGTGATGTAGCTCCCAAGTTAGGTAATCTAGGAGAAATAGTAAAATTCATTGTGTTGTGTTGATTGGTTGATTTGATTTGAGAAGAAGAAATTTTTTCTGAGATTGAATATGTATGATAGTCTACTCATGGAGATATGTTTTACCTTTTTCCCTTATATTACGTCTTTTGGGGGAGTCACTAGAAAGTGGCATGAAATGTTGCCTAATATATGATAATGACTAATTAGGAATTTGAATTGATCGTGCAATGGCGTGAGGCAGGTCATAAGGTGGTCTCTATTTTATGCCCCCTTTTTGTGAAAGGGAGAGTGATAACAAGAAATAACATTGAGCCAAAAGTGAAAAGACAATGTTTTGATAACGATTACAATGAAGTGTAGTAGATATTTCACAAGTGCATTTATATGAAGTTGGAAAATGTGTCAGATGAGAATATAACATTGTAAAATATGGATAATATGATAGTATGATAAAATTTAAACTAAATGGCATAGAAGGGGGATGCAATAGAGTAGAAAAGCTTAAGATATGAGTAAAAATGTGTGGTGTGTATTAATTAGAAGAATATGCAAAAATAGAAGCGATAGGAAAGTGAAAAGTTGAGACTTTCTAAAAATAGTAAAGGTAAAAGGTTAATAGTAACATCATTTTAACCTTTATTGAGTGCGATTTTGAGCTTAGAGTGTGTGAAGATGCTGCAAATGAGAGAATCAATAATGAGTTGATTTGAGATGGTGGTGGCGGTCGTGGAGTTACACATGACAATAGAGCTGATGTGTATAATTATTTTTGAAAATATGTAAAAATGAGATCATTTTTATAAATGTTTGTGAAATTATGTTTTTAAATTTCTAGGTGTTTCTAATCTGGGAGAGAGTGTCCAAGGTGTTAACATCCTTGTTGGTGACCCAAGAGGCTATTTTGAGCCCATAACATGATCAATGCAAAAATCAATGCTTGTTCATGTTAGTTTTAACTATTTTTACATATATATGAAGTATTAATGTCATGTTGTGTTGTTATTTTGTGTTGTGTAGAGGAATATTAATTCAAGGGAGTTTCTTGGTGGTCATAATTTGAGTACATTATTTGGATTGGTGTTAGCAGACGATGAGTGGGATACACTAGACTATTCCATCTTGTGACACATATTGAGAATGGGGGATGTACCTTATAGAATTTTTTTTTAGACTCTTTTACCGAAAACTATCTTTTTTCACCTCATCCCTAGTTATTTTATTTTGTATGATCCCAAATTCAGCTAAGTATAAATATAAATGTGGAAGATATCCATGTGTCCCTTTGGAACACTTGGGGAATAAAGCAAAGAAAGGAATGTTCTAGAACTTGTGACACACCTCCTATGTGTCTCAAGAATGATAAAGTTACCGAGGCAAATTAAAAATTCAAAGATACTCTAAAAATGTATAGGGTCTCCACGTTTCACCCAAGCATAATTTCAAATAAAGAGAGAAAAGGAACATTCTCAAACTTGTGTTGCGTAATCCATGCATCACCTAGGAGTAGGTTTGGAGAAAAATCCCTAGAAAATTCCCTTAGACTAAACAAGTGACCTTCACATGGAAAGGAAGCATCATCACCAACCAAAGGAGTGAAAGGCTTTGGCATTGGATAAATTAAAGGAAATCATAAATATCATAGTCAAGAAGTTGAGATCTTGCCCAAAAAATGAAATATTTTGCAGGAAAATTGAATTTTGGTGGTGGAAGATTTGATTCTAAACATTGAAACGAGAGCCAAGGGGGTATATAAAGGAATGTTCTAATCCAAAAACGAAGGCAAGCAGGAATAGAAAAAAGAAAAACACTAGAACTGTGAAAGAGAGTTTTAGGATTAGTTATTGTGATTGCTAGCCTTAGCAAGGCTTTATTGTAGAAGAAAATTATAATCTATGCCATATCGGGCTTATGTATTATTTTCTCTATGAATTAAGGGCTCTTGTTCTGTGCATTTTAGTTCACAATAGTCTAAGTCCTTCATCCATTATTTCTATAGATAAATGTTGAATATATATATCATGTTATATGACCTTGGGTTTTCTATATGCATCTATCATCTACATATAATTATGTTTTAAACCTTCTCGGCATTTGATAATTCAAGATACTTCTAAAAATAGTAGACCATGCTAAATATTCTTTGACTATTCTATCAATTTTTCAGAATCTATCTTTGTGGCTTTTAAAATAATTCTTAGGGTATCACCTTACCTCACACCAACATAGAAGAGCCAACTTCTATTAAACCTAGAGGTTGTATTAGGGGGAATGTCCCACATCCCTAAGGTATCCCATGACTTTGATGGTTCATCTGCAAAGATAATTGTCAACATTTTTATTTCACGCCTGATGGGACTTGAATAAATACACATCTAAAGACTCCACATCGAAACTCTACTGATTTCAGTAGTACAAATTTTGTTCCTCTCTATTTTACGAGATGGATGAAAAAAAGGTCGAGAACAAGAGAAGAAGGAACCTTTTAATATCTACAGTTATCCCTGCTAAGGAACAGAAGATGTAGACACATTCAGAGGTCTTTGTCTCCTTCAAACTGGA
The DNA here is from genome assembly GCA_019776745.2 of Taxus chinensis. NCBI lineage: Eukaryota > Viridiplantae > Streptophyta > Pinopsida > Cupressales > Taxaceae > Taxus > Taxus chinensis. Next base: position 328,599,570 of record CM034154.1, read on the forward strand.
CTCTCTCAACACTTACACTAGGTAGGCCCTTCTTATAATCAACTAGAATCCTCAGACCTATCTTAATGGCCCATCAACCACCTCAACCTCGAAGAAAGTTTGTTTCATGGAATCAAAGGAGTATGCTCATCTTACCAATACCCCCATTGGTTTGGAATCCTATTGTTGAAAATGTGCTAAGGGTGCTACCAAAATTCAGCGAAGAAGACTTCAAAACTCTAGAGGAGCACCTTCAGGATATTGCGGAGATATGTACAATACATTATATCAGGGAATAAGATGTTGCCTTGTGTTACTAGGTGCTTCCCTTAAGGGGAAGGCTCTAGATTGGTATCGTTCCTTAACCCCTAATTCTATCTACACTTGGGACCAACTAGGAAATGTCTTAGTAAGAAGGTTCAATAATAAGAGAGATAGATCTTCACTCCTACAAGAACTCGTCAACATCAGAAAGGGTTAAAAATAACTTATGACCAATTTTAACGTTAGATTTCACAAAACGTAGCAAAGGATTCCATTTCTAGAAAGGCCTCCTGCAGGTATGGATATTGTGTTTTTTTAAGGCTATGAATTAAGTTATTTCTATGATGATTCAATCGTTTGGAGGGGACTCTTTACCAGAAGCATATGATATTGTTATCCAAGTCAAGAACAATTTAATAGATGCCGATAAGCTTCCCCCAAGAGTCCCTTTACAGATATACCCCCAAAATACCTCCCTCTCCATAAGCACAGGCCCCAAGATCTACCAAAGCCCATGCATCCATTTATAATTACCCATCCTCTCATCAAATGCCTATCCCCACTACAACATCATCATCTTATTCTCTAGAGATGGAGGAAGTCAAAAATATCCTCAAAAATTTCTCTAATGAGATAGTAAATCTTAGAAGGAATCGAAGCACTTACCCAAGAAAAATTTATCAAAGCTATCAAGGTGACAGGCCTGCCTATCCTCCACAACATCATAATAGCTAGAGATCACCATATACACAAGCATCTAACCAACTCGTCTCAGTCCCAAAACCACTTCAAACCATCCCACCCAATAGCGGAATGGAAATGGTACCTGGGAAAAAACATTTGGTAGAAGACCCCAATGCATGGTGCTTCCCTTGTAATATTCCTCACATGCCAAGAGACTATCCCCAAGGATATTTATAGTAAAATGTATCCGAACAAATATCAAGGGAAGGATATGATGTTAACACATCAGGACCTTACCAATCTACAGGATTCCAAAATGTGGCCCTTGTTGCATAGATTCAAGGGATGTCCCTTAAGAAATAAGTGGAGATCACACCTGAGCACACCATTTTCTAATGGGTAGAAGGAGAGGAATTCCTATTTACAAATGAGGTATCTTATTCCAACCCATTTCAATCTAATTACAACACTTGATTCAAAAAAAATATGATAGAGACGACCTCTCCTATCCCAACTATGACTAGAAGGATACAAAAAGAGCATCCAACTGTTATAGTATCACTACCAACGGTTGTAAAATAAGCCTCGAGAACTATCAAAAACCAAGGTTCCCTACATCCCACAGTTGAAGGAATGAAACACAAGCCACCATCTAAGACATCATTACTTAGACCAATAAACATGGTCTAATAACTCAAGAAAGTTCCAGCTAACGCATCCTTGTGGGATCTTCTGGGAATTCCAAAGAAAAAAGAGTTACTTCAAGAAGCACTAAAATCAAATGATGACCCAAATTCCACCAGGAAAGAGAAGGAACATGTAAAAATGATTTGGGCCCCAACAAAATTAGTGTTAAATCAAAATGGAGAAGTAAGTAAACCAAGGCCCAACCTCTTTTTCATGTCCAAAGAAATTGCAAAAGTCTTGGGAATTAAATATGATCCCGTAAGGAAAGCAGTCATGCAACTAAATGGAAAATAATTCCAAACCATAGGAGATATCAAGGGACTCTCGTTGTAGCTTTATTCCTATTCGAACATAATTATTCCATAGGATATAGTAGTAATTAACATTCCACCAGTCTTTGGACTATGTCTATACCATTATTTAATGGCCAAAATAGGAGGATACATGTCTCTTGATTGGTCCCATCAGATTTTTTGGACCAATTATATGTCTAAGATGAAGGTATTATTAGAACCCCTTTCCAAGGAACATATAACGGACAAATTAGTCTCATGATTTTAGGCTTCCCATGCCATGATCACACGAGAAGAGGAATCATATATAAATGATGGTATCCTTAAAAGAAGTAGTTATTTACCCAACATACCCCTAGGGATCCCTTTGGGAACTTTGATTCAACTGTTTTGGACACTTACATCATCTTTGAGGAATACTCCATGATTCCGTTGGTGGTAAAAGAAGAGGATAGAAGAGAAAGGAGTCCCATCAAGGATTCCCAGATATGGGCACTGCATTTTGATGGAGATAAAAGAAAAAATGGAAAAAGATATGGGATATACTTACCATCCCCAAGTGGAAAGAAGATACTTTAGGCATTTCACTTCCAATTCGTGCCAGCAACGAAGTAGAGTATGAAGCCTTAGTACATGGCTTGGCCATGGCACGAAAAGAGGGCATCAAACATTTGAGAGTATTTGGTGACTCAAATTTGGTAGTGACACAAGTAAGGAACACTTCCACCAAAAAAATCCAAGAATGAGGTCATATAAAAATAGGGTGTGGGATCTCATCGAAGATTTCAAAGCCTTTAATATCAAGGTTATTCCTCAAGATCAAAATATGAAGGCTGATAGAATGGCTTTAATCCGTTCATAATTCAACCCAATTCAAGAATTGATAATGAATGAAAGTAAACTAAAACTGATCATCCACCCATCTATATCCGATAACATCAATCATTGGAAGGTTTTTAACAATGACCGGAAAATTGTACACTACCTTCGACAATCCGACTAGTTTGTGAACCAAATCTAACCCAAAATTGAAGAAGCTTATGGAGATCAAATTATTCAGCTAAAGATGAAAAAACTTCCAAAAGGGTTGACAAGACTAGAGAGACTTTTTGATTCTAATGATGCTAATTCATATCGAAGGAGGTTCATAGTGGTTAAAGAGGATTATATTGAGCTAAAAGTGAATAATGTGAGGAAGCTAAAAATCAGGAGATTAGTCACCAAAAATGAAACAAAAAGGCTTGTGGCTCTATGCCATAAGTATGATAAAGTGATGGCTTGGACATATGATAACCTACATTGTTACAAAAAATATATCATCCAACACACCATTAAACTTGAAGAAGGAACTAATCTCGTACACCAGAAGCAGCAGATTGTAAACCCAAAGATTAGATCCCTCATACCTGAGGAACTTAGAAAGCTCCTAGAGGCCAAAATAATCTTCCCTATCAAGCACACAACATGGGTTTCTAACCTAGTTCCATTAAGGTATATTTAAAAGACCTAAATAGAGTGTCCCTTAAGGATCACTATCCCTCACCCTCCATGGAGAATATATTACAAATAGTTACTGGATCAGATATATTATCTCTATTGGAGGGTTTTTCAGGATATAACCAGATATGGCTCGCTGATGGCAACTAACATACGACCATTTTATGATAAATTGGGAAACCTTTGCATACGTGAAAAATTCCATTTGGACTCACAAATGCTTGAGATACCTTTTAAAGAGCCATGGAAATCACATTTGGAGCATTGATTAATAAGGTAATTATTATATACATAGATGATCTCACAGTAGTTACCAATAAAATAGAGGATCATTTTGATTCCTTGGAAACCATATTTGAGAAGTCCAATAATTATGGATCTCCCTAAACCCAAGGAAATGTGTTTTCATAGTACCCCAGTGAAAACTCCTAGGAAACATTGTTTTAATAGGAAGGAATCTATATTGATCTAGAAAGAGTTGAAGCCATCATGGGACTACCTTTACAACTTAATAAGAAATAAATCCATTATTTCTTAGGAAAGATCAATTTTTTCAGCAAGTTCATTTTAGAATTACTAGGACAATCCACAAGATCATGCTAATTCTCAAGAATGACCTTAAATTCAAATGGATTGATGAAGGCCATTAGGCCTTTGAGGTAATTGAGGGGGCTATCACATCCACCCCTAGTACTGCACAACCCCAACTTCTCAAAGGATTTCATCATGTATTTCTATGAGAGTGAGAACATCATAACATCCATGTTGACACAGAAAGGAGAGTCTCAAGGAGAGGAACATCCAGTAGCCTTCTTTTTTAAAAAAATACATGGATATGAAACTAGGTATAAATTTGTAGAAAGATAAACTTACACTATAATTAAGGGTTTGAAGAAATTTAGGCACCTTGTCAACCATGGTAGAATAAAATTTATGGTGGCACACTCTAACATCAATAAATATATAATATAGGGTGAGATAATAGATAAATGAGCTAACTAGATCACTAATATCTTCAAATATGACATTGAGATAAATCCTACAAAGCTAGGATGGGGAAGGGGCCAATGCCAATATCTTAAAAAATACCCCATGCCCCCGACTAATGACAAGCCTAAGAAGATACTCTATATCCAAGAAAGAGACTTTAATACTTGGGTCTTAGATAGGAGTCACTTCGTAAAGATAGGGAAATATCCAAGTGAAATCCCTCTAAAATAGAGAAGGTACTATAGTTAACAAGGGTCCAAGTTCACAATGATTCACTATTTCTTTTTCAAAAGAAAATTTAATGGGATCCTACTCACATGCATAGAGAATGAAGAAGCTGAAAGGATCTTATGCGAGTTTCACCATGGAAACTTGGGAGGCCATTTTTCTACCCAACCCACAACTATAAAAATAATGCAAGAAAGGTACTTTATGCAAAGCTTGTTCACTGAATGTCAGGTGGAAATAAACAGATCCAAGACTTGTCATGTTTATATGGGATTCTGGAGGGATGTTGCATTACCTCTTAACCCAATCCTAATTGAGGAACCATTTGAATAATGGGGTCTATAATTCATCGGTATGGTCAACCCAACTTCGAGTACTAAGAACAAATGGATCCTCACTACAACTAATTACTTCAAATAATGGGGGGAAGCAGTTCCACTAAAAAAGGCCACCGATAACATGATCATAAAACTCCTATAGGATATCACTACCCACTTTGGAACCCCCCACACTATTATATCATATAATTATAAGGAGTTTTTGAGGGCCAAAGTATCTGACTTTGTTGTAAGGCATGGGATATATTTGAAAAAATCCTCTAATTATTACCCACAAGGAAATGTTTTGGTAGAATCCACTAATAAAAACATGATCAAGCTCATAAAAAGGATGGGAAATGAGGATAAGAGGTAGTGGTATGAACATGTCAAATTAGCCTTATGAGATGATCAAATCACTCCTATAAATATCCTCAAAGACTTTCCATATGAGATAGTTTATGGGAAAAATATTTTGATGCTAATTACCCTAGAAATCCTTGCATTACAACTATTAAAAAAATTGACATAGAGGAAAACGAGGCAATGCAAGTAAGACTCACTAAGCTAGTAGAGCTCCAAGAGAAGAAAGAGGTCACTCATGAAGCCATAATCAATTGCCAGCAGGTGGTGAAAACATCGTTTGATAAAAAAACATCAGAATCATATTTCTGAGTTGGTACTATGGTTTTGAAATGAGATGCAAGGGTTGTCAAGCTTTGAAATCATGGAAAATTTGACCCCTTATGTATAGGACCCTTCAAAATCAGCTCATGCAAGTAGCAGAATTATTTCAAACTTGAGAACATAGAAGGTGACACCTTGGCAATATTGGTAAATGGGATTCACCTAAATCCTTTCCTTTAAGTCTTTTTGTTTGCAGTATTGTATCATATGTCTATATTTTTTTTTCCTTGCCTTTTTCCTTGTTTGTTTTTTCCCCCTTTCAATAAATGTCTCGAACACATGTCCCTTATGGGACACCCTTACCTCTTTTTGAATTTTCTGAGGAATTACAACTTCCTAATTTTCCCCAAAGTTAATGATCCAACATATTTATAAGATGTTTTGGGGAAAAGATTGAATAATTGACGTAAAATCTCTTGGAAAACATAAAGTTCAACACTTAGGTTCATTAAATAAAAATGGTCATTATATGATGTGACTCTATATACATGTAACCCATTACTCTACATAAGTTAAGGTGGTTATTTAATACATGCTAGGGGCATCAAAAAAATTAATTTCAAACGCTAAGAGTTTTCCACCTAGCCTCCAAGTTTGGAGTGGACAAAACTCAAAGCTTTCTTCTAGTCCTAAAATATGCCACAGTGACTTCTAGCTCTACACCACAAGTAAAGTCTTATGTAAGGAAACCTGCGCCCCCAAAAACTCTTCACCCAAGGTTGAGTTTCCCTAAGGGGGGATCACAGTTCAGTGACCCTTCCATAGTTTCAAAATTTGTCGATGATGTCTTTGACCATGTTCTAAGTAAAATCCCCAAAGCTATGAGGGAGGAAGCCTACACCAGGTTTCTTAACCTGGGTAATTTTAAGTCTTTTGGCTCAAGAATTTGGATCACAACACTCACTCAGTATATGGTGTCGCTCATGCATCCATACCTAGAGCTCATATAGATTTGTGTGAGTTGTTTCAATTTCGACACCAATGTCATCTAGGGAAGAAACATAAAGGTGGTAATCACACCTTAAGTTATTAGAGACATTTTGACCCTAATCTACAACCCAACGACCATTTTTTATAACATGGCCAAGCTCTAAAATGTCTGGGATCAATGAAAGAACAAATATTTGTTCCTCGATAGGGAGTTAAGACAAAGATTTAGGTGTTTCAGAAACTCTAGGATTCCCCATTCCCCTAAAGTCAGTAATGGTGGATTCTCAAGATGCCTTCTTTATGTTAACATTCATTTTTCAACAATATTCAGACAAAAATTTCCATCTTTTGAAAATAGCGGCCTTGTTCAGAATGAGGTCCATGAAGAAGGAGCATACATACCATTTTGACTTCACCTAAGTCATTTTGGAGTCTATTTACAAGCAATTAACCATGTTCCTAGTAAAATATACCTTCAGGTATTCCTCATATTTGTTCCACCTCATTTTATATCCAAATACCCAATACCTCAGCTAGTACATGGCTCTAACGCTATGGAATGCAGAGGTAGACCCCCAAAAGATCATTCTAGTGTTTGTTTGGATCATGTATTGTCCTGCTCGTCAGACGTATATAATTTTTTTAACTCTTTTTTCGAGCCCCTCCTGCATGATTTTGACTCATATGGGGTCAAAAAAAATGAATAGATCTATTCAACCCATCCTCATAGATCCCTTGGACCCTTGCAATTATTGTTTTGGGGCAGGATATTCTATGATTCGTCAACATGGTTTCTGAGAAGAATCCTTTATGTTCCCAAGGGTCCTTATAACACGGGTGGTGGGTCTTGAGATAAGTAGGTATTTGGTACTCATGAATGTTGAATTTGACTCCAGTCAAAAAAGCAAGACACTCTTTGACCTCCCCTTGAGCAAGGGAGGAATTACTATGATTAAATGCAAGGTGGAAAAGTTGGCTTCCTATGGATTCACCCTAATTCAAGACTCATGGAGGCATGCCCAAGATGGGATGATGGCTTCCACTTTAATTCAAAAAAAAGTTTTAGACTCCTACCATCACGAGTCCAGGAATTTTTTTGAAGACATGCAGTCCCCTTAGGCAGAGTCACCCGGCATGTTTGTCAAGCTTAGTGACATTCCAATTCCAAAGTGGGAGTTGTTCCACCCAGTCTGTCATAAGTATAACCTCACCCTTACAATGACATGAGGACTTAGAGTAGCCATGTATAGCAAGGAATGGAGCACCAAAAATGTTAAAGCCTATTGAACGTATAGACAAGATATCAAAAAAAGAACCCTCAATTTTGAGGGTGTATCTAATGAAAAACAACGGGAGGATTTTTGGGATGTGGATCAGTGGTTTAACACAGATATTGAGGAGACAGTTAAAATCACTAAGGATAAACCCATGAGAGCTATTGTAGATTCCTCTAGTCCCTCTTAATAGAAATTTCTAGAACAAACCACACCCTCCACATCTCAGCAGGATCCTTTAGTTCAAATACCCATGCCACAAATCGCATCATTTCCTTAGGGTTGGAAACTTGTGGTGGAATCGGTGCTAAGACCCCCCCAAAAAAATTTAAATTCAGTTGATACCACTACATCTTCTCCACCTCTCCCTCCTCCCAGGACTCCCTTTTAATCTCCTCCTCCACCACCATTTTCCCCCTTAGGGGGTATCCACTTATTAGTCACCCCATCCCAAACACTCCCTCCTCCCGAAGCCTTCCTTTTATCTCAACCTCCCTCCACAATCCCAAATTTCTCCCCCCATGTGGTGGCATGCCCTTCATTAGCTCTGATAATGTCATAAACCCAACCACCTGTTACAATCCTAGATGGTCTACCAACCAGGTTCCCATTTATAGGCGGGGTCCTTTTTTCTCCCTTGTAATTTTAAAGTCAAGCTGAAGGATACAAAGTGGCCTAAGATAGTAGATGGAGAAAGAAAAATAAGAAACAAATGTCAGGAGTGAGGAAGAAGATGAAGTCATTATATGACCATTAGAAAAGTTCCTTTACCATTGCACGGTTAGTCCCCCAGGTGTTCAAACCCGCATGATAGATGTAACCCATCGACTATTCTATCAGTGCTATTGTGCTTGACCTCACAAAGCTCCGACATTAGTAATATTAAGATAACAAAAAAAACTGATGTTTTAGTCATGACGGACTACCTTAAGCTCAAAAACCAACTAAAAAGGCATAAACTATCCTTAATCAAGTAGAAAGCACGAAGGTCACCCAACAATCCGAGATTAAAGGAAAAGGCAAGGAGATCAAAATTCTTCGTAAGGATTTGAAGGAAGATCCATCATGAGAAATTATTGTGGATCCTTAGGTAGAAGTTAAGAATCTAGAAGCTAAACTCACCACGTCTGAAGCCTTGATGAATTCTCTATAACAAGAAAAAGGATCCCTCTAACAGGAGGATGATTCAATGAAGGTGGAGGTAGTTACGCTATAAGAAAATTTATGCATTGTCAAAGTAGATACAGGAAATCTTTAGAAAAGTTTGAAATCATCTATGAATGTAATCAAGGAATTGACCCATAGATTGGGAAAACAACCCAAGAAATGGGGAATTGTAACATTGGTGCAGGAGCTATATGCCTCTTGTTAAGACCAAATTCCCACTACAGAAATGAATCCATCCCCCGCACTTAGATTTATATATGATGTATAGGGGTTATTCTCAAATTTGGAGACCACAACCTCCACCATTAACAACGCTGTATCCACCAAGGTACCTAAATCACTACTGTTTATTTAGAAACATTATCATTCTTTCAACTCTTCCCTATAAGGGGCCGGAATCATAGACATGTGGATGATTTCTGCAAAGATCAATGAGATCCTGGGCTATAATAAATCATCCATCAAATGCCATAATATCCTGACCTAACTCGAACAAGGGATCAAAGAGTGGAATTAAAGTATCAATTAATGTGTTCAATTAGTCTTCCCCTTTTCCTTTCCTAATGAATCCACAGTCCTATCAAAGGACCAAATTCAACAACTCTTGATAGCCAAATGACAAGCTAAGACTATCTTTCATTATTTAAAAGAGATCTCTAACATCATCAAGGTGGAAGCCATCTTGAACCCAATCATACAGTTGGAGTTCCATTTTCACGCAGTAGTGTAGAGTATCCAAACCTTTTCTCACAAGGAGATAATCAAGTTGAATCAAGCTTTCTAGGCCTTGCATTAAAGAAACTACCCTACAAATGTTGAATGGCTTGGATATTGGGCTGCTTTGTAATATCTTTGAGTGGCATTTCGTAAGCCACATTTTGAATTTTGTGGTAGAGAGGATTTTTGGATCCTTACATGACTTGTAAGGAGTCCCTTGGTGATTCAAAAATAAATGTAGAGTTTTTTTGTGTGAGGATTTTTTAACAGCCATTGTCTTTTGTCCCCCATCCCTAGCTATTTGTTTTTTGTTTGTTTGGTCCCAAATTTGGCTAAATATGGATTTGAATGCAAAACATATCCATTTGTCTCTTTAGTGCACTCGAGGCGTAATGCAGAGAAAGGAATGTTCACAAACTTGTGTCTTACCTCCCATGTGTCTTAGGCACAATAAAGTTACCTAGGTAGATTAGAAATTCAAAGATACAGTAAAAACACATAGGGTCTCCACATGTCACCCGAGCAAAATTTCAAATAAAGAGAGAAAAGGGACATTCTCATACTTACACAACACATTCCATGTGTCACCTAGGCATACGTTTGGAGACAAAGCCCTAGGAAAGGCCCTGAGACTAAGAAAGCGACCTCGACATGGTAGGGAAGAATCATCGCCAACTAAAATATTGTAAGGCTTGGGATTTTAATGAATTAAAGGTGATCATAAATATCATAGACATGTAGTTGAGATCTTGCCCAAAAAATGAAATATTTTATAGGAAAATTGAATGCTGGTAGTGGAATATGTAATTCTAGAATATGAAATGAGAGCCAAAGGGGTCTATAAAGGAATGTCTTGGTCCAAAAATAAGGCAAGGGGGTATATAAAAAAGAAAGACACCAAAACTTAGAAATATATTTTTAGGCTTAGCTATTGTGTTTGCTAACCTTAGGAAGGCTCTATTATAGAATAAAATTATAATCTATTCCATATCGGTATCATGTATTATTTTCTCTATGAATTAAGGTTTCTTGTTCTATGCATTTTAGCTCTCAATAATCTATGTCCTTCATCCATCATTGCTAGTAGTTTTAGATAAATGTTGAATATCTATCGTGGTATATGACCTTGTGTTTTCTATATGCATCTATCATCTACATATAATTTTTTTTACACCTTCTCAGCCTTTGATAATTCAAGATACTTCTAAAAATACTAGACCATGCTAAATTCTCTTTGAATATTCTAATAGTAATTCAAAACCTATCTCTGTCATTTTTAAAATAAGTTTCAGTGTATCATCTTAGTTATTTTTGCACTTTGTTTTATGTTTCCTCTAACCCTTACCTCAGACAAACATAAAAGAACCAAATTATTTAAAAACTAAAGGTTATATTAGGTGGGACATCCCACATACCTATGGTATCCCATGACTTTGGTGGTTCATCTGTAAAGATAATCGTCAACATACCCCATAATATTTCAATGATTACTTAATTATGCGAGCAATGGTATGTAGACACATGTACTTTTTAGCTCCTACAAAGGAGATGAATGTGAACCTGGAGGATTTATATCACATAGTGTGATTTTTAGTTATGGGTGAGAGATTCTAGGAGATGGTCAGAAAGGAGGCACAAAGATAAATGAGGGAATCTAGCTAGTAATATACAGGGACAAATGAACAAACTGATACCATATTATCTTGGATGTTGTACTAAGGTCAGGTGTTCCACGATTGTGGAATTTTATTATAGTTTTGATTTCTTAATTGGTGGGAGTGGAGAGTGGTGGTGTAGGCATGATTTATAGAAAATATAAAATCAATCATATATTCAGCTATGAATATGTTTACAAACTTCACTTCTAACTTACTCTATACTTTTTGGATCCTACAAGGTTTTTATTGTTACTAACTTAGATTATAATGCAATAAAATGTATTAGTTATCACTTGGAAGATTCTAATACATCATCATACCCTAAAAAAATGGATTCAATCCATACTAACACTTTCTTCATAAATAGATCATGACCAAATAATCCTCAACCTTATTGGTTTAGGCCAAACTGCCCTATGCTCTTCTTGTTAGCCTTTAGAAAAAATATGTAACCTTTGCTTATTTAGCCTCCTTCAGTCCTCTCATCTCCTTTTTCCCTGTTCATACACTCAAAATAAATCTAGACACAAAAAAATATTGATTAAAAACTATCCAAGATATCAATATTTCGCTAATTTTTCCATACTGCCCTTAAGTTTCTCTGAAGACCAAAGTCCACTGCTCCATGCATGGTTAGAGTGATGTAGAGATGCCCTTTAAAAGGTATAAGCACATTCACATTTACCTTGGGACTAAAAAATCATGTCTCATGTTTTATGAATCAATTCACCAATTTCTTCTTGTTATCATGATTTCCAGTTTAGACTCATAAACTCCTCACTAGGCATGTCTCAGTGTACTGGTAAGATTCTCTTCACTTTAAAAATGTTTCAAGGTATACAAATGCAAGTTTGAGAACCCATTAATTGATTTTTGTTTCCACTAAATTTTCAAATGTCTAATCTAAGTCTAAATGTCACTTTCTTTGTAAGAGGATCCCAAATAGAGTCCATAACTATGTTTGACTGGTTTTCCACCCAAATGTCACTGATATCTCTCTTTTATGCATCCCAATCACTACAATACCTCCAAAAATGTGTGGATGATAACAAGATAGACATTTCTAAAAATTTGTAGTCAATTTATTTAGTGGTAATGTGAATAAATGGATTTTCTACCTTGTAAACCCTAGACTGAGGGTTTGGATGACTGAGACATCCTAAGAGGGAATTTTTTTATGGATCTTCATGATACTGCAACTTTAAAATATTCTGAAATCTTCAAAATGATTATTAAATTTCTTATCAACTAAAAAACCCCATATTAACTCATGAACAACCTCTTACCTTCCTCTGAAGCTCCATTTCTCATTTCATTGTCACTTGAGTGCACAAAAAAGAAAGATATTGGTGTCTCAAAGAAAACATTTTCCAATTATCTAATTCATAGCTTCTAAAGATGGAATAAGGATCAAATATTATAAAAGGAATGATAACCAGATTGTACCAAGCCAAGAACACATATGCTAATCAAACACCATGATTAATAATATTAAATTAATTCACCATAATAAATTTACATAAACCTTTGTAAACAAATGAGAATAAATATTATATATTATTATGGAATGCAATGAAATACAATTAGAATGGTCCTTACTTATATGGGTAAGGAATAACAACCTAAGAACCATTAAAGATTGTAGATTAAGCCATAAATCAAGGAAATAACTAGTCAAGACAATAGATTTAGGAGATAACTAGACGTCAAGGATCTATTCAATACTATGGATCAAGGAAATAACTATACCTAATAACTAGATAATATCCCCCTAATATCTAAATAAATAAAAATAAATATCCTCACACACAAGTGGCTGAGGATAAATACAATAAAATTAAATAAATTACCTAGGTGAACATGAGATAAGGTAAATACCTACGCTAACACCATCCCTTAAGTGAATCTAGGGGCCAAAATAGAAGTGGCATGTCCACCGCATGAGTCCTAGTAACTAAGATTGATGAGTTACTCATGTACATTATGCCCGTGAAGAAATATCAAACCAAAAGAAGAAAAATATCCTGCTAGAAGGAAAGAGAAAGAATAAGAAGAAGGAAGATGTTCTCAAGAACACCCCCTAAGAATAATTTCTGAAACCCCAAGCATGTCACACAAATCAAGGTAGCGAAGTGATGCAAAAGGATTTGTAAAGATGTCTGTAAATTAATACTGAGTCAGAATGTATTCCAAGCAAAGAACTCCATCTTGAATGTGCTAACGAATGAATTTGATGTGTATCTGAATATTTTTGGTCCACTGGTGCTCAACTAGGTTACAAGAAATGTGAATTGCACTTTGTTTTTCACACCAAAGTACAGTCACTAAATCCTATGGGAATCCAAACTTTGTCAAAAAATTTCGAAGCCAAAGAATCTGTTGACTCGCTGTAACTGCTTCCCTGTACTCTACCTCTATAGATGAAAGTGCAATAGCATGTTTCTTTTTGCATGCCCAAGAATTTTGAGAAGAACAAAGACAAAAAATATAACCAGAAGTGGAACACTTTTCATCATTAGAACCTTCCCAATATGATCTATATACCCAAAAAACTGAGTGAAAGCCCTAGTGTAGTGTATTCCAAAGTGGGAAGTGCCCTTGAAATAACACAAAATCCTTTTAGTAGCCTTTTAGTGACTATTATGAGGATAATGTGCAAACCAAGATAAAAGCTCTACTGTAAATGAAATATTAGGGTGATTAAGGGTCAAGTACATGAGACTCCTAACTAACTACCTATACAATTTAGGATCACAAAGTGGTGTGGTACATGTGAAAGTAAGATTAATCCTAGATCGAAAAGGAGATGGAATTAACTTGGAATCATCCATATTAAAGTACCAAAGAATATAATGGGTGTACTTTTGCTGACTCCAATGAATCCATGAATCTGTGTGAGAAATCTGGAAACCAAGGAAATAATGCAATAACCCAATATTTTTCATGTCAAATTGTGTATAAAGATCCCTTTGAGTAGTCTTAATATGGGAAGAAGAGCTTCTAGTAAGTAAAATATCATCAACATATAAGACAAATATCACAATATTGTCAACAACATGTTGGAGATACATTGTATGATCAAAGTGGCAACAAAGAAAACTAGTAGATAGAAGAAAAGAATCCATCTTCACATACCAATCCAGAGGGGCTTATTTTAGACTGTAGAGAGACCTTAGGATCCTAAAAACAAGAGAAGAATCCTGAACAAATTCAACAAGTTGTCCATGTATATTTCCTCTTGTAAATATTCATGTAAAACGGCACTCTTCATCCCAGATGGGGACACCCCTGTGATGCAATAATAACAAGTATAAGGTTTACATAATCCATCTTGGAAACATGTGAAAAAGTCTTAGAGTAATCAATACCTTAAACTTGTGAAAAACCCTTTGTAACAAGACGATCCTTATACTTTTCAATGGACCCATCGGCTGCGTATTTGGTTCGGTATACCTTTTTACACATAACCATCTTTCTTCCTTTAGTAAGAGATACCAAATCACAAGTATGATTCTTCATCAAAGAATAATACTCTCCCTCCATCACATCATCCCACTCCTATATCACATGAGCCTTTGAAAAATACTATGCATCCTTAGAAAATACCTAAACAAAAATCTAGAACTTGTATAATGTGTATGATGATGCTTAGTGGGTGGAAGATCTTATATGAAAGGTACTGCCTCAGAAACTATAGTACAAGACCACTTCGGCATAGTGACAACATCAGTGGGAATAGGATTATTAACAAACATCTATAACCTCCTCATCAACCTCCTCAAATAAAGGATCCTCAAGATGAGATGAAGAAGAAGGAGGCATGGAAGAATATGATGAATCATGACGAGTGAAGCACTCATCAAACTGAACATGTGTTCAAAAAATAACATCATGAGTATCAAAATGTAGAATTAGATAAGCTCTCATGTCCTCACAATACCCTACAAAGATCAAGGATTTGATCTTCTTGTCCAAATATTTCCTTTTCTTCTTTGGCACAAAGGCCAAAACATGGCTCCTAAAGATTCGAAAAAATGAGACATTTGGATTAGTGTTGGATCAAGTTTCCTCTAGAGTAAAATACTCAATTTATCTATGTGGTGTGTGACTCTAAATGTAGTTATCACAATTAATTACTTTTTCCCAGTATATAGGAGGTAAATATCTAGAATGCATCATACAGTTAGCCATTTCCTTCAAAGTTCTATTCTTCTATTCTACTAATCCATTCTGTTGTGGAGTAGGAGGAACATAATGCTAGTGAATAATGCCTTGACTTTCTAAAAAATTAGAAAACTTGTTGCTGAAGAAATCCCCCCATTATCAGTGTAAAGGTTCTTTATGCAACTAGAATATCGTTTCTCGACCAAATCCTTGAAGACTTTGAAGTGTGAAAAAACATCAATTTTTTACTTGAGAAAATAAACCCAAGTACACATCAAGAAATTATCAATAAAGGTAAGTGCATAATTATCTCCATTGAAAGAGGGGGTAGGAAAAACCATAAATTCATTATGTACAAGCTCAAGTGGTAAAGAAACTCTCTTGAACAAATTATTACGAAATGGATCTTGGTGTTTTTTCCCTAACACATAGCCAAATAAAAATATCTCAAGAAAAGAAAATATAGGAAGACCATATACCATACCATGATTTTTCAACTCCTTTACATATTTTTAATTGAGATGTCCAAATATTTCATGCTAAATATTACTCTCTGAATCTGCATGAGAAACCAATCATGTCCCTATAGAGGAAGTGTCATCAAAACCATCAAAGTGATATAGTCTAGAATTATGATCAATAATACCTTGAACAACAAGTGAAAAAGGCTTCAAAAAAGTTTTTACTTCTGCCCCATGTGGTGTAAAATTCATTGTTTTCCCTTGGCCAGAATGACAAATTTGATATATAGCAAGAAAATTTGTAGTGATGTTAGGAACACATAGTTCATCTTGAATACTTCCACCATTAACTTGTATATCACCTTTTCCTTTAATAGAAAGAAAGGAAGAATCTCCAACCTCAATTTTGGTAGTATAACTAAAACCTAGAGAAATAAAATAATTTTTAGAAGAATTCATATGATGAGAAGCACCATAATCTATAACCTAATTTTCTATAAGTAGTGATTGAGATCTCCCAATAATATTAAGGGATTTTCCATGATGATTAGAAGGAGATGGAGTGGAGATAGAATTTTTTTGTTTCTTGACTGTATCCTCTAAGGTTTGCACTCACTTTTAACACCTATTTTCTTCATGACCACTATCCCCACAAAAATAAGATGAAAGGATAGACTTATTCTTGGATTTAGAAATCTTCTTAGGTTTAGATTTATTTTATTTGGGTTTAGGATCATTTTGAGATGGAGAAGGGGTGGATTTTGTTTTACTTTTTGGTTTTCCCTTACCCTTATGATTAGATGCAACCAACTCATTTTGAGACATGGAAGACTCAATGTTAGAAAATTTGGATTCTTCCCCAATAAGTCTT
Organism: Taxus chinensis; assembly: GCA_019776745.2. Classification (NCBI taxonomy): domain Eukaryota; kingdom Viridiplantae; phylum Streptophyta; class Pinopsida; order Cupressales; family Taxaceae; genus Taxus; species Taxus chinensis. The sequence continues at coordinate 328,616,438 of CM034154.1, forward strand.
TCACAAAATGTTTCTAAGTTAGGCATTTTGAATGTGTCACCTAAGGAAACCATGCTAGAGAAAAATTTAGAAGAAAAAAATTGGAATGGGCCTCTCAATTTGGATAGAATCAAGTAAACAAAATCTTCATCCTTCTAATCTCTTCCACTCCCCTTCAATTGTGTCATTAAATTCTTGAACTTGGTAAGATATTCTATAATTGTTGGAAAATCTTCAGGATTAAGAGAGGTGATCACAATTTCAAGTTTCATGGCTCTCATATGATCCACCTTACCAAATAAATCCTTCAATTTCTCCCATATTTTGAAAGGAGAGTCAAATTTTTCCAAATGAAAAAAAATATTGTCACTTACATAAGTTCCTACCAAACCCATACACTCATCAAATTTTCATTGATAGTGAAATTTCTCATATTCTCTAGTGAACAATAGTTGCTCTCAAGAAGTTAAATCCCATAATCCTTTCCACTTAATTATTTTTCTAGTTTCCATGTGTTGTTATGTGTTATTAATGTCTCAACATGATCTAATGTAGAAGTAGATAAAGACGCCATCCTCAAAAAATCACCAAAATAAATGCAATAACCAATAAATGCAACAAGATCCCCCCAAATTTTTGCACTTTATAATGATTGCATGTTACAATATGGAACTTTATAATTATAGTGAAATTATCAAAATAAATATTTCCAATGGAAAGAGCATGGAAAAAAAAGCACTTTTGTAAAGAAAACACTCAAAACTGAGTTACCGATCAAACGATACAAGTTTTTCAATATTATGCTTTACTATTTATTTTAGTTGCCACTACAACAAAATAAAATGCATAAAATGAAAGGGGGATGGAATTAAGCAACTACTAGTAGGAATCAAAAGCTTTAAGCCCTCACATGACCATACCATGTGACCAAGGGCTAAGGATTTATATGGGCTACACGCCTCCCAAAATAAAACTAGAAAAACCTTTGCATTTCTATCCAACAAAAAAAAAAAAAACAAAACGAATGCCTCTAAAAATGATCGATTTTACCACCTTCCGGATCTAATGGAAGCCTCTATTTTGTATAAAACGCATGCGACAAAAAAATATGGACAAATCCCGAATATATGAGTATACAAAAAAATGTCTGTAAAAATAAACTTACAAAAGGATGTCAACAACAATATTATACTCTAATACCATAAAAGGAATGATAACCAGATTGTACCAAGCTAAGAACACAGATGTTAATCAAACACCACAATTAATAAGATGAAAGTAATTTGCCAGAATAACTTTACATAAACCTTTTCAAAAAAATGAGCATCAATATCATATATTATTATGGAACTCGATGAAATACAATGAGAATGGCCCTTGCTTATATAGGTAAGGAATAACAATATAAGAACCATTCAAGGTCATAGATCAACCCAAATATCAAGGAAATAACTAGTCATCAAAGAACTAGTCAAGACCATAGATTTAGGAGAGAACTAGACATCAAGGATCTAGTCAATACCATAGATCAAGGAAAGAATTATACCTAACAACTAGATAATATCCCCCTAATATCTGAATAAATAAATATCCATACACATAAGTGGGTGAGAATAAATACAATAAAGTTAAATAAAGTACCTAGGTGAACATGAGCTAAGGTAAATACCTACTCTAACACATTCAACATGGATTCCTTTCACATGCATGCACCATTTTCTTATTTTAAATCCTCCTTATCATTGGATAGAATGAATTTTCTTGTTACAGTGGTTTTCTACAAGCCTGACTCGAGGAAATCCTCCTAAGATCATTGTTAATAAAACCTTAAGAGTGCATCACTTTACACAAACTCCTCCTCTCTTCATTATAGATCCTTTAACTCATATTATTCCTCTTCCTTTGAAACATTAAAATAGTGGATTTAATGTGATCATTGAATGATCTACCTCAAATTTTTGAGATAGGGATCACACAAATTCAAATAAAAACCTTCACTAGAGGTAACTTGGAATCAATTCCACAAACCTAAATCACCTGATAAACGTTGATATCCCCCTTTCCATTAATGTTAAATTTTGCACCACCTAGTTACTCCCTTACAATGCCTATTACGAGCTGTAAAAACAATGCCTCTTAGTAAGAACTGAAAAAACATGTATTACTTACAAATTAGTATGTAAAATTTCAAACATCTTAGTCTAATATCGAGATAGAATTCTCTATCAACTATGATATTAATAACCATTGCAAGAAAACTCAACACATTCAAGAAAACATGCAAAAATAGTCATATACTAATTTTGTTTCCTCAATCCTCTTCTTAAAACTCTTACCTTTAATTCCTATCTGGATGGAATGAATGAGAAATAGTTAAAACCATCACCATCATTTGATATTCTCCTCCTTTGGTCAGTTACAAATAGTCTCATGATGAGATTCCATTCAAGAAAAGTGGGGTTACTTTATCTAAGATTGACTTAATTTCAGTATGACTAAATCATATCATGACATATGACCTAGATGTTCCTAATTACACACATAATGTCTCATTACACCCTTACAAATATTATGAGTTTTAAGTACACATAGAATTCTCAAATCACACTAAAATTTACCTTACAATTTGAATTAGCATTTTGGAGGTAAAATGCCTCATTTGAAATTTGAAAGGCCTGGACACAAACATTGACTAATAACTGAAACCTAGTTACTTATAGGACTCATGAACACATCTATCACACTAGATATAATGTCTTCATGGTTTTTTTATCTAGGTAAAGTGATGCTCTTGCATCATACTATAGGGTTAGGAAAATATTAAACATCATAGCTTTGTTTTTTTCTTCTTCTTCCAATTCCTTTGCTTCTTCATCTTCACTTTGATACGATCTTCATCTATAACAATTTCATCCTTGTTGACTTTATTCATATGTCTTTCTTGAATCTCACTTCACATTTTATTATTCATAGGCTTCTTATTATTCTTCATTTCCTTCTCCAATCATCATTTCTACCTCTTGAACATGTTGCTACTTCTCCTCCTTGATTACATTCTATTCTCCTTGAATTTCGTCTTCTTGTTCATCATTCCATTGCTTTGGGTCATCCATGTAATGCTTTCCTTCATATTTTACCTCCATTTCTTGGCCTATACCTTCAATTTCATTGTCTTCTTCATTCTCCAAGTTTTATTTAGGACTTTTCCTAACTTTGAAATCATATTCTCCACTAATCCATATCCACATACTTGTGGGATCTCTCCATGATCTCTTCATCACACTAACTACTAAATTGTAACCCTAAGCTAATCCACACTGAGCTTGATCTTGTGTACACTCCTCTCCTTCTATATTTTATTCACTTGTGTTCTCGATTTTTCATTCAAGGAATCATTTCTTGCCTCTTCGTATTTCTTTGTATACTTGCATTCACACACTCAAATACATATATTTAGAAAATTAAGGCTCCTTAGCCCCTTGAGAATTTCCATAAATGAGCTCTTCTTATTCACCACTCTACTGCTTCATTTCAACACTCTCTTCTTTATATACTATCTCCTCTTAAAATTATTTTTCTTGTTTTGTCAGCCTCTTCTCTTTCTTCTCCATATTCCTCTCCTCTTTTCTTATCTATCTTCACATCTTCTCTCTCTTTCTCTTTCTCACAAGTAGCTCTAATGACCACTTATCTCTCCTCTTAATAACTATTTTAATTGGATCCTCTACTTCTTTCTTGGTTTTATCAGCTCTAATGACTATCCCACATCCCTCCTCAACTTTTGTATTTCCTCTTGAATCTTAAACTCTCTCTGTTTTTTCTAATTAATTCTTCCTTTCCTCTTTTATTTTTATTTCTTTCTCTTCTTGTTCCCTCTTGCTATGACTCAATAGCTCTAGTAAAATTTTATCCATATTTATTGTTTATTCTTCTTCATCTTCATCATCTGTGTTATCTGATTTCCAAGGTTGAAAAACCTTTGCTTCCATCAAATCTCTTATTTTTGTCCTCCTCCTTTCCAATATTCTCTGCTACTCTTTCGCTCTTATCTTCTCATGCCCTTGCCTTAACCTGGCCTCTTCCATTTCTACTACTATTTTCTTCATACACTATTGTATTCTATATCCATGGTCAATGATAGGTCTCAATATTTTCTCTCCACTCATCTTTACCTGTGCCTTTCCACTACAAACACTTTGACACATTGTTAGCAAAAAAAACTATTCATTCAAATATCAATATTAAGTATGGATACCAAATGATTCATATAAAATATAAAATCAATCATATATTCAGCTATCAATATGTTTACAAACATCACTTCTACCTTAATCTACAATGGGAGGATACTATAAGGATCATATTGTGCCGAACTTGGATTATAATGCAAGAAAATTGATTGGTTATCACTTGGAAGGTTCTAATACATCACCATACCCTCCAAACATGGCTTTACTCCATGCTAACACTAAATTCATACATAGTTCATGACCAAATAATCCTCAATCTTACTTGTTTAGGCCAAACTACCCTATGCTCTTCTTATTAGCCTTTAGACCAAATATGTAGCATTTTCTTCTTTAGCCTCCTTCAATGCTCTCACCTCCATTTTCCCTATTCATAACTCAAAACAAACTCAGATCCAATAAAAATTTGATTCAAAACAATCCAAGACATAAATATTGTTATAATTTGTCCATACTTTCCTTAAGTTTCTTTTAAGACCCAAGTCTAATGCTCCATGCATGGTTATAATAATGTAGATATTTCATGACTCAATTCACCAAGTTATTAATTTTATCACTCTTTCTATTTTAGACTCAAAAACTCCTTGTTGTTACCAAAATTGATGCCTCCTTATAAGCCAAGTGTTTCACCTGATTCTTAGACGTTTCTTCGAAAATGACGAAACAGATAGGGCAACGGATGTAGGAGGAAAACCTATTGGAATGTTGGTTGATAGGTTGTTACACACATATGACCTCAGAATTCACAGCTGATCATGAGAGCTTCTTTTTGGCTAGGAGGAACTACCTAAAATGGAACTCAAGAGCACCAGAAAGAGTTAAATAGTATATGTAGTGAACTGCCTAGTGTATGCTAGATCTGGGAAGTGAGATACAACCTAGATGGTTGTCAGTCCACTATTTAAAAAAATTTAATGCTGGTAATGAAGTAAATCCTATTGTAGTTATAATTATTTAGGTATCTCGTTTAAAACACAATAATAAATATCTAATCTAACAGACTAAGTTAAAATAAGATCTGAAGCTCAAGTAACTGGTTTTGGGTCTCTACAGGTCTGACAAAGGTCTTAGGCAGGTCACAGGTGATTAAGAGTGATGTGAGAATAGGTGGGTAGGTTACTATTCTGAGTTGTATTGGTAAATAAAGAGACTAATGCCAGTTAAGGATGACCAACATTGGTTGGGGAGAACCAGTGCTGGTTAGTGTGGAATACTAGGAATGTCATAGAATGAGCTTTGGATCTCCCTTATGATTACACAAAGGACTGGGCTGGTTGAAATGAGGTATTAAGTCATTTGGATGGGATTTAGAAAGGTTTTAATGGGGATAGGCAGGGGTGAGTACTGAAGGAGGTCAATGGGTGGCTAGGAGAACAAAGGATGAAGATACAATGATTAAATGACTGAACTAGAGGAGTAAAATGTTTCACTTACTTGGAACCTAGTTCTAGACGTCTGTGAGTGAGGAATGAAGGTGTTGATAAGAGGTTGAATGTTGTAGAGGATCACCAAACATTGGGGAGATCTTTCATTGGCTACATGTGCTCTTCTTTCTACCTGACTAGATCAAATATGTGTTGGGTGGTTGCTGGATGAATGTTGGATGTTTGTGCAAGAGAAAATGCTTGATCTCCTTCCTTGCATGCTTGTTCTCATTGAAGCTTGTTCTCAAAAGATGTGATATCTCTCTGGAAAAACCACCAACCTTTTTCCAAACTTGAAAATAAGGTTTTTTTGTGGAGTAAAAGGTGACCAACGGTGGTTAAGGGTAACCGGCGTCGGTTAGGGTGGGATTTCCTAGGTTTACTAAACTATGCAGATCCCCTTTATTTTATGGGATATCATGTCGTTACCTCACGGATTAGGCTGGAAGCTTCCTTTAAGCATGCAAGAATGTGGTTAGAGGGAATGTAGGCATTGATTTTTAGGGTTTGGGTAAGTCTTAGTTAGTTATGGCAACTTACTAAGAATAGGTCTTAGGATGAGGTGGCTTGATGAGGTGTCTAGGTGAGGTGTATATGTGGGCATTATCTAAATTAGGATATTTAAATAATAAATATGGTGAGGATAATGATTTAATTTAATTTTTATAATTAAATTAATATTATAGTGAGGTGAAGGGGGCCATGGCTTGGTTGATGTGTTCAAGGTGTTTATTTGTCGAGAGACCAAAGGGGAGTGTGACCTAATTTTGGTGTCTACATTTTACCCCTTTTTGTTTCATAGCTTGTATTGGTAAGTGTGCTTCCAAAAATAAGATGTGACTGCCCCATGTGTGGATGGAGGTGATCTACCTCAAACCAGGAACTGACAAGGCAGAAGGAAGAATCATTGAGTGGTTTGAAAAAAGGTAAATGTGTGAAAAGGAAGGTGGGTAATAGCGGAAAAAGGAGTAAGGTCTACTCAGGTAATCTAGGTAATGGGTCAGGGTCAAAGGTAGTAACAATAAAACACACACACATGTATAAACTGTAGCATGCTACTAGGTTGAAGAGTAGGAAAAATCTACATTGTCTAAGGTTGATAGGCTTATCCAAACAAGGTTGAAGTGATTCAAGTATCCAAGGTATAGGATATAGTCAGGAAACACAATGCAGGTCAGGTGTAAGAACATTTAGGTGTGTTCTGGTACACCAAAGGTAGGGTCAGAATAAATGGTCATGGCAAGAGGAAAGGTAAGGTCATTAGGTCAATCAACATAGGTAACAGTGTTGCAAGGTATAGTGAACACATGGGGTCAAATGTCACTAGTGATGTTCCAGGTCCAAGTATCTAGGTCATGACATGGGTAGTGCCGAGGTATGGGTAAAATGATGAGCCTCCAAAGGAGGATGAGATTAGGTAGTAAATAATGAGGTCAGGAGAGTGTGGTAAATAGTATTGGGTAAAGGGTAGGTGTGCAAAAAACAGGTGATGGGTAGGGTAATAGGGTAAAATTTAGGGAAATGTAAAAGAGAGGGTGAATGATGCCGGTGAAGGGTAACCAATTCCGGTAGAGTGTAATCGACCACGGTAAGGTAGGGCACGTGACCGATGCCAATGAAGGTAAAACCGGCGTCTGTTAGGATGGGTTTGTTACAAAAATAAAAAATCCATGTTTTTTGTTATTCATTTGTCATTTAGCAAGTTGAGAAAACAACACAAGAGAGAGAGAGAAAAAGGGAAAAGTGTTGAAATAGAATGGAGAGTTGAGTAAGCGAGCCGAATGGTGGGTGGGTGGTTTGTGAGAGGCGGGTCCATGGGATCGGTGTGTGTAATTTAATTGGTTGGAGTCATGGGTAGAAATTTGGTGATGGTAGAGGCCAGAGAGGGATTGGGTGGGGCACCGGTGCAATGGCTATACATGCCACCATGACAATGGAAGCATGATGAGGTAAGCATCTAAATCTTGTAGTGTTTTGTTACGTAGATTAGGAGATTTTCCCAATGGGGTTTTTGGTTTTGTTTTGGGTGGGGGAAAATAAAATTTACAAAATGGGAGGATAAATTGGGTAAAATAGGAGTGGGGAGAGAGATAAGTTGGAGAAGAGGGGAAGGGAAGAGGTGGAGGGGGAGGTGTAGGTGATTTTAGGTGGGTAGAAGTGTCAAGGTAGTAAATTTTTTTGAGAAGGGGGGGTTTGGGGGTCATGGGTTTTCACCATGATAGTGACCGGAGTCGATCGGGTTTAGCCAGCGTCAGTAGGGTTAAATTGGTATTGATCATGAAATAGGTGACCGATGCCGGTTTAATAGTGACTGGGGTCGGTTAGAGGTAACCAACACTGGTCAAGCTTTGGAGAGAAAGGGTCCAAAAGTGCCACATGTTGGGTGAGTGAGATGTGTAGGGTTAAAATAGGGTGTGAGAAAATGATATTGGGTTAGTATGGGTGTGATAAATGTAGATTAATGTATTCGTTTGTATTGGATGTAGGGGAGAGATCGGCTACACATGTGGAACAGGGTTCCACCCCTACTCATGATAGTTCACAGCACAATGACCCCTAAGGAGATATGACATGTGGAGGTGGTGGGCCTGAGTGGGGTCTAACGCTACCTCCATGTAGTCCGGTAGCCAAGTCTGATGGTCTCTCTGATTGATAGATGGGATACCAAAACCAACAAATTCCACCTACCGACGGGTGAGATGATAGCCACCTTAGAGGACGTGTTCAGGATTTTGTGGCTACCCATATTGGGTACATAGGTCTATGCAATCTCCTCTGAGGCCTCAGAGGAGCTGATGATGATGGTGTTTGGAAAGGGGATGGCTGAGCTGACATTCCATAGTACCAACATTCGATATGGAGAGATGTACTTATCTCGTCCAGAGGAGATGTGGCTAGTAGTTCTATTGATGGAGGTAGTGTGTTGCTTTACACTGCCAGATGCAGAGGGAGGGTAGTTTACCTAATCGTTGATGGGGATATTACATGACATGATGATAGACAAGACCCACTTTTCCTAGGTGCCAGCATTCTTCGTGCAAGTATATAGAGAGTTGTGGGCATATGGGCGGTTGCGTTGGTTCAGCCTGTATTGTACCTTTTTACTTCACTAATGGGCATATAAGCACATTGTCTATGTGCATCTAGTGGGTATGCCCTAGGCTGATGCCTTTCTTCCATGCTATGTATGAGTGGGGTATAGGTGATGGGTGCCTATTATTGGAGAGTAGAGATCAGACAGGCCCACACATGATGTGGCCTATTTCAAGTGACTATTGGAGGGGTTGTCTGTAACACCCTCGAAAATTGTTATATTCCTCTTTTGCATTTCAATTGTTAACATGCGATTTTATTCTAAAGATGTGTTCTTTTGATTGTTGGAGATCATGCTTGATATGGAGAAATATTTTCTATTCTTAATATCATTATACTAGAATGGAATGGCTTCCTTGAATCCATTTTTCACTTCTTGTAGGTGAGTTGCAATTTTTCTTAAGAGTTGTAAACTTATCTCTTTATCTGACTCATCCTTGGATCAATTTCAGTGATCCAAGGAATGTTTTAAACCTTCTCAGTTAAATGAATGGTAAATTGACATTCCTTAATTTGAGGGACATAGCCGACTGAAATTTGTTATTACAAATTCTTTAATCTTGTGTGAACATGTTTCCATTCAGTTGTATGTCGTGTTTAGGTCCTTGGAGATTGATATTGGAAGTACATTGCTGACATAAATGAAATACATCCTGTTCATGACATAAGAAGGATTTGGAATCCTAACACTAAAGGATTATCATACGGAATCCTAAGCTGGGTAAGAATATTTACTACCTAGTTATGTTACTTAATTGAATTTTGATTCTAACCTAAGCTTCATATTCTACTTTTTTGGGTTGGCATCGAAACCTAAGCCTTGTGCTAAGGGAATATGGAAAGGTTGCTAGGCTATCTAAATTAACCTAAAACCTAATGTTATAAGGTTATGAGATGATCTAACCTATTGCCTAAAACTAAAAGGATGTGAGTTAATCTAACCTAATGTTGGAATTACCTAAGGTAATTTGTTAAGGCCTAAGGTAATTATTTCTAAACTAACCAAATTTCTAAGGGATCTATCCTAAGATATTTAAATGGAAACCTAAAGGGGTCGCATGCCTCTATGGCGATGGTTCCAATGGCATTAAATTTGTTGATAAGGTATTTAAGGCATTAAGTACTACTAGTTTTGGTAGGGGCTAGTTGACTTGGCGAAGGCTTATGTGGAAGTTCCACTAAAGATGGAATTACGTGTTAAATCGGAATTGGCATTTGCCAGATTTGGTAGGCGGTGGCAAGGAGTGATAAGCGGGAAAATTGGAATTAATGAAATTAATTGGCCTTGGGTTTTTTTCACAAACCATCTTGGAAACTTGGAAGGTGGGTTTGTAGGAGGTTGTTTGTTTTTTCATGCTTTTCATATTTTTCTCTGCATGGAGCAAACTAGTTCTTTGAACCAGCGGTTTGACTTTCACTTCATTGCTATTTTTAACTCACCTGGTCTATTTTCGATCATGGGAAGGTATATGAGGCATTATGAGGAAAGTTGTTGGTTGGTTGATCTTTCGTGGAGGAGAAAAGGAGTTGGAAGCTCAGCTGGAAGTATCCTTTGATTTGGAAAAAGAACTATTAGGAATGATAGGCTCTAACCATTAAGATCTCTTGCTTTCTTCTAAATTTTTTCATTAAAACAAATTTTCTCTTATGAGATTCTTGGTTTGCATGTTTTATCTGGTTATTTTCTTTCTAGGTTTTATAAATCTCTGGAAATTTGGGTATGAATCCATGGAAAATTAATGTTAAGTCTTGGAAACTTTCTTTGTATGCGTTAAACAATGAAACATGCATGAGAAACTTGTTTTTATATCTTTTCTAGTTGTTTCTTGAACTGGTATTCGAAGAGTTGTGTTTTTAACTTACCTTTGTTATTGTTCATTTGGTTCTGAGTTTTTGGGAACCTTGAGTCCCATCTAATCTTACATGTGAGCTCATGTTTTGTTTGAGCTTGAGCTTGTAGTTGAGATAGTGTATCATTTGAGCCTTTATTCGAGTTTGTGTTTAGTTTTATCTTGATTCAGGGTTGGTGTTCTGATAAGAATTTGTGTTGGAGGTTCTTGTTACCCTGAAACCATGTTTGGAATCTTAGGTAATCATGGACTATTGTTTTGAAGTCTGTATGTAGCTCTGTACTCGTGTTTATTCTTGTGTTATTCTGGACTGTTAATGGAAGTTCATAATGTACACAACACTCGTATTTTATTACGTGTATGGTTCTGAACTCTGATTAGAAGCTTGTTTTTTGTTTTGAGATGGTATGAGTTTTCTTTGTTTAAAATACAAACTAGAATGGGAACATGTTGTTGCCCTAAACTTATGAATATTTACTTGAATGGTTTTGAACTCTTACGTGAGAAACTTGTGTTTCATTTTGAGTTCGAAGTAGGGTTTGTTGTTTATGTTATAAACTGTTTAAGGTTGTTCATATTATATTATGTCTTGTATTATGATATTTGTGTATATCTGTGCTCATGTTTGAGACTTTGTGATTTGACACTGTACATGTAATTTGGTACTTAGCGTTTGGAATTTATAGCTTGAACGATGTTTTGGTTTTGTTCTGGTATTTGTGAGTTGGTTTTAAATTGCACTCAAGTTGAAAGCTTATAACTCTTTTAATTCAAACTATTTACTCAAAGTAAATATGGGGAATTAGTATGACTGAGTTGTTTGAATATCTCTTGGATATTTAACTAGACATGTTTTCATTAGATAGTGGATTTGGAAATTCTTTTAAAGATGAGTTTTGTACCAATGCTTAGAAATTTTAGTGGAAGGATTACATAACTCTATTCAATTTTATTTTTTTTATAGTTCTAAAAGAATTATGAACCACTTACTCTTTTTTTTTATTAAGGGAAAATAGTTTTGAAGGGACTATACCCTGAATATAAAAGGGCTCAAAAGCTAGATAGCAAAGATGAGAGAAACAACCCAGAGAAGGGAAAAACAGTCAACCAAGAAGGGCTCAACAGCCAAATATTACAACATAAGTGAAAAAAGGATCTAAACGTACAAAGGTCCAAAAGAAAGAAGGAAAGATCAAAAAATAGCTCCAGAACCGCCAGATGACAGCTACATCACAGCCAAAAAACATCATCACAACAACCCGTTACTTGATGGCTCTGTCAATCTTGGTCTTGATAGCCTGCAACGACATGAAGAAGGCAATGGCAGTAGCCTGAGAGGAGTCTTGCATATCTACTTGGGCAATTGCAATATCCTTTTTCTCTTTAGGACCCCAAATGTCCTCATTAACCCCACTTAAACTGCAAACACTATGGATATGTTGTTCAATGAAATTATAAATGCTTTTGAGTGCAGAAAATATGCAGTCATTACGGCTTTTAGCATTCCCCAATCTATCATCTAAGGACTGTAGCTTCTTGTAGACCTCAGCAATAACCCCCTCTTCCTCCTCAGTTTGAAGGATTCTTTTACCCTTATAGAGCTCCACTAAAAAATATCTCCAGAACCGCCAGATGACAGCTACATCGCAGCCAAAAAACAGCATCACAACAACCCGTTACTTGATGGCTCTGTCAATCTTGGTCTTGATAGCCTGCAACGACATGAAGAAGGCAATGGCAGTAGCCTGAGAGGAGTCTTGCATATCTACTTGGGCAATTGCAATATCCTTTTTCTCTTTAGGACCCCAAATGTCCTCATTAACCCCACTTAAACTGCAAACACTATGGATATGTTGTTTAATGAAATTATAAATGCTTTTAAGTGTAGAAAATATGCAGTCATTACGGCTTTTAGCATTCCCCAATCTATCATCTAAGGACTGTAGCTTCTTGTAGACCTCAGCAATAACCCCCTCTTCCTTCTCAGTTTGAAGGATTATTTTACCCTTATCTCTTTCCATGTTTTTTATAGCCCCTTTGAGCTCTTGTATCTCCTTTTCTAATCTTTCCACCCTTTCTAGAAATTCCTTCTCCTTGGGCTCCTCCACCTGCTTGTTAATATGCAGGAGGTTTTTCAGCAAGTTCCAAGTCTTTGTGGCTCCTTAGGACCCGTTGGGAAGTAGGGATTTTAGCTTTAAGGCTCCTGCTTTTCTTGCTGGAAACAGTATCTTCATTCTTTCTTTTAAGCAAGGGGGAATGGAAGCAGTGTAGGGAGGTGGAGGTATGGAGGAGGGAGGTGGGGTAGGATTCACGGGAGGGCAGCTGGAGTAGTATGGGACAACCCTAGAGTGGCTCTGCACTTCCCTTATAGATTTCTCCAGAGAGTTAATCAAATAGTGAGGGAAGTTGATAATGTTATTTCTACAAAAGGGATTCAGAAAAATTAGATGCTTTTGAGGTATAGTCATAAATCTTCCTTCAAGGGTAACGTACCTAACCACCATTTTGGCCAGCTCAAAAAAAGGTTCAGGAATCGATGCCACCTTGATGCCAGTGGCCATGAACTCAATATTTTCCCCCTCTTCTAAAAATTTCTTGGTCTCCACCTCCCTTTCCACCTTCTTATTGAAGAATTTGGTGCCTTCCAGGCTAAGGCCCGTGATCTGAGCGATGAGATCTTCCGTGATTTCCATCTCCATGTTACTATACTTGACAATTCTATTCTTCCAACCCTAGGTGAATTTGATAGAAATGTCTTGGTCGAAGCCTTGGATCCTTTCAATGAAATTAGATAGGCCCCTGATTTGTAGGTAATCCCAAAGCTCCGTGTTCTCTTTCCACTCAGGGTTGTGGGTCGGTTCAGTTTTCCATGGACGATCCCCCATGTTTCCTTTGCTTCTTTTTCTGTTCTCAATGGTAAAAAATCTCCTAGTGTGTGGGACAAGCTAAGCTTTGATTTTTATTTTTGAATCTTTCCTAACCGTGGAAGCTGATTTAATGATTATGCTACACTTGTTATTATTGCCCCGCTCCTCAGCTTTCCTCCTATGCCAAGAAATGATGACAGTCCATCCCACATAGATCACATCAGTCATCCATATATTTTGTGATGTCATCATCATGTACTTGAGTATCCACACATTAGCGTCCAAATTACAACTGTTAGTAATGATTTTAACTGCCATGCAGATCAATGATAATGGCTTTATTGACATGAACCACTTACTCTTAAGTACAATGTTGTGGAGGCATTTTAAAGGAACTTCAGTTTTGAGTTAGAGGATACTCTTGAACTGGTTTAGTTTAAGGTTACAAGTTTTCTATTCTTGTTGGTATCAATAAGTGAATACTTGAGTCTTTTAAAAGAAAAAGGAAATTGAGAATCCCTAGGGAGAGTGTGCTGTTTTTGAACTTTACTATTTATGTCATTCTAAACTGAAATTGGAACTCATACTTTTTAATGATAAGGATTGTAAGGGAGACTTGCATTACGTTTTCTTTACAATGACCTGGTTTTCTTGTCTCTTCTAGGAACTAGTGTATGAGTTTATTGTTTGGATTAGAAGAGGAAATTTTTTGTCAAGTGTAGAGAAATTATTTAAGGATTAAATCAAATTCTGATAAGATTCCTTTTCTAACTTGTTAGGATAAGTTCATTTGATTGAACCCTTCTGTTATTAGTTCTCTTGTGAAATGGAGATTTATTATAATTATTTAGTCTTCCTTGTTCATATCATTTGTTGAAGTGATGTAGGAGATATTTGATGTTTTGGTTTTGTTAAACATAAAATATAATATTGTTGACAAATTGTTTAAATTCTATATTCCTTAGATGTATATGGGATTATGTTCAGATGAAAATCTTAAATGTTAAATTTAAAGGTAGTTTTCCTTTAAACGAAATAGTTAAATTCATGTTATGAACCTGTTTCTATTTTCAGATGGTTTTTGTTGGGCATAGTTTGGAATGGTTATTCTTCTTCCTTGCTTAGGAGCTAGATGAATCATCCTAATGGGAACTATCTTGTAAACCCTTCATTTTTCTTATAGTAAAGTTAAATGTTGTATTCTATTATGATAGAATTGGGAACAATAAGATGTTATGATCTGTTGTTTGTTTAAAGGTAATTGATAGGATCAATTAAACTTTAATTTTGTAAAGTAGATGTTGCGGATTATATCATGTTCTTCTCTTAGAAGTGAATTCAGATTTGTTAATGTACTTCTTTTCTGATTGTTATTACTTATACTGATATGTATGATATATTAATTGTTTCATTAAATAAAATTTGTTTTAATGAATCAATTAGTTGAATGCACTTCATTTTAAGCCTTACAGCTTATCATGCTTAGTTCATTGAACTGACCTGTGCTAGCAATTTTTGCAGATGGACTTCGTAAGTGATAAAAGAAGGAAAAACTTATATGATGCATTGGATGATTTAAGTCTGATTCTTTGTGAAGAATTATGATTCGTTCTTGAGTTGTATTGAAAAAGAAAAGTTGTATTATTTTTAGAATGAAGGCTATTGTTATGTAGTATTCCTAAAATGCATAAGTCTTGTAAATGTATAAGTTTTAAAGATGAATTGAAAGTTAGGAATTTACTTGTATTGGTTGTGTAAATTATCTTGTTGATATTCTTCATATTATTTATATGCTTAATTGGTTATCCTTCGATAAGTTGGATAAAGGGATTTAGTTCAATTTCCCTAATTAAGATGCAACTTGTTAAGTTGCAGACTATGATGTTCTTTGTCTAAACAATTTAACATAGTAATGTAATGTGTGTTGAACATGCAGTAAAACTATAGAAATTGTAAAATATAAGGAGGGTATGATAAACCCTAACACTAATTCATGAAGAGGAAGACTCTTCCTCTCAAAAAATGAATGTAAATGAAAAGGAAAGGTAATGTGATTGTTAATCATTAGACTTCATATTCAATGAAGTCTACCTAGTTAAACCTATGTGGTTGCTACACCTCCTTGATTGGTTAAGTTACATTATAATGGAACTTATGATGTTGTTATCCTATTTTTTGTTAACTGTTTATTAAGCCAGATAAATGAACTTAAAAAGAAAGCTTAAGTTAAGGAATTTCTTTAATGATTAATTGAATATAATATGGAAAAAGAACTTAAGGAGTATTAGATTAGGGTTTAGCAAGGTTGTTGTAATCTGTTTTAATAATCAAAATTAATTATATTAATAACCTCCTAGGGGTATGTACATCTCGATGAGGTTTTTTCTATAGGATGTTAGTACATGCCAACTACAGGGATGTACCTTTGGGAATATTAGGATCTTCTCGAGGATATAATGATGCAGTTGACATGTGGCAACACCCTTTTGCATTGATCATCTAGATCTACACACATCTGGACTTGAACTTAGTTTTTCCTTAGGTCTAGTTAGTAGCATGTTTGGGATAGGGAGAAGGACCCTAAGACTCAGGGTACCTTGGCACATGGGGTTGACATAGGTTGACCCAATATGCTCATTTACCCTAAGTCTTCGTGAGCCTCTTCTGATCATAAATTATGTTGTTAACCTGAGCTAGGGTTAAACCTTGGGCAAGTGGGATTGCAGAAGTCAGTAAAGGACATTCTAGATAACAATAAAGTGGGGTGAAGGATGTATTCTTGATTGACGAGTATGTCATCAAGGAATAACAACATGAATAGTATGTTAGAAATATTTGGCCAAAGTATCGCAAGTTATTGGTTACGTTGTCCTATGTCACCTAGCCTAAGGATCATGATGCAGATGAATATTGGTAGCAGATAATCAGATACGCTCCTTAGACAGATCACTCAATACCCATAACATTGTAAGAAAACCAATTGTAGATACTATATGAAAAGTATTCAATACTTAATGTTAATCATGAATAGATCCATATTTTACCGAGTTATGAAATGAATAGATCGGTAGCTCACCGAGTCATTACAGCTACATATGGTTATCTATTATCAGAATGGTGGTTATGGAATATGTGTTCTAAATTATGTATTTAGAACAAAGAGAATTATTCATGCAAAAAAATAAAATAAATAAATAAATAAAAATTCCCTTGTTTCTAAAGTCTTAAAATGGTAATGTTACATTGTCCATGGTGGACATCATTTGGAGGCCCTATGTGGGCTTCCCATCATATAGGCATATGCGTGATGAGCTATTTGAGCTACAGCTACTGAGATGGATACAAGGTCACTGTGCCGGGGAGCATGAGATGATCCCAGTTGAAAAAGTGAGGTGGAAATTTGGGCTTCTACAGGACATACCTCTGCCCTTCCCACAGTATATGAGAGACGACATGGAGAGGCCCTTACCTCTACCACAACCTACACTTCCCATAGGGAAGGAGGAGTAGGTAGTGGACTAGAGGATTGATGATGTTGGGGTCACAAATAGATATAGATAGTGGTGGGTGGTTCATTTATGAGTAGTACCACCCAAGACGGGGCAGCCAGATTTAGCCACCATCACAGTGTAAAGGGATTCCCTACATGGGCAGGTGGTGACTCTGATTACCTATTTAGGTATGATGCAGACACAGCTTGCCAGCTCAGAGGTAGAGGTAGCAGAGTTACATGTATAGGTGGCTAGTCTTCAGGTCTAGATGGCCGAGGCTGGTGATGGAGATGGAGATGGGGATGATGATTAGGTGGCTTCCCTACAGGCACAGGTGACAGGGTTGCAGGGCTAGTTGGCCACATCATAGGAACATATTGGGGCTTTACAGGCCCATATACATGTATAGGGGCAGGGGCCGATGACACCACCACAGGCACTAGGACAGGGTCTTAGTTCATAGGCTAGGGTGGGACAAGGTCCCATAGGATAGGTACAAGGGCTGAGGCCTATGGGGCCACCATAGACTGTGCCCATATGAAGGTTACGGGATGCCCTAGGAGATGTCAGATACTACCAAGACCAGTTGATGCTGGCCATGATAGACTTTCTATCCTATGGAGATTACATGTCACAATAGGCATCAAGTGAGAGGATGAGATCCCATACTCATAGTGTAGAGAGAATAGGGGGCCATCGAGCTCCTAGACATGATCAGGGAGAGGCCACAAGCTCATGGAGACCAGCTCCAAGTGATGCAATAGTAGGGACCCAACCATGACCTATGATGGGTGGGGAGATGTTAATAGGTCACTAAACAGGGGCCGAAGAGGTTGAGGGGATAGGCGATATAGATATGGAGGATGTCTACCAAGATGCCTGATATATTGCTCTTGATTTTGGATGTATTGTATTCATTTTTTGATATATACTAGCCTACGTGCCGAAGATAGTGAGGATGTATGAGAGTTGTATATTTTGAGTATATATTGGCCTGCGTGTCGAAGAGATTTTTTATTGTTTTATTATTTTATTGTATATGAGACTAGCATGTGTGCTGATGACATTTTGTATTGAGCATCGACCTACATGCTAATGATTTGTTTGAGATAGACATGATGGGATATCCATGTATATTATATTAAGACACACATATTTATTTATATGCTGAGATGGATGATATTTTGGATTTTTCAGTGTTTTATGAGGATTTTATTTGTTTGTTGTGAAATGGACGGAAACTAGGTGAGTTAGGCATGATGGAGTCAGGTTGGTTTAAGTTTTGATTCATCAATTTCTAAAATTAATGATGATATGGGTCATGTTTAAAATGTGTTATAATATATGCATGATGATGGTAGAGAAATGGTACTTATAATAAATGTATGTTTTGATGATGATAAAAATGTGAAAAAACTTGTTATTTATTTGGTGTAATTTCCAAGTGTTAGATATAAAAAGGAAACTAAGTAGGGTAGAATGTAATTTGAGGAAAATGAAATATGAATTGGTTAGGGTAGAGAGTTGCCAAGATAACCTCCAAGGGCCCCATGCCCTTAGAGTGCTGCCTACATAGTCCCAGTGAAAAGGGGACCTCAGGCCGATGAAGTTCTCCCATAAGCTAGGGAAGAATATGAGGAGGTATGAAAATGATTTGGTAGGTTTTAGGCATGCCATGTTTAGATTTGTTAGGTGTGAGTGGGTTATAGGAAAAATGGTATTGGTGATGTCGATTTTGGTAAAAGAAGAAGATTACCCTAAAGGTACGCATGGAGGATTAAGTCTTGTATAAGGTAATCAAAACATAAATAAAGATAGTTTAAAAGATAAGAGGGGGCAATAAACCCACTTGATTGGTTAGGATCATACCGAGTAGATCATACCTTGGAGGAGGCGATGAATGCAAGACCCGATAGACATTGCATGATTGTTTATTCTAAGGATGAGTGATAGGCACATGATCACCAAATGTCATGGTTTCCAAGAGGTACCTTGAGGTAGTAGGAAAATGGGGGTGTAAATGGAGAGAGGGGTGAAGGTGGGTAATTTTATATGATATGAGGTAGCATGCTTTGTGGGCAAGAGATCCAATGTCACAGTGGGCAAGTCCATGAATAAAAGTATTCTATTTTGACTTGTATTTAAGATAGACTGATTGCTGCAGGAAGTCTGTATGGAATGATTTAAATAACTCCTTGAGGTCTTCATGAAGCTGATCAATGTGGGAAGCTTCAGTTTCTCTCATTTTTTTTTTCTGAAAGAGCTTTACATAGCTGTCCTTCGAGAGAGTAGTCTATTTATAACATCGATTGCAGAGAGAAAGATGTCCTTTTGAGGGAATCACCTTTTTATTAGAGGTTTGACTCAAGGAGTTGAGTCCCATGTGAGGGATTTGAAGTCATGGACAAAACAAAGGTGAAGAATAGGATTCTTGTTCAAAATGTAGGGTGAAATGACCATGGGATCTCATCTAAAGGTAGATGAAAATTATCCATGAGAATCATGCTATGTGTAGCATCATGGTACACATATTCAAGAGAAGATAACAAGTGACGGGTACTCACATAATTCTTGTTTAATCATTGGTGAGGTGCGAGAAGTGGAGAGCACTAAAGGGACGAGCATGGAAAGAGGAAAAAGCTGATGTAGGAATAAAAGTCAATAATAGAATGGTCGAAGATGCAAGGAATTAAAGGGCTCAAGCTCAGGTTTACCATCAAGGGAAGATAAAAGATAAGCACCTGATCCATAGGTATGAGTCACAATGTATGGTCCAAGCCAATTAGGAGAAAAATTTTCCCGTTTAATTTTTTCTACATTGGTTACATGTTGATTTTCTTTTAGGACAAGGTCACTGACTTGGAAGGTTCGTTCATGGACATATTTGTTGTAGGCACATTTGATACATTTTTGGTAAACTTGAAGGTGATAAAGATCATTAAGATGGTGTTCATCTAATAACTCAAGTTGTGTTAAACGGTCCTGATGAAATTTATCATCATTGAGCATGTCATGGAGAGAAATGCAGAGTGAGGGAATCTAGACTTCAAGAGGCAGAACAATCTCCATACTGTAGACTAGAGAAAATGGTGTGGCAGTAGTGGAAGTACGGATGCTAGTGCGGTATGCAAATAGGGAAAAAGGAATGTGCGTATGCCAATCCTTCTCAGTATCATTAACCACTTTGATGAGAATTTTGTTCAAGGTTTCGTTAGTGGATTCGGCTTGGCCATTGGTCTGTGGGTAATAAGGTGATGAGAAACTTAGCTGAATGCCAAAGGCATCACAATTTTTTTGCAATGTTTTGTTTTTTAATTATTTTCCATTATTAGTGATGAGGTGATGAGGAACACCAAAGCATAAAATGATGTGATGATTGATGAACTCACATATTGTCTTGGCTTTCGTGGAGATGAGTGGTATGGCTTCAACCCATTTTGTGTAGTATTTAGTAGCAGTGATGATCCATTGATGTCATTGGGAAGAATGAGGGTTGATCTCTCCAACAAGTTCCAAACCCCACTGAGATAAGGACCAAAGGTCACGAGTGACCTATAAGGCATGACTGGGTGTATGATGAAGGTTGGCATGTTGTTAGAATTTTACACAACACTTAACGTAGTAACAATAATCATGGTTAAGGGTTGTCAAGTAATAGCCTAGGTGAAGAATATGCTTAGCAATAGCAAGGCCACTAAAGTGGCCTCCACATATGCCATCATGAACCTCCTTAATTGTATAAGGAATTTAAGGACTCGTGAGGCATTGTAAGAGAATACCATAAAATCCATGCTTATAAAGGAGGCCCCCCATGATGCGTAACAAGATAAATTTTTAAGGAAGGTGCATTACCCATTATGGGTGAGATCAAGAGGTAAGATGGAGAGAGAAATATAATAAAAATATTGTTTATACCAAAGGTCACTCGGGTCAGGGTTAGTGGTTCTGATGGAGTAAACTTCACGAGGTAAATAAGAAGGTGATTGGAGTCATTGTATGGTGACAAATATTTTAGAATCTGTAGGTGAAGCAGGTATTTGAGAGGCCATCCAGGCCATGGTATCTACAAATTTATTGGTTAAACGGGGGATGGTCTGAAGGTCATAATGGTCAGAAGTGTTCAAAAGTATGTCCACATGATGTTTATACTTTTGAAGTATCTCATTACGACATTGGTATATAACCAATTGAGAATCACCAAAGATATTGATTGGTTTGACATCTATGGCATAGGTGGCTTGGAGACCTAGTACAAGCACTTCATATTTGGTGATATTGTTTGTATAGTAAAAATATAGTTTGAAAGACAAAGGCATGGGTTCACCATCAAGCGGAATGAGGATAACACCAGCCCCACCTCCATTTTGACACTTGGAACCAATCAAATAAGAGTGTCATTTGGTAAGGGGATTCATCTAAGGAAAGGGTAGCAATGGACTCATTTGGAAAGTCAAAATTAGAGGGTTTATCCTCGAAAATAGGTGTGTCGGCCAATTGGTCGGTGATAGCTTGGCCCTTGATGTATTTTTGATGAATGAATTCAAGGTCAAGGTCATCTAAGAGCATAATCCATCATGTGGCACACTGATTTTGATAAGGTCTGGCATACATGAAGTGTAGGGGGTCAGTGTTGGTTACAACATAGGTTTTGTGGTTAAGTAGGTAATGGCAGATTTTTTTGGCAATGAAAACTAAGGCTAAGAAAAAAAATTGGGATGGGTGTATCAGGTTTCATAGTCCAAAAGAGTACAGATTATGTAATAAACTACCTATTCCCTGTGTTGTTCATTGTGATGAGAAAGCATGGCTCCTAAGGAGTGATCGATAGATGAGATATATACGTATAAAGGTTGATCATATTTAGGTGGAATAAGTATGGGTGGTTAGAGAATGTATTGTTTTAAGGCCTCAAAAGATTTGTGGTAGTCATCATCCCATTTAATGGAGACATCCTTCTTGAGGAGATGAAGAAATGGTCGACACCGATCAGATAATTGTGAAATGAAAACGTGAATAGACTGCAACTTACCTTGCAAGATATGGAGTTGTCTAAGGTTAGTGGGCGGAGGAATTTCTAGAATGGCCTTGACTTTAGTAGGGTCAACTTCTATACCATGTAAGGAAATGATAAATCCCAGGAGCTTTCCTTAGAGAACCGCGAAGACACACTTCTTGGGATGAAGGTGAATGTAATATTTAATGAGGCGGTCAAAAATTGTTTTGAGGACAGCAAGGTGCTCAGAGTGGCATTTAGATTTGGCCAGGAGATCGTCCACGTAATCTTCCAATATATGGTGCATGATGTCATGGAAGATGTAAGTCATAGCCCACTGATATGTAGCACCAGTGTTTTTAAGGCCAAAATACATGACTCGGTAGTAGAAGGTCCCCCAAGGGGTGATGAATGAGGTTTTTTGTTGATCCTCTGGGGTAAGCAAGATTTAGTTATAGCCCGAGAAGCCATCTATGAGTGATAGCATCTTGTGACCAGCGGTAAGATCAACCAGTTGGTCAATACCGGGTATAGGGAAGTTTTATTTTAGGAAAGCAAGGTTGAGGTCACAGAAATCCATGAAAATGCAGTCCCCTTGTCGCCTTGGTGACAGGAACAATGTAAGAAATCTAATGAGGATAATCAATGGGTAATATAAAGGAGATGGAAATAAGTCACTGAAGTTCTTCTTTGACTAGAAGGGCAATGCAAGGGTGCATTTTCCTCATCTTTTGTTTGATGGGTTTGGCATCGGGAACAGTTACAATATTGTGGACCACTATGGTGGGGTCAATACTAGGCATGTCTACGTAAGACCAAGCGAAAGCATGGTTATGATATTTGAGAAAAGAAGTGATGGCTTCTTGTTCAACAGTATCTAAAGATTGACCAATCTTTAGGATGTGTGGGTCATCATGAGTATGAATGTTGATCTCGATAGTCAATTCATTAAATATGGTTTATGTCTCAGAGGGTAATGACCGATGAATATATGAGTCATCTACCCCAAGGTAGGTGAGTATAGATTTGTCATCCTAACATTAAATGACATTAATGGAAGGTGTATCGTCATCGATCATTTTAGGATATAGGAAGGGAAGAGAGGAAGGTGCCTTGTCCTCGCATTGATAAGTCAGAGGCTCTAAGGAAATGGTGTTTATGAAAAAAAAGTTAGGAGGGATAGATTCAAGATCTATCGACTCCGTCAGTAAAGGTGGTAATGAAGGCAGAGTAGGTGAAGAAGGCAGAGAAGGACTAGTGTTCTTGATGGGTTCAATACAGGCTTGCTTAGTAGGTGGTTCAGTAAATCCGATACCACTATGGTCATTATGTTTGTGGGTGGTACATGGAATGACAGTATGGAGGCCTTGTTTGTGACAGACTAGAAGTCAGCGGAAAATGGGTGGGTTTGTGACGGTGGTTTGGGTGTGTAGGTGGTAGTATCAAGTCCCCCATAGGTGATACTGGTACGGAGATGAGGAGGACCATAAAGGAGGCATTCCCCTATGCGGTGATCGTAGCAAGGGTGTTTTTGAAGACTTCCATACTCTTGTGGAGTAAGGAATGTGTTGACACTATATAAGCGATATTCTCCCAGAGTGAGGCATTGAAAAATGCCTTCTAAGGGATTGGTGGTTGGTATGTGGGTAGCTGGAATAGATGATGTATCAGAGGTTGATGCAGAGGTGGAGCTAACGGATTGGAAGGCAGATGGCTCAGCCGTGGAGGTTGTGGAAATGGTAGGAATGGAGAATGTAGGTGCAGTCAAGGTAGTGGAGGCACTGACAAACGGAGGTATAGGTGAAGCGGTAGTGGTTGTAGAGGCTTTAATGGGTATGAGCACCTCATTGGGTTGGTAAAGCATGTTGCATGTTTTAAAAGGTGATGGGTCAACTAGAATAGTATAGGTGTGTCCTTCATGTTCAAACTTTACACAATGATGCAAAGTGGAAGGAACACAACCCATGAGACAAATCTAGGGTATGCCAAGCAATAGATTATATTGAAATTCCCCCTTTAAGATGTAGAATAACTTTGGAATAGTGCGGGGGCCCACATGAACATGGAGGATGACGGTGCTTAGTGTAGAGGTGATAGCGTCATTGAATGAATGCAACATGACAGGATGTTTATGCATGTAATTTTCAGGTATGTGCATTTGCGTTAATGCATGGGATGAAATGATATTAATGCTAGCACCCCCATTAATCATTACACATCGTACACATATATCATTAATGTGGATAGAGATGAAGAGGGTTGGGTCTGGGTCATCTATTTGATGTGGTGTGATCTCTTCCTCTCAGAAGCTAAGGGAGGATATTTGGTGAGTAGGGTGAGGTGTGGATAAATGTGGAAATTTGGTGAGAAATGCTACATGATGGGGTGTGATAATAGATGTTAGGGGTGTAGGGTCATTGGGTAAAACCTCAATAGATTGAAAAATATCCATGAGAGATTGATAATGGGATTCTTTGGTTTGGATGAGGTCGTATAGGGAAATTTTTAGGGGAGATTGGTGTAATTTTTTAAGAATGGTGCGATGTGTGACCCCATTAGAAATAGGGTATGTGAGGCCGTGGATAGTAATTTTAGGTGTGGGTGTAGATGGTATGTTGGGTATAGGGTTGGTGAGTGGGTCAATTGCCTTTTCCTTGCCTTTGTCTTTATGAGCATAGGTAGTGATGTGGATCATGTTGATTTGAAGGGAGTTGGAAAATGGAGAAGGTGTAGGATGGGTGTTATAACGACATGATGGGAAAAACCCTACCAGGTGAGAAAAGCCTTGTGAAGTTAGTTGGGCACAACGACACTTAGGTGATGATGTGTCAAGTTCTCTAATGTGATCCATGTTAATCTCAAATCTTAGAGGTGGCTCTAGGAGATGTGGGGTGGGAGGTTGTGGTTGTTGAGTAGGAAGTAAGGGGAGGATTACAAGAATGGGTGTTGGTGAAGTAGGGTCCTCATCAAGAAGGTCGTCCTTGTCAAATTTGGCTTCAAGAGGACATAACTAGATAAGGATGGTTTTCAAATCCTTTTAGTTCTCCACATCATGCCCTAGCACATGATGTTAGAAAAAAAATTTAGTGCCATCAAACCCTTTTGGTTTGGGTTTGAGGGGGTCATAAGGTCTGAGCGGTGGTAATGTGATGACAGAAGTCTCAAGGAGGTTGGTTAAAAAAATTTCATAGGACCCACCTAGTGGATCGCAATGGGAAGTGAAAGTGGGTTTAGGTGTAGGTGCATCTGATTATTTAGGAATGATCCTTGCAGGAGGGGGAGTGGGTTGAGCCATGGTTTTGAGTGCTGGAGTGGTCTTGGGTGTTGTTCGTGTTTGTTTGGGTAGGGGTATAATAGATGAACAGGAAGGAGGGTGTATGGTTGTTTTGACTACCTTATTGGAGGGTTGTAGATTTTTGTTTTTGGGTTGCACCTTCTTGGGTAAAGGTGATATGTGTGTATGAGATCTAGAGGGAAAATTGGATGGGGGAAGAGGATGATTTACCCACAGGGATAACGAAGGTGCTATGAAGGTAGATGATGCGGGTCGTGCACGGGGTATAAGGGATAGAGACTGAAGTGTAGTGGGTAATGAAGAAGTTGCTCAGTGTATTGGAGATATTGGTGGTAAAGATGCTATAGGTGTGGGTGTAAGTTGTGTTAGGTAGGTATATTAGAGGTGTGTAAGGAAGGAATGGGTTGTTGTGTTTTTGGTTTATTGACGGGTGGAGGTTTCTTGACCGTGTTGCGATGTTGAGGTCCTAAAACAAATAGAAAGGGTGAAGGTGATGCAGGTATGATTGGTGCAGCCGGGGTATGAGTTCTATGGGTTTGGTTATTCTATTTGGGTGGTGGAGTAGGTGTGGCATTGACTTTGGAGGATGTAGCTAAATCCTGTTTGATAGGTGGATGAGTAAGGATAGTGGTTGGGTTGACCCCTAAGGTAGTAATAGGTTTAGTCAAGGAAGATGTTGTAGGTGTGGGTTTGGATTTAGATGTATGTTGGGTTATGGGTAAGGGTGTGTGTTGAGATATGATGGGTGTCATGGAAGAAGTTGTGGTAAAGGTGGTTGTGTTTGGTTTGATTGGTCAAAATATCTTTGGGTAGCTAGTGGAGGTATCCAGAAGAGACATCTGCATCTGTTTTGAAATAGGAAGCAGGAGATGCCCCCACAATAAGGCTCTATCCACATAATCTAAGTAATCAGCTAAACGTGAGAATGAAACATATGTAGGCAAGGTTGAGGAGGACATAATAGTAATTCCCATAAAATGTGTCTTAGAGATGAGGAATTTACTAGCTTCAGCTTCTGTGGGTAAGATAGCTGAAAGTAGGTCTACAGGATCTTGGGTAGTTGATGGAGAATGGTCACCTAGAGGAAAAGGTATCTCTACTTGATCCTTGCTAGATGGAGGAGAAAATGGGTTCTCCTCTGTAGGTGGAGGATATGATGGGTGATCCTCTATAAGTGGAGGGGATAAACAAGTATCCATTATGTCCTGAAGAAGTACTGTGGGTGAGGGTTCTCTAGGTGGAGAACCCAAAGGTGAAACAATATCGATATAATTAGAAGGCTCATCCATGGGTGATGAAGGAGATGAAAGGTGTTCCTATGTGGGTGGAGGAATAGGTGATGTGGGTTCAAGTGTAGGTGGAGGACTTTGGGATAGTATTTCCTCGATGGAAGGAATATGAGGTAATTGGGAAGTAATGGGTGCATTGCTTAAAATAGTGTGGACCTCATGGGTATGAATATCATGAGTTGAGGTCTTGCTAGTTTGATCAGATGAAGGGGTGTGATTGGTAAAGGGTTTCTTGAATATGTGTAGGTTTGATTGGCATGTGCGTTAGGATTATCCACAGTTAACTCAACTTTCTCGAGAATTTCTTGGATAATGTTTTTGAAAGTAATGCAATTACCATCACTGTCACCCTTTACTCGATGATAGTTACAGAAGTCATGTTCTTTATACCATGCAGGCATGGGCTGAGTAGGGTCAAAACTAGTGTGTGGTTTTATAGGTGGAAGGGTGATGGCCCTAGCTTTGATGATATTTTCTAAGATAGAAGAGTAAGGCTCCCCAATTGGGGTGTATTTCCATTGTTCTTGTCAGAATTAAAAAGTCTAGACGAGTGAGAGATTAGTTGAGGGGCTAGCCTGATTTGATGGATGAGCTGGTCCGGCCTTGAGTACCACTACGTTAGCGGTGCCCTTGGACTTTGAATAATTATTCAATGGTTTGGAAGAAGAAAAGGTATCATTCGAATGGAATGTCGAATTCTTATTGCGTAATTGGATTTTCTTCTCTTCGATGGCCCAAATCTCTAACTTTCGTGCCATGGTGAATGCTTCATCGAAGGTTTGGAAATTTTGGACTTGCAGGATTGTTGAGATATGTTTAGCACAAGCCCATGTGAAGAGCTCGATGATTTATATTTGTGGTAGTTGGAAGGTGAGTTGATTGATCAGACTACACTAGCAAGCAACAAAATTTGTGATAGATTCGTCATCATACTGACGCATGGAGTATAGGTCAATCATGGTAACCTTCTTAATGATATTAATGGAGAAGTGATCTAAGAAGGATTAGGCCACTTGATTAAATGAAAATATAGAGTTTATAGGTAACCCACTATACCAATCTAACGTAGGTCTAATCAGATACATGGGAAAGGTCCTCAAAAGAAAGCCTCATCATGGGTGATTAGGTAAAACCCATGTTTGAAAGACTGTAAATTCTATTGTGGGTCTTCCTTACTATTGAAATGGTTAAATTTAGGAATTTCCCAATGCATGGGGTATGGATGGATAGGAATGGATGGGTGGATGGGCTCATTACAAATCTCATCATAGGTAAGAGTGTTGTGGGAGCCAGAAACCGATGCCTCCAATGTCTACATCTTATCCATCATTAATTTGATTAGGCTATTTGCAAGTTGCAATGGTTGGGTGCCTCCTATAGTGTAAGAGGGTTGATGTTAGACATATGACGAGGGTGGTATTCCAGTATATGGTGGTTCTATGTAGGTGGATTGAGAAGAAGGTAATTAAATAGGGGGATACTAATAGTACGTATATAAAGGTGGAAGGGTCGTGGTGACCCTAGTGGCAATGGGGGCTAACGATTGTGGAATAGAAAGGACCAAGTTTTTAAAGGGGTTAGGGATCACCAAAACGGGAGGTGGTTGTGTAGCTACGGGTATATGCAAGATAGTAGGGGTAGATAAGGTTATGTTCTGGGTGGTTTTCGAAGGTATGGTGGATTTGGCTAGTGCAACGGATGTAGCAAACACGGTAGTCAGAGTGGGTATAGGACCTAGCTGCCAAATGAATGGGGGTAAGGTAGGTGTGGGCAACACAGAGCCAGATGGGGATGACGTAGGAGTAGGAATGAGAGTCAGGGGGATAGATACAGACATGCCGTATATCAACTGACTCGAGGCATCTCGAGTGGATGAGTGGGAAAGATAAAAGTCCAAGTCGGCAGGGTTTTGGTCAAGGAGTCATGTGAACTTCTCATCTCCAGTAGTGATAATGATAGGCTGGATAGGATCCATGGTGGGTGATAAAATGGAAGGTGGTGAAGGGATAGGTGGAAGTGGTTGACAACTGGCATTGAATACGTGGGTGCTAGCTTGTTGACGCATCAGTAGCATGTGAACAAGTACTGATCAGGTTGTGCTTCCTTTCTCTAAATGACACAGAAATACAACAGGAATAGGAAGAACAGGTGGTAATAAGTGGATTAGGTACCAAATTTTAGCTAGAAAGTGGCATAGAATAACCAATACCGGTCAGGGTAAACTGACACCGGTTATGGGTAACCACTTCCAGTCATTGTGGGAAAAGGATGGTGAGTCAAAAACAAGGTGTAAGGCAAAATCTGACATGTATGCTGAATACTGATGAGATTTGCAAGGTCAATGGGAATGATAGTAGTGACAGGGACTCTGAATAGTTAAAGAAGGTGAATAAATGTCCTTTTTGAAAGGCTAACCAAAAGGACTTGGAACCGATGCCAGTTGGGTATAGCTGACGATGGTCAAAGGGTAACTAACGATGGTTGCTGGACTGACACCGGTCACTATGAAATTGAAATAGTGATGAAAGAAATGTGATTGTGAATAAAAATCTGATGTGAGCTAATGTGATGAATCGGAATGAAATGTATTAAAAAACTTGGGTTTCTCAGGTTGGTTTAGTTTTAGAAAGTACAAATAAGTTCTCTCCTTTTTTCTCTAAAGCTTAGAAAATTTTTAACCCCCTATGTGAGATTATTCTCATTGAATTTATACAGTTTTACTTCCTCACTTGTTTCTTGTTTTTCCCCCAAAATCCTGGATCTCAAAGATAATATTATTCTCTCAAAAATATCTCATCTTATGTTTCCAAGCGGAAAATTTATAAACTAGTCACGTTTTTCACTTCCACAAATATGATTCGGATGCCATGTCATCCCATTCGAGAATTGTTTAATGATTTCTCTAATTTTTGAGTAGATGGCCCCTTTTGATTATTTATGTGTTTCTCCATGTTATTTTATTTAACATGTAATCACATTTTCCTTTTGAGAATCTATCTTGGAGAACACACATTTATTTCCATTCCTTTAAGGGTTGATTATCCCCTTGTGGTTTTTTTCATATCAAACCAATCATCATATTTTTCCTAATGCCAACTTATTTCATACTTATTTCTCCTGTGTTGATATCACATCTTGAACTTAGAGGTTAACTCGCCATGAGTACACTTATCTCGACTTGCCTACCTTGAATTTATTATAAAGGCATACCATTTTCCTATACGAATTCACATTTTCTTTCAAAAGTACAAGAAATTCTAGGAAATTTATTTGCAACATGGTGAGATAACTAGTAGTAGCCAAATTAAAAGACACATCTACTGAGGATTTTCACTCAATATTTGATCTATTAGGTCCTAATGAGGCATTCGTAAGAATGCTATTTGAAATTGTTGATCCTTAAGATTATACTGGGCATCTGACATCTCAAGTTATTTGGGTTACATTAATGAGAAGAATTATAAGGATAAGCCCTTCTTTTTCTCCTTCTAGATGATGTATGTTCATCTCTTTAGACTAGAGCATAAAAAGACTCCTGATGAATTGAATAATTTTTTACTCATAAGCAAGCCTAGTGTTCAAGGTTTTACCAATTATAAATGCCCATTAATTTATACTGAGGAATTTGATGTGAAGGAAATCCCCTCAAGGTCCTATGTTCTTTATGGAGAGATATCACTAGGTATTGTGCCTACCCTCTTTCACAGGATGAATGAACTAGAGCAGTGTGTCTCAATATTGGAGAACAAACCATCAAGGACCATACCTTCTCAACCTCCTGAAGCATCACCATTTTTTGTGAAGAAATGTAAGGGTGAGTCTAGCTCCAAGCCTCCTACTCCATCTTCTCCATGATCACTTGTGGTTACACTTCTGAATCAGGGTTCCAAGCCATCCCCCTCTTTCAAAGCAATAGGGAAAAATGCCTTCCCTAAAGGAGGTCTAGACATGATTGAATGGGTTGCCTCTTCTGAGAGGAAATAAAAATTTCTTAGTCTTTTAGATGGTCCTATGACAACTATTGATAAACTTAGGTCTTTGGATATGTCTCACACATTGTTAGGAGACATTGTGTTTGTTCAAATGACATTATGGATAGATGAATTTATTCATAGAAAAAATAAGCTAGTGAAGAAACTTCCTATTTAAAGAGAGGATTTTGTGGTGGTGGATGATTAGGTTTCTTTTTCTTGTTTCCCTTTTTTGATACAGTTTTCAATAATGTATGTAACTTTTTTTTCATGGGTTGGGGCCCCTATAGAACAACATTTTCTTTTTTTCCACAATATAAAAGGTAACAACAAATTTCATTAGTTTACATGCTTCATTATGGATTTTAAATCTTATGAAAGCAATATAAAATTCGAATGTATTTTATCAAATTATATATATATATATATATATATATATATATATATGTGTGTGTGTGTGTGTGTGTGTGTGTGTGTGTGTGTGTGTGTGTGTGTCTTAAAATAACAACTTCAAAGTGAATTTCAGTTTTTTTATGAAACAAGAATAACATTTAAAATAGGATGAAAATAAAGTTCAAGGAAAACAAGCCTAGGCTTGTTCATCATTCTTCGTGTCTTGATCTTTATCTTCTTCATCTCCTTCCTCCTTGGTTTTCCTATCCATATATACATCATAATTATGGAATAGCTCTTTTATATCATCCTCATCTAGGCCTGTATGTTGCTAAAACATCAATGCTCTCCTGCTCAGTGCATCCACACATTGATCCATCTTGTTTTTATATTCCCATGGTTTTGATTTTCACTCTATAATTCTGGTTTCTATATTCATTAGCGTCTCAATGACTCCATAATAATTTTTTTCTATTTGGATATTTTTCTCAAAATAACTAATTAAGATGTCAGTTTTCAGATTACCATAACTCTTTTTGAATTTATCAAATACCATGATTTCTAAATTTATATTAATAGTGTCCATATTATTCTCAAACCATTTCTTCTCTGTCTCCATTTCTTATTTGATTCCATTCAAAAAATCAACTATGAGTTTGGCTAAGTATTCAATTGCATACTGAGTTCCCATGTGATCAATTAGCACAATTCCTTACTTCTCATCTAAGTCTTCATCTAATTGAGTAATATGATTCAGCTTGGGGAGAATTCCCTCAAAATAGAAAAGCTCATTATCACATTGTTTAATTAACTCATCAATTTCATTGAGCTTATTCTTAAGCTTTTCATATTTCTTCCTAGATTTCTCAGTGGCTTTCTTCCCCTTTTCCATTATCTTCTCCACCTAAGTATCAAAAAATTTAACCTTTTTAACAACTTTTTCAATATGTCCCACAACTTCAAGAGTATCAGTAGAGATATCCTCTTGGCATTCACTGGATTGGATACCTAACTATTGTAGACATGAACTCAATGATCTGACCCATTCTTTTAACTTCCTTTTTGATATCTTGTTTTCGTCCACTTTGTGTAGAAAATCATGGAATGCTTCAGAAACTCCTTGCTTTAGTGCATCCCTTGAGGTTTTTTCTAAAGGAATAAGTTGAACATTATATTCACTTGTTGTTATATAACTTCTTGATTTTCCCTCATGTGGGATTTCCACTTCCAAATTCTTGGAACCATATGGATTAATATGAGTTTTAATAATGACCCTAGCCTTTTTTGGAGCCTTTATGGGTTTTGGGAAAGCCAAGACTGTAACATCTATGGATTTCACAAGTACAACCTCTTCTTCTTCTTCTTATAATGAAATAAACTCTCTTATCCATCCTTTTGTAAGTGTAATTCCTACCTTTTTCTCTTACAATGCATGTTGAGGTTTTTTAGGGACAACCACCAATTAGTTAAACATTTCTTGAACATATTGCACTAATTGATCCTTATGATGCACTTTGTCCACTTCTAATTTTGATTTCTTGCATTCATATTGTGTTTTCACTTTCCCTACTTGCTTCTTTCCTTGATCCTTAACTTAGGGTTGACCAAATTAGTTTTGAGTCATATCAACATTCGGAACATGTTCTTTATTCATCTCCTCAACTGATATAGTCACAACCTCTACATTTTCCTTGGGAACCTCTTGGGCTTGTGTTGTTCCTTTAGGTAATTATTTTTCTCTTGTAGTTTCTACTTCCTCTTTGGTGGAGATATCCTCATGAACTAGTATACTGATTTTATTTTGTTATTTTTATACCTCATTTTGTGGCAAGGTGTGATGGCTCCATGTAGCTAATCATTTACCTTCATAAATACCATGTATAATTTGATTGTCATCAGTCTCTTCCTTTGTAATGGTTTATTTGGAAATTGTTGGTGTCGAATCACAGCACCCCTGGGACTCCGCAACGCGATCGTTTGAGACTCCCAGTGCGATTGCACAACATGGAGCTTTTCCCAAGTGTGGGACCTCGCGAAATCGGAAAAGCTCTCCGGATGAAGGCCGGCTCCTATTCCTCTGTTCAGATGCACCAATAAAACGCAGAGGTTTACCCCAAAAACCTAAACTAACCACCAAGGAGACAGGGAGAGAGAAATGCATGAAAAATAAACTTAAGCTAAGGAGGTGATGCACCGAGGAATGAAGAACATATGTTTTGCCAATTAAACACAGACCACAGAAATGCAATGCAATATCATGCACAGATAAACATATTCACAGTGAAAGATTAGGAGGATGAAAAATGAAACACATAGAGGGTTGAGAAACATCCACAGTCATGCATTTATTTGCTCCGAATGTTGATACAATACACTGCAAAAAATGCCCAGAGGCAAAGGTGCATTACAGTTTCAAATGGGAGGTTTGAGCTCCACAACTCCACCTGCCAAAGAGAAGAAGGGAGGAGGCACAAAACAAAATGTTCGACCTTTAGAAAGAAGCCCCTCCTTACAATTTATAGGAATAATGAGAGAGAGAAGAGAGAGAAA
This sequence comes from Taxus chinensis, assembly GCA_019776745.2. NCBI lineage: Eukaryota > Viridiplantae > Streptophyta > Pinopsida > Cupressales > Taxaceae > Taxus > Taxus chinensis. The sequence continues at coordinate 328,649,880 of CM034154.1, forward strand.
GTCCAAATCTACCCCAACCACCTCAGGTTGTATCTAATTCATCTCATTATGGTGGTAGGTGAGGACCATATCAAACCCCAAAAGTGGAAAACTGTATTTTGCATTTTTAAGAACTTGTTCCCACCCAATTAAATATATCCAGTCGTAGTTAGGTAGAGGACACCGTAGGCTTTCCGAAAAGTCCAACCTTGTGTGAATCGGAACTCCCAGTCAAAAGTTATGGCCATCTGAATATCTGGGTCAGGGTCTGCTTCCTGTCAGCGCTCAGAATGTTGCACCTCTTGAAGGTGCGCCTTGGCGCATCCATATGCATGTTGACAATCCTTTTCGTGTGCCAAAGACGTAAATATGTTTGTGTCGACAACCCTTTTTGTGCGCCAAAGGCGCATTCATTTGCATGTCAACACTCTTTTCTGTGCGCCAAGGGCGCATTTACATTTGTGTCGACATCCTCTTATGTGCGCCAAGGTGCAACTTTTTCCCTGTTGACACTCATTGTCATGCACCATTTCTGTGCACCATGGGCACATCCTTTACATTTTCGACATCCATTTCTGTGCGCCACTTTCCTGCGCCTTGGCGCATACATTCTCATGTTGACACTCATTGTTATGCGCCATTTCCTGCGCCAAGGGCGCATCTATTTTGCATTGTCGACATCCATTTCTGTGCGCCACTTGAAGGTGTGCCTTGGGCTGAGGTTTGAATTTCTTTGGTTTCCATATTCTTCCGCTTGTCTATATCTACCTGGGGAGAAGATATATACAACAAAAATTTTAATCACCTTTTCTTTAGCATACTTTTCCTTTTCAGGTGATCCACAACCTCTAGTAACCTTAGTTTCCTTTTAGGGATATTTTTCACCTAGTGCCCCAATATCCATAATTCCTCCACCAGAAATTCCTTGAAATTTTTACTTTCTCATTTCTGAAGTAGTTTGGCCTTCAGAATATATTTATGACATTGTAACTTCAGACTCAACAATTGGCACATGGGTGGATTCCTTCACTCCTTCACCTGAATGGAGAATACATGTATCTTCTTTTACTTGTCTTTTAACTGATACTTCAAATGCCTTCAGTACCAAAATCTCCTCAATTTTTTCTATGTGTATTATTTATATTGGGATTTTTGTTAATTCATGAAATTGATCAATATGAGGTATACTCATACCTACAACTGGTGTTGCATCAAATTTCTTAAACCATTTTTCTAACATAGAACTATCTAGAAGATTACATGAGATATTACCTTGGGATACATGTTCTTGAGAAATATCAGCTATTATTCCTCCTAGAGATAAAGCTAAAGCTGGAAACATTGGTTGTATACTTGGAATTACTTGAACATCCTTTTATTCTAGTGGTGGAGTATCTTGATGAACCATGGAAGAAGCTAATCCTTCTTGTGCTTTAGTGAGCATGGGAGGATAAATCACTTAAGGCTTCTTAAGCTTGTGTTTCTTAGATGCATGATTTCCTTCTCTTACCAAGGGTTCTTAAAATAGAAGTTCGTATCTTTTCTTTTCTATTTCAAATTACTTAATATCCAATACCACCCTTTCCTTAACACATTGTGACTTGTATTGGATGTTAGCACTTCTTATGTCTCCTCTCATCATCTATTTCAGTACCTTGAAATCCTATTAAAACTTGTGGAGGGGACTTTGGTGTAGCTAAAATTTTTCCCTTTGTTTGGATTGGTACTACAAAAGTAATAGGATCATTTTCTATAGACTTTAGAAGAATTTCTTCTATTTTCTACTTCAAAGTAGACATGGAAGTTCTTGTTTCAATGGAATTAATGGTCCATTCATCAATAATGCCTATAGTAGTTATTTTTCAAGGTAATAGGGGGGATTTCCCTCCTAATGGATGTATCATATCAGTTACTTACTTCAATGGGGTAAGATATTCCTTCAAAATATTTGATTCCTTGAACTTATTAAGTACCCTTATATTATGAATAAATAGATCTATGTTCTTTTGTTTTAATCAAATCAAAGTTCTCCTTGTCACATAAGAAATTCTTCCAAACTCATCATCTAACTCTTTTTTATACCATTTATAAGAGTCATTTGTTTTCCTTCTATCTTTTGATCAATATAAAATTGACTCACAATTTGTTGGTCATCCACGATTCCCTGAGGCAACACAAAAATTTGAAAATCAATGATCTGCATGAGATTTATCATTGAAAAATCTCTGAGTTTGAATTCTTCCTCATCTCTACAGTTCATCCAATAATCCTCAAAATGAGGTTAATGCTCAAAATAATTTTCCAAAGTGTTTACCACCCATCTAATATCATAGTTAGACCTTTATTAAAATTTCTCCATATCAAACCTCTCGATTTCCTCCTTCATCAACCTAGATTTTATAATAGAGGGGAAAGAATACCTTCCAATCCTAATGGGAAATTTGATGTTTTTCTTGTGTCTCCCAGCAATCAACTCATGAATAGGTGTTAGATGTCTTGGTAATTCACACAAATCCATCTTTTAATCTAAATACTTTGGTAATTTTCATAGTTTTTCCTCAAATCCACTAGCTCTACTATATGTGAATTTTCTATATTGGTTGAAAAGGAAACCATAATCCATTATTTTATTCCTGGCTTCTAATATTTTTACTTCTCTCATTCATGTTTGAACAATCATATGATAGGTGCAAATAATGCATCATTCACCTATCTTACGTTTCCCTTCCAATTGGTCAATTGTAATTGGGGATCAACCTGATGCACCTTGTTTTGTTTAAAAGGGACATATGGTACAAGGCTAGGGAAATTTCTATGGCCTGCAATATTGTAAATTAGATATGTCATCATATTAAACTTGAGCTCCCTAGTACCACCCATTTTGATTTTTGAAGCCAGTGCTAAAAGATGATCATGAATTAAATTGGCTATGGGGGTTTCGAAATGAATACTTCCTTTCCTTTCTAAAACAACCCACATATATGGGAAACTCCATTAGTTGATTTCATTTGTTGTTTCCAAGGCATCCATTTTACTTAGAAACACAACTAAATCCTTTGCTTCTTCCACAAACTCTGACTTAATACATTTTTTGGGAATCCTAGTGGTTACATTTTTATCTGCTAGCAACCACTTGATGTTTATAAATTTGGCATAATATTTCTTTTTTGATTCAAAGTATTTAAGGGCTAATTTAAAACTTAGGGTTACTGAAGTTTTTATCACTAATAATCTCATCAATATCCTGAAATATTTTGGTGTTAAAGTCAATACTACCTCACCACTCTCATCCAAAACCTTTCTATTCTCTAGATTATAATTCATGGCATAAAGCCTTATCAATTCAAGAAAGTGCACTGAATGAGGGATAAAATGAGATGAAGCAATGTTACTAGCCTCGATTACTTCCATGACTTCACTTTTGTCTAGCCTATTTAGTCTTTGCAAAAACTCATTCAAATCAGCACTAATTAAATCTATGTCTGTAATTTTATCTAAGTCATGGGTAACACCAAATGTGACTTGAAAATTTGACGGAAACGACTTCATTTTATGCCCTAGCTTCTAGTTTCATTCTATTTGCAAAATTTGGAGTAGAAAAATGAAAGTACAAAAGTAGTATAATCCTTACTAGTTTTTTTGTGAAAATTTCTATGTAATTCTCCTTTTCTTCTTATATTTTCAATCCTTTAGCTCCCAATTGATGTTGCTTGATTGACCTCACCTCATTCCTTTGAATACTCTAATATAAACTGTATCCAAATCTTCTCATGTGATAATAAAAATCTCAAAGTGTTTGAATACTTGAAAAAATAAATCATTAATTTGTGAATCCTAGCCATCCGTCATGCCTCCCCTTTCTTAAATGTGGGCTATCCACATGGATAAATTATATGTTATGCAGGATCAGGGGGTATTTTTTTATTTTTTCACTACCTTTTAAAAACATATGAGTTCACACATTTGACCTGAGCACCTTCCTTTCACTTTTGGTATAATCAGGACACATGTTGAAATATTAGAGGAAGCAGAACTATGGGACCTTTTTGAATATATATCTATTTTCTTTGTTGGGAAAAAAACTACCATGTCGACCTGAGGCCCCGCTTCTCCGCACTTTTCTTAAAAATACATGACGTGTCCTTGGCAGACCTTAGATATTCTTTTTGCACTTTTGCACTTCGTCAACTCAATGTTAAGAAAACAGTGTTTGCCTAATTCTCTACTCTAATTACTCTTTTACAAGTATACTATTTCAAGAATAGGGTTAATATATGATATTTTATCCTTTGAAATTGAATTTTCCTAGGAATATTCTTTAGGCCTCGAGGCCAAGTTTGTATATTTTATTATTCTTTAATTGTTGTAGATTTGTAAACCAAGCCCACAACACCACAACCAATGGGAACCTACCACATATCTTTGGGTGGTGGAGAAAAATATGAAATTTACAATAGAGGCTGAAGGATGATATATAAGGATATTTTTACAAATTTAAACTAGATTCATGACCAACATTTTACATGGATTTTCAAAGACAACATGACTATTAATTTCCTCGAACAAAAAAGAGGATTCACGCCATAAAAGCATGGTTTTCAATCACATTCAATATGATTACATTTTCAAATATATGCTTTTTACTGAGAAAATTAGTCTGAGTAAATTTTTTAAAACCATACACTTGATAAAATGGTGAGATTGAATCAAGCACTAACATCAGCTCTAACTTAGGGATGGGCACCCCCTACAGGTGAAACAAGAACCACACAAACCAAACATATAACAAATATAGTGCCTAAATCCATTAGGTTTTGGAATCATTCAAATCACACACTAGGTCAAACAAAACTGATGTACTTCACAAAAACATACCAAGATACCAAGAAAATTGGTCACTATAGAGAAGGAAAACAAAAAGAAAAGGCAGAATTTTTTTTTAAAAGACTATACATTATACAATGATTCATACATTTTTTATAATCAATCCAAGAAGTTTTTCAGATGCTTTCAATTAACAAGGAATTAAAGAAAATCTCCATCTAGGTATTTCATGAAAAAGGTGTTCTCACTAATTTATATGTCAATAGAATAGGTTCCCATCCATAAAGAATATAATTTATGATATTTCCCCTTATCCTCATGCCCGATATCCCATAATAAGATAATATCTCTAACATTAAAAGTTTTAGGGGTCACCTTTTTGTTAAATAATTTCTTAAGCTTCTCTATAAACCTTAAATGTCTTTGGGGAGACTCCCTTCTTTCTTCATCCAACTCAACCATATGATTAATCCTAGCCTCATAGGGGTTCACTTCCTCATCCTCAAGTTGTTTTACCAAATGATAAGAAGATAACTACATATGTAGGGGTAAAACATCCTGGACTCCATAAACTAATTCAAATGGAGTCTTTCCAATGGCTCTGTTGGCAATGGTTCTATCTACCCATAAAGAAAATTAAAACTGCTCACCCCATTTCCTTTTATTAACCTTGAATGTTATTCTAATTATCTTAATAAAAATTTTGTTTCTTGTTTCAGCTTGACAATTCCCCTGAAGATTGTACATAGATGGATATGTAAGAATTATCCCATATTCTTGGCACATAGCTACTAATGGCTTATCTCAAAATCTCATGGCATTATCAACAACTATTTTGTAGGTACTCCAAACATGTATATTATATGATCGAAGATGAAATCAATGAAAAGTTTTTGAGTTTATTTTTTAGTGGGGATAGCTTCAACCCATTTGGTAAAATAATCATTTGCCATCAATATCCATTTATTCCTTGCTCTTGAGGGATCTGAGATCTCTCCAATAAATTTCATGCCCCATTGTTTAAAAGGAGCTTCTATTGACACTAGTTGTAAAGGTAGAGCACCTAAAGCTTTCATTCTTCTTGAAAACCTCTAAAAATTTTCACATTTCCTGACCAGCAAGGATGCATATTTGAAAATCGTGGGCCACTAATAACCTACCCTTAAGATCTTGTGGACAGTTACTCTTCTAGAAAAGTGACGTCCACATACTCCCTCATGGAATTATGAAATTGATTTGGGAGCCTCTTCCTTTGTGATGTATCTCAAAAGAACCCCTTCATTATTTTTCCAAGATAACCCATAATCAATTATGATATCTTTTTGGGAGGATAGTTTAAGTGTCCTTCTTTAATTTTTATCTAGATTCATTGTGTTGGTACCCAAATTTGTTCTCCTTTTCAGTCTGAGTAGCATCAGAGATATGACATGAAGCTTGAAGTCATATAGATAATGTTGTGTGTCATTTTGTAGCTGGGGATGTGATCTAATTGGCACTCAGACTTGTGGAGAGATGGATAACACTTTGAAAAGTATCTAATCTAACCCTCTCTATTTTAGGTTGTGCCTTTCAACCAAGGTAAGAGAACCTATATTGTAACCCCCAAATGGTGAAGGAGATGAAGACATCCCTCACTTAATGTAAATAGTATGAAAAGGCCTTGGGAAAATATGATCAACACTCCAAATCTGACTTTCATAAGCTATCACTCCCAGATTATGGAGACATTTTCAATGCAAGGAAAGGGTTACTAAAGAAATTATATAATCCTGATTTTCCTTATGCAGTTTTATAGATGGGTTAGATCCTTTTGTTGACATAGAATGTAATGTAGGGGTAGTATGGGTAGGATTAGTTTGTTTGAATGAAATTTTTGGTGGGGTGTTGACAAGACAAACTAGGATATATTAGATCTTTGAAAACCTCTACAATAATTGAACAACTATCAAATAAAATGCTTCAAATAATCAAGACATAATTTCAACCAGAAGAGGAATAAATGGAAGCCCAGACAACACTCTTCACAAAATATTTGAGAACTCACCACAAAATCTTGAAGTAAAGAAATCAATTAAAGACAAAAATTCCTTGATCAAACCATGACTAAGGTTCCCCCAAAGGCTTACAAGCAATCTCTAGAGTCAAGGAAGGTAAAGTGATTTTAATTTTTTTTATCTCCTTATCAGATGAAGGCTCTTCTGAATATGAGATTGTAAATGCAACTAAACTATCAATCAGAAATGGAGATCCTGTGTGATGTCTAAAGACTTTGAATGAATTATTGCAACGAGAACAATGAAAACTATTTGTAGGCATTTAAAAATGATAACAAGAACCATATTGCCCAAAAAAAGCATAGATTAACTTAAAATCTTGTTGGATTCATCAGCAGGGGAGAGTTTCATGAACAATCTTAGATTTTTGTGATGGCTATACACTTGTAACCAACTCATATACATGAATATCCAACATAGAAGAAATTATCCTGGTTCTTTGGTGGGTTTCTCAGAAGACGAGATTTCTCTCAGAATTTTCTCATGATTATCGATTTTTTCCCAACCCTTTACAAATTCTCCAAAAATGCATTATATACCTCATGCCACATTAGAGCCTTCTTTCCTAAGAAAATAATATGCCATGGGATCAAGTTTGTTACAAATCAATCCTCATGATTACATTAAAATGATATCAAACAGAAAAACATTCGTAGGTTTCTAGGTGTGCCCAAAAAGATTAAATTATTACAAATATTTGGATCATTATCCATCCTGGAGGCATGTAAACACCTCTTAGTCATCATTTTCACCTTTTTAACTTTTCTAATTACCTCTGTAACTTTTGATTTTGACATTCCATGTGTTTTCTCAGGCTGCGGTAAAAAATTACTTCAAAAACATCCCAAATCAAAGAATTAAGCCATGACAGTGATGCCAATGATCCTGGAAGGCCGACATGATAAAAAATCAATATAAATTTGATGAATTTTGATGCAAAAATCGTGATTCCAAGCTTCTTCCAGCTCCCATGGCGGTGAAAACAAAAGGATGCACAATAACCGTCGATCTTATCCATATTTTAATCTTGGCCCTCCACATGGAAAATGTGGATTTAAAAATAAGCCTGAGTTACATTTCTAATTTTTTGGATAAGGCTAGACATGTGTCAAAAAATGATTGGAAACAAATTCGGGCTGTATTTTTACTTTTCCACATTTTTTTGAAAAATGGAAAAGTTTGAATTTTTTCTCCACCTTTGAATTTTGGAGTTGACACGTGGTACATGGTGGGTCCCATTGAAATCATGCTTCAATTATGTACATTTTGACCTTTTTTGGAAATTGTGAAAATTTTCACTTTTTTCCCCACGGGCCTGCACCTCTGATTTCTCTCTCGCCACGTGTCTCATTGGGATTCGTTAGTTCAAATTTTGATTTTGAGTCTTTTTTGCAAAAGGGAAAAAATTCCCTCCTGCCTCAACCAACTTGCCAACCAACCTTTCCCTCTACCACGTGTCTGTCACTGATTCGCTGCGGGGCCATGCTCCAAAATTTTACCCTTAGGTCTATTTGACCAAAAGGGAAAATTTTCCTTTTTCCCTCTATGGGCCCGCCAACCCGCTCTTCCCTGCCATGCTGCCATGTGTCCTCCTCTTATTGGAGTAGGGATGAAACCTATTTTTAAACCTTAGAGAATTAGAGCTAAAAAACTCTAAGTGCCCCCGGCCCGCTCCTTCGCCTTTGGTCTTTTAGGACATGTGTCCACTCCGAATTGGCTGCAGGGTTTCAGGCCAATTTGTGACTTTAACATTTTGCAAAATACGGTCTAAAAACCTTAAGGGAACCTGACCACCACCATCCCCCTGCCAATCAGAACATGCTACATAGGAAAATTTGGAAAAAACGGGTCCCTAGACCCAAAAATGCCCCATTTGTTAAAAAAGGCAAAAAATTAAAAGTTACAACACTTCCCCACCACACCTTGACCAATTAGAAGCCACCACATATCCTCTGACTTCTCAACAATAATTTTATGGCTAAAATATGCCCGTCTAACCATCAAAAACACATAAATTTTCCAGTTGTACCCAAATTTGATTTTTTCTTTGTGGGTGATGGATTTTTAGCACAAAGGATAAATGGAAAAAGTTGTTACAGATTATACGACCATGGTCATGGGTTTTTTGAGGAAAGTAAGCACAAATAAATCAATTTTAACACTTCACAGTTGGGAAAACATAGAAAAATGGCAGAGCCTGTGGATTTAAAAAAAATTAGGGCACATTCATAGAAAACTTGGATTATTATTTCAAACTAGGGAAAAATAAGAAGTTTGTGAGCATCTTCAAAGCATCCAACTGGAGGAGAAGAATTACAGACCATCAACTCAAAGGGTAAAATGTTTTTGAGTAGATATAGATTTAAAAATTTTAGGGCAACATGGTGCAAGCTCAAAAATGGCACCAACATTGGCTCTTACTTGGGGATGGGCACTCCCAGTGAGTGTCATAAGGACAAAACGTAGACCAAGTGCCAAAATATCCATTGGGAAAAGGATTCATGAGCCAAAATCACCAAAAAATAGCTGAGAGCCTGAAAAAAAGGCTGTCACATAGCAAAACATACCACAAACTAACAAAACACCAAAAATAGAGCAAAAAATCAAACACTATACACTGTGCAAGTTGTGCATACCTCAAATTTGGGGTTTAATCCAAGAAATGCTTCAAATGCTTTCCATTAATAGGAAATTCCAACAATTCCCCATCTGAATCTTATAGAAAAAAGGTATGCTCACCAATTTTGATATCAATGGCATAAGGGCCCATCCATAATGCATCAAATTTTCCATGCTTTCCCTTGTCTTCATGCCTACTATCCCACAACAAAACCAAATCTCTAACATTGAAGGCTCTAGGAGAAACCTTCTTGTCAAAAAATCTATTCAATTTTTTCCTAAATATGACATGCCTTTGATGGGATGCTCTTCTCTCCTCATCAAGCTCAATAATCTGAACGATCCTTGATTCATATGGGCCAAGCCCTTGATCTTCCAACTGTTCAGAAAACTAGAATGAAGAAAATTGCAGGGGCAAGGGTAGTAAAGCCTGAGTTCCATAGACCAACTCAAATGGGCTTTTACCAGTAGCTCTTTTAGGAGTTATCCTATCAGCCCAAACTGTAAACTTTTATTGTTCACCCCATTTCTTCTTGTTTTGCTCCAAGGTACTTTTAATGATCTTCAAAAAATTCTTATTACTTAGCTTTTCCATTCCCTTGGGGGTTATAGTTTTAAGAATAAGTTAGAGTGATTCCATATTCATTACACATTACCATTAAATGTTTGGCTCTAAAGCACATGGCATTATCAGCTACAATCTTGACTGGGACTCTAAATCTGCATATGATTTAATTCAACAAGAAGTCCATAACTATTTGGTGTGTTTCTTTCTTGGTGGGGATTTACTCTACCCATTTTTAAAAATAATCAGTGGCTACGAGGATTCACTTATGGCCAACACTAGAAGGATCTGAAATCTCACCAATGAAATCCATCCCCTATTACTTGAATGGATCTTCAATTGATACAAGCTATAAAGGAAGGGAACCTGAAGCTTTTAGTCTTCCAGAGAAACATTGGCAACTATCACATTTTCTAAACAGTTGGGTTGCATCTTTGAAGAGAGTAGGCCACCAACAACCATCTCTCAAAATCTTATGTGTTGTTACTCTTCCATAAAAGTGTCCTCCACAAACCCCCCCTTGGAAATAAACAACTACCTTGGTAGCTTCATCTTTAGTTATGCATTTCATGAGGACACCTTCAGGGTTCTTCCAAGACATCCCAAGGCCTGTGATGATATATTTTTTAGAAGGCAGTTTGAGGGATTTTTTGTAATTTTTATTTAAATGATCAGGACAACACATGTGTCTGAGGTAGAAGATCACATCTTTTTACCACTCAGAACTTACCAACTTTGCAAGCACATCTACCCTTTCTTCTTCTAGGTGATTCACTTCCACATTCTGCAAGTTACTCTCAGCCATGAGCTTAGCAAGACCCAAACCTCTGACTAGCTTTGTGGTTTGGATGTCCATATCATAATCCTGTAGTTTGTTCACCCATCTACATATTTTACTTGAGATATCCATCTCTGATAAGATTTCTTTTACCATTGTGTGGGGAACATAAGCAACAACTTTTGAACTCAATATATAAGGCTTGAAAACTTTTGTTACTTTTACGAAGGAAAATGCTTGTTTCTCCATGATTGTATACTTCAGCTCAGCTACTTGTAAACCATTACTAAAGAAGGCAATAGGCCTCTCATCCCCATTCTCATCCTTTTGCTATAAAATAGAAGAAATGGTATACTCAGAGGTAAATGAAAACATTTGGAAAGGCCTCTTATAGTTTGGAGCTGCTAAAATGGGTGCATGTTTAAGTGCATCCTTAATTCCTTCAAAAACTTGGATGATAGCCTCCTCCAACCTGATAACTTGGTCCTTCTTTAGCATGCTTGTGATTGGAAGAGTTAACTAAGCAAATTTGGAAACAAACCTTCTAATAAATTTAATTTGACCAAAGAAAGATTAGATTCCTTTCTTGGTTCTTGGGATAGGTACTTTTCTAATTACTTCCACTCTCTCAGGGTCTATCATAACACCATCTTTTGATACAATGTTACCAAGTAGTGTGGCCTTTTGCATGCCAAAATGACACTTATTTGAATTAAGCAAAATTCCATACTCCCTACATCTGATCAACATCTTCTCCAAGTGTTGTAAATGATCACCTCTCTACCTTGAAAACACAGTCACATCATCTTGGTAAACTACAATGAACTCATTGATGTAACTAGTAAAAGCAACATCCATTTCTCTTTGAAAAGTGGAACCAACATTCATCAAACCAAAGGGAATCCTAACAAAAACATATGTTCCCCAAGGAGTAGTGAATGTTGTCTTAAGTCTTTCTGATTCTTTGACAACCACTTGATTGTATCCGGAGAAACCATCCAATGTAGAAAGCAACTCAGACCCTATCATAAGATACAACATATTTTCCATATTTGGTAAGGGATAGTTGTCCTTCATGGGTGCCTTATTTAGATTTCTAAAATCCAGACAAAGTTTGATGTCTCGATTCTTCTTTCTGACTGGCATAAGGTTTGTAACCCAAGATGAATATCTAATGGGCTAAATAATACCTCCATCTCTCAAATTCTTTAACTCCTCTTGCATTTTCATGGAGAGGAGTGGATTAATTGGCTTTTTCTTCTGTCTGAATGGCTTGGAATTTTTTTCAAGAGGGATCTCATGCTGAAATAAATCTTCTCTATACGCTTTCAGCTTTATATATGACCATACAAGATAGTCCTGATATTTCTTTAACAGCTGAACATAAGACTATTTCTCCTCTTTGTTTAGACTGCTACCTAACCAAAATTTTCTTGGCCTGTCCTTTGTTCCCAAGTCATTCTCTTCCACATCCCTTGAGGTAGGCATGTTTCTATTGATGATGCAATCAACATTGTTAAAATTAGACTCAATAGCAACAAGGCCTCTAAGAATGTTGTTAGTTTCCAATTGGATAATATCTTGTCCACACAAAGTCTCTCTTCCTTCATTCATTCATATCATTGGCTCCCAATCAATATTCTAATTTGCAAACTCACCTTGGTTTTGCAAGAACCTTAGCACTTGAGCATCATTATTAAATAATTGTCAATGCTTGATGTTTTCAGGGACAGCTGGCCTAGTTAACACTTCAACATTGTACTCATAATAAGGTGAAATGGTGCAAACTCCAAATATTGACCCCAATACTACAAAATTGTTAGTAGAAGCATTCAAACTTCTATCATGGTGCAGAATATTGAAGGAATTAAACATCTCAACTAGATCCCAAACTGCATACTTATACTGCTTCATCCGCTAATTTTTTGTAGCATACATTTTTCTTATTTGTTTGACAACTAGCTCTGAATATCCCTTTACAATGATGTCCTTGACACCATACTTCCATGTAATTCTCATACCCAACAACAAGGCTTCATACTTAGCAATGTTGTTAGTACATTCAAAATTAAGCTTGAAGGAAAAAACAAACTCTTCCAAGCTATGAGAAATCAAAATTACACCAGCACCATTTCCAAATTTGGAGCAAGTTCCATCAAATAGCAAGGTCCAAGGAGAAAATATGTGTTCAAGGAAATTTGATTGATCCATTTTTTGTTCTTTTCCATCAACAAAACCAATAAAACTATTAGCATCAACATCAGCAAATAATACTTCATAAGTAGCATTGTTTGGGTCCTCAATTAGATGCAACATTTTCTTTTCTCCATAGAGCTTGACAAGGCTTCCCTCAATGGGAATGGTGGAAAAATAAATATCCATTTGGACACTCCCTCCAACACTTGCATCCCACTTTCTTGACAAAAGCATACCCCATTTGGTAGGGCAATCAAAAATCACAACATCTAATTTTAAATTCCTCTTGGGATAAGATGCAAGCTGCATAAAAAAACCTTTTACACAACCAACTACCAGCACTTCTCTTGATTCCATGGTAGTAAAATTTCCATAGGATGTTGTCACTTTGATATCCAACTCATTCATGACTTCTAGAGGCATGACATTACATGATGCACTGCAATCAAACATACAATTGTGAAGTAGCCTATCCTTTAAAAACAAAGTTGTGAAAAAAGGATCAACATTCAATTGGGAATCAACCAAAGATGTCCCCAAATATACCTCAGGTGTCTCTCCAAGATCTTCTACTGCTGGTGGTGTTTCAAGGTCAGCAATGATTTGAGGAGGAGTCTCAACAACATTTGAATTTCTACCTGGAGTGATCTTCTCTTCCTTCAGCCCCAAGTACTCAAATGCTCTCTTCTTATGCTCAAGAATTATAAGAAACTCAATGATTGGAACACTCACTTTAATTTGGCTCAATACCTAGGCTATGTCATAGGGGAAACTCTTTGGTAAAACAGAATTTTAAGGGAGACAAGAAGATTCATTAGATGGCAATGGATTATTGGCAGCTTGGGCATGAGGAGAACTATAATTTTTGTTTGGGACAACAGAACTTCAAATAGGTGTTTCTTTCCTAGGAGGTTCTTTGGGAATTCTTGTGAGCAAGGATGTTTTAGGTTTGGCTTGAGGCCCAACTCCCTTAACAACCTTGATTCTAGTGTTAAAATATTTCTCTTGAGCTACAACAACATTCACCAACAATTGTCTATGTTCCTCCGAAGCGATACTACCATCATACTTCTTAATCATCAAAGCTCTTAAGTATTCAAAGTCATTGTTAGGAATCTCAAAATCTTGTACTACATCAACTTCAAGAGTATGGGGGGAAGAAAATATTGTACCCATTTGATGCAATCCCAAAAGGTAGCAGTAGTCCTAGCACTTATTAATTTAGTAGATTTTTCTCCTCCTTGCCAGCTTGAAGAACAACCCATCATGCACATATCATCATCAGTACTAATTAGCTTCACCTTCTTGCTGGCTTTCTTCACATAGAGGATGGGGTAGAAAACACCTATCACACCAATCAATATCATCAACTTCTTCAACAATAGTAACCCTAGCAGTTAAGGGATCAGGTAACATTATTCCTTCATGTTCTTGAGGATGTCTATTTACAGACCCAACATGCCCTTTACCTTTGTCATCAAACCTCTTCTCATTCCTATGGTGATTTCCAAATCTATCTTGTGTTTGCTACCTAGGCTGACCTTGTGATATCTACCCAATTCCCTTCTCAGCTCTTGCCAACTTGTATGAGATTTCTTTCACAAGCCCTACCAAAGTTTTCACAACATCTTCTAAATCAGCACCTTTGCTAGCTTGACGTTTTTAAAGGTTTATCAATTTTACACCATCTCTCTTGAGAGGTTTCCCAACAACCTTGATATTTTTTTCAATTTGAAGTGCCATGGTGAAAGCTTGTCTTAGATTGGTAAGGTTCTTATCTCTCAGGTAATAGGCTACATTCTTATCAAATGCATCTACATATTTTATTAGACAAGATTCATCACAAGGATTCAAATTAACAGGAAAACTTCTCAAAGTTTTGTTAAACCTTGTGTTGAAATCATGGATTGATTCATTAGGGTTCTTATTGATATTCTAAAACTCAGATAAAATAAATCTAGGATCAATCTTGTCACCATATTACAACCCAAATGTATTCTTCATTTCATTCCATGAATCAATAGAATTATCAGATAGAGCCTTGTACCAATCCCTAACATCTTCCTCTAGTGTATAAATAAAAAATTTGACATACACATCCTCAAACTCTATCTCAAAATATTCCATCATATTATCAAAAAGTTTGAGATACTGATCACCAGTAATAGCATTGTTACCCTAGAATTTTGGCAACCTATTTCTGACATCTTATGGGACAACATTTGGGTAACCATCCATTTCTCTAAAATTTATAAGACCAAAGGTGTTAACAACAAATGGAGGTCTAGGTTGAGCCATATTGTTTGGTGCAGGTGATATTTGAGGAGAAACAAAATAATGAGGAGTGAGAGGTCTTTGGGGAATGGGAATGAAATCTTCAAAACAGATCTCTCTTAAGGGCCCTCCTTCTTGATGATCTCTAGCAAACTTAGAAAATATAGGAGCAGATTTAGGAGAAAGCTTTTCAAATGCACAAGAAGGTCCCTCACCTTATGGGGAATTAAAATCAGCAATAGGATTGTCTGAATCAGATCCACTTGAAGAATAATTGTAGTCCTCAATAACAGGCTACTCACTTTCAAACTCAACAATAGGGGTCTCCTTTCTTATAGCCAAGTCTCCAACAACCTTCCACACCTTTCTCCCCTCTAGCTCTGAGTTTCTTGAATCTATAAACAAATTATTAGCAGATTCCTTAATGAAGATAGATATTCTTCCTTCCAATTTTGTAGATTTGAGGAACAAATTATAAATGACAGAAGGTAAGACAACTGGTATTTTAAAGATCAAATCAGCATGGAGTCGCCACTAAGGAATTTCACCTTAGTTATGTAAGAATGCACTAAAATAATCTATCAAATGTTTGATAGTATTGAAACCTTTGCAAGGATTTATAAATCAGACCTTCTTGTTCTTAAATCAATCAATCACAATGCACCCAAAGTGTATGAACTGCTAGGAAATGGAAAAAGGGTAGAAAAAAATTGAAACCCTTGTTTAAAACTTGCAGATCTAAAACATAGAATGATATTTTAACAATGTAACCACTCAAATACTTGAATAAAAAAATTCTCAAACTCTTCAAACACTCCACAAACACCAAGAAATTCCAATAAATCCCTGACAACAATGCCAAAAAGTGTTAGTACCCAAGTTTGTTCTCTTTTTCATTATGAGAAACATCAAAGATATGGCATGAAGCTTGAAGTCAGATAGATCATGTTGTGTGTCATTTTGTAGCTGGGTATGTAATCTTACTAGCACTCAGATTTGTGGAGAGATGGATAGCACTTTGAAAATGATCTGATCTTACCCTCACTATTTTAGGTTGTGCCTTTCAACCAAGGTAAGAGAACCTATATTGTAACCCCCAAATGGTGAAGGAGATGAAGATATCCCTCAATTTATGCAAATATTATGAAAAGTCCTTGGGAAAATATGATCAACACTCCAAATATGACTTTCACAAGCTATCACTCCCAGATTATGGAGACATTTTCAATGCAAGTTAAGGGTTACTAAAGACATTGTATAATCTTGATTTGCCTTGTGCATTTTTATAGATGGGTTAGATCCTTTTGTTGAAACACAATGCAATGCAGGGGTAGTATGGGTAGGATTAGTTTTTTTGAATGAAATTTTTGGTGGGGTGTTGACAAGAAAAACTAGGATATATCATATCTTTGACAACCTCTACAATACTTGAACAACTGTTAGATAAAATGCTTCAAATAATCAAGACATTCTTTCAACCAGAAGAGGCATAAATGGAAGCCTAGACAACACTCTTCACACAATATTTGGGAACTCACCACAAAATCTTGAAGTAAAGAACTCAATTAAAGACAAAAAATCCTTGATCAAACCATGCCTAAGGTTCCCCCAAAGGCTTATAAGAAATCTCTACAGTCAAGGAAGGTAAAGTGATTTTAAATTTGTTTATCTCCTTATCAGATGAAGGCTCTTCTGATTATGAGATTGTAAATGCAAATAAACTATTAATCAGAAATGGAGATCCTGTGTGATTTCTAAAGACTTTGAATGCAATATTGCAATAAGAACAATGAAAACTATTTGCAAGCATTTAAAAATGATAACAAACACCATGTTACCCAAAAAAAAGCACTGATTAACTCAAAAGCTTGTTGGATTCATCAGTAGGGGAGAGTTTCATGAACAATATTAGAGCTGTGTGATGGCTATACACTTGTAACCAACTCACATACATGAAGATCCAACACAGAAGAAATTATCCTAGTTCTTTGGTGGGTTTCTTAGAAGATGAGATTTCTCTCAAAATTTTCTTGTGATTTTGAATTTTTTCCTAACCCTTTATAATTTCTCCAAAAATGCATTATATACCTTATGCCACATTGAAGCCTTCTTTCCCAATAAAATAATATGCCATGGGATCAATTTTGTTACAAAACAATCCTCATGATTCAATGAAAATGACATCAAATAGAAAAACATTCGCAGGTTGTCAGGTGTGCCCAAAAAGATTAAATCATTACAAGTATTTGCATCATTATCCATCCTGGAGGCATGTTTTTCATCATTGAGGCATGCAAACACCTCTTACTCATTATTTTCACCTTTATACCTTTTCTAATTACCTCTACAACTTTTGATTTTGACATTCCACGTGTTTACTCGAGCTAGGGTGAAAAATTACTTCAAAAACATCCCAAATCAAAGAATTAAGCCATGAAAGTGATGTCAATGATCCTAGAAGGCCGAGATGACACAAAATCAATATAAATATGATGAATGTTGATGCAAAAATCATGATTCCAAGCTTCTTGGAGCCCCCATGGCGGTTAAAACAAATGGATGCACTGCAACCTTCGATCTTATCGATATTTTAATCCTGACCCTCCACATGGAAGATGTGGTTTTAGAAATAACCCCAAGTTACCTTTTTATGTTTTTGGATAAGGCCGAACACGTATCAAAAATTGATTGGAAACAAATTCGGGCTCATTTTTGAATTTTCTACATTTTTTGGAAAAATGGAAAATTTTGACTTTTTTCTCCGCCCCTCTGCCTTTGAATTTTGGAGCTGACACGTTGCACATGGTGGGTCCCATTGAAATTGCTCTTCAATTCTACACATTTTGACCTTTTTTGGAAATTGGAAAAAATTTCACTTTTTGCCCCGCGTGCCCGCACCTCCGATTTCTCCCTCAGCACGTGTCTCCTTGTGATTCGCTAGTGGGCTAGCACTTCAAATTTTTATTTTGAGTCTTTTTTACAAAAGGGAAAAAATTCCCTCTTGCCTCCACTAGCTAGGTGACCTACCTTGCCCTCTACCACGTTTCCATCACTGATTCGCCATGGGGGCATGCTCCAAAATTTTACTCTAGGTCTTTTTGGCCAAAAAGGAAAATTTTCCTTTTTCCCTTCTCGGGACCACCGACCCGCTCTGCCCTGCCATGCTGCCACGTGTCCTCCTCTAATTAGAGTGGGGCTGAAACCTATTTTGAAACCTTAGGAATTAGAGCTAAAAAAATCTAAGTCCCCTCGGCCCGCTCCTCCACCTTTGGTCTTTTAGGACATGTGTCCACTCTGGATTGCCTGCAAGGTTTCGGGCCAATTTATGACTTTAAAATTTTGCAAAATAAGGTCTAAAAACCTTAAGGGAACCCAACCACTTACCATCCCCCTACCAATCAAAACATGCCACACAAGCAAATTTCGAAAAAACAGGTCCCTGGGCCCGAAAATGCCTCGTTTTTCAGAAAAGGTGAAAAATGAAAACTTACAACACTTCCTCACTGCACCTTGGCCAATTAGAAGCCACCACATACCCTCTAACTTCTCAACAATAATTTGACGACTAAAATATGCCCATATGACCATTAAAAACATAGAAATTTTCCAGTTGTGCCCAAATTTGAGTTTTTCTTCATGGGTGATGGATTTTTAGCACAAAGGATAAATGGAAAAAGTTTTTACACATTATCCGACCATGGCCATGGGTTTTTTGATGAAATTAAGCACAAATAGATACATTTTAACACTCCACGGTTGGGAAAACATAGAAAAATGGCAAAGCCCATGGATTTAAAAAAAAATTAGGGCACGTTTGTAGCAAACTTGGATTATTCTTTCAAACTAGGGAACAACAAGAAGTTTGTGAGCATTTTGTAAGCATTCAACTAGAGAGGAAGAATTACAAACCATCAATTCAAAGGGTAAAACATTTTTGAGAAGATATAGATTTGAAAATTTTAGGGCAACATGGTGCAAGCTCAAAAATGGCACCAACACGTTCGACACTCCAAATTCCTAAGGTAAAATATTATATCATTATACCATGTGGAATATATTAACTTCTCATGGAAATCCATATTTCCTTCCTTAATTTCATTGACTTCCATCACTTAAAGGTTGATTTCTGCCATTAGCTTTGTAAGGCCTAAACCTCTAACAAACTTTGTGGTCTATATATCTAATTTTTGGCAACTTGTTCACCGAGTGACATCTGTTGTTGGAAATATCAATTGCTGATAAAATGTATTTAATCATAGTGTGGTGAACATATGAAACAATCTTAGAGATCAATATATAAGGCCTAAAAAATATAGTTTCTCTTACTAAATCAAAAGTTTGCTTCCCTATGATGGTATACTTCAATTCAGCCTCATGCAAGGCTTTACTTAAAAAAGGAAATAGGCCTTTCATTTCCTTCTTCATCCTTTTACAATAGTAAATATGCAATAGTGTTTTTCAAATGAAAAGGACAATAACTAAAAATCCTTCTTATAATTAGGGGCTACCAATACTGGAGCCTTTTTCAATGCTTCTTTTATTCCAGTGAAATATTTGAGAGCTCATTACTCCCATTTGATAATCTGGTACTTCTTTAGCATTCTTGTAATGGGGATATTCATTTCAAAAAAATTATAAATGAATCTCGTGTGAAATTTATCTGACCAAAGAAGCAATCAATCTCTTTCTTTGTTTTTTGGATAGGATACTTACTAATTGCTTCTACCCTTTGAGGATAAATCATGACCCCTTCTTGTGACACAATGTTCCCCAAACACTTTTCCTTTTGAAATTGAAAATGGCACTTCTTAGAATTCAATGGGATTCCATATTCTCTATACCTTATCAACATATTTTTCACATGGTTCTTGTGATCACTTATCTTGCTAGAAAAAAATGTCACATTATCCCAGTAAACTATAATGAAATCATTGATACAACCTAAGAATGCAACATCCATCGCTCTTTTAAAGTAGCCCTAACATTCATCAGACCAAATCGAATTCTCACATATATATAGGTACCCCATGGGGTGGTAAAATTAATTTTTATTCTCTCTGATTGCTTCACAACCACCTAGTTATACCATGAGAATCCATCTAATGTGGATAGAAGCTCAAACACAATGACCTATTATAGCATGTTATCTATATTAGGCAATGGATATTTATCTTAAATTGAGGCCTTATTCAAGTTCCTAAAATCCACACACAACCTTATGTCTCCATTTTTCTTTCTTAATGGTGTTATCTTTTCCACCCATGATGAATATATTTTTGGCGATATTATCCCTCCATCATGTTGTCCCCCTCAAAATCCCCCCCTCATTTTCTAAGTCAAATTCAAAAAAATTCAACTCACACCCTCAAGAAGTGTTCAAGTAAAGTTGTAAGTCCAAAAACATAGAGAAATTCATGCTTTGAAGTTGTTTAAACTCTCCAGTCTATACGTTTTTATAAATTTTCTGTTTTCTTGTTTAGACTAATGAAAATTTTATTGTTATCCTCATTTAAATGAATTTTTCAATCTTTTTATGGCCATGGATCATCGAACCATGTATTTTTTTCAATTTGTTGGTTCGTGAAATAAATTTGAAAATTGGGCGTGAAATGGTGGATTTTTCTTCTTCTCTACATTTTTCCACAGTCGTGAATGACGGGCATTTTTTTCCCCATAAAATTTGGCCCCATTATTGATGAGTACATGGACATATCTTATTGGATGCAACAGGACATTTACTTTTACATTTTTGAGGCATTGTGGTGAAAAGGAGAAAAGTTGTAAAAGTGAAGCGCAACCCCGCGGGTGTCTAGGTGATGCCACGTGTTGATATCTGCATTGAAAATTCAAAGTGGGGAGGTGGATCATCAGAGCAATTTTTGTTTTTGAGCCTTTTTTAGAAGAGGGAAAAATTCAAATGTTGAGCCCACATCAAAAGAGTTAAATCGGGGAAGCAGGTCGACAGAGAACTTTAAGGTTTTGAGCCTTTTTGTAAAAAGGGCTAAAAGTCATAAAGTGACCCACAACTCTGATCATGATAAGAGGGAAAAATTCAAATGTTGAGACCACATCAAAAGAGTCAAAGCAGGGAGACGGGCCGATAAATAAATTTGTCTTTTTGAGCCTTTTTGTAAAAATGACTAAAATTCATAAAGTGACCTATAACCCCGATCATGCTATGAGGAAAAATTCAATTGTTGAGCCCGCATTGAAACTAAAAGTGGGGAAGTGGGTCATTAGAGAACTTTGAGGTTTTTAGCCTTTTTATAAAAAAGGACTAAAATTCATAAAGTGAGCCGTAATTCCTTCACCAATCAAGTGAAGCCACGTGTCAAGCTTATATCAAAATCAAAAGGGTGGACCAAAAATGTAAAAAAATGCCAAATCTCTATAAAGTCACAAAATGCAAAAGGCATCTTCCACACCTGCTCCAGTAAATTTCTACCATGTGGATGGCTCTGGTTTAAAGTTTCAAAGGCAAGATGAACAATTCAAATTAAAAGTTACAAAATGAGTGTAAAAACTGTATTATGAAATGTCTCATTTCACTCGCCATTGGTGTTTCTTCGCGAATAAAGAATCTGAATAGACCCAAATGATTGAAAATATTGTAAACTATTTCTTGCAAGATATTTAATGGCTTCTTCACACCATTGTAAATGGTTGGCAATTGATCTTGTAAACTCATGAGTGCATTGTACTTAGAGAAAGCAAAGGAGATGGGCATTTTCTTCTACTTTCCTCCATTCTCAAATTTCTTCCATTCCCACATTATGTACAACTTCTATTTAAGCATAAATAGATGAAGAAGGATTTTGTAGCATCTTTGATGACGATATTTTATAAACTTTGAGTTCGCAATCTTATGTCATCTTGTTGCCATTTGCAAGGTTGTTTCTTCTCATGAATGCATGTGTTGAAATTTCTAACTAGTGCATGTAGGAATTTGATTTTCTACCTATAACATTAGTTCTCCTACCTTTTTTCTCATTCCATTTCCCACCTCCATAGAAAATTCCTTCCATGTACATAACTGCAAGCATTTTCTGTAGGGTGAGTGGAGTGCCCCTATTGGATCCCTGACCGAAAGGCCACCAAATAAATCCACCTTTTCACGTGCGTGCATATAATTCAATTTCATTGGTTAAGTAGAGGTACTTAGATTCCTAGAGCATTGAAAAGGAGTCCATGAGTTTTTCCACCTAAAAAATTTCCTCGCCAATAATTTTGGCACCTACCATGGGGAATATTTAGTAGCATTTACACCTGAATACGACTGTAAGGTCAGAAAATTCAAAATTCAAAAAAGAATTTTTTTTCTAGAATTTGAATTGCTATATGAGCCACATGTATTCAAATCATGGCTATTCTAGGAAACCCTCTTGTTGAAAGACCAGAATTTCTCTTCCACATCCAAGAAGATGTTGCTTCAGATTTGAGGGAAGCTATCTGGCATAATAGACAAAGTTTCAATCACTACTTTATTGCCACAAGAATTCTGGACCTTGAAGAAGAACGTGCTGCTGAACTGGATAGGCAAAGTCAAATTCCAACACCACAAAGAAGAGCATATATTTTCAAGTTGGCAGATAGAAGATACACCCAAGAACAGAGACAAGGACGATAAAATGATCCCATTTTTTAGGAACTTCAAAGGAGACAAGAGCTACTCATAATCCAGAGGCTTCCTTCTCAAGAAACAAGTCATGTTGGGAACCTGAGTGTTGCCAATCCTTTGGATGGTGAATTTCCATACATCAACAAGAACCTTGAAGATTTCACTGATGTAGAGACTGAAGAAGAAGCTAGAGAAAGAGAAGAAAGAGCGGAAGAAGAAATAAAATCTCAACTCAAAGAAATTGAGAGACTTTAAGCCGAGGCAAACAAAATAGTAGCAATAGAAGCCATAGCCTTAGCAAGGTTGGAAGCTAAAATAAAAAATGGTATTGGGTATCGTGAGATTGAACTTGATCGTGAGGCCTGTAGGCCTAGTGTAACATGGGGAGAAAACACTGGTCTACTAGATCTTGCTCAACCACTCCATGATCTACCGAGAGGCTCAAGAAAAAACCTCCCAAAATTTAGAGGGGATGGTTCTGAACTCCCTAAAGATCATGTAAAAATATTTATCACTACTTTTGGTGTGTTAGGTGTTGAGGATGAAGATGTGCTAGTCTGACTCTTTGTGGAGTCACTTCAAGAGAAAGTTACCGAATGGTTCTACATGTTAGCCCCAAGGTCCATCTCCTATTGGGAAGATATAAGAAGTTCATTCAAACAAAGGTTTAAGAGCACAAAATATTGCCAGGATATTTTGGTCCAATTAGTAAAAATGAAAAAAGAAACCGTCGAGTTAATGAGAGACTTCAGAGCAAGATATGATAGAGTGATAGGAAGGATCCCTGAAGATGTGGTGCCTTCTGAAAATAATTTGAAGAGGTTTTTCATTAGTGCTTTTCCATCAAAAGTAGGTTTCTTCCTCATAAGAGCCCAACCAAGAACATTGAGGGAAGATAAGAACTATAAAATAGAAACCAATGATGATATAATCCTTTCCTGAAAGGTGAAAGGCCCTAATGGAAAAAAAGGGTCAAAATTCAAACTCTATCACCATAGATCTGATGTTCCAAAAAAATGGCAAATGACTTGGTTTCCTTGAAGAAGCAACTATCTCAGATAAAAATGTGGAATGCTTCAAGGAAACAAAACCATCCAGATAGGCCTAAGATTTCTTGACCTCCTCTTTGAATTTCTCTTGAAGCACCATCGGTCAATGCCATTTGTGACACCAAAGAGTTGGAGGAGGAAGTAGAAATTGATGAAATTGAAGAAGAAAATATGGAAGACTATGAAAACTATCTTGAGGTCAAGGAATTTGATATGCATAATGGCCTAATTGAGTACGTTAATGATGAAGATGAGGATGATGAAGAAGCTCCAAGTTTCTCATGTGTTGTTTTCACTCATTCACAATATAGAAAAGGTGCTTCATCCTCTATAAAGGATAAGAAGAATAAGAAGAATAAATAATATTCTCCTTCAGAGGTCACACAAAATAAAATCATCAACAAAGGATCACCCTTACCACCTTCTATGGATTCAGACGAATAAAAACTTGACTCACAGGTTGTTAGGGATCATGCTACTATGCCAAGTAAGTCATCTAATTCTTCTCCCAACTCAAAAATTTCTAAGAATAATTCTCCTTTAAATGTTGTTCCTGCAAAAAATCTAAGGTTGAATCAAAAACTACACCCTCACCCCCTTTAAATCTAATTGATACACCCAAAAAGGAGAATTCAACACCCAAAGTAGCAAAGCCTATACCATGTAAATATTCCTCCATTTCTGGAACCTCTTACTCACTCACCATAACCCCATTTGAATTTGTGGAACATGGAATCAAAACCAAAGTCCATCTCTCAGAAATAGAATACCTATAAACACACCCTACCTAGTTTGATAAGATCATCAATACAGTTTGTGGTGATAACCATATATCCTCGAGTCCTAATTCTAAATGATTACTACCCACACCATCCACACCACCTTCCCAAAACATGCTAGCCCTCAGTTCCTCCAAAACCAAGAGGGTCAAACCTTTCTACCTGTCACTCCTCATTAAAGGATTCTAGCTAAATAATTATATCATAGATTTTAGACCCTCAGATAATGTGATGCCTTCTAAAGTTGCAAATGCTCTAGGCATCACCTTGACTTGGGTAAATGAAACCTACTACTTAATGGAATCCAAACAAGTTCCATTGGTAGGAATAATCAACGGTGCATAGGTAGCACTAAATGATTTTCAAGACAAGAAGGTGCTCTTGACCATACTGGTAACATACATCCCAACATCCTTTGGTATGCTATTGAGTAGGAGTTTCTGTAGAGACCTAGGTGGAGAGATAAAAATGGATTGGTCATCTATAACTATCCCAGTAAAAGGCGAGATGACGTAGTTGCTACCAATAAGAAAGCTGAAGTTCACAGTACGAAAGTCTAATGATCAAAAATCAAACATTCTCTTTCAATATTGTGGGCTAAGAAACTACTTCCTAACATCAAAAAAAGAGGATAACTTGCCACTTCTCATGGAGGAAGAGGAAGATAAAATTTTGAAAATGTAATTTTAGTGTGGGCTCAAGAGCTGGTGTAGTATTGTACTCTCCTTACAATGAGTTGTACCCATTTTCCTACAAGCTACAATTTGATAATACAAATAACACTGCAAAGTATGAAGCACTAATCTTAACCATGAGTGAAAAAAAGCACACAGGAATCAAGAAATTGAGATTTCGAGGTGATGTAAAGGTTGTAGTAAAGAAGTTTTTCCAACAATATCTAGTAAAGAATCCAAGACTCCAGAATTATAGAAACAGAGTTTGGGACTGCATTGAATCTTTTGATGAATTTTTCATTGAATCTATTCCAAGGGAACATAATGAAAAGGATGATTCTCTTACAGTGTCAGCTTCCCTAGTGACACCTCATCCTTATTTTGGTAAAGATAAAGTTACCATTAAAGTGGTATTCAAGCCTAGTGTACCAGACAATGCAAATCATTGGCAACTCTTCAATGATGATAAAAAAATTCTAGCATTTTTAGAGGAAAGGGATAATTTCAATAATCTCTTCTTTGAAGGACGTGAAAATCCACACCAAGAAGCAGTCCCCAAAGAAGAGAAAGAAGGAATTAAAGGGATTGATGATGAGGGAGTAATCAAATTAAAAGGGAACAAAATTCCCAAATGCTTAGTCTCTTTAGAAGACCTCTTTGACAAACATGACATATTCAATCAAGAGAAAGAAAAGCAATCTTCTCGGTGCCCTGCTGATTTTGATAAAGAAAGCATTGGTACCCAGGAGGAGCCAAGGATGGTCAATATTGGAAAATGTTGCTTTCCTTAAGAAAAAAATAAGGTTTGTTACATTAGTCAAGAAATACTCAGATGTCTTGGCCTACTCTTATGATGAACTCAAATCCTTCCAGCCAAAGGAAATGCATCACTCAATTCCTTTGAAGCAGGGTGTTAAGACCTTCAGGTAGAAACAAAGGCTGTATAACCCAAAGATTGTTGATACCATCAAGGAGGAGGTAATGAAGATGATGAATGCAATGATCATCTTTCCCATCCACCATTCAACATGGGTGGCGAACATTGTGTCAGTGTGGAAGAAGAATGGTGAAATAAGGATATGTGTATATTTTCACAAACTGAACTAGGCATCACTAAAGGACAAGTATCCTATTCCTATCATGGACCATATCCTACAAGTACTCACTAGATCTGAAATGCTTTCATTACTTGATGTATTCTTAGGATATAATCAAATCAAAGTGGTAGAGGAGGACCACACTAAGGCAACCTTTATAACACCTTGGGGAACATTTTCCTATAGCAGAATGCATTTTTGCCTAATCAATGTAGGAGCTACATTCCAAAGGGTGATGGATTTGGCCTTCAAAGATCTGAATAATTTCATTTTCATATATCTTGATGAACTCACATTATTTTAAAAGAAGAAGGGAGATCATATTTATCACATGGAACAGGTACTTGCAAGGTGAAGGAAACATGGCATATCACTAAATCCAAAAAGTGAATTTTTTGAGTCACAGAAGGCAAGTTATTGGGGCACATTATGAACAAACATGGAGCACACATTGATCCATAGAGGATTAGATCCATTCAAGCAGTATCCCTACCCATAATCAAGAAAGGATTTCATTCATTCTTCGAAAAGTTGACCTTTCTTTTCCATTTTGTGCCTGATTTTGCTAAGTTGACAAAGCACATCACTTCCATGATGAAACCACAAGAGAAATTCAAATGGAAAAATGAAGGGAAGGAAACATTTGAAGAGATCAAGAAATCCATTGCCAAGGCTCTGAATCTTGTATCTCTAGATTTTAACAAATAATTCATCATGTATTGTTATGCATTAGAACATACACTCTTTGTCATTCTCGTTTAGAAAAATGATGAAGTTGCGGAAGCACCTATTGCTTTCATGAGTTTTCCTTTGAAAAATCATGAGCTAAAATATATACAATTGGAGAAGCATGCCTATGCAGTGGTCAAGGCTATAAAAAAACTTCAGGTTTAACAACCTCAATTCCCATACGGTTGTGATGGGCCTCAACAGTGCAATCAAGTCCATCTTCACACAACAGGATCTTAGAGCTAAAAGAGGAAATTGGATTTCAAAGACTCAAGAATATGAATTTGAGATTTGACCCTCCAATCTGGTAAGGGGAAATGGCTTGTACAAGTTGATTACTAAAGATTAAACACTCAAAGTTCAACAAGGAGAAGAAAATTGTGCTTGCTCAACTTGTTTAGAAGACAACCCAAAGGTTCTCTTTTTCACCACTACTGATGAGTGGTATGTTGATATTTCCTATTACCTAACTTATGGAGAATGCCCTCCCCATATTGATTATAAGTGAAGGAGAACACTCAAGATGAAGGAAGTTAAAATTGTAATTTGGAATCATGCACTTTACAAAAGATGCCTGGATGGTTGTTTCCTCAGGTGCATAGATAAAGAGAAACAAGAAAATTTTCTTAAAGCATACCATGACCAAGCATGTGGTGGACATTTTTCAACAATGGTCACCACACACAAGATCCTCCAAGGAAGGTATTAGTGGACCACCATCATTGCAGATACTCAAGATTGAGTTTCTAAATGTAAAGCATGCTAACAGTTTGTTGGAAGACCACATCTCGCTGCATTATCACTAAGGCCTGTGGTTATTGAATAACCATTTTAACAGTGAGGGATGGAATTTATTGGTGTTTTGAGCCATCACTCAAGTGCAGGGAACACCTATGTACTCATAGAAATAGACTACTTCACCAAATGGGTGGAAGGAATTCCAGCCAAACAAGCCAACACTGAAACAATATGCAACTTCATCAAGGAGAATATCATAGTCCATTTTAGAGTACCACAAAATATTTTAGTAGATAATGCTACCTATTTCTCTTCAAGAGAGCTGAATGAGTTTTGTTATAGCTAAAAAATCTCCCTAACTCATTCTTCTGACTACTATCCATAAGGAAATGAACAAGTTTTATCAAGCAACAAGAACATTGTGACCATTTTCCACAAGCTTGTAAACAAGAATCAAAGGAATTGGTACAAAATGTTGTACGATGCATTGTGGGAAGATAGGATCACTCCCAAGAAGGCAATAGGTATGTCCCCATTCCAACTGCTATATGGAGTTGAAGTAGAAATTCCTCTCACAATCAAGATGCCATCTCTCAAGATGCTACAGGAAATAGAAGATGGTTGGTATAAGGATTCCATTGACAAGAGGATACTCTTTCTTGAGAATATAGAATAAAATAGACTCCAAATGGTGGGTAGCATTAAGGAGACTTCATCCTGCTATGGGACAAGAGAAGAGAACCAAAAGGCAGCCATGGAAAGTTTGATTCATTATGGCTCGGTCCATTCTAGATTCGTGAATCTTGTGGCAAGAAAACTTTTCTTCTCTCATATTTGGATGGAACACCAATGGAATTGCATCATATAAGGAAATACTTGAAATTGTATCCTCAGTGAAAGTGGGTTGTTCCCCCATCTTGTACCATAGGTGTGTTTCCATTTCAGTTGTGTGGTTTTGTTTCCCCTTTTGTTTTGTGTCGTCTGATTCCTTCCCATTGTGTGTTTGTGTGTTTCCTTCTTCTATTCTTTCTTTCTCAAAGTAATACATGACTCTACAAGTACCAATGGATAAGGCATTGGTCAACAAATTACAAGGTCTAGAGATTGAGATTCTGGATTCCCATGTCATGTCTTCACTATGCTCAGTCCATGTCATGTCCCCAAGCTAGAGATAGTTGTTGTCACCCACAAAATCCTCCCCCCCTCATTTTTTAAGTAAAATTAAAAAAAATTAAGCTCACACCCTTCGGAAGTGTTCAAGTAAAGTTGGGAGTCTGAAAAGATAGAGAAATTCATGCTTTGAAGTTGTTTAAACTCTCCAATCTACACGTTTTGATATATTTTCCATTTTCCTATCTAGACGTGTGAAAATTTTATCGTTGTCCTAATTTGAATGAAATTTTCAATCTTTCTATGGTCATGGATCGTCAAACCTTGTATTATTTTCAATTACTTGGTTCGTGAAAGAAATTTGAAAATGGGGTGCCAAATGGTGGAGTTTTCTTCTTCTCTTCATTTTTCCACAGTCGTGAATGACAGGTATTTTCTTCCCCATAAATTTTTGGCCCCATTATACATGGGTACATGGACATATCTGATTAGATGCAGTAGGATGGGTCCTTTTTTGTTTTGAGGCATTGTGGTGAAAAGGAGAAAAACTGTAAAAGTGAAGTGCAACCATGCAGGTGTCTAGGTGATGTTGTGTTTTGACGCCTGTATTGAAAATTCAAAGTGGGGAGCTGGATCGTTGGAGCCATTTGTGTTTTTGAGCCTTGATTCCAAGAGGGAAAAATTAAAATGTTGAGCCCACATTAAAAGATTCAAAGTGCGGAAGGGGGTTGGTAGAGAACTTTGAGGTTTTGAGCCTTTTTGTAAAAAGGGATAAAATTCATAAAGTGACCCGTAGACCTGATGTTGCTAAGAGGGAAAAAGTCAAATGTAGAGCCCACATCAAAAGATTCAAAGTGGGGAGGTAGGCCAATGGAGAAATTTGTCTTTTTGAGCCTTTTCTTAAAAAGGGATAAAATTCATAAAGTGGCCCACATCCCCAATCATGCTATGAGGAAAAAGTCAAATGTTGAGCCCGCATTGAAAGTCAAATCGGGGAAGTGGGTCGGTGGAAAATTTTTAGGTTTTGAGCCTTTTTGTTAAAAGTGCTAAAATTCATAAAGTGATCCGTGATTCCTTTTCCAATCAAGTGAAGCCACATGTCAGGCTTATATAAAAAGTGGAAAGGCAGACCAAAAATGTAAAAAATGCCAAATCTCTATAAAGTCATGAAATGTAAAAGGCATCTTCCACTCCCACTCTAGAAAATTTCTCCCACGTGGAAAACTCTGGTTTAAAGTTTCAAAGGTAGATGAACGGTTCAAATTCAAATTTACAAAATGAGTGTAATGATTTCATTATGAAAAGTCTGGTTTCACGTACCATTAGCGTTTCTTTGCGAATTAAGAATCTGAACGTACGTGAATGATTGAAAATATTGTAAACCATTTCTTGCTAACAAATAAGAAGTTGTAACTATTTCTTGCAAAATATTTAATGGCTTCTTCACGCCATTGTAAAGGGTTGGAAATTGATCTTGTAAACTCACGAGTGCATTGTACCTAGAGAAAGAAATGGAGATAGCCATTTTCTTCTACTTTCCTCTATTCTCAAATTTCTTCCATTCCCGCATTCTTTACAAATTCTGTTTAAGCATCAATACAGGAAGAAGGATTTTATAGCCTATTTGATGAGGATATTTTAGAAACTTTGAGTTCATAATCTTATCTCATCTTATTTCCATTTCCAGGGTTGTTTCTTCTCATGAATGCATGTGTTGAAATTTCAAACTAGTGCGTGTAGGAATCTGATTTTCTACCTACAACATTAGTTCTCCTACCTTTTTTCTCACTCCCTTTCCCACCTCCATAGAGAATTCCCCCCTTATAGATAACTGCAAGCATTTTCCGTAGGGTCAGTGGAGTGCCTCTATTGGATCCCTGGCCAAAAGGCCACCATAGAAATCCACCTTTTCACATGCATGCATATACGGAAGTTACACCGGTTAAGTAGAGGGACTTAGATTCCCAGAGCATTGGCAATGAGTCCACAAGTTTTTCCACCTAAAAAATTTCCTCACCAACACATTCCTTAAATTTCTTAGTTCTTCTTGCATTTTGAGGGATAAAAGTTGATTAATTAGCCTCTACTTTTTCCTAAATGGTTTAGCATTATATTCGAAAGGTATTTCATCCTAAAATAGATCTTCTCTATATTATTTTAGTTCTAAGTAACACCATGATAAGTAGTCTTTTTACTTCTTCAACAATTCAAAATACGAATGCTTTTTGTCCTTACTCCAATTACTTCCTAGCCATATTTTTCTAGGTTTTTTTTCAGTTCCTAGATTATGGTCTTCTATATCTCTTGAAGTTGAGATATTTCCATGAACCACCCTATGAGTATTATCAAAATTTTATTCTAAAGTAACCAACCCTCTTTGAATGGTGTTGGTTTTTAACTAAATAACATCTTTTCCAAACAAGGTTTATTTACCATCACAAACAGAAACCATTGGTTCCCAATCCATACATTGATTGGTAAATTCTCCTTCATTCTGTAAAAACCTCTGAACCTAGGCATCATCTTCAAAACTTGAAAATGGTTTACATTATTAGGGATAGATGGTCTTGTCAATACTTCAATATCATAATCACAATATGGAGAAAAAACACAATTTTCAAACTTGGATCAAAGTACTACCAACCTATCTTCTGCAACATTCTCAGTTCTGTCATGATATAATATATTAAAGGATCCAAAAATTTCAATAAAATCCTAGATTGCATGCTTATATGATTTCACCATTTGATTTTTTGTAGCATATAATTTTTTAACTTGTTTGACCACCAACTCCAAGTCTCCTTTAACAAATATTTCCTTGATACCATATCTCAATATAATCCTCAAACCCAAGTGTAGTGCCTCATACTCAGAAACATTATTTTTTGACTCAAATTTAAGTTTGAAAGAGAAGTTAAAGATCTATTGGTTTGAAGATACAAGGACAACCCCAATGCCATTTCCCAAATTGGAGAAATATCTATCAGACATCAAAGTCCATGTGATACAAAAAATTTCAAGACACTCACTCTTACGAATACCATGTTACTTAAGATATGCATAGCCAATAAATTTTTTAACATCTACATCTGCATATAATACTTCATAAGAAGCATTATTAGGATCTTTAATAAGATGTAACATATTTTTCTCACCATACAACTTAAGAAGGTTTCCTTCCACTTGTATGGTGGCATATGACTTTTACATCTGCACACTTCCACCAACACTAGAAAACCACTTCCTTAACAATAGCATACCCCATTTAGCAGGGAAATCCACAATAACTACATTTATGGTTAAGTAATTACCAGGGTAAGCTGTTAATTTCACCACCAAACCTTTGACATATCTAATAAAAAACACTTCTCTTTAATCCATAGCAGTACACTTTCTAAAGGCTATTTTCACCTTGATATCCAACTCATTCATATCTTCAATTGGCATCACATTTCATGAAGCTCTTAAATCAAACATATAATTGTGAACAAGTATGTATTTAATAATAAGAGTAGTGTAAAATGGATCAACATAAAGTTGGGATTCAACAAGGGAAGTTCCTATATATACTTCAAGTGATTCCCCAAAATTATCCAATGCACATGGTACTTAAAATTCTTCAATGACAGGGGGATTATCGACACTATTTACAAACTTACCCAGGGGCAATACTTCCTCCTCAAATCCCAAATACTCAAATGCCCTTTTCCTATGCTCACAGATTCTAAGCAATTCAACAATGGGTATAGTGACTTTAATCTGAATCAAGATCAAATCCATATCATATGGGGTGTAATTTGGTAGTATTGTGTTCAGAGGGAGAGTAACTAAATCTTCTTATGGGATGATATTCTTCATGGCTTGGGCATGGACAAGGGTATAGGATTTATTAGGGATAACTAGACCTTTTTTAGGGATATCCTTCTTGGGAGGATCCTTCCTGATATTAGTGAGAAGGGGATTTTTTAGTTTGGGTTGTGATCCTACCCCTTTGATAGTTATACTCTTGAGATTGTACTCTTTTTCCCGAGCTATAATTACATTCATCAAAAGGTTTTTGTGTTCCTTAGAAGGAATTCCTCTATCAAAATTCTTAATCATTAAATCTCTTAAGTACGTAAAGTCATGATTAGGTAATTATAAATAATGAACCATATCAACTTTAATATTCCCACTAGAGGGAAGAGGATATACCTAGTGAATAAAGTCCAAAAAACATTCTACAGTTCTGGCACTCAACAACTTAGTAGAAGTGGCTCCTTGTGAATTTGTAGGTACTCCATCATATATACATCACCAAAAGTAGAATCATCATATGCATATTTCATTTCCTTATTTGGATCAAAAGGGGAATGTTGAAAGAAACACTTGTCACACCAATTAATAACATGGTTCTCTCCTACCATGGAAACCCTAGTAGTTAACGGATTACGAACAATTTTTTTCTCCCTTGGTTGTTTTTTATTTCCTGATCTAATGATCCTTTTTCCTCTCTCATCTGATTTGTAATCACCTCTAGGATGATTTCTAAATAATTTTTGGCCCTGAGGTTTTTGTATTCCCTAAGAACTTTTTCCTATTCCCTTCTCAGCTCTAACAAGTTTATGAGAGATTTTTTTCACTACCATTGTTAAATTTTTAACTACTTCATCCATACCAACTCCCTTACTTGTTTGAGGCTTTTCAGGATTATTGAGTTTGACACCCTCCCTTTTATGAGGTTTTCTTGTTACCTTAATATTATTCTCAATTTTCACTACCATAGAGAAAGCTTTCCTTAAGGTCCTAAGGTTTTTATCCCTCAAATAAGATGTATCTTTCTTATCAAAAGCATCATAATATTTTATTAGGCAGGACTCATCACTTGGCCCCAAAATTATAGGCAATATAGTTAGGGTTTTTGTGAATCTGGTATTAAAGTCTTGAACAACCTCATTAGGATTCTTTTTAATTTTCAAACTAAGAGAGAAGAAACCTTGGATCATTTTTTTCCGCATATAGTGATTTGAATGTGTTTTTCATCTCAGTCCATTAGTTAATTGAATCTGGTAGGGACTTATACCAATCAAGTGCATTCTCTTCTAAGGTGTGGATGAAATTTTTTATATAAACATCTTCATGTTCAATCTTAATATCATCCATAGTATTAACAAAAAGTATAAGGTGTTGGTCACTAGTGATAACATTATTTCCTTGGAACTTAGGAAACATATTCCTTACTTCTTATGGAACTGTATTAGGATATCCCACCATGCTTGTGAAATCTATGTGTATAAAAAAATTTGAAATGAAGACAGGTCTAAGTGGAGGTTGAGCCATGTTATTGTGATGAGGTATCCCAATAGGAGGATTAAATCAGTTTGGGATAGGAGGTCTTTGAGGAAATGGGGTATGATCCTTAATGTACCAGTCCTTTAATGATCCAGTTTCACAGAAAACTCTATTACATATAAGTGACAAATGAGGGAGATGAGGAATACCTTTATCAGTTGGAAATGAATGTCCCTCACTTGTTGGAGTGTATATATTTTTACAGCGACTACGTGATCAGTAACTATCTAAGGAACTAGAATAATCCTCTATCAAAGGTTGATCACTCTTAACCACAAGCACTACTTTCTCTTCTGACCTTTGATCTCCCAAATCTCCCCTGATTTGGTTCTTATTTGGATTTTTCCTTCCTAGCTCTAGATACAATTTTCTAGCAGGATATGTCTTGAAGAAGGAACTTCTTCCTTCTAGCTTTACATATTTTAATGAAAAATTTCAATTATTGAAGCTTAACACACTGGTATTTATTAAAAATTCTAAACAATGTGGAGTCTTCACTAACATATTGCACCTTAGATGTGTAAATCACTGCAAAGGACTTGTCAACTGAAATTTAATGATCAATTTCAATAAATCTTAACAAATCTCAGCATCCTCTGTCATTATTTACCCCTAGCCAAGCAAATTTAATGGAAATATTTCTTAAACTATGAAAATACCAAACAAATAACTTCCGATCAAGATTTTTTTGTAAATCTCAACAAAGTATGATGTCTAGACTGTGTATTTACATCTATACATGTTTAATACATTACCAAAGGTCAATATTTATCTATATTTGCACAAATAGTACCCACTAATGGCACCATAAGGGTGTTGGTAACCAAATTGATCCCTCCTTATAAGCCATACAACATCAACAAGATAAGCAAGATGCTTAGAGGAAGATAGACCTTAATTTGAGTCATTTTATAGCCGCGGATGGATCTAACAGCCTTTTATTCATTCTGAATTGGGGAATATTGGATAACACCTCTACTAAGGATATGACCTACCATGCTACTTTAGGTTCTTCCTACAACCAAGGCGAGAGGACCCATTTTGTAACATGTATTTTTGAAAGCAATGGATAGAGAAACAATATTTAGGATATCTTTCTTAGGGACATGAAAAGGTAGCCTTAGGAATATATGGTTTTTAAAAAGATCATCTAACTCTCATGATTTGAAACACTAGAAAATGTAGATATCTTATAAAAAGGCTTAGGTTACAAAAGATAGTTGTAGATCTAGACATTCTCTTGAATAATTTGGACAAAGAATCAACAAATTTAGAAAATCTCCATAGTATTTATGCATAAAAATTACAAGAAAGGGTAATTCAGGTGGATCTGATGGTTATTGGTTGTGATTTCTATGTATTTTTGGGTATTTAAGCAGGATAAAGTTGATTATACAAATAACTCAAATGGACCTTGCAAATACTGTAGACAATTGCTCTTAATGTAAATTATGGATCACATAGTCTAATGTATTCCTTCAACTAGCTAGTTTGTGTTCATGGAGGCCAAAGAACATAGGATTTCACACAAAATTTGAGAATTCAAAACAAAAAAATATCATGACAAAATCTCAAAAAAATACTAACAATCTTTGATCAAATACGCTCCAGCTACATTCAGGACTTGATAAAGATCTTAAGACAAACAACTACAAATTGATTTTAAAACCATTTACCACATCATTAAGAAAATATCCATCAATAATGAAATTGTAATTACCAAATTGTCACTATTTTAAACCAAAGTTTTTTGTAATTCAGAGAGATTTACTAGCATAATATTGCAATGGAAATGCAGACAATTGATTCAAAACCATTCATCTAGAAAAAAGTAACAACACTTGTGAAAATACACACAGATTAATTCAAATAACAATAATTCTTCAATAACGGGACAAAAAAATTATGACCTCAATATTCCAATGGTTTTACAATGTAACCATCTGGGCAAGAATGTTTGGGAACAAATAAATAACTCAGGTTGGTTCAGTTTCAACAAGTATAAACAAGTTCTCTCCTTTTTTCTCTAAGCTTAGAAATTTTTTAACCCACTATATGAGAGTATTCTCATCACATTTATACATTAGTTGCTCACTCATTTCCTATGTTTCCCCCAAAATCTTTGATCTCAAAGATAATATTCTTCTTTATAGCATACAATTTGATTTATCAACATTCTCTTGAAAATATCTCGTCTTAGGTTACTAGGTGGAAAAGTTAGGAGCTAGTCACATTTTTCACTTCCTTAAATATGACTAGGATGCTATATCATCCCCTTTGAGAAATTTTTAATGATTTCTCCAATTTTTGAGTATATGACACCTTTTTGATGATTTTCAAGGGCCTCCATATGGTTTGATTTGACATGTAATCACATTTTCCTTTTGAGAATCTATTTTGGAGAACACACATTTCCTTTTGTGACTTTTTGGGCTGATTATTCCCTCATGTTTTTTTTCATATGAGACCAATCATCATCTTCTGCCTAATACCATCTTATTTCATACTTATTTCTCTATGTGGATATCACATCTAGATCTTATAGGCTATCTTACCATGATTACACTCATCTCGACTTGCCTGCCTTGAAATTCTTATAAAGACATACCATTTTCCTCTACCAATTCACATTTTCTTTTCCAAGTAGAAGAATTTTGGGGAAATTTATTTGCAACATGGTCAGAACACCCGTAATAGACAGATTACAATACATATACACCAAGGATTTGCACTAAATATTTGATCTATTAGCTCCTGATGAGGCATTCGTAAGAATGTTATTTGATATTATTGATCCTGATTATTATAATAGGCCTCTAACATCACAAGTTGTTTGGGTTGCATTAGTGAGAAGACTTATCAGGATAAGCCCTGATTTTTCTACCTTACAGATGATGTATTTTCAGCTCTTTAGAATGGAACATCAATACACTCCTGATGAATTGAAGAATTTTTTGCTCATAAGTAGGCCTAGTGTGCAAGGTTTGACTAATTATAAATTCCCATTCATTTTTACTAAGGAATTTGTTTTGAAAGAAATACCCTTAGGGTGCTATGTGTTTGATGAACAAATCTCACTAGGTATTGTGCTTACCCTCTTTCACAAGATGAATAAACTAGAGAAATGTGTCTCAATATTTGAGAACAAACAACCAGGTACCATATGTTATCATCCTCCTAATCCATCACCTTTTTTTGTAAAGAAATGTAAGGGTGAGTCTAGCTCTAGGCTTCCTACTCCATGTGATCCTAGATCATTTGTGGTTGCAATTTTAGCTTAGGGTTCCAAGTCATCCTCCATTTTCAAAGAAATAGGGAAAAAGACCTTCCCTAAAGGAGGTTTTGGACATGACTGAATGAGTTGCATCTTATGAGAGGAGATCACAATTTCTTAGTCTGTTGGATGGTCCTATGAAAACTATTGATTAAATTTTGTCTTTAGGTATGTCTTGCACATTGGTAGGAGACATTGTGTTTGTTCAAATGACATTATGGATAGACAAATTTTTTCATAGGAAAAATAATTTAGTGAAGAAACTTCCTCTTTGCAGAGAGGATTTTGTGGTGGTGGATGATTAGGTTTCTTTTTCCTTTTCCCCTTTTTTGATACAATTCTTGAAATGTACATAGATTTTTCTTCATGGGCTGGGCCCCCTATAGAACCCCATTTTTTCTCCTACAATATAAAAGGTAACAAACAATTTCATTATTTTATATGCTTCATGATGGATTTGAAATCTTATAAAAAAAATATAAAAGTCTAATGTATTGTATCAAATTATATATATGTCTAGAAATAAAAAACTTCAAAG
This sequence comes from Taxus chinensis, assembly GCA_019776745.2. Taxonomy (NCBI): domain Eukaryota; kingdom Viridiplantae; phylum Streptophyta; class Pinopsida; order Cupressales; family Taxaceae; genus Taxus; species Taxus chinensis. The sequence continues at coordinate 328,688,106 of CM034154.1, forward strand.
TGAATTTAATTTTTTTATGAAACAAGAATAAAATTTTAAATAGAAAGAAAAGAAAGTTCAAGGAAAACAAGCATAGGCTTGTTCATCATTCTTTGTTTTTGTATATTTATCTTCTTCATATCCTTCTTCCTTTGGTTTCCTATCTATATATGCATCATACTTCTGGAATATCTCTTTTATATTATCCTCATCTTGACTTGTATGGTGCTGAAGTATCAAGGCTTTCCTACTCAGGGAATCAACACATTGATCCATCTTTTGTTTATATTCTCATGGTTTTGATTTTAAATCTACAATTCTTGTTTCTATAGGCATTAGTATCTTAATGAATTCATAAGAATTTTTTTATCTTTGGATATTTTTCTCAAAACAACTAATTAAGAATTCATTTTTTAGACCATCGCAACTCTTTTTGAATTTATCAAATACCATTTTTTTCTAACTTTAGATCAATAACGTCTATATTCTTCTCAACCCATTTCTTCTTTGTCTCAATTTTTTTCTGATTCCGTTGAAAACCTCAACTCTGAGTTTGGTGAAGTATTCAATTGCATACTCAGTTCCCATGTGTTCAATTAGCACAATTCCTTCCTTCTCAACTAATTCTTCATCTAATTGAGTAGTACGATAAAGCTTGGGGATAATTCCCTCAAAATAGAAAATCTCTTTATCACATTGTTCAATTAACTCATCAATTTCATTGAGCTTATTCTTAAGCTTTTCATATTTCTTCCTATCTTTCTGAATGGATTTCTTCCCCTTTTCCATTAGCTTCTCCACCCAAGTATCAACAACTTTAACCTTTTCTTAAAAAATTTGATATGTCCGACAACTTCAAGTGTATCAGTAGAGATATCCTCTTAGCATTCACTGGATTAGCCAACTAACTATTGTAGACATGAACTCAATGATGTGACCCATTATTTTAAGTTCATTTTTTGTAACATTCCCATTTTAAGACTTTAGAAACAAGGGAATTTTTTTTACACAATGTTCTATGTTCTAAATAAAACATAATTTAGAAAACACATTCCATGCCAATCAATCTCATAACAGATAACCATATGCAACTGTAAATGACTTGTGGAATTACCAATATCTCATTGCATGACTCAGTCTATAATGCATCTCTCATGTTTATTTTTAAGTATTGAATACTTTTATATATACTACGTATGCTTGGTTTTCGTACCCTAATCTAGGTACTGAGTTACATATTTAAAGAACCTAACTAAATATTTGTTACCAATATTCATCTAAAATCATGTTCCTTAAACTAGGTGACATAGGACAATGCAACCAGAAGTTTGAGATACTTTGGCCAAAGATTTCCAACATACTGTTCATGTTACTATTCCTAGACGACATATTCGTCAAATCGGAATACGTCCTTCACCTCACTCTTCTATTATCTAGAATGGTCTTCACTGACTTCTGTCAGTCCACTTGCCCAAGGTTTGACCCTAACCTAGGTTAGCGACATAATTTTTTATAGGGAGACGCTCATGATGACTTAGGGTATATGGGCATACTCAACTGACCTAATTCGATCGAATGTTCCTAGGTACCCTGAGTCATAGAAAGCTACTTCCTATTCCAATTCATACTACTAGCTTGACCTAGAGAGAAACTAAGTTCAAGTCTAGATGTGTGTAGATCTAGATGAACTAATGTGGAAGGGTGTTGTACATGTCAACTGCAACACTGTATCCTTGAGAAGACCTTAGTCTTCATGAAGGTACAGTTCTGCAGTTGGCATGTGCCAACATCCGACATAACTACTTCATCACAATGTACATACTCCTAGGAGGTCATTAACTTATAATTAATTTTGGATTAGATTCAAATTACGGAAACCTTGCCAAACCCTAAATCCAACACCCCTTAAGTTCTTCATCCATATTTGATTTAATTAATATTAAAGAACTTCATTAACTCATGATTTCTTTTATGTTTGTTATCTTTTACTTGCCGAGCAGTTATCCAAAAACAGAACAGCATACATCATAAGGTTAAATTAATGTAACTTAACTATTCAAATAAGGTGTAGCAACCACATAGGTTCAACTAGAGCAGAATTCATAGAAAATGAAGTCTGAATGATTAACGATCATAAACACCATTCTTTTACTTTACATTCTTTTGAGAGAGGAAGAGTCTTCCTCTCTACATGGTTATGTGTTAGGGTTTATCATACCCTTTATATCTTTTGCACTTTCTATAGTTTAATTGTATATTCAATATACATCCCATTATCATAATATATTATTTAGATAAATAATGTCATCTTATTTAACTTAATAAGTTAATTTCAATTAAGAGAGAGATTGAACTATTTCTCTTCATCCAACTTATCAAATGACAACAGAAATAAGAATACAAACAGATATGTCAAATATCAACAAGATAGTATTCCAACTTCCTTCATAAAATGTACAGGAGAAATTACACAACAGTTCAAAGTAAATCTCCAACCTTTTCAATTCATCATGATAAAATACACAATTTACAAGACTATGCATCTCAGACAAACTGCATATCAATCAGTACTAAGATCATTAAAGAATATAAATTTTCCTTTTCAATACATCTCAAGAATGAATCAGAGTTCTCTTTAAAAGAGCCAGACTTTAAATCAGCCAATACATCATAAAATTTATTTCCTTCTTTTATCACTTACGAAGTCCATCTGCAAAAATTGCTAGCACGGGTCAGTTCATTGAACTGAGCATGATAAGCACTAAGCATTAAAATGAAGTGCATTCCACTAATTGTTCCATTAAAACAACTCTTCTTTAATGAAACAATTAATGTAATCATTCAAATAAAACATAAGTAATAACAACCATAAAAGAAGCACAATTAACAATCTGAATTCACTTTTAAGAAAAGATCATAATGTAATCAGCAAACTATTGCCTTATATCAGATAAGTATTGTCCCAAACAATTACTTATTTATATCAAATAACAGCTCCTAACATTAAATTATTTCATAATTCTTTCTGAATTTGAAATATAAATTTAACTTCAATATATAAACAAAAAGAGTTACTTTCAGAATCAAATACCTTCTTTTCATCTTTACCAAGTTTCCAGAAAACATGTGAAGACAAGTTCATTTCAGCATCGTTACATTTTTAAGATGAGTCAACCAACAACTTAAATAAATAAGAGATTCACAATTCAGATGTGACAGCCTAATTCTCGGTCAAATAAATATAACCTAGGTTCTTAGATTAGGCCTCTTATTAACAATGGAAAAGTACTTCCCAGCAACAATGTTTCATTTCAATTAACTGAAACAATTATTATTTCCTTAAATATAATTTAAGTAGAGAAGTAATTAGTAACAACTACTAATCAAATACTTAATAAAAGTAATACAAATGATTCAATTAAACCTATGATAGGTTTTATATAAAGAAAGGAGAATGAGCTGAAGAGTAAATAGTTTACAATTTCCTTTATCATTTGGTTAAACCAAATTCTCATATGCATCTTCAGAAAAGAAGAGTCTACATCCTACCCATCAAATAGTTATTAACTTACTTGCAACCTTAATGAATCTTTCTATATCATTGAAGATTTCAGTCATTGATTTGAAACCATTTGTTCCATCAAAATAAAGTAAGACTATAAAAAGATCACCCCTTAATCATGACCAAATAGAGAAGGAATAAATCATCCATTGAGTGCACAAAGAAGAGTCCATCTGAAAACAATTTCATAACGATGCATGACTCAGCCATTGAAAAATAGTCAATCAAGAAATGGTTAATTTTTTCCTTTCTACAGGATAGGCTCAACAGAACACTGTCGTGAATTGACAAGACATTTGATTCCACACAAATAAATGGAGATCAATAAAGCTTATAAACTGGAATGGTTTGGTTGGTTCCATATACAAAAGTAACAGTCCAAAATTTGATTATACATTCAACGATTCCCATGAACGTACCATAGTCAGCTCATAACATGTTAGTTAACAAACTACAAGGAAGTTTCCAACTCTGGTGAGTAAGTTTTCATCACCTCACCCAAGCCCAAAAAGGACAGAAAATCAAACTTAAGAAAGTTGAACAGACCTAAGAAGATAATCACCATAATGACTTGGAGAAGGCCGACTACCAGAGTATTTCAAACATCAAACAAAACTTCAACCAAAGACAACCATCTCATCTTCCAGATTTCAATAAACCATTAATCACCTTACAGAGTTTCAGAGAAGAGAATTCCAGTAACAAACAACCAAAGTATAAGACAACTTTCATTCTTATCTCCTCATGAGCTCAACTGTAACAGTAATTCCAAATAACAAAACTTACCCAACTCCCATCGAATTATGATTCAAAGCAGTGGAGATTTAAACAGTATAAAATAAGAACAAGATATTTCTTCTAAGATCTTATACAAGTTGAAGTACAGAACACAAACAATTCCATAAACCTCAAACACCCATTAACCCTTTTTTCATGAGTTCAATTTCTTACTGAAGGGCATAGTATACAAATACAGTCCCGAGAAAGAAGTATTAAAAATTCACAAAACAAGATACAGTTTAGAAGGGTATTCTTCTACCTTTCAAAAACAATCCAAGACAATCAGTATAAGCATGCAAGTTTACCAGTATAGATACAAACAAGATGTCCATTCCTCACTTTCATGCAAGTTCGTGTTCATACAATGAGATGAAACATATACCCATATAGATCGTAGAAGGAGTAATACAACTTTAAAACTCAAAGATGCATCAGAGAAAAGTACCCATTTACATTCTACTTTCAAAAGAGACTTCCAGTTTGAAGCTCAAGACAAAAACTACTTACTCAAACTCTTTTTCGAGCAGACAGTCCAGAGTATATATTCCAATCAAAACACTAAAGTCTCGACAGTTGTAAATGCATTTCACCATTTTAACTCACTCAGAGAGAACACCCAAAAACAACATTATCATGCAAGGGTTCCAAAACCAAAAGCACAGAGATTCTTTCAACAAGAAAGCAAATAACCAGAACAAAAATAGAAACCCATTTATCTCATGAGAGTAGAGTCGTTTTAATGAAGCATTTAGAGAAAAGCAAGAAATCTTAATGGATAGAGCCTATCATGCCTGATAGTGCTTCTACCGATTCGAAGAAGACTTCCATCCGAGCTTCCAACACTTCTTCTTCTCCAAGTAAGATCAACAACCAAAAATATCTTTCCCCAATGCCTCATATACTTTCCTTGAATCGAAAATAGACCAAGGGAATCAAAAATAGCCATAAACTGAAAATAGAACTACTGGTTCGAAGAACCAGATAGCTCCATGCAGAGAAAAAATCAGAGAGCATGAATGACCAAACAACCTCCAACAAATATGCCTGCATGGTTTCCTAGGTGGTTTTCTCACCAAAAACAAGGCTCATTAATGCCATTAACTCTCAAATTCCCACCTATCTCTCTTCGCCACCGCCATCCAAAATTGGCGAGACCCAATTCAACTTTTGCATGCATCACTAAACCTTAGTGATGTCTCCACGTAGACTCCCACCAAATTTCATGCTTCTACCTAAACTGGTAGTACGCTGTCCAATTAATTCAAAAATCAAATCACATTAATAGCTTAGGAACTGTCGCCAAGCTTACCACTTGCCATATGACCCTTAGGTCCCCTTTCCACATTTCATTAGTTTAGGGTAGATTCCCTTAGCTTAGGATATGACCATAGGATAGTTGAGAAGTATTTACCTTAGGTTTAGAAACATTTCAATAGGTAAATTGCCATCTTAGGTTAGGTCATAGCTCATAGCCATTTAGTATTAGGTATAAGGTTAGAAATAAGCCTAGCATCACCTTAGGTTATTTCCCCACACCCCAATTTAGAACATGCAACCTAGGTTAGGATGCTATCCCAAATGAAATAGGCATAGATAAAAGATAGGTACATTTACCTTAGTTTAGAATCCTGTTATGATAGATCTCATAGGCCTAGGACTTAGTTTTTATTTTTCCTCCATAGTCCTGAAGCAGGCCTCATACCACTTGATGACATTAGCATCCTGAAGAGATCAATCAAGAAGATCCGAGAACATAACATACAATGGAATGCAGGCACGATCTTACAAGCAAATAAAAGAATTTGTAAACATACAAGAGTTCAGTCCATTATGTCCTCCAACCTCTGAATGTCAGTTTACCATTCAGATCAGGTAAGAAGATTTAAAACATACCTTGGATCAATGGAATTGATCCAAGGATTTGTTAATAAAAAGAGATAAGTTTGTAAACTTCATTTCCAGATTACAACTTATCTATCAGAAGCAAAAAAATGGATTCTTTGCAAGCAATATCATTTCAGCCCAATGAATCCAAGAGCAGAAATGACTCATCCATGGCAAGCATGATTTCCAAAAATCAAAGGAACACTCCTTATCCAGAAAAATCACATGTCAACACTTGCAATGCAAAAGAGGAAAGATAACAGTTTGTCAAAGATGTTACATGCTTCCCTCCTAAAAGAATCATCATCCCGATGATTATCTCCTTAAAAAAATTTACATCAAGGATAATCATTTTTATTAACTTTCTTTTTCATATGTTCAAAACATAACAGAATTTTAAAATTCCCAAAGCAATCAGCATTTACTTAGCTGTTTATTTTAAACAATGAAATATCTACCCAAAACTGGTAGGTTTATTGTCATAAAAGAATTAAATCACAAATTATATCAGTCAACAGAATCAATTCTGTTCAAATAAGTATGGAAAAGTAGTTTTCATATCTTCCATATTTTCCCATGTTGTACTTTCTTCATTAAACTGGTCCCACTGGACCTTACATTGACTTATTTCACGATTTCTTAAGTGCAACTGGTGAGTTTCTAGCACTCACAAGGGTTTAACCATGATTATTCCTGGGTCTTGGACCTACAAGGAATTCTAATTTAACACATGTGATAAATCTGAAATGTATTTCTTAAGCAAAGAAATATGGAAAACATCATGCATTTGTGACAAAGCAGGAGGTAATGCTAAATGATAAGCTACAGGGTTGATTACTTCAACTATTTCAAAAGGTCCCACAAAATGTGGTGATAACTTGGCAGCCCTGCCAAAAGTTATAGAACTCTTTTTCGGTTTAACCCGAAGAAAGACCTTCTCACCAAGTTCAAATTTCCTATCAACCCACTTCAAGTCAGCATAACTCTTTTTCCTATCTGTTGCTTCTTTCAAGCATTCATGAATCATTTTAACTTGTTGTTCCATTTTCGTAAGGATTTCAGGTCCAATTACCTCTCTATCCTCAATGTTGTCCCAACTAACAGGGGTTCTACATTTTCTTCCGTATAATGCTTCGAAAGGTGCCATCTTAAGAGAGACATGATAAGTGTTATTGTATGCAAACTCAACTAATGGAAGGTACTCTTCCCATTTATATGCTGATCCATGCAATACATCCGTAACATATCCTCTAAAACTTGATTAACTCTTTCAGTCTGTCCATCCATTTCCGGATGATACGCAGAACTGAAATTCAGCTTAGTTCCTAGAGCTGCATTAAGGGTTTTCCAAAACCTTGAATTCATTCTAGGATCTCTATCAGATATGATTAATTCAGGTACTCTGTGTAATCTAAAAATATCATGTACAAACCTTTTTTTTGAAATAGGAGAATCATCCTTAAGATTACTAGCAATAAAGTGAGCTACTTTTGTTAGTTTATCCACAACAACCAAAATAACATCATGTTTATTTCTTGACATAGGAAACCCTTGTACAAAATCCATGCTTATTACTTTCCATTTGTACTGGTATGATTTGAGGATACAATAAACTGGCTGGATGCATATGTTCATCTTTAACACATTGACATTCCAAGCAATGTGTCACAAAATCAATAACGTCCTTTTTCATTCCTTTCCAAAAATATTGTTGTTTTATATCAGCAAACATCTTTGTAATACCAGGGTGTCCAGAGAAAGGTGAATTGTGAAATTCTACTAACAATTTCTTTCTTAAATCATTTAGCGAAGGTATGTATACTTTGTTTTCAAATCATAAGATTCCTTCGTTGTCAAAGTGAAAACCTTTATATCTCACATCATTTGGATCTACAGCAAGTGTTGTTTTTACTTGCTGAAAATAAGAATCAGATTCCATAACACTTTTTACTTCATCCTTAAACTGAGTTCTTAATGTTATAAGAGTAGAAATGTGCTTCCTACAACTTAGAGCATCGGCTACTCTATTTTCCTTGCCTTTAATGTAATTTATGTCAAAATCATATTGAGACAAAAACTCTAACCATCTTCGTTGTCTTGCATTCAGATTTGGCTGAGTGAAAATATACTTCAGCCCAAGATGATCAGTTTTTAATTCAAAAGGTTTACCAAGCAGATAATGCCTCCAAACTTGAAGTGCATGAACAATGGCAGCAAGCTCTAAATCATGTGGAGCATAATTCAACTCATGTAACTTTAGTTTTCTACTTTCGTAAGCTATGACATGATCATTTTGTAACAAAATACCTCCAAGACCTTCCCCAGATGCATCTGTTACAATAGTAAAGTCTCCATTAGGGTCTGGTACAGCTAAAATAGGTGTTGAAGTTAACTGATCCTTCAAATTTCTGAATGCAGATTCACATTTCTCATTCCAAACAAACTTCTTATCCTTTTTCTGCAATGAAGTTATTGGTGCAGTAACTTTGGAAAAATCTTTTACAAATTTTCTATAGTAACCAGCAAGACCCATGAAGTTTCTAACTTCATGTACATTCTTTGGTGCAGGCCACTCAGTTATAGCTACAATTTTAGAAGGATCTACAACAATTCCATTCTTACTTATAATATGACCCAAATAGTGCACTTTGTGTCATAGAAAGAACATTTAGATAGCTTACCATATAACCGTCTCTTTCTCAAAATTTCCAAAACTATCTTCAAATGCTCATGGTGTTCCTCAATACTTTTAGAATATATGAGAATGTCATCCAAGAATACAAGCACAAATTTGTCCAACTATTCTTGAAAAATATTGTTCATTAAATTCATAAAAGTTTTACGTGCATTTGTTAATCCAAAAGGTAAAATAGTGAACTCATAATGTCCATACCTTGTTCTAAAAGTTGTTTTATGAATGTCCTCATCCTTAATCCGTAATTGATGATATCCAGATTGAAGATCTATCTTAGAATATACTGATGCTCCACGCATCTGATCAAATAGATCATCAATTCTAGGGAGTGGATATCTGTTCTTGATTGTTGCTTTATTTAACATTTTGTAATCAATGCACAATCTAAGTGTTCCATCCTTCTTTTTCACAAAGATTACTGGTGCTCCCCAAGGTGAAACACTCAGTCTAATCAAACCTTTAGAAAAAAATTCTTGTAACTGTGCCTTAAGCTCTACCAATTCAATAGTATTCATTTGGTATGGTGCCTTAGAAATAGGCTCGGTTCTAGGCTTGATTTCAATTGTGAAATCAAATTCTCTTTTGGGTGGAAGACCTGGTAACTCTTTCAAAAACACATCACTGTAGTTTCGTAACAGTGGATATCATTCCATGAAATCATTGTTTTCCTCAGTAGATTCTAAATTTTTTACTGCATATAAGGTACAACGCTTATTTTTGGCCCTTTTAAGTTACATAGTTGATAATTTCCTAACTGAAATTTCTCGTTTTACAGCCTGAATCTCTGTTGTTTTTTGCAGGTCATCTAAACAACTAATATGTTTTTCAAAACAGTCCACTTTTGCTTTATGCTCAGCTAACCAATTAACACCTATGATTACATCATAAGACCCCAAAGGAGCAACATAAAGATCAACTTCGGTGGAAAAACTAGGTAAGTCAAGGACTTCCCCAAAAAGACACATACTAACTGTATGAACAACATTGTTTCCATAATGTACAGTCCATGTTTTATCCATTTTTCTAGCTTTTCTTTTTAGTTTTGATGCTAATTTACTAGAAATAAAACATTGTAGCTCCTGTATCAAAAAGAATAGTTACAGGTATGCCAAATAACTTACCTGGAACTTCTATGGGCGTGACTTGTTTTTCAGCCTATTTGTCAGCTACTATAGCAGTGTATCTTGTGCTGCTGATTACGATCATCATTTTTCAAAGGACATTGGTTTATGTAATGATCCTTGCCACAGTTATAACAACCTCCTACAGGTCCCTTTTTAGGCTCAGATTTATTTCCAGCCTTAAAGTTATCATTCTGACCTCCATAGGACTTCTGTCTATTATTATTATTCTTGACAAAGTTGTTTCGTGGATTTCCAACAGACTTATTTGTTGTTTTCTTATTATTATCAGCTGAAAACTTACTTTTCATACCAAAATTCTTCCATGGTCCTTTCTTAGGTGCAAGAGATGATGAAGAGGAGTTGGGAACTTTCTTCCTTACTTCCTCCTTATGAGCAGAAATTGCCTTTAATTTCTGTTCTTGCCTTAATGAATTTTTCAACAACCCCTTCCATAGTGGTTGGGCTGTGGATATCCACCTCTCCTCTTATAATGGGATTAAATCCCATGATGAATTTTTGTATCCTGAACTTCTTGTTAGTTTGATACTGAGGTACATACTTAACGAGTTTAGTAAACTGCTCTCAATACTCAGTTACAATTAGCTTTCCTTGTGCTGAGTTCTGAAATTTAGTCATTTTATGATCATAATAAAGTTGTGGTAGCCAACGTTGCCTAAAGTAACCTTTAAATTGATCCCAAGTGATATTAGTTTCATCAATATTCAACTCAACCTTATGGTTGTCCCACCATGAAGATGCTTCATGGGAAAGCTGATATGCTCCCTAGATTGCCTTTTTTTCTTTCGAGAAGATCCTTATTGTAAAGTACTTCTCCATTTCGCTAAGCCAATTCTGAGCTCCATCTCTAATGTGGTGCCATCAAATTTAGGTGGACTTATCCTTTTTATATCATTAGTGAGTTCAGTTTCCAGCCTATCCTTTTTATTTTTCAGTTGATCAGGCATGTTCACATTGTTATTATCAACACCCAAATTGGCATTGTCCTCAGGAGGTGGTTGATTATTATTACCAGCATCTTCTTCCTCATTTCCCATTACTTTCTATTCAAGCAAAACCAAATGATCTCTTGTCTCTAACAGGGCAGTAAAGAATCTCATCAAGTTTTTGGGCAATTATTGCTCCTTCTTAGGTGGAGGATTATTTGCAACATTTCCTCTTGTTCTAACCATTTTTTGTTAACAAGAAAATTTAAGTTTTATCATATTATGGACACAATAGGTCCAAGAGCTGAAACCTTCAACTCTGATACCAAGATGTAACATTCCCATTTTAAGACTTTAGAAACAAGGGGAATTTTTTTTTATACATAATATTCTATGTTCTAAATAAAATTAATTTAGAACACACATTCCATGCCAATCAATATCATAACAGAAAACCATATGCAACTATAAATGACTTGGTGAATTACCGATCTCTCATTGCATGACTCGGTCTCTAATCAATCTCTCATGTTTGTCTTTAAGTATTGAATACTTTTATGTATACTACGTATACTTGGTTTTCTTACCCTAATCTAGGTACCCAGTGACCTATTTAAATAACCTATCTGAATATTTGTTACCAATATTCATCTAAAATCACATTCCTTAAACTAGGTGACATAGGACAACATAACCAACAATTTGTGATAGTTTGGCCAAATATTTCCAACATACTGTTCATGTTACTATTCCTAGACAACATATTCCTCAAATCGAATACATCCTTCACCTCACTCTTGTGTTATCTAGAATGGTCTTCACTAACTTTTGTTAGTCCACTTGCCCAAGGTTTGACCCTAACCCAGGTTAGTGACATAATTTATTATAGGGAGATGCTCATAATGACTTAGGGTATATGGGCATACTCAACTAACCTAAGTCGATCGAATGTGCCTAGGTACCCTGAGTCATAGAAAGCTACTTCCTATTCCAATTCATACTACTAGGCTTGACCTAGAGAGAAACTAAGTTCAAGTCTAGATGTGTGTAGATCTAGATGAACTAATGTGGAAGGGTGTTACAACATGTCAACTATAAAATTATATCCTCATGAAGACCTTAGTCTTCACGAAGATATAGTTCTGTAGTTGGCATGTGCCAACATCCGAAAGAACTACTTCATCATGATGTACATACCCCTAGGAGGTCATTAACTTATAATTAATTTTGGATTAAGATTCGAATTATGGAAACCTTGAAAAACCCTAAATCCAACACCCCTTAAGTTCTTCATCCATATTTGATTTAATTAATATTAAAGAACTTCATTAACTCATGATTGCTTTTATGTTTCTTATCTTTGACTTGACGAGTAGTTATCCAAGAATAAAACAGCATACATTGTAAGGTTAAATTAATGTAGCTCAACTATTCAAATAAGGTGTAGCAATCCACATAGGTTCAACTATAACAGACTTAATAGAAAATGAAGTCTAAATGATTAACAGATTCATAAAAACCATTCTTTTACTTTACATTCTTTTGAGAGAGGAGTCTTCCTCTCTACATGGTTATGTGTCAGGGTTTATCATACCATTTATATTTTTTACACTTTCTATAGTTTAATTATATATTCAATATATATCCCATTATCATAATGTATTATTTAGATAAATAATGTCATCTTATGTAATTTAATAATTTGGTTTCAAGTAAGAGAGAGATTGAACTATTTCTCTTCATCCAACTTATCAAATGACAATAGAAATAAGCATATAAACAGGATATGCCAAATATCAACAAGATAGTATTTCGACTCCCTTCATAAAATGTACAAGAGAAATTACAAAACAACTCAAAGTAAACCTCTAACCCTTTTCAATTCATCATGATGAAATACACAATTTACAAGACTATGCATCTTAGACAAACTGAATATCAATCAGTACACTAAGATCATTAAAGAATAAAAAATTTTCCTTTTCAATACATCTCAAGAATGAATTAGAGTTATCTATAAAAGAGCTCAGACTTTAAATCAACCAATACATCATAAAATTTATTACCTTCTTTTATCACTTACGAATTCCATCTGCAAAAATTGCAAACATGGGTCAGTTCATTGAACTGAGCATGATAAGCACTAAGCATTAAAATAAAGTGCATTCCACTTATTGTTCCATTAAAACAAATCTTCTTTAATGAAAAAATTAATGTAATCATTAAAATAAAACATAATTAATAACAACCATAAAAGAAGCACATTTAAGAATCTGAATTCACTTTTAAGTAAAATTGATTAGGTCTTTGATATAGTCAGCAACCCTACTGATCTTATATCAGCATAAGATGAAATTTGATGGGGCCTCTAAACGATTATCTTATTTATAGCTGCTGGGGGAATAATAACTCGGGAACATTAGAATTAGTCTTCATAATTACTTATGCTAGTAAATTTGAAATACAAATTTAACTTCAATATGCTAAAGCAAAAAGAGTTACTCTATCAGAATCAAAGACCTTCTTACCATCTTTACCAAGTGTTCCAGAAATATTATTGTGGAAGACAAATTCATTTCAGCATCGAATACTTTTTAAAGATCGAAGTCAATCTTCAACAACTTAATCTGGAACATCAAGGATTCACAATTCAGCTGTGATAGCCATAAGTATCTCGGTCATACCTTAAATATAACCTAGGTTCTTAGATTAAGCCTACTTATTAACAATGGAAACAGTACTGTCCTAGCAACAATGTTTCATTGGCTAATTAATTGAAAAAATTATTATTTCCTTAAATATAATTTAAGTAGAGAAGTAATTAGTGACAACTACTAATCAATTACTTGAATAGAATTCAATAAAAATGATTCAATTAAACCTATGATAGGTTTATATAAAGAAAGGAGAACGAAATGTAAGTGATAATGATCAATTTACAATTTCCTTTATCATTTGGTTAAACTAAATTCTCACGTATGGGGCATATCATGAGATAAAGAACAGTCTACATCCTATCCATCAAACATTTTTTAGGGACTTAAGTATGCAGTACCTTGATGAATGATTTCTATATCAGTTGGCTATTTAAGTCATTGATTTGAAACCATTTGTTCCATCAAAATGAAAGTAATCACATATACAAAGATCAGCCTCGTAATGTATGACCAAACAGAGAAGGAAAAAATCATCCGATGAGTGCACAAAGTTAAGAGTCCATCTGAATTATAATTACTCATAACGATGCATGAGACTCAACCTTCTGAAAAATAGTGAATCAGAGAAATGGTTAAGTTTTCCTTTCTATAGGATAGGATCAGCTGAACACTACCATGAATCGACAAGAAATTCAGTTTCCAGCATAAATAGAACAGGATATAAATGAGAGGAGCACCTTATCAAACTGAGAACGGTTTGGTTGGTTCCAGAATACAAAAGCAACAAGGTGCTAAAATTAGATTCTACATTCAAGCAATTCCCATGAATCATACCAAATTCAGCTCATAACATGTTAGTTAACAAACTATCAAGGAATTTTCCATACTCTGGCGAGTAATTTCTCATCACGGAGTGCCCAAGGCCCAAAAAAGGATATAAAACTGAACTGGGTAAGAAATCTCAAACATGCCTAATGAAGATAATCATTGCATAATGACTTGGAAAAGGCCTTGACTACTAGAGTATGGTTCATTTTTTTCAACATAGAGGACTTCAACCAAAGACAACCATCTCATCTTCCAGGATTTTAATAAACCAGTTAATCACCTTACAGAGTTCTGGAGAAGATATTCGTTAGAAACAAACAACCAAAGTGATAAGATCACCCGCATGATTATTCATTACATCTCTCTGGAGGGGAGCTCAACTGTAACAGTAATGCCCAAATAACAAAACTTACCCAACTCCTCAATCGAATTCCATATTCGAAGTAGTCACGGATATGTTACACACATATAAAATAAGAACAAGATATTTCTTCTAATGCTCCATTATATAAGTTTCAGAAGTACATAACACAAACAATTCCATAAACCTAAAACACCCAGGTCTAACCCTTTCTTCTCACGAGTTCAATTTCTTATTGAAGGGTGTAAGTATACAATCCTCCCTTATTAAAGTAGGTATTTACCTTAGCTCCATTGTATCCCACCACTAGGTACCTTTACTCACACGTTTATCCCTGTCCATTTATGGCTCTCACCCCCACTCCCATGTGCTGTGGATCATTTCTCCCGCCCCCATTACCTTTAGATATTAGCCAGACCTATTATCTAGGTTGTTAGGTATAGTTCTTTCATTGATCTATGGTATTGACTAGATCCTTCAGATGTCTAGAATTCTCTCCTAAATCTACGGTCTTGACTAGTTCTTTGATGACTAGTTCAAAATTTCCTTGATATTAGTATAGCTTGATCTATGACCTTGACTGGTCACTTAGATTGTTATTCCTTGCCTATTTAAGCAAGGAATCCATTAGAAAATGATATGTGCAGTATGAGTTCCATAATAAGTATATGATACTTGTTACTCATTTTTTTGAAAAAAGGTTTTATGTAAAGTTATTCTGGCTCCTTTTTTTGTTCGAAAATGACTCAAATCTGAGGATCATCTAGAAACACATGAGTTCTACAGCTTCACTAGACAACCATATGGGGAAAGCTAAGGATCGCCATGATCACAACATGGCAATTTTTAATGCAATTGGTGACTTCCTTGAACAACGTGTACGCAGTGTCTCTATTCTTAATGAGATCCTAGAAACTATGTGGGGTATGGATAAAGAAAGAACTCAGACCATTAAAAAGCTAGATGCTAAGGACCCCACTCACATGATGGAATTGACCTTGTTTACCTCTTTGCAAACTATCAAATACATAATCAACAGAGCTGCCAAGAAGTAAAGATGTTCTTCATTGCAGATGTTAACTTCCATCATGTTTTTTTCTATTTTGTTGCTTTTTTTGGCTACTTTGTTGTAGCATATGCTCTGTTTTGTTGTTATGATGTAACTCTTTTTTGGTTACCTGTGGATTCAATGCCTATTCTAGATTCTAATTCTTCTATTTTGTGGAGCTTTTTAGTATATTATCTGGCTTTTAGGCCATCAATGTAAATAGGGTATTGTCCCTTCAAAACTATTTACCAATAATATAAAAAAACAATCTGAATTCACTTTTAAGAAAAGATCATAATATAATCAAAAAACTACTGCCTTATATCAAATAAGTATTACCCCAAACAATTACTTATTTATATCAAATAACATCTCCTAACATTTAATTATTTCATAATTATTTCTGAATTTGAAATATAAATTTAACTTCAATATATAAACAAAAAGAGTTACTTTTAGAATCAAAGACATTCTTGTCATCTTGACCAGATTTCCAGAAAGCATGTGAAGAAAAGTTCATTTCAGCATCGTTACATTTTTAAGATGAGTCAACCAACAACTTAAATAAATAAGAGATTCACAATTCAGATGTGACAGCCTAATTCTCAGTCAAATAAATATAACCTAGGTTCTTAGATTAGGCCTCTTATTAACAATGGAAAAGTACTTCCCAGCAACAATGTTTCATTTCAATTAACTGAAACGATTATTATTTCCTTAAATATAATTTAAGTAGAGAAGTAATTAGTAACAAATACTAATCAATTACTTAATAAAAGTAATACAAATGATTCAATTAAACCTATGACATGTTTTATATAAAGAAAGGAGAACGAGCTAAAGAGTAAATAGTTTACAATTTTCTTTATCATTCGATTAAATCGAATTCTCATATGCATCTTCAGAAAATAAGATTCTACATCCTAGCCATCAATATTTCTATATCTTTGAAGATTTCATTCATTGATTTGAAACCATTTGTTCCATCAAAATAATGTAAGACTTTAAAAACATCACCCCTTAATCATGACCAAATGGAGAAGGAAGAAATCATCCGTTGAGTGTACAAAGAAGAGTCCATCAGAAAATAAGTTCATAATGATGCATCAAATAAAATCATTATAAGCATGCAAGTTTACCAATATAGATACAAACAATATTTCCATTCCTCACTTTCACGGAAGTTTGAGTTCATACAATGAGATGAAACATATACCCATACAGATCACAGAAGGAGTAATACAACTTTAAAACTCAAAGATGCATCAGAGAAGAGTATCCATTTACTTTTTACCTTTAGAAGATATTTCTAGTTCTAAGCTCAAGAAAAAAACTACTTACTCACTCAGAGAGAACACCCAAAAACAACATTATCATGCAAGGGTTCAAAAACCAAAACCACGGAGATTCTTTCAACAAGAAAGCAAATAACCAGAAAAAAACAGAAACCCATTTATCTCATGAGAGCATATTTTTTTTAATGAATTATTTAGAGAAAATCAAGAAATCTTAATGGATAGATCTTATCATGCCTGATAGTGCTTCTACCAATTTGAAGAAGACTTCTAGCTGAGCTTCCAACACTTCTTCTTCTCCAAGAAATATCAATAACCAAAAATCTCTTTCCCCAATGCCTCATATACTTGCCTTGAATCAAAAATAGACCAAGGGAATCAAAAGTAGCCATAAACCTAAAATAGAACTATTGGTTCGAAGAACCAGATAGCTCCATGCAGAGAAAAAATTAGAGAGCATGAATTACAAAAAAACCTCTAACAAATTATCCCACATGGTTTCCTAGGTGGTTTGATCGCCAAAAAGGAGGCTCATTAATGCCATTAAATCTCAAATTCCCACCTATCTCTCTTTTCCACTACCATCCAAAATTGGCGAGACCCAATTAAACTTCTGCATGCATCACTAAACCTTAGTGATGTCCCCACATAGACTCCCACCAAATTTCATGCTTCTACCTAAACTGCTAGTACGGTGTCCAATTAAATCAAAAATCAAATCACATTAATAACTTAGGAACCATTGCCAAGCTTACCACTTGCCATACAACCCTTAGGCCCCCTTTCCACATTTCATTAGTTGAGGGTAGATTCCCTTAGCTTAGGATATTACCATAGGATGGTTGAGAAGTATTTACCTTAGGTTTAGAAACATTTCAATGGGTAAATTGCCATTTCATGTTAGGTCATATCTCATAGCCATTTAGTATTAGATATAAGGTTAGAAATAAGCCTAGCATCACCTTAGGTTACTTCCCCACACCCCAATTCAGAACATGCAACATAGGTTAGGATGATATCCCAAATGAAATAGGCATAGATAAAAGATATGCACATTTACCTTATTTTAGAATCCTGTTAGGATAGATCTCATAGGCCTAGGACTTAGTTTTTATTTTTATTCCATAGTCCTGAAGCATGCCTCATACCAATTGATGACATTAGTGTCCTAAATAGATCAATCAAGAATATTCGAGCACATAACATAAAATGGAATGCATACACGATCTTACAAGAAAATAAAAGAATTTGTAAACATACAAGAGTTCAATCCATTACGTCCTCCAACCTCTGAATGTCAGTTTACCATTTAGATCAGGTAAGAATATTTAAAACATACCTTGGATCAATGGAATTGATCCAAGGATTTGTTAATAAAAAGATATAAGTTTTCAAACTTTGTTTCCATATTACAACTTATCTATCAAAAGAAAAAATGGATTCTTTGCAATCAATATCATTTCAGCCCAATGAATGTTAGAGTAGAAATGACTCATCCATGGCAAGCATGATTTACAAATATCAATGTAACGCTTCTTATCCATAAAAATCACATCTCAACGCTTGTAATACAAAAGAGGAAAGATAATAGTTTGTCAAAGATGTTACAATTTTTGATATCTTGTCTTCATAAATTTTTTGTAAAAAATCATGGATTTCTTCATAAACTCTTTGCTTTAGTGCATCCCTTGAGCGTTATCCCAAAGGATTAAGTTTAAAATTATTGTCACTTATAGTTATATCACTTCTTGAATTTACCTCATGTGGGATTGGAACCTCCAAATTTCTAGAACCATATGGGTCAATATGAGTTTTAGTAATGACCCTAGCCTTTTTGGGTTTTGGGAAAGTCAAGGTTGTAAGATATATTGATTTCATAAGTACAACCTTTTCTTCTTATTCTTCTTTTAAAATACCCTCTCCTATCCATCCTTTTGTAAGATCAGTTCCCACCTTTGTCTCTTACAATGCCTGTTGAGGTTTTTAAGGGAAAACCATGAATTTCTTAGACATTTCTTAAACATCTTGCACTAATGGATCTTTATGTTGCACTTTCTCCAATTCCAATGTTAATTTTTTGGGTTCATCTTGTGTTGGCACTTCCCCCACTTGCTTCTTTACTTGAACCTAAACTTGGAGTTGACCAAATTCCTTTGAGTCATATCAAAATTTGGAACATGATCTCTATTTTTCTCCTCAATTGATGTATTCATAACCTCTACATTTTCCTTGGGAACCTCTTGGGCTTGTGTTCTTCCTTTAGGTAATTATTTTTCTTCTACAATTTCTACTTCCTTTAGAGGTTGTTGTTTGGTGGAGATATCCTCATGAACTGGTATACCCATTTCCTTTTGTTCTTTTGATACCTCCTTTTATGGTACAATGTGTTGGCTCCAAGTAGCTGATCCTTTACCTTTACCAATACCCTGTATACTTTTATACTCATCAATATCTTTGTTTGTAATGGTTTTTTTTGCAATTTCAATCACCTTTTCTTCAATAGACTTTTCTCGTTGAGGTGATTCACAACCTTTAGTAACATTGGCTTCCTTTTGGGGATCCTTTTCACCTGTTGACCAAATATCCATAATTTCCACACCAGAAATTCCTTGAACTATTCACTTTCTCATTTCTGGAGTATTTTGGCCTTTAGAAAATATTTCTAACATTGGAATTTATGACTCAACAATTGGCACATGGGTGGATTCCTTCACTCCTTAACCTGACTAGGGAGTACTTGTATCTTCTATTACTTTTCTTTCAACTAATACTTTCAAATTCCTTAAGTATAGGAATTTCCTCCTTTGTATCTATGTACATTATTTCAATTGTACTTTTTGTTGATTCATGAAATTTATCAAAAAGAGGTATAATCAACTCTTCAACTAGTGCTGCATTAAATTTCTTCAACCCTTGTTTTAATACAAAACAATCTAGTAGATTAGATGAGATATTAGCTTAGGATACTTATTCTTAAGTAATATCATCTATTACTCCTCTTGGAGATAAAGCTGAAGCTCAAAACATTAGTTCTATACTTGGAATTACTTGAACATCCTTTTGTTATAGTTGTGGATTTGCTTGATGAACCATGCAAACATGTAATCCTTATTGTTCCTTAGTGAGCATGGGAGGATCAATCACTTCAAGATTATTATGCTTTTGTTTCTTATATGCATGATCACCTTCTCTTACCAAGGGTTATTCAAATTCAATTTTGTATATTTTCTTTGCTCTTTCATATTGCTTGATATTCGGTGTCACTCTTTCCTTGACACTTTGTGAATTGGATTGGATGTTATAACTTGATATGACTCCTCTCATCATATTTTTGGTACCCTGGGATCCTATTAAAACATATGGAGGGGAAGTTTTTGTAGCTAAACCTTTTCTCTTTGTTTGGATTGGTACTATAAAATTAATAAGAGAATTTTGCATAGACTTTAGAAGCATTTCTTTTGTTTTTTCCTTCAAAGTATACATGGAAGTTCCCGTTTCACTCACAAAAATGGTTGATTCATCAATAATGCTAGTATTAGGTATATTTGAAGGTAATTTGGGGAGTTTCCCTCCTAAAGGATCCATCTTATCAGGTACTTCCCTCAAATGGGGAAGATCTTACTTCAAAATCTCTAATTACCTAAACGTATTAAGTACCCTTGTATTATGAATACATAGATCTATGTTATTTTTTTAACCAATTCAAATTTCACCTCATCACATGAGAAATCCTACCATATTAATCATCTGATTCTTTTTCATCCCATTTTATGGAATTCATTAGTTGTCCTTCTAACTTTTGATCAATATAAAATTGAATCACAATTTGCTGGTCATCCATGATTCCCTGAGCGACCATAAAATTTTTAAAATAAATGATCTTCCTAAGATTCATCCTTGAAAAATATTTGAGTTTGAATTTTTCCTCATCTCTACAATTCATCCAATAATCTTCAAAATGAGGTTCATGCTCAAAATAATTTTTCAAAGTGTTTACCACCCATCTAATATCATAGTTAGACCTTAATTCAAATTTATCCATATCAAACCTCTCTATTTACTCCTTCATTAACCTAGATTTTATAAGAAAGGGGAAAGCATACCTTCCAATCCTAATGGTAAATTTGATGTTTGTCTTGTGTCTCCCAGAAATCAAGTTATGAACAGGTGTTAGTTGTTTTGGCGATATACACAAATCCATATTGTCATATAAATACCTTGGTAATTTGCATGGTTGTCCCTCAAATCCACTAGCTCTAATGTATGTGAATGTCCTATATTGGATGAAAAGGAAACCATAATCCATTATTTTATTCTTGTCTTATTATAATATTATTTATTACTCTCATTGAGGTTTGAACAAGCATATAATAGGTGCAAAAAATGCATCATTCACTAATCTTACATTTCCCTTCCAATTGCTCAATTGTAATTGGGGATAAATCTCATGCACCTTGTTTTGTCTGAAAGGGACATGTAGTACAAGGCCAATGAAATTTCTATGGCCTGCAATATTGTAAATTAGATATGTCATCATATAAAACTTGAGCTCCCCAGTGCCACCCATTTGGATTTTTGCAGCCAATGCTAAAAGATGATCATGAATTGAATTGGCTTTGGGGGTTACCCAATGAGTGATTCCTTTTATTTCTAAAACAACCCAGATATATGGGCACATAAATTCTTTGATTTTATTTTTGTTTCCAAGCCATCCATTTTACTTAGTAACACAACTAAATCCTTTGGTTCTTCCACAAACTGTGACCTAACCAATTTTTTGGGAATCCTAGTGATTATCTTTTTATCTGCTAGCAGCCACTTAGTGTTTATAAATTCGGCATAATCTTTCTTATTGGATTTAAATTCTTTTAGGGATAATTCACCACTTAGGGTTACCAATTTTTTTATCACTGGTAATCTCATCATTATCCTAAAATTTTTTGGGTGTTAAAGTCAATGCTACCTCACCACTCCCATCCAAAACCTCCCTATTCTCTAGATTATAATTCATGGCACAAAGCCTTATCAATTCAGTAAAATACACTTAAGGAGGGATAATACCAGCTAAAATAATGTTACTAGGCTTGATTTCTTCCATGACTTCACTTTTGTCTGGAATATTTAGTCTTTGTAAAAAGTTGTTTAATTCAACACTCATCAAGTTTGTGTTTGTAATTTTATTCAAGTCACTACTAACACCAGATGTGACTTGAAAATTAGATGGAAATGAATTAATTTTTATGCCATAGCTTCTACTTTCAATATCTTTGTAAATTTTGGAGTAAAACAATGAAAGTACAAAAGTAGTATGATCCTTACCAATTTTCTGTACATATTCCCATGTAGTTCTCCTTTGCTTCTTATATTTTCAAGCCTTTAGCCCCTAATTGATGCACCTTGATTGAATTCACCTCATTCCTTTAAAAATTCTAATAGCAAGGGTATCTAAATCTTCACATCCAATAATAAAAAGCTCAAAATGTTTGAATATTTAAAATAATTTTTCCTTAATTTGTGCAAAAATGCATTAAATCATGGTTGTCGATCCTACGTCCCCTTTTTAAAAATTGGGTTGTCAACATGGAGTAACTATATGTTATTCAAGATTAGGGGGTATTTTTTTATTTTTGCACTACCTTTTAAAAGCATACGAGTTCACACATTTAACCCGAGCACCCACCTTTGAATTTTGTTATGATCATGAAACATGTTCAAATCTTGGAGGTAGCAGAGGTATGGGACATTTTTGAATATTTTTTTATTTTCTTGGTTGGGAAAAAAACTACCAAGTTGACCTGAGGTCCCGCTTCTCCTCCCTTTTCTTAAAAATATGCCATGTTTCCTTGGAGGGCCTCATATATTTTTCCACACTTTTTCACTTTGTCAACTCAATGTTAAGAAAACATTTTTGGTCAAATTCCCCACTCCAATTACTCTTTTACATGTATAATGTTTCGGGATTAGGGTAAATATTTGATCTTGTATCCTTTGACTTTGAATATTTGTAAGAATATTCATCGGGCCTTGGGGTCGAGTTTGTATTTTGTGATTATTGTTTAATTGTTGCAACTTTGCAATGCAATCCCGCATTTCCACAACCATTGTGAACCTGCAACCTATCTTTAGGTGGCAGAGAAAATATTAAATTTACAACAAAGGTCAAATGATGATATACAAGGATATTTTTACAACATTAAACTCAATTCCTGACCAAAATTTCATAGGTATTTTTAAAGGCAACATGACTATTACGATCCTCGACCAAAAACAAGGACTCATGCCCTAAAAATAGGGTTTTGAATTACATTCAAAATGATTACATATTTAAATATAAGATTTTTACATAAGAAAACTAGTCAAAGTAAATTTTTCAAAAGCATACACTAGATAAAAGGGTGAGATCAAATTGAGCACTAACACTCCTCACTAGGTCTGAATCACTCTTCTGGTAAGATTATCTTCACCGTTAGAATGTTTTATGGTATAAAAAAATGCAATTTTAAGAATCAATTAATTCATTTTTTCTTCCCCTAAATTTTCAAAGGTTGAATATAAGTCGAAATGTCACTTGCTTTGTAAAAAGCTCTTCAAATCAGGTCCATCACTATGTTTGATTAGTTTTCCACCCAGCTGTCACTGATATCTCTCTCTTAGAAAACCCAATCACTATAATACCTCAAACATTACATGGATGGTAACAGGATAGACATTTCTACAAAATTTCAGTCAATTTCATTGGTGTTAATGTAATTAAATGTGTTTTCTACCTTATAAACCCTAGACTAAGGGTTTGGATGACTGAGACAACTCGAGAGGGAAATTTTTAATGGTTCCACATGATACTGCCACGTATAATTCTTTTGAAATATTCGAAAGGATTATGAAATTCCTTTTCAACTAAAAGAACCCATATTAACTCAAGAACAACATCTTACCTTCCCCGGAAGCTTCATTTTTCATTTTATCATCACTTGAATGCTCATAAAAACAAGATATTGGCGTCTCAAATAAAACCTTTTCCAATGCTCCTCCTCAAAACTTCCAAAGATGGAATAAGGCTCAAATATTCAACATGGATGTATTTCACATGCATGCACCCTTTTTTAAATTTTAAATTCTCCTTATCATTAGATAGAATACATTTACTTGTTACAGTGGTATACTACAAGGATGACATGAGGAAATGCTTCCAAGGTCATTGTTAATATACCCTCAAGAGTAAATCACTTATACAAACTCCTCCTCTCTTCATTCTAGATCCTTCAACTAGTGTTACTCCTCTTCCTTTGTAACATTTAAATTGTGGATTGACTATGATCAAAGAATGCTCTGCTACCAAGTATTGAAAAAAGGATCAAACAACTTAAAAATAAAAAATTCATTAGAGGCACCTTAGAAATAATGACATAGTCCTAAATTACTTGATAAATGTTGAAATCCCCTTTCCATTAAGGCTCAAGTTTTCACCACCTATTTACTCCATTACCATGCTTATTAAGAGTTGCACAAACCATGCCACTTAATAAGACCTACACAAATACATGTATTATTAACAAATCAATATGTAATAATTCAAGTACCTTACTCTAATATCAAGATATACTTCTTTTTCTTTATCAACTCTGATATTAAGAACAACTACAAGAAATATCAACACATTCAAGACAACATGAGAAACAATCATATACTAAATTGTTTTTGTCAATCCTCTTCTTGAAACTCTTACACTAGATGGAATGAATGAGAAAAAATTAATTTAAGCATTTTATATCTTCTCCATCACCCTCATTAGAGATTCTCTTCCTTTAGTTAATTAAAAACATTCTCAACATGAGATTCCATTCAAGAAAATGGGTATTGGACCCTAAATATTGGTTAAGTACCAAGCAGTGCATGCACAAGGTCAATAAATAGAAAGGAACTTAGGTAAAAGTGCTTAGGAAAAGGTTTTAAGAGAAACCATGGTATGTGTGGGAAGCACAACAAGGGTTTAAAGGATTTAGCCATATTTGGCATCATGGAGTCACTTGAGGAAAAACATGAGGAACTGACTAAGCATGGTAAGTGGATAAGGTTCCAACCTGGAACTTTGGAAGATAAGAAAATGATGTTCCACATACAGAATATTCCAAGAGGCATCATTATAGTTAGTGGAAGGCATTACAAAGAGGATAAGAATTTTCCAATGAAGGACCACATTGACACTTGGAATGTGATGTGATCATAAGATAAGTCATGGAAATGGATGTTGATCCTATTTAAATAAGTCCTTGAGATAGAAACAAGAGGGCTAGAGAAGGGAGAATGTAGTGCAAAGGAACTAGAAGGTACGAGAGTGCTAAGAGAAGGAGGGTAAGGAGGTGTTGTAGAAATTTTAGGAAATGCTAAGAGTTTGGATCTCATGATGCTAGGGTTTAGAGTTCTCGATGTTAAAGGGTTGGTAGGGATACCATTAAGAATATGTATGGGTATTGGGTTCTGCAACAAGGGTTATAATAGGTAATGCAAAGTTAGGATTTATGATTAGATTAGTTTATAGGGGTTATACCTCTATCATTTGATGTATGTGGTCTGAGATGACCCTTTTTATTGTAGTATGGCTACCAGAAACTGTTTTAAATCAATATACATGGATGTATTTTGTACATATTGTTTATGGGTGTAAACCTTTATGTTTTTCACTTGTCATGACTTAGATCTAGTTCCTTGTGCTTCATACACTTTTTATTTATCTTTTATGATGTATTGATATGTAGATCTGTTAGTTATATCTTCTACCTTTTAAGTAGATGCATGTACTTCTATTTCTACAAATAATCCTCCATTAATGATAGAATTCTATTGTAAATCTCTCATAAAGGAGGGGTTTAGTGCCCCTGTGTGCCTCAAATGAGTTCGCAATGAAATCTGGGTGATAGGCTGACGTGCTCGGTGTTAGAAATAGATATTGAGGGTAAATAATGACTACGTTTTGTTTCCATTGTTGGGACCTAGTTTGAAGCTATTGTGAGGGAAATGTGTAATGACTAAGCACTTGACCTTGGATAGTGTCGAAGCATGGCTCAAAAATATGGAATATGAGTTTGCTAAAAAATTTAACACTATACCTAAGATTAATGCAAGTAAATGGGTAGAGGATCACCTGTATCATGAGTTATACTGTTGGTGAAATTTCTAGGTTTGCAAACTTTGCTCTGATTTTCAATGCTTCACTTTTGCTCAAAGACATTTTATTGGCTCGAGTTGGTGATTTGTAACTCATTTTTTCAGTTGGATGCTTTCAAATGCCCTCATTATTTTTATTCTACCCTAAATTGTAGTAAAATCCAAGTTCCCCCCCATTTGTGTCATGATTTATTCATTTTCATGGGTTGCACCATTTTCTCCTTTGCCAAATCGTGTAAGAGCTCAAAATTTATCAAATCATAAATTCGTGCAAGTGTTTCCCCAATCCCAAGGTGGAAAATGATGTCAAGAGATGATTCAGTTGGTTTAAAATGAAGAATTTTTCCTTCCCTGTCAAAAATTCGGTTTCTAGGACATTCCCTGAATTTTTCACGTTTTTGATGTGTTATCAGGCTGTCAAATTTATCATTGTAAACTCTATGCTGACATGGCAGGCTCTCATTGGCCGGGTGTGGTCGGAAAAAATATTATAACTTGTCAAATTTTCAATTTTTGGCGAAGGGAGAATTTGCTCTGTGGCCCCGCATTTGCCTAGTGTGCCTATGTGGCATGATTTGATTGGACAGATGGAGCAGCGAGTGGTGGAGGTCACTTAAAAATTTTGCCTTCTTTTTTGCAAATTTCTCAAAATCAAATTTTTTCCTGAAGGCCCGCGCCCAATGGGAGGGTGACACGTGGCATAGGGAGATCAAATAGACAGCGTGGGAGTTGGAAAAATTTTATTGTTGTAGACTCAAAGATTTCAGAAGAAAATTTTTCCCCGCAGCCCCACAGTGCTTAAGGGATGTGCTTACATGGCCTGATGTGATTGGTCAAGGATTGGCAGGTGGCAGAAGTAACTTAGGAAATTTTTCTTCCATTTTGGAAAAATTTCTCAAAATTAAATTTTTGCCCAAAGGCCCACAGCGAATGGCAGGAGCGCCAGGAAAATGGTCAAGGACTTGGAAATTTTTTGTGTTTTTTGGCTCGGGGTGTCAGCAGAAAAATTTGGCCCGTGAGCCTGCAACCATTGGAAAGGTGACACATGTCCAGGGAGATCGACCGGAATAGTGGGAAATTAGAAGAATTTGAAAGTTTTTTGTTTCAAAATGCAAAAGGCAAATATTTTCCCAGGTGTCCGTACCCAATATGAAGTGGACACGTGTCCAAGAAAGCTAGCATGGATGGGAAAAATTTGTGAAACTTTCGAAGTATTTTAACTTCAAAGTGTTAAAGTTACAATTCGGCCTGAAGACCCACACCCAATGGAAGGGCAACACGTGGCATGGGAGGATCAAAAGGCCAATGATGGATTCAAAAAAAATTCAATTTTTTGGGCTCAAATTGTCATGGAAAATTTTGAACCAAGGGCTCACACCCAATAAAAGGATGACACGTGTCCATGGGAGTAAGGGAAAAGAGGGGTGATGCATGTTTTTTTTGGATTTTTGCCTTTGGAGGCAAAATTTTAAAGTAACATTTTGAGACATCTCCACGCGAATCATAGTGTGACACGTATGCACAGGAATGAAATGGAGAGGTGGAGGCGTGGAGGTAGTTGAATTTTTTTAACTTCAAAAGGTAAGAAGGAAAATTTCGGTTCAATGTCCTGCCATAAATGAATAGTGGACACATGTCTGACTTTCGATGGAAATTTGGAGCGCGGAGGAAAGATGGAAAATTTTCCAAATTTTAGCGAAAAATATGAAAGTGAAAAATAAACCCGTGGAAAAATTTGGAGGATCATCTCCACATACAATAGGACAGTGACACATGGCATTTTTAAAATGTAAAAAGAGAGAGGTCGGGCCCGTATGGAGTTTTGATGCTTGCGGAGGTTTGAAGGCAAATTTGAGTAGTCGACTCCGCCACCAATGGGAGATCGACACGTGGCAGAGAAACAATGCACGTTCGGGGGCATGGAACATTTTGAGAAAATTTTCCTTTTCTCAAAATGGGGAGAAAATTTTTCATTTTGGCCCACGATTTTCAAACAAGGTCCACAGGAGGACACGTGGTGCATTCAGGGGCCTGTGGGAAAATTTTCAAAAGTTTTCCAAAATTCAAAAGGGGTTTTAAATACTTTTTAAGGATTCGGGACCCGCCCCAATCATGTTTGGACATGTGTCCCAACTTGTGTAAAGGAAAAAAGGTAATTTTGGCACTTTTTAGAGAGGATTTGGATCTACCACGTGGAAGGCTGGCATTTAAAGTTGATTTTAATCAACGGTAGCTGTGCATTTTCATTTTTTGGGCGCCATTGGAGCTCCAAGAAGTGTGGAATCATCATTTTTGCACCAAAACACATGAAATTTTATATGAATATGCATCCCTTCAGCCCTTTGAACATAATGGAATCATTTATTTGAGCTGATTCAATGCCCTATAGTGTTTTTCGTGAGATATTTTTCTTAGCCCGTGAAAAACAAGTGAAAGGTAAAAATGAAAAGTTGCAGAGTTAAAAATGATGAGCGAAAAGGGTGAAAAATGATTGCAAATGCATGCTGGCATGGTGGAATGCCAAAAACGTGACCCTGGGATGGATAAGGATGTGAGTTCATGCAATATTTTAAAATATATGTGCATCTTTGGCATTTGGCGAGTTGTTTCATAGTTTTATATCATTTTTCATCAAATGGATAGGGTTTTGTAACAAATTTGATCCATTTGGCATATTCTTTACTTGGGATGCAAGGATCCAAGTTGGCATAGGATATATCATATAGTTTGGAAACATTTTGGGGAGGTCTGTTGAGAATTTTGGAGAAAGAGAGAAGAAATTTCACAGGAAAAAACTGGAAGAAGTCCATTTCCTTTTTGAGAAACTACCTGAGAGCCATTTTGATTCCAGTTTACATCAAATGTTCATCATGTTGAGTTAGTTTCTGCTATAAATCCATGAACAAGCTTTGAGATTGTCTAAATAAAATTCCCTTGCTGATATATTTGATCAAATTCTTGGATTAACTGGTTTTATCTCTTGGCAAAGCTTGTATGCACTTGTATTTCAGTATGTTTTCAATTTGTGTTTCATGCTCATGTTGTAATCTTGTGTTTGGGATCTTTATTGGTCATACATGGTCTCATTTCTTGTAGAGGGTTTGAAGGCATCTGCAATCTTCCATTTAGAAGAGCATTCATTTGAGGGGAGATAAACAGATTTAAATTCATCTTACCTTCCTTGTAAATTGAGGGTGTTTATAAACCTTTGGGTGTACCTTAGGACATGATCTAACAAGGGGTTTTGAATGCTTTATTGATATTTTTCTTCAAGCCTTTGTGGCAGGATATCAAATTTTGTATGGAATAGTGCAGATTTGGGCATCCATATGTGCACACATCCTAGTTGAAAGAGCACTTCAAATTCATTGAAATATCTCTGTTGTTTAGGTGTTGTAATTCTTTTGCAAGGTTTCCCAAAGAAGGTGATGACTCCTAACTACTCTTGTCCAAATATCTCTAATCAGAATTTCACTTTAAACTAACTCATCCTACCTATAATACCCCTACATCTACATTGTGTTTCCATAAAAGAATTCAATCCCTTCACAAAGATGCACAAAATTGATCAGGGTTTTATCATGTCTTTAGCAGCTCTAGCTTTGTTTTGAGAACATTTCCATCATTTAGTAGTGACAGCTCCTTTGAGTTTGGATAATGGATATTTGATCATGTTTTCACAAAGCCTCCTCCACATCATATACAAAACATAAGGATATCTTCATCTCCTTACCATATAGGGGCTGCAATATAGGTTCTCTTACCTTGGTTGATAGGCACAACCTAAAATAGTGAGGGTTAGATCAAAACCCTTATGAAGGTGCTATCCACTCCCTCAATTCTTGAATGCAAACAAGCAGATAGGTGTGATCCCTGGCTACAAATGACATACAAAACATCTATCTATCCTTGAGTGTCTTGTGCAGATTCATGATGTTGTTCAAGTTGTGAAGGAGATTAAATCTAGATACCAACACCTGAGTGGCGCCGTTGCTGGGGACTTCTTACAATTTCTTGGTGGTTTTGAAGTACTTGAAAGGTTTGAGCATTTGTGTGATCAATTATTTGAGCTGTTACATTCTTGAGATATCATTTCATACTTCAGATATGGATGTATTGGGTAAGAAAGACTTCAAACTCAGCCCGCTCTCCTCATCTACCAGTAGTTTATGTGATTTGGATGCACTGTTTTTGGTTGAATTAAGAAGAAGAAAATCTGATTTGTAAATCCCTGCAAGTTTTTAGTATAGCATGCATTTGATAGAATATTTTTTAGTGCTTTCTTGCACAACTAAGGTGAAAATCCTTGGTGGCGACTCCATGCTATTGGGATCTTGAAATACCAGTTGTCTAACACATTTTTATCATTTGAAACTTGTTGTTTAAATCTATCAAACTGGAGGGAAGGAGATCCCTCTTCATCAAGGACTCTTCTAAGAAGTTGCTCACCAAATCAAGAAGCTCAGAACTAGAAGGAAGAAGAGTGTGGAAAGTGGTTGGTGATTTGGTTGCAAGGAAAGGAATCCCCATAGTTGAATTTGAAGGAGAATAGCCTATCATTGAAGATTATAATTCCTCTTCAAGTAGATCTGATTCAGGAAATCTTCTTGCTGATTTTCATTCTCCATCAGGTGAGGGACCTTCTTGTGTATTTAAAAAACTTGCTCCTAAATCTTCTCCTGTGGTTTCTAAGTTTGCTAAAGTTTATCAAGAGAGAGAGCCTTTGGGGGGTTATCATTTTAGAGATCAGTCATCTGTTCCAATCAGACCCACTACTACTCCTCATTAGCTTGTTTCACCTCCAAGATCACCCCCACCAAACAATATGGCTCAACCTAGACCTCCATTTGTTGTAAACACCTTTGGTCCTATAAATTTTGGAGGAATGGATGGTTATCCAAATGTTGTCCCATAGGATGTGAGAAATAGGTTACCAAAATTCCAAGGTAACAATGCCATAACTGGAGATCAACATTTCAAACTCTTTGTTAACATGATGGAAGAATTTGAAATAGAATTTTAGGATGTGCATATCAAATTGTTTATCCATACACTTGAGGAAGATGTAAGAGATTGGTATAAAGGTCTGCCCGATAACTCTATTGATTCATGGACTGAGATGAGTAATGCATTCAGATTACAATATGGAGACAAAACAGATCCAAGGTTCCTTCTATCCGAGTTTAAGAACATCAAGAAGAACCTGAATGAGACCGTTCATGATTTCAATACAAGGTTTAATAAGATATTGAGAAGGTTGCCTATAATTTTGAGGCCTTGTGATGAATCTTGCTTGATCAAATATGTAGATGCATTTGATAAAAAGGTAGCCTATTACTTGAGAGATAAAAATCCTACAAACTTGAGGAAAGATTTCACCATGGCACTTTAAATTGAAAATAATATTAAAGCTATTGGAAAACCACTTAAGAGGGATGGTGTGAAGTTGATAAACCATGAGAAGCCACAAAATAGTAAGGGTGCTGATTTGGAGGATGTTGTCATGACTTTGTCAAGGGCTGTCAAAGAAATTTCCTACAAATTAGCCTGGGGCTGAGAAAGGAATTGGGCAAAGTTCACAAGGACAGCAAAGAATTCAAAACCATGATAGATTTGGTAATCATCCTAGGGGTGATCAAACACAAGATGACAGAGGTAAAGGGCTTATTGGATCTGCAAATAGACAACCCCAACCACATGAAAATAGAGTGGTGTCTGACCCTCTGACTACAAGAGTTTTCTATTGTTCAAGAAGTTTTTGATATGGATTGATGTGACAGATGTTTTCTTCCTCATCCACCATGTGAAATGGACTAGCAAGATATAGATGATGATAATGAGAATGAAATGGATGATGATATTTATATGTTAGGCAGCTCTTCAGGCTCACAGCATGCAGCAACATCAACAGATGTGATAAGTGCAAGGACTGCTGCAACCTTTTGGGATTGCATAAAGAGGGTACCATTTCTTTCTCTTCCTCAAGCTCATGATGTAGATGTAGTTCAAGCCTTTGAAATTACTAATAATGACTTTGAATATCTAAGGGCTTTAATGATCAAAAAGTATGATAGTGGTATTCCTTCGGAGGAAGATAGACAATTGTTAATGAATGTTGTGGTTGGTCAATAAAAGGAGTAAAATACTAGAAGTAAAGTTATTAGAGGAGCTGGTCCTCAAGCCAAGCCAAAGACGCCCTTTCTCACAAGCATTCCCAAAGATAACCCTATAAGGGAAACAATTTCTAGGAACCCTATTGTCCCATGCAAAAAATATCAATCCGCTTCATGCCCAGGCTGCCAAGAATACTTATCCATCTGATGAACCTTCTTGTTTCCCTTCCAATGTTGTTTTGCCAAAGAATGTTCCATATGATATAGCCCAGGTATTGAGCCAAATTAAAGTGAGTGTTCCCATTATTGAATTGCTTAGAATTCCTGAACACAAGAAAAGAGCTTTTGAATACTTGGGATTGAAAGAAGAAGGGATTATACCAAGCAAAAATGTGAATGTTGTTGATAATCCTCTTCAAAGCATTGTTGGCCCTAAAACACCACCACCAATGGAATATCTTGGAGAGGAACCTCAAAGTTTATTTGGGGACATCCTTGGTTGATTCCCAATTAAATGTTGATCCATTCTTCACAACTTTGCTCATAAAAGGTAGGTTGCTTCACAATTGCATGCTTGACTCCGGTTGCATCATGTAATGTTATGCCTCTAGAAGTTATGAATGAGTTAGATATCAAGGTGGCAACAGCATATGGGAAGTGTACAGCCATGGATTCAAGGGAAGTTCCGGTTGTTGGATGTGTGAAGGGTTTAGTAGTGCAACTTGCAGCCTATCTGGGTAAGAATTTAAAACTTGATGTTGTAATTGTTGACTGCCCTGCCAAATGGGGTATGCTTTTGTCAAGGAAGTGGGCTGCAAGTGTTGGTGGTAGTGTTCAAATGGACATGTCATATGCCACAATTCCCATTGACGGCATCCTTGTCAAACTCTATGGCGAAAAGAAGATGTTACACTTGATTGAAGATCCTGACAATGCTTCTTATGAAGTGTTGTTTGTTGATGTAGATGTTGAAAATTTCATTGGTTTTACTGATGAAAAAGATAATAAGATGGAAAAATCAGAGTGCCTTGGTATGGTAGGATCTCCATGGACATTACTATTTGATGGAGCTTGCTCCAAAATTGGAAATGGTGCTGGTTTAGTGTTGGTTTCCCCTAGTTTAGAAGAGTTTCATGTTTCCTTCAAGCTCAATTTTGAATGTACTAACAACATTGCTGAGTATGAGGCATTATTATTGGGATTAAGGATTGCATGGAAGTATGGAGTAAAGGATATTGTTGCTAAAGGAGATTCAGAGCTGGTTTGTCAAGCAAGTAAGAAAGTTGTATGCTACAAAAAAATCAGCGTATGAGATAATATAAGCATGTTGTTTGGGACTTGATTGAAATGTTTGATTCCTTTAACATTGTTTACCATGATAGAGGTCTTAATGCTACTGCTAATAAGTTGGCTGTTATTGGTTCTAAATTTGAAAATTACTCCATTGTTTCACCTTTTTGTGAATATGATATTGAAGTGCTAACAAGGCCAGCTGTCCCGGATAATGTGAAACATTGGCATATTTTTGATGATGATGCACAAGTGTTGAGATTCTTACAATGCCAAGGAGAGTTTACTAGTCAGAATATTGATTGGGAACCAATGGTGTGCATGAATGAATTTAGATAAACTTTTTTTGACAAGGATATTATACAATTGAAGACAAATACCATTCCCAAAGGTCTTGTTGCACTTGAATCCAATTTTAGCAATGCTGATTGCATCATTAATAGAAATATGTCTGCTTCAAGGGATGTGGAAGATCATAACTTGGGAACTAAAGACAAACCAAGGAAGATCTGGTTGGGAAGTCATCTCAGCAAAGAAGAAAAATAGTCCTATGCCTAACTTTTAAAGAAATATCAAGATTGTCCTTGCTTGGTCTTATTCAGAGCTGAAGGCATATAGAGAAGATTTATTTCAGCGTGAGATTCCCCTTGAGGCCAAGACTAAGCTATTTATATACAAACAAAGGCCTATTAACCCACTACTTTCCATGAAAAATGCAAGAAGAGTTGAAGAAATTGAGAGATGATGGCATCATTTAGCCTACTAGATACTCTTCTTGGGTTGTCGAACCTTGTGCCAGTTAGAAAGAAGAACGGAGATGTCAGACTTTGTGTGGATTTTAGGAATCTAAACAAAGCATCTATGAAGTACAACTATCCTTTACCAAACATGGATAATATGTTGCAGCTTGTGACAGGGTCAGAAATGCTTTCTACTTTGGATGGTTTCTCTGGATACAATCAAGTAGTTGTTAAAGAATAAAAAAGACTTAAGACAGCCTTCACTACTCCTTCATGGACTTATGTTTTTGTAAGGATGCCTTTTGGATTGATGAATGCTGGTGCTACTTTTTAGAGGGCAATGGATGTTGCCTTTGCTGGTTATATCAATGAGTTTATTGCAGTTTACCAAGATGATGTGACTATTTTTTGAAGACAGCGAGAAGACCATTTACAACACCTAGAGAAGATGTTGATCAGATGTAGAGAGTATGGAATTTCACTTAATCCAAAGAAGTGTCATTTTGGTGTGCCAAAATCCAAGTTGTTGGGGCATATTTTTTCCAAATAAGGTGTTATGATAGATCCTGAGAGAGTGGAAGCAATCAACAAGGTGCATGTGCCAAGAAGCAAGAAGGGTATTCAATATTTCTTTGGCCAAATCAATTTCATTAGAAGGTTTTGTTGTTGCAAATCAGCAACACCCCTGGATGCAAATCAAGGTTCTAAGTTGATGTTCAGGGCATCCAATGTGATTGCACAACATTGAAACCTCTCTCCAAGTGTGGGACTTGCAAGATGAGAGAGGAATCTCCAGATTAGAGGCTAGTTCCTCAAACTCCTCTAATTAGATCTATATTTTGCATAACTGTAGAGGTTTAGATCCTAATTTTATCCTAATTTGCAAGGAGACAGGGATAAGAAATGCAAAAATTAAAACTAAACTAATAAAGGTGATACACCAAAGGAGTGGTGAGCACTTCTTGCTCATGAAAATTGACAAAATTCAGAAATTGTAACATAAAACATCATGCATAGGTTGATAACTGTGATCAAGGGTTTGAAATGAAGCAAACAACACATATAAAGGACTGAAAGCATTCACAGAGCCTGCATTGTGATTTTCAACATCAAAATCCTTGTATTCCAACACCAAAGAGGCAGAAAAACTTGTTACAATACCTAGAAGGTCTGATACTTTCCAAAATCACTTACTGAAGGTGAAAATAGAAGCTTTCTGTGTAAAAAAGTATTCAACCTTTGAAAAATGAGCCAAATCTGGCTTTTACAGTGCATGGGTCAAGCCCAGGAGAGAGAAAACGTGAAAAAATGTGGGAGCCATTCCCCATTGACCAAAATGTATTAAAAATAGCATGGAGGTCCTTACAAACCCATGCTCTGACATTTTTGACCATGCTGGAGAAGAATGCGACCCATTTTGCATTAAAATTGGTTGTTGAAATGTCAGTTCTATCCATGGGTGCATACCAGAAGAATTTTTTGATTTTCTCCCTCCAAAGTGAACCAAAATTCAAAATTGACCATGGAAACTTGTATAGAATTTCACCAAATTTCCATTGATATAAAGAAAATGAAAATTTGATCTCTGGATCAAAAGTTATGGTGATTTGAAGTTTTAGGGCAAAAATAGGCCAAAATCGGATCGGCGGACAAAAAGTTTGAATTTTTACTCGTTTGGTCTTTGGAACATTTTTCAAATTTTCCCCACACTCTGCCACTCTAGGTGCCACATGACACATTATGATTGGGCGTGGGCCCTTCCTGACCATTTTTTCCTTTAGGTCACTTGATGTTTTTTCGCCCTTGGACACGTGGCAACTTCTAATTGCCTGCGGGCCTTCTAGGAAAAAATTTCCTACCAAAACTCCTCTGAGCCATAACTTGAAAAATAAGTGGAGTTAGGAGAAAAAATTTACCTTTCTAGAAAACTAAGAAAGAGCTCTATCTAATGATGCCATTTCTAGAAGGTTTTGAGTTCTTGGAAAACAAAATATTCTGACTGAGGCACAAGAGAAGGAAAGATGTAAAGGAGTTAGCCACAAAATGAGCAGGGGGCACATTTGGATAACAATTTTGGCAACTCAAAGGGGTCATCTGCCTGCTAGATGAATGATCAGTAGCCTAAAGCAATCCATTGTGCATGGAGTCATGAGTAGTATCCTGAAAACTGATCTGAACTTTGAAAAATTCCCTTTGAACTGCTTGAATCCCACTGGACATGGAGTTGTTCCCGCCAAAATGCCATCAAAACAAATTGTGTAAGAGCGAAACCAACAACACCAAAACTATGTACAAACTGAAAATCATATATGCTCCAAATGGAACATGTAGATTTTGCATAAGCACTTCTTCTACTGAAAGCAAACCTACCTACTCTACTCTAACTAGAAGCAAAGGTGAGCTAAACGAACCCTACAACTAGTTGTGCAAAATAGCTTCCTTTCTTCAAAATTGCTAGCCATGCAAATGATTTGGAGCTGAGTATGGCTGATTGGATAAGTGGAAAATCAACAAGAATCTAGTCTTCTACCCAAATTAGCAAGGTGTCACCTAAAAAAAAAATCCAATACCTCTTTTAGTTGCTTTGCATTTGGATTGGAGAGGTATGACAGCTGATCCTTGGAACTTTCCATCTCATCCTCATGCTTAGAAGCAAACATGACTGGTTGTGGCTTCTCCTTTGGCTCCAATGAAGACAAATACCTGATTGGGCAAGGTCTGATCCATTGAGTATGCCCATAATTCTGATTTTCAATTCCAAGAATGGTGTTCTCTTGTAGACCTTGAATGGATGGTGTGGAAGCAATGGTAGAACCCTTCTGCCCTTTCTCTTCCTCCAATGAAGGACATGAAAGATTAAAATCTTCCAATATTGGTTCCAAAGAGATTCTATAAGATGCAGGTTGCTGCAAATGAATACTCTCCTCCATGACAGCAGGCTCTTATGTTTGGAAGATGGATGATGAAAGAGAGAATGGTGGAAACTCAACCTGTTCTTCTTCATCAAAACAGTCCTCCAAATCAGACAGGTAAACTACCTCATTGCTGTCCTGCTGCAAATGTTCAACCTCTCCCATGGCATTCTCTTGATCTACAACTTGATCACCATGGTTTCTTTCATCCTTCAGCATTAAGTTTGAGGGATCAAACTCTTCTTCAGTACTAGAACTTGAGAGAGATGAAGTAGAGAGAAGAACTAAAGGTTCTTCTATAACCTGCTTTGTGCTCAAAGCCTTTGAATCTGCACTTTTCTCCCCCATAGCTAGAATGTGCTCCTCTTCTTTTGGATTTGGAGCAGCTTATCCTTCCTCTTGCTGTCCCTCATGAATGATTTTTGCAATTTGAATT
The DNA here is from genome assembly GCA_019776745.2 of Taxus chinensis. Lineage (NCBI taxonomy): Eukaryota > Viridiplantae > Streptophyta > Pinopsida > Cupressales > Taxaceae > Taxus > Taxus chinensis. The sequence continues at coordinate 328,725,919 of CM034154.1, forward strand.
GGATCAGCATTTCCTTCAAATAGGGTGCCAACATGGACACTATATTCTGAACAAATTGATTGCTGATCTACAAATCCTTTTTGCTCTTCTTCTGCTATAACAAAATCAGTCCTGGCCACCATTTGTTCTTTAACTCCAACCTCTTCTGAAGGTTTCATCAGCAAAGAGATCGTCTTCATCCCAAATTTAAGAGCCCAACTCTTCAAAATTTGAATTTCTTCATCCTTGTTTGGCTTCTCTTTTTGCTGTCCTTCATGACTGATTTTTGCAATATTTTGTGGTGGTGGAGGAGGTAAAACCTCTTGTTTCTTTGGAGGAGAGGGTGTTTCATTTAGCTCTTGTGGAGGGGATGATTGTTTGGAAGGGAAAAGGACAGAAGAATTGAGATGAGGTGGAAGACTAGGGGGTGGAGAAATGGATTCAACACTTGGGACAGTAGATGGAGAGTTTAAAACTTGACACTGCTGAGATAAAATAGATTGGGAAAGAGGAAAAGAAAAGGCATGAGATGGTGTGCTTACCCATTGACAAGGTTGCTGAATACTCCTCTCATACACCTCTAATCCTTCAATCCACTTTGCAAGCAATGACAACATTGCAATCATGAAGTCAAGCTTCTCTTGAGGGCTATAATGCCTTGGGAAAGGTCCCACCCATGGACAGGGTGCTCCACAACTGATTCCAAATGCTTTCATTTGTGCTTGAGCCCTGGATTGCACCATGTTTACCTCCATATTTTGGATTTTCTCCAATAGACCAGCATCTTGCATCTGATTTTCTTCATTGTATGCACACCCTTGCTCTTGGAAAGCTCTATAGCCAAACTAATTTTGGCATTGCTGCTCATATGGGTATGTATGCTGATTTTGAATTTGTTCAAAATGCTGATTTGGAAGATTTAAAAAATATGTTGGAGGTGGGAAACATTGCTGCTGTTGTAAATGTGAGTTCCATGATGGAAATGAAGTCATGATTGCACAACTTCATGGAATGGAAAAGAATGAAAGAGATGGAAAGAATAATGGATGAAAAACAGGTCTGCAACTTCAGAAATGGGTTGCTGATTAGGTGGAGTCACCATATGTGTTTGCAAGTGCCTCCAAAGGCTGAAATCTTCACAGGAACACACCAACCTGCAAAAGATGAAATGGAAGACTACTAAGGCCCCACCAGGCATTCCAAAACTGTTGTTGCAAATCAGCAGCACCCCTAGATGCAAATCAAGGTTCTAAGTTGATGTTCAGGGCATCCAGTGTGATTGCACAACATTGAAACCTCTCTCCAAGTGTGGGACTTACAAGATGAGAGAGGAATCTTTAGATTAGAGGCTGGTTCCTCAAACTCCTCTGATTAGATCTATATTTTGCACAACTGCAGAGGTTCAGATCCTAATTTTATCCTAATTTGCAAGGAGACAGGGATAAGAATTACAAATATTGAAACTAATATGATAAATGTGATACACCAAAGGAGTGGTGAGCACTTCTTACTCATGCAAATTGAGTCAATTCAGAAATTGCAACATAAAAAATCATCCACAGGTTGATAACTATGATCAAGGATTTGAAATGAAGCAAACAACACATACAAAGGACTGAAAGCATTCACAGAGCCTGCATTGTGATTTTCAACATCAAAACCCTTGTATTCCAACACCAAAGAGGTAAAAAACCTATTAAAATCCCTGGAAGGTCTGATACTTGCCAAAATCATTTTCTAAAGGTGAAAACAGAAGCTTGCTGTGCAAAAAAGTGTTCAACCTTTGAAAAATGAGCCAAATCTGGATTTTACAGTGCATGGGTCAAGCCCATTAGAGAGAAAACGTGAAAAAATGAGGGAGCCATTCCCCATTGACCAAAATGCATTAAAAATAGCATGGAGGTCCTTACAAACCCATGCCCTGACATTTCTGACCATGCTGGAGAAGAATGCGACCCATTTTGCATTAAAATTGGTTGTTGAAACGTCAGTTCTGTCCATAGGCGGGTACCAGAAGCATTTTTTGATTTTCTCCCTCCAAGTTAAACCAAAATTCAAAATTGACCATGAAAACTTGTAGATAATTTCACAAAATTTCCATTGATATAAAGAACATCAAAATCTGAGCTCTAGATCAAAAGTTATGGCGATTTGAAGTTTTAGGGCAAAAATAGGCCAAAATCGGATCGGCGGGCAAAAAGTTTGAATTTTTACCCGTTTGGTCTTTGGAACATTTTTCAAATTTTCCCTGCGCTCCACCACTCCAGGTGCCACATGGCACATTTTGATTGGGTGCGGGCCCTTCTTGACCATTTTTTCCTTTGGGTTGCTTGGTGTTTTTTCGCCCTTGGACACATGGCAGCTCCTGATTGGCTGCGGGCCTTCTAGGGAAAAAAATTCCCACCAAAACTCCACTGAGCCATAACTTGAAAAATACGTGGAGTTAGGAGGAAAAATTTACCTTTCTGGAAAGATGAGAAAGATCTCTATCCAATGGTGCCATTTCCAGAAGGTTTTGAGTTCCTAGAAAACAAAATATTCTGACTGAGGCACAAGAGAAGGAAAGATGTAAAGGAGTTAGCCATAAAATGAGTAGGGGGCACATTTGGATAACAGGTTTGTCTCCAATTTTGTTGAGTTGACTCTTCCAATCAGAAGCATGCTAAGAAAGGATCAAGTTATTAAGTGGGAGGAGGTTGCCATCCAAGATTTTGAAGGAATAAAGGATGCACTCAAGCATGCACCTGTTTTGGCAGCTCCAAACTATAAGATGCCTTTCTAAATCTTATCTTTTGCATCTAAATTTACTATTTCTTAAGTTTTGCTACAAAAGGATGAAAATGGAGCTGAGAGGCCTATTGCTTTCTTTAGCAAGGCTTTACAAGTAGCTGAATTGAGGTACACAATTATGGAGAAACAAGCATTTGCATTAGTAAAAGCAACAAAGATTTTCACGCCCTACATTTTGAGTTCAAAGGTTGTTGCTTATGTTCCCCACACCATGGTTAAAGACATCTTATCTGACATGGAGATATCAAGAAAGATATGTAGATGGGTTAAAAAATTACAAGAGTATGATATGGATATCCAAACAACAAAGATGGTAAGAGGTTTAGGTCTTGCCAAACTCATGGCTGAGAGTAATTTACAGAATGTTGAAGTGAATCAACCAGGGGAAGAAAGGGAAAATATCCTTGAAAAATTGATGATTTCTGAGTGGTACAAGGATGTGGTCTATTACCTCAAGCACCTATGTTGTCCCAATCACTTGAATAAAAATCAGAAAAGAGCCCTCAAGCTGGCCTCTCAGAAATATGTCATAACAGACCTTGGGATGGCTTGGAAGAACCTTGAAGGTGTCCTCTTGAAATGCATAACTGAAGATGAAGCTCCCAAGTTGATTGCTGATTTCCATGGGGGATTTTGTGGAGGAAATTTTGCTAGGAGAGTGAGAACCCATAAGATTTTAAGAGCTAGTTATTGGTGGCCAACTCTTTTCAGAGATGCAAACTGGTTAGTTAGAAGGTGTGATAGTTGCCAACATTTTTCAGGAAAATTGAAAGCTTCAGGCTCCCTTCCTTTGCAGCCTGTATCAGCTGAAGCTCCTTTCAAACAATGGGGAATGGATTTTATTAGTGAGATTTCAGATCCTTCTAGTACTAGTTATAAATGGATCCTTGTAGCAACTGATTATTTTAGAAAATGGGTTGAGGCAATTCCATCTAGAAAGGCAACACACCAAGTGGTAATGGATTTCTTGCTGAATCATATCATATGTAGATTTGGGGTTCCAGTTAAAATTGTGTCTGATAATGCTATGTGTTTTAGATCCAAGCCTTTGATGGCAATGTGCAATGAATATGGGATAAATCTGACCTATTCTTCAAACTACAGCCCACAAGGGAATGGACAAGCTGAATCAAGTAACAAAAACTTGCTCAAGATCATTAGAAGAACCTTGGAAATCAATAAGAAGAAGTTCAGAGACTAGTTGAAATTTGTAGTTTGGGCTGATAGGATAACTCCAAAAAGAGCAACTGGTAAAATCCCATTTGAATTGGTGTATGGAACTCAGGCTTTGCTACCATTACACCTGCAATTATCCACTTTTTAGTTTTCCCAGCTGTTGGAAGATCAAGAACATGGCCCATATGAATCAAGAATCAATCAGATCATTGAATTAGATGAAGAAAGGAGAGTTTCTCATCAAAGGCATGTCAGGTTTAGGGAGAAATTGAATAAGTTGTTTGATAAGAATGTCACCCCTACATCTTTTAGTGTTGGAGATCTGGTTTTGTTGTGGGATAGTGGGCATGAAGACAACGGCAAGCATGGAAAATTTGATGCTCTATGGATGGGCCCTTATGCCATTGATATCAGGATTGGAGAAAATACATTTTTTCTCAAGGATTTAGATGAGGATTTGCTGGAGCTTCCTGTTAATGGTAGACATTTAAAACACTTTTTGGATTAAATCCCCAAAGGAGGTATGCACAAGTTATACATTTCGTATATCCCTTATTTTTGTTTTGTCTTTTCCTTGTTCTTGTTGTTGTTGGCTTGTGGTTTTCCCTTTTTTCCTTGGCGACCATTGTTGGTGTGGTTTTCTCGGTCTATTTTTGGTGAAAATTCTAGTTTTTAGGGCTGCTCTGCATGTTTTGATTCCTTTCCCAATGCACTTTTGGCACTTGGTCTACATCTTGTTCTTGTGACACTCACTGGGAGTGACCATCCCCAGGCAAGAGCCAATGTTGGTGCAATTTCTGGGTTTGCACACTTTGCTCTGATTTTCCATGCTTCACTTTTGCTCAAAAACATTTTATTGGCTCGAGCGGGTCATTTCCAACTTGTTTTTTCAGTTGGATGCTTTCAAATGCCCTCATTGTTATTATTCTACCCTAAATTGTAGTAAAATCCATGTTCCCCCCTATTTATGCCCTGATTTATTCATTTTCATGGGATGTACCATTTTCTCCTTTTCCAAATCATGAAAGAGCTCGAAATTAATTAAATCATGAATTTGTGCAAGTGTTTCCCCAATCCCAAGGTCGCAAATAATGTCAAGAGATGATTCATTTGGTTTAAAATGAAGAATTTTGCCTTCCCTATCGAAAATTCAGTTTTTAGGGCATTCCCTAAATTTTTCACATTTTTGACGTGCTCTCGGGCCATCAAATTTATCATTGTAAACTCTATGTTGACATGGCAAGCTCTCATTGGCCGGGTGCAGTCAGAAAAAATGTTATAACTTGTCAAATTTTCAATTTTTGGCGAAGGGAGAATTTGCTCCACGGCCCCACATTTTCCTAGTGTGCCTACGTGGCATGATTTGATTAGACAGATGGAGTAGTGAGTGGCAGAGGTCACTTAAAAAATTTTCCTTCATTTTTTGCAAATTTCTCAAAATCAATTTTTTTCCCAAAAGCCCACACCCAATGGGAAGGCGACACGTGGAAAAAGGAGATCAAACAGACAACGTGGGAGTTAGGAAAAATTTATTTTTGTAGACTCAAATATGTCGGAAGAAAATTTTTCCATGTAGCCCCGCAGTGCTATAGGGATGTGCTTACATGGCCTGATGTGATTGGTCGAGGATTGGTGGGTGGCGGAAGTAACTTAGGAAATTTTTCTTCCATTTTGGAAAAATTTCTCAAAATTAAATTTTTTCCCGAAGGCCCGCAACAAATGGCATGATGACACGTGTCCAGGAGGGCCAGGAAAATGGTCAAGGACTTGGAAAATTTTGGTTTTTTTTGGCTCAAGGTGTCAGGGGTAAATTTTGGCCCATGAGCCCACAACCATTTGAAAGGTGACACGTGTCTAGGGAGATCGACCAGAATAGTGGGAACTTAGAAGAATTTGAAAGTTTTTGGTTTTAAAATGCAAAAGGAAAATATTTTCCTGGGGGTCCACACCCAATACAAAGTGGACATGTGTCCAAGAAAGCTAGCATGGATGGGCAGAATTTGTGAAAAAATTGAAGTCTTTTAACATCAAATTGTTAAAGTTACAATTCAGCTCGAAGACCCACACCTAATGGAAGGGTGACACGTGGCATGGGAGGATCAAATGGGCAATGGTGGATTCAAAAAAATTTCAATTTTTTGGGCTCAAAACATCATGGAAAATTTCGAACCAAGGGCTTGCACCCAATGGAGGGGTGACACATGTCTATGGGAGTAAGGGAAAAGCGGGGTGATGCGTGTTTTTTTTCAATTTTTTCCTTTGGAGGAAAAATTTAAAAGTAACATTTTGAGCCAGATCTCCGCGCGAATCATAGTGTGACACGTATGCACAGGGATAAAATGGAGAGGTGGAGGCTTGGAGGCAGTTAAATTTTTTTAATTTCAAAAGGTAAGAAGGAAAATTTCAGTTCAAGGTCCCACAACCAATGAACATTGGACACGTGTCTGACTTTTGATGGAAATTCAGAGTGCGGAGGAAAGATGGAAAATTTTCCAAATTTTAGCAAAAAAATTGAAAGTGAAAAATAAACCCGCGGAAAAATTTGTAGGGTCATCTCCACATCCAATAGGACAGCAACACGTGGCATTTTTCAAATGTCAAAAGAGAAAGGTCGGGCCTGCATGGATTTTTGATGCTTGCAGAGGTTTGAAGGAAAATTTGATGAGTCGACTCTGCCTCCAATGGGAGATCAACACATAGCAGAGAAACAGCAGGTGATTGGGGGCACGGAACATTTTGAGAAAATTTTCCTTTTGTCAAAATGGGGAGAAAATTTTTCATTTTGGTCCGCGATTTTCAAATAGGGTCCACAAGAGGACACGTGGCGCATTCAGGGGCCCACGGGAAAATTTTCAAAAGTTTTCCAAAATTCAAAAGGGGTTTAAATGCTTTTAAAAAATTAGGGACCCACCCCAATCATGTTTGTACACGTGTCCTACCTTGTGTAAAGGTAAAAGGGTAATTTTGGTGCTTTTTAGAGAGGATTGGGATCTGCCACGTGGAAGGTTGGCATTTGAAGTTGATTTTAATCAATGACAATTGTGCATTTTCATTTTTTGGGTGCCATTAGAGCTCCAAGAAGTGTGGAGTCATCATTTTTGCACCAAAACACATGAAATTTTATATGAATTTGCATCCCTTTGGCCTTCTGAACATAACGGAATCATTTATTTGAGCTGATTTAGTGACCTATAGTGTTTTTTGTAAGATATTTTTTTCAGCCCGTGAAAAACACGTGAAAGGTAAAAATGAAAAGTTGCAGAGTTAAAAATGATGAGGAAAAAAGGTGAAAAATGATTGCAAATGCATGTTGGCATAGTGGAATGCCAAAAACATGACCTTGGGATGGATAAGGATCCATGTTCATGTAATATTTTAAAATATTTGTGCATCTATGGCATTTGACGAGCTGTTTCACAATTTTATATCATTTTTCATCAAATGGATAGGGTTTTGTAACAAATTTGATCCCTTTGGGATATTCTTTTCTTGGGATACAAGGATCCAAGCTGGAAGATGGTATATGATGGATTTTGGAAGCATTTTGGAGGTTTGTTGAGAATTTTGGAGAAAGAGATAAGAAATTTCACAGGAAAAAACTGGAAGAAGTCCATTTCCTTTTTGAGAAACTGCCTGAGAGCCATTTTGATTCCAGTTTGCATCAAATGTTCATCATGTAAAGTTGGTTTCAGCTATAAAGCCATCAAAAAGTTTTGATATTGTCTAAATAGCATTCCCTTACTAATATATTTGATCAAATTCTTGGATTAACTTGTTTTATCTCTTGGCAAAGCTTGCATGCACTTGTATTTCAGTATGTTTTCAATTTGTGTTTCATGCTCATGTTACAATCTTGTGTTTGGGATATTTATTGGTCATACATGGTCTCATTTCTTATAGAGGGTTTGAAGACATCTGTAATCTTCCATTCAGAAGAGAATTCATTTGAGGGGAGATAAACAGATTTAAATTCATCTTACCTTCATTGTAAATTGAGGGTGTTTATAAACCTTTGGGTGTACCTTAGGACCTGATCTAACAAGGGGGTCCTGAATGCTTTATTGATATTTTGCTTCAATCCTTTGTGGTAGGCTATCAAAGTTTCTATAAAATAGTGTAGATTTGGGCATCCATATGTGCACACATCCTAGTTGAAAGAGCACTTCAAATTCATTGAAATATCTCTGTTGTTTAGGTGTTGTAATTATTTTGCAAGGTTTCCCAAAGAAGGTGATGACTCCTAACTACTCCTGTCCAAATATCTCTCATCATAATTTCATTTTAAACTAACTCATCCTACCTACAATACCCCTGCATCTGCATTGTGTTTCCACAAAATAATTCAATCCTTTCACAAAGATGCATAAAATTGATTAGGGTTTTATCATGTCTTTAGCAACTCTAGCTTTGTTTTGAGAAAATTTCTATCATTTAGTAGTGACAGCTCCTTTGAGTTTGGATAATGGATTTTTGATCATGTTTTCACAAAGCCTCCTCCACATCATATACAAAACATAAGGATATCTTCATCTCCTTACCATATAGGGGCTACAATATAGGTTCTCTTACCCTGGTTAATAGGCACAACCTAAAATAGTGAGGTTTAGATCAAAACCCTTATGAAGGTGCTATCCACTCCCTCAATTCTTGAATGCAAACAAGTAGATAGGTGTGATCCCAAGATACAAATGACATGAAAAACATCTATCTATACTTGAGTGTCTTGTGTAGATTCATGATGTTATTCAAGTTGTGAAGGAGATTAAATCTGGATACCAACAGATACCATTAAGAATATGTATGGGTATTGGGGTCTGTAATAAGGGTTATAATAGGTATTGCAAAGTTAGGATTCATGATTAGATTAGTTTGTAGGGGTTAGACCTCTATCATTTGATGTATGTGGTTTGAGATGACCCTTTTTATTGTCGTATGGCTACCAGAAACTCTTTTAAATCAATATGCATGGATGTATTTTGTACATATTGTTTATGGGTGTAAAACTTTATGTTTTTCCCTTGTCATGACTTAGATATAGTTCCTTGTGCTTCATACACTTTTTATTTATCTTTTGTGATGTGTTGATGTGTAGATTTGTTAGTTATATCTTCTACCTTTTAAGTAGATGCATGTACTTATGTTTCTACAAATAATCCTCCATTAATGATAGAATTCTATTGTAAATCTCTCATAAAGGAGGGGTTAAGTTCTCGCGTGTGACTCGCGTGAGTTCCTAATGAAAGCTAGGTGATAGGCTAAGGTGCTCGGTGTTAGAAAGAGGTATTGTGGGTAAATAACGACTACATCTTGGTTCCATTGTTGGGACCTGTTTTGAAGCTATTGTGAGAGAAATGTGTAATGACTAAGTGCTTGACCTTGCATAGTGTCGAAGCATGGATCAAAAATATGGAATATGAGTTTGCTAAAAAATTTAATACTATCCCTGAGTTTAATGCAAGTAAATGGGTAGAGGATCACCTATATCATGAGTTATACTAGACCTTTTTCTACTACTTCATAGTAGATTTGTATGAATGGTTATCAACATATGCATCAAGGTGTAGTTGGTACTATAGACCTCAAGTTTGGACCTAGGAGGAAGATCATTGGTCACAAGAGGCTGATCTAAACATGGACCCATGTTGTTGATCACATGTGGAGTAAAGTGTTGACTATTTATACCTTGGAATATGTTATTTTTATGTATTATTTCTCAAAGATTGATGAGTTTGAGTTCTTAAGGGATCCTAGAGGATTTTTTTTACATGTTATTTCACTTGATATCAAGATCGTGGTCATTAATTTAAATTTGGAAGCGTTTCCCATGGCTGGATAAACTCCTCCTAGGCATGGGACATGGAAGCTAGCATGGTATAACATGATGGACCTTGCAGCGAAAATGGAGAGAGAAGAGAGGTGGCTCAAGTATAAGGAATCTCAAGAGGAGTTGGCAACACAGTACGAAGTTGTGAGAGTGATAAATTTATGGAGGAAAATGTTGCGGGAATAATTTGAGGTTTGCATAGAGGATGTTGAACCTGAGTAGTCTGAACTACCCCATCTTAACAAGTGTGAAAGAGAAACCCCCTTAGATTTTGGAGAGATCTCGTCATATGAAGAAAGGAGAAGATCCGTAGGAAGGAATCTTAACCCACATGGAGACAAAATCCTTGCACTTATTTTTCTAGTCCCCGAGAAAAGTTTTAATAATCCAGTTGGTATCAGTATTAGTAGTCAAATGACACCTAGCAGGCATAATTTTTCATTTGGTACATCTATGGCTGCATAATCATTTCCTATGTTTGATGGTATTTTTTATAGCAAAACATTTGGGTAAGGTATGGGTTCAGAATATTTTAGTATCACGTATGGGAGTAGCCTGAGAAACACATTTAGGACTGGTTAGGTATCATAGAATGTCGCTGCACAATTTAGTACAATGGTGGGATCACATGGTGTAACTTCGTTAGGCCCCTTACCTATGACAGGAGGATTTGGTGGATCCAGAGGAGTTGGCACTAGTGAATTTAGTGGGTCTGGTTGTGAAGGAAACACTAGAGGGAACCAAGGTCTTGGATCTTGTGGACAAGGTCCACAACACCATTAACATGTGTTTTATGAGATTTCGCTCCACTTACCTAATTACAAGGGCATTGAGGATGCCTCAGAACACGTACACAAGTGTGAGTTACTATGACACGTGAAGGGAATTAATACCCTGGAGTGGAAGGTAGTTTATTTTACAACCATGGTGTAAGGATGCATGCATAGTTGGTACAGGAAGTATGACCCACACAAGAAATTGGTGGATTAAATTGTGTTGTATAATGCCTTTTTAGTAAATTTCCACATACATGAGTTTAAACAAAAAACATCAGCGTGTTGAAGGAAATTCAGCAAAGTATGGAGGAGAGTGTGTCAAAGTATGACGCACATTTCAAGACTCTCCTATCCTATTTATCTTATGAAATTCACCCTTCACAGCATGCTTAGTGGTTCATCGGAGGATTAATCACATTATTTAGGAGGTCACTTTCACAGAAGACTTTCACGGATCCACATGAGGCCTTAGAGGTTACCTTGCATGCTGAGGTAGTAGGAAGTGTTGATATAGGAGTTATTCTATTTCTAGAAGCCCAAATTGTTGCAATGGAAAATAATATAGAGAAATTATTTGTGAACTCAGCTCATGAGACTCATAGTGGGTTATGGTTTACGGGTTGTGAGGTAGAAGGGCCTACGACAGACAGTTTTCCTCAAATATCAGTACGCATGATGATGTTATACTACTAGATTTTCTAAGGAGATTGTGATGCTAGTAGGTGTCCACTACTACAACACACGATCAATAAGAATGTGTCTTATTATTGCAAAATTTACACCTCCACTCATCATGACACAAGGGATTGTAGATTGATTGACCAAATACATGATGTCATTGATAGTGGTGTGAACCATACTACTGTTGCAAACAACTCTAAGGATAATGGTCGTCATTTTTAAGGGTGCACAGATGGAGGAGGTCAAGGTAGAATATTTCAAGGTAGATTTAGAGATCATGGAAATCATGGTGGTAGAAGGTGTGAATTCCCTCTTGGAACCTGCTATAACTATGGATCTACAAAACATTACAAGTATGAGTGCCCCAATTTCTTCTAGTTCTCTTGTTGTGGGAAAAAACACAAGTATTAGGAATTCCTAAAATAGTTTGAACACATGAGCTAGAAGTAGTAGAAGGATAAGGGCACTGGGATGATGATCATAAAGTGTGTTGATCAACAATGGATGCCAAGGGTGGCATTTCAGTCAACATTAGAACCTGTACTCATGATGATGCAAGATAAGGCTGCATGCACCAAGATTATACCAAACTAAAAAATGCTGATTACAAGAGAGGAAGTGGTACATGGGAAGTATTAAGACCCTACCCATCAGAAGGAAGTCTATCAAGATACCATAGAAGTAATCAAAAGTATTCAAGGGGAAATTTAGTGTCTAATTAGAATAAAAGTGCTCATGTCCCTAGGGCAGATATAGGTGATGTCAGAGAGGTATATAAGATGTTGTTCCAAGAGAATATCATCCCTCTATTAGGATAATTGTTGAGAGATAAAGTATCAAGTGTTAGAGGAGAGCATGAGAGGCATGTTTTGCATGTTAATCCACCTCCTCACAACCTTGACTATGATAAGGAGATTATCTTAAATGTAGTTATTGATGGATAGTTCCTAAGTAAAATTCTGATTAACACGGGTGTGGAAGTTAATGTTCTCACCCTAGACACATAGAATCAAATTGGAAGGCACCCATTAGAGCCATATTTAAATGTATTGTATATGGCTATTAAGAAAAAGGAAATTCTCATTAGTGTTTTAAAGTATTCTACTATCACTATCCAAGGGGTGAAATTTACTGGAGACTTTGAACTCTTGGCACTTGCTAAAGTAGAAAACTTTCTAGCGTTACTTGGTTTCCCATAGTACTATAAGAACAATGTTGACTTAAGTTTCAATAATGGGTATATAAGTTTTGAGAACAAGGAATACTGTGTTATCATCACCCTGACAGATGGAAATTCAACTCCCTATATTGAGCCCTTAGGAGAAGAATACCTTGACAAAATCTATATGTGCACTATCAAGGACCTTGAGGTTGTGCAACCAACAAAAGAAGGCATTTTTCAATTAAAATATGATCAATCTATAAGTGATACAACTAGTGTGGCATGTGAGAATTAGGCACACGAGATGTATGAGTTAGTCGAAACGTAGTTAATAGGATCGGTGATGAGAGTAACAAAGATGCACTCAGTTAGTTTCCTGGGAGGAAAGGGGTTACCAAGTTACCCTAGGGGATCCAACCCTAATTTTTTCCTATGAGAAATGGATACCCATTGGAGATGTGAGGTTGAAAGGAGAAGTATGTTTAGATATAATTTTCTTGGGACCACAACACATTGTTAGGAGACCCATCATGATAACCTTCTAGAGTGGCATAAGGTGAGAATCACGTTCTCTATAAGGTTTCTCCAAAGTAATGCACCTACTGTTATACAAGATTATTATAATACCTCTAACATGGTTGATATCTATGTTGACTTCTTTACTCGAAGCTACAAATGTTGATATGTGATTCTTATTTGAAGATGATGTACTCTTTTGAACTAATTAATCATGTTTCATGTATATAATACATTGTCTTATGTAAATAGATACAATTTTTCCATGTCTATTCTGAAATTAGAATGAAATATTTCATTTCTTCTTATGTTGAATGTTAATTGTATGTGGATAGATGAAATTGATTCATCCTAAACTCATTCATAAGTCTATTGCATTTGAACTTGTTCTTCAGTCTTTATGATTTATGTTGGAGGATAGCTATACCTTGGATCAATTTTAGTGATCCAAGGAATGCTTTCAATTTTTTGATGCCAAGGTCATCTTGACCAAGTTGGGAAGAATGTTGTATTTCTAAACCCAAGTTTCCACATTATCAGGGGTGACTTTTTTTCTCACACCCTTCACAAATGATCCAATAACGTCATGTATATTCTTCATTTGGTAATGTTGAATTGGTAATTTTTAAAATTATTAAGGGATCCTAATTAAATCTAAGTTCCTAATTTGTTATATTATCCTATGTTTAAACTAGATGATATTATCATTTTGGTTATTTATTAGAAAGTGGTAAACCTTAGACTAAACTAATAAACTAACCAAAGGACCTAAGTTGGTTTCTAATCTAATGTTTATGAACCTAACCTAAGACTTGGACAATCCTCAAGGGATGGCATGGATGACATACTATGAGGTGTCAGTGGAACTAATTTCCAAGGTATTAAAGAGGTTTAAATATTACATTAAACTCTTTGTTACTGCCAATTTTGGAGAGTGCATGAAAATCTAGTGGAGGTTGATTTGTCACCTCTGCTAAAGTTTGGTTATATGGAAGTTTTAAACATGGTTATAGCCAACTTGGATTTTGCAAAGGTGAGAGTTAAGGAAGGAATTTTTTTAGTTCTATTTACATTAACTGATCTTTTCCATTGCAAAAAATTTCATTTTTTCATTGTTTATTTGGTTTTTGGGAGATTTGTAGCTCTATATGTGGTTTTTCATTTTCAAACCTCTAGTTCAAATCTATGCATGTGTATTTCCACATTTCATAGTGGTGATGGTAATGTGAATTAAGTAAGGAAGTTATAAGAAGAAGAAAGGGAAATTTTTTAGATCTTGGTCTTTGGCATTTTCTTGGAAATCTTGTTATCGATGTTCTGCTTGAAGATTTGCAACAAGGAAAATAAGATAAGAGCTCTATTAGGAATGATAGGCCCTATCTCTTTAAATATTCTTCTTTTATTTAAATAAATTCACTAAAATAATTTTTCTCTTGATTAGAAACTCTTGGGTTCTTGTTTTTTTGTTTCTTCTCCTTGCATCAATGGTGTTTCGACATGTTTTTTTGTGAAAGCATTAGGGTATTGTGTTCATTGTGTTGAATATGAATCTAGATTGTATTATTTATTGTCGTGATTAGCTTGTTTACATAAAACTTTCTTGGTATTGATTGAAGCTTGTGTTTGTTTCATAGCTGGATTGTTAGCTTGTTTAGGTAACTTGAAAACATGAAAAGGATGTCAATTGTGTAATGTAATATTTTGGCTTTAGCTTTAACCGTTTCCCCTCGTTGTAATCAATTGGTAACCACAGTTTTTTTGGGGATTTAATTTTGGCTATTGGACATTTTGACTTAAATTATGGTTTCACAGAGGGCTTACTTTGTGACTATAATCATTTTGTTCATGAATCTCTTTACAGATTTTGTATGGGACATATGCCTGTGGTAGGAAGAAAATCCTTATGATTCTGGTCTATGCCTGTTTACTTGTTGATATCAATGGAGACAAACTATATTTGGTTGACCTATATTGTGACTGTATTTTTCATTATCTTTCATGAAATATCAAGCTTGTATAGAACCGGGACATACTTATTTTTTTAGTTATCACCAAATGGGAACTATATCAAGTCTTTGTTTCATTTATATAACCTTGTCTGGGTGATAGTATCTCTCAATTGAAGTGGAACATGAAGTTTTACCTATGGAATGTTTTTGGTTCTATTACTTTTTTGATCGATTCATTTTCATATATGCATTATGGGCATGAGATTCCCGTATGTAGGTATTTTTTATCCTTGGAAGGCATGCGATGACTGTTGTCTTTTTTATTCTTAGAACATTTTTTTGGAGGAGAGATTGTTATTAATTTTCCTTTTTTCCATTACTTATTGATGGGATTGTAATCCTTCTTGAGTGGAATAATTACATTTGGTAGATTGGTACACTCTTTCATTTTTGGTTTTCTACGTTATCTTAGAACAAGAACTCATCTGGGTTAGCAAGTGAAAATGGGTAACATTTTCTGGGATTTTTCCAAAGTTTTGATGTAACATCTAAAAGGTTTTATATAGGATGGAAACCTTGTTTAACTCTGCTCTCTTCTTTAATTCTATTCTCTCTTCGAATAGGTTCCAACTCTTGAGTTTGTGGAACTTTGAATACTTGGATTAATAGTGTCATTCTTTTTCTGGGTTACAGATATTATTAAACTTGAATTTTGTGTTGATCATGGTGTTTTTGTGACTTTGGTATAGATGGGTATGTGTGTAAAATTTTCCTCCGGAAATGATATAGGTCCTAGACTGGATCTAAACTTTTAGTTCTCTTGTTCCTTACCTTTAATTGGGAATTTATTTGTTTGAACTTGTGTGTTGTTTAAAAAAATTGATCATTCTTCTTTGTAGCTTGTAAAAAACAACAAAGATGCAGTTGATGATGTTCAAAGGGTTAGATGGTGTTACTAAGACTGTTAATTTTGATTTTTAATTTGGATATGAATGATGGTCTTTGAGAACTTATACTGTGAGTTAGGTCGGTCTTGTTCTAATTTATTGATTGATTAAACCTTTCCTACCTATAATGTTGAGTCTTTTTCTTGATCACTCCAATTCTTAGACTTTTATTTGGGCCTGAGTTAGGTAAGATTGTTTGAAGTAATGATATTTAGATTCTTGTTTGGTATTTCAGTCATAACATATATTGTTAACATTACGAATAATTAAAACAACATACTCATTATAGAAAGGTAGTTGTTATATCATGGTACTTCTTCTTGAATAATAAAATAGGTTGAATTATTGAAATTAATTTGGAAGCTTGATTGAAAAGTAAATATTAAATTAGAAATATGATGTACTTCTTTCTTAAATATTTTTGTTTAAATGACTAGCAGGTTGTAATGAGTGTATAATTATGGTTGAGATAGAATTAATTATGTGGATTTGATTAGTTATTACTTAAACAATACTTATTGTAGATTCTATGATCTTTCTCTCTCCTTCTTGGTTAAGTAATATTTTTTTAAATCATTCTGTTAATTTTATTTTTTATTTCAGAATTGTTTCATTAAAAGAAAGGTTACTTTTATGAAATAGTTAGATAAAAGAAGAAAAAACTAGCGTTATAGCACTTATCATGGTCAGTTCATATGAAATGACTCGTGCTAACAATTTTTCAAATGGATTTCATAAAATATGAAAGAAGAAGGACATAAAAAGTTACATCTCTTTTATTAAAGAAATTATCTTTTGGTTATGATGACTATGTAGAGTCATTTATTTTAAATGTAATTTTGTAAGAAAAGAAGATGTATTAAAACAAGTTTTATATTGATGCAATGACATTTTTGTAATTCTTGAAATATTCCTATGTTCATGGAGTGGATCACTCCCTTTTTGATAAACGAATTTCTTTGATGATTGTTGTTTACTAATTTACTTGTGATACTTTTATGACTTGAGATGTGTAATATTACTAAGTATTATCACTTACTAAGGGGGAAATTTGGATGTACATATGATATGGGATTACCAACTTAATAAAACTTAATATATAGGCTTCTTGGATTTAGGATCTGCAAGATTTATTTCCAAGTGAAAGAGAAAAACTAAGTTTATACTCTTTAGTAGATCCTTAAATAGTAAGAAGGAAACATGATTAAATTAGATAAATGTGTATTAAATATTTTTTATGTTAAATCATATGGGATCACTTTTCATAATTATGACATTAGTCCTTGATAAGGGGAAAAAAATCTATTATCCTTGTAATAAAACAAACAGATTTATTTGAGATCTTATTACATGTTATGATTAAAATATGAGGATGGTTGGCTTGCTTTCCTTAAGTAGATTTCTGTAATTGAAAAATGAACATTTAAAAATGATAATAAAAAGGATGTAGACTTCAAAATTATGAAGTCTAAAGTAAAATGTTTCAATAAGCTTGTTATAAGATAAAACTGAAGTAAAAAGATCCAATGAATGAAATTTCATAATATTGAGATCAAATATATCATCATATGAAATTAAAAAGATAAGATTAAGATGAACCTAATCATGAATTTAGGGTGTTAGGAAGGAATATTTTATTTGCATACCTTCCTTTCATGAAAATTACATCTCATAACCTTGTTGGGTTAAATGATGCTTAGTTGACATTGAAAAGTGTTGTTATCATTAAGATATAAGATAGTAACTAATTGGGTTAATAAAATTATAATATTAAGTATGTTAGTCCAGTTGAGGAAACTCAGTTTTATGTTGAAACATAGCAATTGAGGCATAGTGCCTTCATAATGATAGGAGTCACTACAAGGATACTATGATGCAACCTGCTATGCCTAAAAAACCAACTTAGATTTATTAACTCGATTGACATAAGTGGAGGTTTGGCTCATGGTTCCACCCTAAACAAGGATAGAAACCTAAGCTAGTGTTGTCGCCAAATCATGTTAACTTAGGGTTACTAGAAGCACCTAATCGACATAACTCAATTGAGTATGTCTATCTATCCTTAGTCACCATGAGTAGTTTTACACACTAGTGCATGTTGCTTCCTTTGTCTAGTGTGAAACCTTGAATCAGATTGGGTTGAATTAAGTCAAGAAAGACCATTTTAGATAACAGAATAAGTTTGGTGAAGGACATATTCATTTCGATGTGTATTCTATCTTGGAATGTAAACATGGTAAAAATGTTTAAAAACTTTGGCTAAAGTACCACAAGCTACTAGTTACATTGTCCTATGTCACCTATTCTAAGATGCAAGATTTCAGATGAATATCAATAACATCTATTCATATAATATTATTATACAAAATAATTGGGTACACCTAAATAAGTAAAGGAACCAAGTATACATAGTATACACTTTATTAAGTTAACATGAGAGATTGGTTTAATGCCGAGTCATGGAATGAGAGATTGGTGTCTCACCGAGTCATTTACAGCTGCATATGGTTTTATATTATGATATGGATTGGAAATGGAATGTGTGTTCTAAATTATATTAATTTAGAATAGAGAACATTATGTTAAAAAAAATTCCCATGTTTCTAAAATCTTAAAATTAGGATGATATAATTATGATGCGAAGGAACCCACCTCGTTTAAGATCCACACATGTGAGAAGGCCTAGATAGAAGGTGCAAAAGCATTGACTCCATATTTATGGGTGCATAATCTTTACTTCACCTTACAAGGTTGTACACGCACTTGACACATTCACTCAGAGATACGCCATTAGACAACAAATTGAAAATATTTGACGGTGTATCTCCTTTAATATTTTGAGTATCAGAGTATTAAACCATCAGTTAAAGAGGTGTTACAGGTTGTTAAGCACCTATGAGAGATAGTGCCTTGCGGAGGAAAGAGTATTGGATTTATCGGGTGAAACTGGCTTGTAAGAGTGCTTTTATGAGAATGAGTCAGAGGAGGTATAACTTGAGCGTACATGCATGGAAAAAGAGAAAGGAAATTGGTTTATATAATAGATGGTGAAGAGGTGGAAAACTTATATGTTAACCATAATATCAGTATGTGCAAGGTTATGGATAGTGCTGATGAGAAAGCACACACCTACCATGAACCTGTGAAAACTAAGAAGGTTAACATTTGTTCGTAGGTAGAACCTAAGAAATCTACTATTGGAGATTATTGGATAGAAAGGGAGGTTTCAAATATTATTGATCTGTTGTGTGAATTTCAGGATTTGTTTTTACATGGGTACGATTAGATTATAGGAGTTCACCACTCCTTTGGATAAATGAAGATAAATTTGAAGGAAGGTGTGCACCCAATTTGGAAGAGACCTTATCAAATAAATCTTAATCTACGCATAAAATTCAAGGAGGATATTGAAAAGATGATCAGATTAGGAATCATTGAGGTTGTTGATGAATCAAAGTGGATAGTTTTTATGGTCATTAACATTAAGAAGGATGGAAGGATAAGGATTTGTGTTGATTACAGGGATTTGATAGAAGTGTGTGTCATCGATCCTTTTCCAACCCCCTTCACTGAAGATATCTTGAAAGGAGTAGCCAGGAATGAAATATATTCTTCCATAGATTTATTCCTAGTATATCATCAGATTAGAAATGAAAAGAAGGACCAAGAAATGATAAAATTTTCCATTTAATGGGCATGTTTTTCCTATACAATCATGCCTTTTGGACTTAAGAATGCCCCTTTTGTGTTTTCGTGCATTATGGTTCAGGCATTTGAGGACTTCATCCATAAATTTCTACAAGTCTACCTAGATGACTAGATGTTATATGGATTATTGAGGGACCATTGTGACAATCTAAGGCTGAAGTTTGAGAGATGTTGGCAGTTGATTATATCTCTCAACATTAAGAAATGTGTTTTCACTACTCCATTTAGCACCCTATTGGGATATATCATATGTAAAGAATTCTTACTAGTGGATCCTTCCAAAGTTGTTTTTATTATGGGATTAGAGGAGCCTACCAGGTAAATCATGCTACACATATTTCTTGGGCATATGGGGTATTACCAGAAATTTCATAAGTGGTATGCCAAGATCACCATTCCATTGGACGAGTTACTGAAGCACAAAATTACATTTCATTGGGGAGATATATAGGAGATGGTATTAGACACATTAAATAATAGACTTATCACCACGCCCATATTATTATTTCCCTCTTCGGATAAGCCATTCCATGTACATGTTAATGCTTCATAGATGACGATTGGATAAATCTTAGAACAACCTAGAGAGGGAATTTTTTACCATCCCTTGTGATTTTCTAGTAGGAAGCTAACCCTAGTAGAACATAATTATACTAACACGGAGTGTGAGGCATTATCAATGATCTATGTGTTACACAAATCCAAGCATTATTTTCTAGTGACGCCTTTTATTTTTTACATAGATCACATGGCATCAAATTACTTAGTGAACAATCCCATCTTGTAAGGACACATATGCAGGTGGGTCCTATTGTTCCAAGAGTTTGAGTTTATGTTTTTTGTAAAATTGATTAAGACTAATTTGGGGCATGGCCATTTATCAAGTATTGAATTAGGAGAGGATTCATAGAGAATTTAAGATATAATTCCATATACACAATTGTTTAGATTGTAGTGTGTTCCTTTGGAATTGGAATATATTGTTGTGTTTCTATAAGCGGGGTGGCACCGAAAGGAATGAAGAATTTAAAAAGGAAACAGTTAGCCATACGTTTCGGGCCCTACATGTTAATTACTTGAGACTTATATAAGCTAGGACGAGATGAGGTTTTACATCGGTGAGTTCTTGAGCATGAGCACACTGAAATAATGGAAAAGGCTCATGGTGGAATTACAGGGGGAAACTATGTAGGGAATGCAACCGCGCGTAAGATCCTTCTAGCAGTATTTTGGTGGAAAATGGTTTACAAATATTGTTTCAAGTATTTCAAGGCCTGTGATCACTTCCAGCACCTTGGTAAACCAAGGAAAAGGGATGAAATGTCATTAAGATTTATTTTCAGTGAATATCCATTAGAGAAATGGGAAATTGACTTTGTAGACCCTACTTCCCTAGCCGTACGAAGGATAGGTTCACGCTATATCATTACATACACAAATTACCTTATAAGGTCAGAAGAAGTGATGCCTAGAAGGGATTTCACAAAAACAACAGCTAGGTTATTGTGGGAAAATATAATCAACATGTATGGATGCCTGATAAGCTTAACAAGTGATATGGGTACTCATTTATTAAATGAGATAGTTATAATTTTATCAGAATAATTCATGGTGGACCATCTCAAGACTACCCCTTATCACCTATAAGCTAATGGGACTGTTGGGGCATTTAACAAAATTTTGAATCACACCTTGACCAAGATTTGTTATATGGGAAGAAAGGATTGGGATGAAAAAGTTTCTATTGTGTTATGGTCATATATGACTATTTATAAGAGACTGAACAAGGCCACACCTTTTAAATTATTGTTTGGTGCAAAATCTATGTTATCTATTGAATTCATGTTACCATCGTTGTGTATAGCACATGTATGAGGGTTAGATGATGAATAAGTGCTTGAGGAGAGGATTGACAAGTTGATGCAGTTGGATGAGAGATGGGTTATTGCTCACTGCAGTCATAAAATAGAAAAATATAGGTAGAAGGCATGGCATGATAGACACATCAAGAATTAGGTAGATGGTTCTCTTGTATGATTCTAATTTTATGTGTCACCCTTGGAAATTTAAATTCCATTGGTTGGGCCCGTATATTGTATGCTATATACTTGATTCGCGTGTTTTTTAGTTACAAGCATTGGATGGAATGTGGTTTCTAGGCCATTTCAATGGGATTAGGTTGAAGCCCTACTATAAATAAGTCTTCTTTGTGTTTTTACAAGGTAGTACTGCTAGTTAGCCTCATATTTTCTTTGATGTAGTTTCCTTTCTTTGTGTTTCCCTTTCTTGTTGTTTTATTTTCTACGCATTTATGTGT
This sequence comes from Taxus chinensis, assembly GCA_019776745.2. Classification (NCBI taxonomy): domain Eukaryota; kingdom Viridiplantae; phylum Streptophyta; class Pinopsida; order Cupressales; family Taxaceae; genus Taxus; species Taxus chinensis. The sequence continues at coordinate 328,747,744 of CM034154.1, forward strand.
TGGTAGCCGCTTATTATTTACACAAACAAATATGTACAGAGGACCATGCATGCATTTTTGTGTGGGGTGGAATGTTGTGACAAGTGCTAAAAGCTATGGTTATTGATGGCCCGGGTTGAAAATTCAAAACCACGTGGATTAGAAGATCACGCGTGGGTTGAAAAATCCAAACCACATGGATTGGAATATCACACGTACAAGAGGTGAACATGAGGGAAGGATAGTCTCAAAAGGCTTTATAGAAACCATGTACAAAAATGAAAAGCACAGGAACAACATGAGGTAGGCAATGACAAGAACTAGGATTAGGAGACAGAGGAAGAATACCTTCGGTACTGTAAGTGCACATGTAAGGATATGTGGTCGGTAAGGGGATTTTACATGCCTGAAGGTTGCCAAATTTTTTCCCATAGGTTTGAGCATGAAGCAAAAGCGTTGAACATTGGTGTTGGAAAAATACACCTTTATTACAAAATTACATTGGTAGGTGGTATGGCATTTATTATAGAGAAAATAAAAAGTTATAAATAAAAGATCAGGGTCACATTATTCATTACCTTACATTTTAAGTTACCAAAGAGCTCTTACAAAAAAGGTTTGAGAAAAATTATGAATATTTTCATGCATAGATAGTTTCATCAGCAAACCAAAGTGGAAAGGAGTACATGGGCATAAGTGGAGAAGGTTGTGTGGAAGGATCCCGTGGGTGTTATTCCATCTTGTGGAAATATAGTTTTCTAGGCTAGGTTTTCATAGCTAGGGCATGGGATTTGGAGGAACTTTCACAAAGGAGTGCAGCCACAAAGTTAAGCAGAGCTAGGACTAGGAGAGAGGAATAAAGTTTAAGGACCTAATGAAGGAATTAGACCAAGGAAAGAAGTAAAAATTTCATTGAAAAAGGGAAAGGGCAAGGGAAAACAATTCATTTCTACAAGTTTCAATGAAGAATGGTAAATGGAAATGCAGTACCCAGATGATGTATTACTTGGTAAGGAATGGGTGTATCATGTTAGAAAGATGGATGTAAGTGATTACAACCACTGAAAAATCACCACACGAAATGAGATGACACTAGAACTAGTTCTCTATACATAGAAGATGACACTAGATGGAATGCCTATCTATGACGACAAAGTGAGGTTGAAAATGGAGAAGGTTTTGCTGTTGTAACTCTACAAGTTTCTATATTTCGGAAATCCTGAGTGACTATACCAATGGTTGATGTCATGTTTGCATGAATACCACTTCTATTTTGTAGGTCAGAAGATGCACATAACCCCCAGCTAATTTCTAAGTTCACTAGCCTTATCTTCGAAGGAGAATCATTGGACGATGATTTGGGAGTCAAGGAAGCCATTAAAAAACCATTGAAGCTTATGAGTACAAGAAGGGTTCACGCTACTTTGACATTTCTGTAATCACTGACCATGTGATGAGGATGGCCATGCACTTGGTCACAAAGCTGAATGGACAAGAGAGATGGACACAAATCAACAAGGCTTGGGTGAATGTATGCTACAAGATCTCAGAGGGTGTCATCTATAACCTCTCATATTTTATTCCAAAGTAGATTATAAATGACGCATGCAATAGAAAGAAGATCATGTTTAGTAATGTATTCCTCCACATTTTCTTTTTCGATATTGGAGTTCTCAATGGGCCAAATAAGTTTGTTTTGGAATAGCCAAATGAGAACCCCTCCCTGCCAAAAGGTTTGGAAAATATAATTGTGAAACCATGACGGCCACTCATAAGGTGTGCATAAAAAAGTGGTATAAGAAGATGCGTGATGTATTCCAAGATGAATGGAGAATACCTGAGCATTTTCCTTCATTAGTAGAAGGAGAGGTTGAGTTCGTTGTATACCAACATTTTTGTATAGATATATTTATGTTGATAGATGAAACTAAGATTCCTTGGTGTAATTTTCATTTCTCCTTCACGGTACAGTACTTCCAAGATGGGGTCAATTGATTGAAAGAGGCAAATAAAATCATGTTTGATCTAAGTGTAGTAGATCAAGATTACCGCGATCTGTGAAGGAAGTTAATATACCCCAAAAAGTGTTCCTATGTGGAGAAGTATGTCTCCCATGACATGTACATGTAGAAACTAGTAACATTTCCTATTGTAGGGAGGACAACAATAAGGGTGTATTTGTGCCAAGGCCTAAGTATGAAAAAGGAACTTATGTTGAAAAATATGTCTCCATTCCCGAGGACCACACTTCAAGGAAAATAGAACTAGGGGAGGCTCCTAAGGAAAAAGTGCCGATAGCACAGAAAATACAAAAAGTAGGGTCACAAGATTTAGGCACAGGCACAAGTACTTACATCCATCAGAAGAGTTCTCCCATTAGAAAATAGTCACTGTAGAAGGAAGATTAATTGTAAAAAGAAGATCCACTGGTAAGGGAAGAGTCAGCTAAGAGAGAAGAAAAATAGAAGTCCCTTGAATCGGAGTCACCAGTAAGGAAGAAGAAAAGGCTGAAAAAAGGGTCAAAATTAGGAGAAATAGAAAGAATGGAGGCTGACAAGGGTGATGAAGATGATGAAGAGTGCAGTGAGGCTTAGAATCATCTTATGTATGATGTACACAAGTCAGATGAAGAATAAAATTAAGAGAGGGATGAGAATGAGGAAGGTGATCATGATAAAGGGGTGAGTGAGGAAGTAAACATGAAATATCAGAAGACGTTGACCCCGATCGAGGAGAAAATGGATAACACTACAAAGAGGGAGGTGGTAGGTATTATCCAACAGTTGGTGAATCATGAAGTGAAGCGAAGAGTAAAAGAAGTTATTAAGGAAAATGAGGAGATCGTAATTTTAGGAAAGGAGTATGGGAGCATGGGCGGAGACCCCAGCTTAGAAGTAAGCTTCCCAATGGTAGCGTGTAAAGGTGGAAAGGGTACATTAGAGGAACAGGAACATGAGATGACTTATATTAATGACCCAAGCAAGGTACTACATGTGTGCTTCCAATGTACTGTTCCCACCAACCAACTCCTCACTTTGTCTTATTTTGATGAAGAGGTTGCATACACACACATGAGGAAAATTCCATCATGGGATCTCGAGTCCAATCTTAATGAACCCAAGTTTGAGGTAAATCATGATGCATTGATGAAGATACCAAATATAAAGGGAGTAAACCCTCTTGTAAATTCCCAGTAACTTTCAGATGAAAAATTTTGCAATGCACTCAATAAAGTATTAGTGCAGATGAAAGAAAGAGTGTTCAATAGAAATCATAGAATACGGGTCTTGGAGGAAGAGCTTGAGAAATAAATGAGGAGATAATTGAGTGGGATAAGGAGATGAAAAAAATGAATTGATAATTTCACAGTTAAGGCATGAACTATGGGATGAAAAGGATAAGGTTTGAAAATTCCACAAGAAGATAGAGGCCATTTCAGATGCCATTATCTTGAAACACTCAGACCAGGCCCTTCTTGAGAATAACTATGAGTCAACCATGCACTGCTTGGAAGACTTGACCTACATCCTCACCATGGAAAGGTCACCACTCGGATTAGATTCAGTAGAAGAGGTGATGACATGCCATAAGGAAGAAGAAAATATGAATATTGGGGAGATAATGAATCAGTACTCTAAGCTCCTTGCCTCCGTAAATATTTCCACGTAAATGACCGAAGTCATGTATGACAACTGTGCTGAAAAAGATAGGGTACCAAACATATTAGCTGCTACACATGAGGTCAATCTGAAATAATTTTACGAAAAGAAAAAAGGAAATAGGGAAAAAATGATAATATCCTGGGTAAATTTGAGAATAAGTTGGAAGCAATCTAAACCTTACAAGGTTCAGTTAAGAATATGCTAAAGTAACTATACCCCCAAGTCACTTGCAAGATGGATGCACTAGGAGATCTTAACAAGCAACTAGAAAGTATTGTAGATATGCCAAGAGCTAAGAGTGATGTACTAATTTTTGATGAAGTAAGTGCATTGGTGGGTGACCTACTTCAGTAGGCATGGGGAGAAGTGGATGCCTAACAGAAGATTGAGGCATCTGTAAAGGAGTTCCCACTTCTCATGCAGTAATAACATATTCTTCCATTCTTTATTTAGATTATTTTAATTCCACTATTGTTTATTATTTGAAGGAGTAGAATGTTTTCGAGGATAGAGAACACGCATAGTGTGGGGTGATGTTGGACCTTAAATATTGGATAAGTACCAAGAATCATGTGCATAAGATCAATAAATAGAAAGGAAATCTAGGAAAAGCATACAGGGAAAGGATTTAAGAATTGTTTAAGAGAAACCAGGGCGTATGCGGGAGGTAGAAAAAGGGTTTAAAGGACTTATCCTTATTTGGCATCATGGAATCACTTGAGGAAAAATGTGATAACCTGACTAGGTGTGGTAAGTGGATAAGGTGCCATCTAGGAACCTTGGAGGAAAAGAAAATTATATTCCATGTAGGGAATATTCCTAGAGGTTTCATTACAGTTAGTGTAAGGATTTATAAAGAGGATAAACATTCACCAATGGAGGACCACATTGGCACTTGGCACACAATCTGCTCATAACAGAAGTCATGGTAGTGGACGTTGATCCTATTTAAAGAAGTGTTTGGGATAGAAACAAGAAAGAGAGAGAAGGGAGAAGGTAAGGTAGAGGTGCTAGAAGGTACGGGAGTGCTAAGAGAAGGAGGGTAATGAGGTTTTATGGAAATGTTAGGAAATGGTAAGGGTTTGGAGCTCATGATGCTAGGGTTTAGATTTCTCGGTGCTAGAGGGTTATATGGGATACCATTAATCATATATATGGGTACTGGGGTCTGTAACAAGGGTTATAATAGGGAAAGCATAGTTAGGATCCATGACCAGATTTTTTTGCATGGTTTGGACCTCTCTCATTTGATGTATGTGGTATGAGATGACCCTTTTGAATGTAGTACGGCTACCAGAAACTCTTATAAATCAATATACAAGGATCTATTCTATACATATTTCTTATGGTTGTAAACCCTCATTTTATTTTGTTTTTCATTACTCAGATCTGGTTCCTTGTGCTTCATACAATTTTTATTTAGTTTTGGTGATGCATTGATGTGTAGATCTGTTAGTTATATCTTCTTCCTTTTAAGTAGATGCATGTACTTTTGTTTCTACAAATAATCCTCCATTAATGGTAGAACTCTCTTGCAAAGCTCACATAAAAGAGGGGCTCGGTGCCTGTGTGCACCTCGGATGAGCGCCCAACATAAACTAGGTGATAGGCCAGCACACTTGGGGTTAAAAATAGGAATTTAGTGTAAAATAATCACTACAATGGTGTTACTTTACCTAAGAATGACTTAAGTTTATTATGAATAACTCATCTCATGAAATGTGACCTAGAAGGTCCTAATTACACACATAATGTCTCATTCTACCCTTAGAAATCTATGAGCTTCAAGTACACACCCAAAATTCTCAAATCACACTAAAATTGACCTTATAATTTGAATTAGCATTTTAGAGGAAAAATTCCTCATTTGAAATTTGAAAGGACCATACACCAACATAGACTACTAACTAACACCTAATGACCTTTAGGACTAATAAACATATCTAACACACCAAATATAATGTATTTATGGTTTATTTAGCTAGATAGACTGCTGCTGCTAAATCATACTCTAGGGGTAGGAAACGATTAGACCTCATAGCTCTGTTTTTTCTTCTTCTTCCACTTCCTTTTTTTCTTCATCGTCACCCTCATATGATCTTTGTCTACACATGGTTCACCATTTTTTAATTCATTATTGTTTCTTTCTTAAATCTCACCTTGCATTTGATCTTTATAAAGGAAGTATGATTCTTCATAGGCTTCTTCTTCTTCTTCATTTACTTCTTCAATCATCATTTCTTCCTTTTAAACATGTTACTGCTCTTCCTTGAATTCATTCAATTATCCATGAATTTAATCTTATTTTTCATCATTCCCTTGCTTTGGATCATCCATGTAATTATTTTCTTCATCTTTTACCTCCATTTCTCGGCCTATACATTCAATGTCATTGTCTTCTTAATTCTCCAAGTTTTCTCTAGCACTTTTCCTAACTTTGACCTCAACTTATCCACTAATCAATCTCCACATTCTTGTGAGATCTCTCCATGATCTCCTCATCATACTAACTACTAAATTTTCACCCTTAGCTAAACCACAGTGACCTTGATCTTGCTCATACTCTTCTCCTTCCATCATGTATTCACTCTTGTTATCCGCTTCTTCATTCAAGGCATCATTTCTTACCTCTTCTTCTTTACTTTGTATACCTACATTCACACAGTCAAAGACATAGTCAAATTTAATATTTGAGGCTCCTTATCCCCTAGAGAATATCCATTAATGAGATATTCTTCTGCATCACTCTCTTTTCATACACTATCTCCTTCTCAACTTTTTTTTCTTATTTTCTCAGTCTCTTCTATTCTTGCTCTAGATTCCTATATTTTTTTCTTATCTTTCCTCATATGCTCTCTCTTTATCTGTCTCACAAGTATCTCTAATGGCCACTTACCTCTCTTCTTAATAATTATTCCAACTAGTTCCTCTAATTATTTTTGGTTTTCTATCATCTCCAATAATTTTCCTACATCCCTCCACAACTCTTGTATCTCCTCTTGCATATTCAACTCTCTCTCATTTGCCAAATGTTTCTTCCTTTCCTATTTTCTTTTCCTTTATTTCTCTTACCGTTCCCTCTGACTATGTCTCAATAACTCTAGTAACCTTTTTGCCATATATGTTACTAATTATGCTTCATCTTCATCGTTTGTGTTATCTCATTTCCAAGGTCTGAGAGTCCTTTATTTCATCATATCTCTTGTTTTTTCCCTCATCCTTGATAATCTTCTATACTTTTATTTCTCTCTTATCTTCTCATGCACTTTCCTTTACCTAACCTCTTCCCTTTTTGTTACTAGTTTCTTCATCGATTTTGGCATTTTGTATACATACTTCTACGCACTAGTCTCAATATTTTCTCAATGACTAGTCTCAATATTTTCTCTCTTCTCATCTTTACTTGTCCCTTTTCACTATACATACTTCTACAAACTATTAGAAAAAACAAAACTACTTATTTAAATCTAAAGGTAAGGTTTTGATACAAAATGCTTCATATAAAATATAAAATCAATCATATATTCAACTATAAATATGTTTACAAACTTCACTTTTACCTTACTCTATAATGTGAGGATCCTACAAGGTTCTTACTGTTCCTAACTTGAATTATAGTGGAAGAAAATGGATTAGTTATCAATTACATGGTTCTAATATATCATCATACCATCCAAACATGGCTTCACTCTATACTAAAATTTCCTTCATAAATAGCTCATGACCAAAGAATCCTCAATCTTAGTTGTTTAGGCCAAACTGCCCTATGCTCTTCTAGCTAGCCTTTAGACCAAATATGTAGCATTTTCTTATTTATCCTCATTCAGTAATCTCATCTCCCTTTTCCCTATTCATACACTCAAAAAAAACTTAGATCTAACACGAAATTGATTCAAAATAATCCAATACACCAATCTTGCTCTGCTTTGTCAATACTGCCCTTAAGTTTCTCTTAAGACCCAAGTCCAATGCTCCATGCATGGTTAGATTGGTGTAGAGATTACCATTAAAAGGTAGAAGAACATTCACGTATCATTTTTGACCAAGAAGGTATTTCTCAATTTTTATGACTCAATTCACCAATTTATTCTTGTTATCACTCTTTCTATTTTAGACTCACTAACTCCTCACTAGGTTTCACTCACTCTACTTGAAAGCTTATTTTCACTATGATAATGTTTCAAGGTATAAAAAATGTTATTTTAAGCACCCATTAATTCATTTTTTCTTCCCCTAAAGTGTCAAAGGTTGAATCTAAGTCTAAATGCCACTTGCTTTGTAAAAGGCTCTCCAAATCAGGTCCACCATTGTGTTTGACTAGTTTTCCACCCAACTGTCACTAATATCTCTCTCTTAGACATCCCAATCACTAAAATACCTCAAAAATTACATGGATGGAAATAAGAGAGACATTTATACAAATTTTTAGTAAATTTCATTGGTGGTTATGTGAGTAAATGGGTTTTCTACCTTGTAAACCCTAGAGTGAGGGTTCAAATGACTAAGACAACCTGAGAGGGAATTTTTAACGGTTCCTTATGATACTTCCACCTAAAAATATTCTTCAAGATTAAAAAGGATTATGAAATTATTTATCAATTAATAAAACCCAGATTAACTCAAGAAAAACCTCTTACCTTCCCCTAAAGCTCAAAATCTCAGTATCCTGTCACTTGAGTGCTCAGAAAAGCAATATATTTTTATCTCGAAGAAAACCTTTTCCAATGCTCCTCCTCACAGCCTCCAAAGATGGATTAAGGATAACATATTAAACATGCATACCTTTAACATGCATTCACCCTTTTATAATTTCAAATCCTCCTAAGCATTGGCTAGAATGCATTTTCTTGTTACTCTCATTTTCTATAGGCCTGACTCGAGGAAAGCCTCCAAATCTCATTGTTAATAAATCCAGAGTACATAACTTACACAATATCCTCCTCTCTTCATTCTAAGTCCTTTAACTTGTGTTATTAATCTTTATTTGTAACATTTAAATAGAGGATTGAATGTGATCATAGAATGCTCTGCCACCAAGTCTTAAGATAGTGATCACATAACTTATAATAAAAACCTTCAATAGAGGCACCTTGGAATCAATGCCACATGCCTAAATCACTTTATAAATGGTGAAATCCCCCTTTCCATTAATTTTAAAGTTTGGACCACCTAGTTACCCCCTACCATTCCTTTTAAGAGCTACAAAAACCATGCCACTTAAGAAGACCTAAAAAAATACGTGTATTACTTACAAATCAGTATGTAAAAATTTAAACATCTTAGTATAATATTGAGATAGACTACTCTATCAACTTTGATACTAATAATTATTGTAAGAATAATAAACACATTCAAGAAAACATGAAAAAAAAATCATATACTAAGTTTTTTTCTTCAATCCTCTTCTTGAAATTATTACATTTGATTCCTGTCTAGATAGAATGAATGAGAAAAAATTACATTATGCCTTTTATCTATTCTCGATCACCCTCATTCTATATTATCCTCATTTGATATTATCCTCCTCTGGTTAGTTACAAACATTATCGTGCTGATATTCCTTTCAAGAAAAGGGGGTTACTTTATCTAATTATGACTTAAGTTTAGTATGACTAACTCATCTTATGACATGTGATCTAGAAGGTCCTAATTACATACATAATGTATCATTTCACCAATATAAATCTTATGAGCTTGAAGTACACACCCAAAATTCTCAAATCACACTAAAATTGACCTTACAATTTGAATTTGAATTTCGGAGGAAAAATGCCTCATTTGAAATTTGAAAGGCCTAAACACCAACATATACTATTAAATGACACCTAATGACCTCTAGGACTCATTAAAACATCTAACACAATAGATATAATGTATTCATGGTTTATTTTACTAGATAGAGTGATGCTCTTACATCAAGTCATGTTATATAAGATGCATGATATTTATCAACATATAGAAGAGGATGGTACGAGATATGTAAGGGAACAATGTGTATTGGACAATTTATATAGGGACCTATAAAAGTTCACATAAAAAGAGCCTGGGGGTGGGATAGGAGCAACCACACTACTACATGTATGGGACTATGAGTACATTTTGATAATGAGGCCTCTAGATGGCTTGCGTGTGGAGTGGGTGAGACAAGATATATTCACTTTGAGATGGGTAGGTGTGTGGAGTAGGAGGATGGATGTCGATACTTACAAATCAATCTTGGGTCATATGGGGCCAAGGTAAATTATAAGGATTCTCTACTGAGCCTATGGAGGATGGCTAAAGGATGGATTGGAACTTTGATGTATCTGACATACCATGTGCTTGGAGGATCGGTTCCCTGGGGTGACATATTTTTTTCATATGGAGCACATATCACAAAATTTTCTTATTTCTCAAGATGTTCCCCTAAAGATATATATATGGGTGCGAGCTACTAGATAACCAAGGATACTAGGGCCAAGACTAGGACCTACGGGAGCACAACTTGTGCTCCCTGGTGAGGATGTGGTAGATACAACCATAGAGTTGATGAAGGTGGATGATGTAGGATTTATTGAGGCCTATAGTACATGGTGGGAAGCATAATGATAGGTTTTATTATTTCTAGTTGTATATGCAGTGGGTGGACCACAAGTTGGAGGATTAGAGGGGCACGAACTTTCCCCTTATGGTTATGATGAAACGACATCGATAGTTGAGTATGAGTCTGTGATAGTTACTATTTTTTAGATAGTTGTTTTATTTTTGATTTTGTGTCTAGTAACTAATGTTTCTATAAATGGTTATAATCAGTGTTTATTAGTAATTGATTGTTGACACATCCATCTGCACATTGACATAGAATGTACCTATATATGTACTCATGGGAGTTGGGATGTTGGAGCGAGTAGATACCATTGCGAGTGAGCATGCCCACATATTTAAGTGAGTGGTGATAGTAGTTGCCAAATGTATCATATTGTTGAGTGAGAGTGATGAAGCATGGGCAAAGACTCTATGAGCTAGGGAGATTACATTAGGAGCATCCCTAATGTAGGATTAGTTTACAAAGTATGTAGAGTTATAGGGATGGTTTGTGAAATAATCACTTGAGTTTGACTTATTACGTAGAGATATGAAAATATATATGGGCCACGAACAACACCATAGATTAATCGGTGAAGCATCTATTTCTACAACTCTTGTAGTTATATATAGTGATAGTGATGATGATATATGATATCTATTGATACAGTAATACATGGGGGCTTACCCCCTAGTGATTTTATTTTGTAACTAATTGATTTTGGTGATATATAGATGGATGATTACCATTATTGTATTGTGTTGATGTTGTATTGATATGTGATGTGATAATTATTGTTTGTATGTGTGTGTTCGATTTGTATTGCGTAAATGATGATATCAAGAAATGTATAGTGATGTTTGAAATAGATAGCTAGGTAATGTTTGAAAATGGTGAAGGATAATAAATAATGTGGTTAACGAAAAAAGATTTGTCATATGTATGAATAACAATAGATGGTAGTTGTGTTCAATGAAAATTTTCCAAAGCGATGAACATGGGGTAAGAATCTCTAAAGAAACCCTAAAGGCTTTTAACAAACTGGTCAATTGACCATCAGATAAGAGATGAAAAAGGATTCATCACTTTGGATACATTAATCTTGAAAGAAATAAGAAAATATAGCTTATTCAGTAATCCTCTACTCTTGAAAGCTTTAAAATGAACCTACATAGATTTTAAGAAATCAGTTTGTGATTATGAGAATGAGAGCTCACCATTTATGGATTCAAGGCCAATGGTTCTTCCCATTTACTCAATGCTTGGTGCGTGTAGTAAAATGGAAAATAAATAGCTCAATAAACAAATGAAATAAGCTATAAACCCTAAGAAAAATGCTATAGTTTATGTTAGGAAGAAGGAGAGTTCTTAGAAATGAGAGGGGGCTCTAGTCCTATTTATAGTTTTCCAATTTTATAAATGGGAGAATTTTGGTGCATGTAGGACTAAAAAGGAGTCAAATAGTTTTTTAGGGATTCAAAGTAAGATTTGACTAGGCTTAGAAGAGGTTAATCACCGTTAGTACTAGTTAAACTAGGATAGGCTAGTTAATCTTATTTAGAGAGGAATTAGTTTTTTGAGAGAGTTTTGAGAGGTATAATCAATCTAATGAAATCAATGTAAGAAGTTAGTAAAAGTGGTATCGAAGAGGATGAGAATATGGTTTAGATAATAAGGGACTATATTAACCCCACTAGTTGTCTTATAAGGTAAATACGACTAAAATGATGTCGTATACGATGAGTTAGTGGAGGCCCTATTGACGAGGTATCATAAATTTGCAAGAAGGAGAATACTTAGTGAAATATTAGAAGCAATAGCACTTTGATCAAGCTACAGGTGTCTATATTTTCCCCTCTTTGGGGTGACGTAAGCTATGTCACTTCAAAGAAAGTAGAAAAACATAAAAAATTAGTTATCTAAAGGGATGCCCCCTCGAGTTTCGATGGGATGATGGAAGAACTCAATCGATGATCGAAAAGAGAAAAAAATAAAGAAAAGTGTGAAGAGAAGATGTGAAAACAATAATAAAATGGGATATTGAGCTATCCACAAACCAGTGCTTACATAAACAATTTGTAATCATCATTTTTCTTAGAATCATCATCATTGGTCCTTATTAAAATGTGAGCATACGATGGAAGTATAAAATTACATGAAAATCCAAGATACACATAGTCATCCCTTTCTAAAATAAAAACTCCATGCAACACACAAACATGTAATGTAATATGATAAGTAAAAAAATCACTTAACATGGAAATATGTACAATCACACACACACACACTTAAACCAACAATGCTTAAGATAGTTACACAATTTTTTTTTTACCAAGATGTAGTCCCAAATGTTTTGATAAATGAAAAGGGTTTAAAATTATTCCCCAAGAAATTTTTATATAATAGGGAAAGGATGGAGGACACTTGGGTCCAATGGAAAAGCAATGTGCATGACAAAAATAGTACCAGGCAACTGATAGTGCCCCAAAGTACAGACAATGTGAGAAACAACTTTTATAAATGATTGTAGAGTTAGGTGATCTATAAGTCATTATTTCAAAACATGTGAAAATGTTAGCAAGATACGACATGAGAGCCATGTGAGAGACATAGTATTTAGTTGCAAATGAGCTTTTTACAAATTTTAGTCCATTTTTGAAGTGTTTACGATTTTTTTGGATTTTTGAATAGTTTTATAATATATAAATTTTTGATCGGTTAGTGGAATTTAGGAAATGGAAGGTCACCTATAAGAACACAAAAATTCCCCAAGGAAAAGAGAACCAGTTTCGGGTTGCAATAAAATGCCCCGGCGAGAAAATAAATGGGCCAACAATAATTATTTAAAAATAATCATGGAGCTAGGTAATAATAGAAGACAAGAAGCACCTGGAACTATTTAAAAATGCCCCAGGGTGAAGAGATAAGTGCTACGTGGAAAATAGTGCCCAAGGGTGATTTAGATGATATCATATGTTTTTCACATGAAATATTCCTGTAGATGTTATCATTTAGGATGATATTATATGATATTGATGTGGGGGGGATAGATTTGTGATCATGAGAAACCCCTCTTGCCCTCATTAAGGATACGATATGTGATGATTAGATTAGTATACAAGCATGATGTAAAACTTAGAATTTTGTAAATATGATGTATCTAGATGATGTTATATGTGATAAATGATAGATGATAGATGTGATAACAAATAGATGTGTAGTAAACAAACACACAAGAAAACGTTAACAAAACTAAACAAATGTACACCTCAAAAGAAAACCACATAACAAAATACAACTAAAAATGACCTCAATGTGACACACAATTAAATCAAACAAGATTCAATCTACAGTAAGAAAATGAACCATTATTTAAATAACAATACGTGAAAATATTTTTACAACCAAAAGTAATTTAATCACTACCTTGACTTTGTAGGGCATCACTGATAAATTTTATAATTTTTTGGGGTTATCTTGAAAGATAAGTTTTTAAGGATACTGTTCAAATTGTTTTCAAGGTTCCCTAAGACAATGTTATGAATTTGGTTAAGCTTTATTCTAAGGGGAGATTTTCTGAATGTTTAGATTTTTGTGTACCTTTTTCTATTTTTTTTGTATTTTCTAAGGTCATGTTTCGAAAGCAATGTACAAGGACTAAGAAGCGTGGATGCCCCCAAAATGATGTGATAATATACCAAGGGAAGAATTCCACATGCATATGTACGAGAAATTGGAACATGAAGGTGCCCCCAACGTTAGATGAAAATATTCAAAGGCACATCCTTCATGCATATATAAGAGTAAATAAGCCAGATCACGGCTCGGTGAAGATGGATTCGATAGGATTCCTAGACCTAGCAAAGGAAGTTGTTTCTAGAAAGTGGTGAGGATTACCCATCCTGATGCAAGAGTGGCTTGTGAATGAAGAATCCTCTTTAAGCATCGGAAATAGGTTTTCACCCAAAGACCTGCCCACTATGCCATAATTATGTGGTTTTCAAATTGTCCATGTTTTGGTTGTTTTTTCTTTGTTTTTCTACTTTTTAGTTCTTATCTGATATTCATTCCATACTTAATCATATAATAATTTGAGATGCATGGATTTCATAGGTTCTGGAAGTTCTTCACCATCTAAATATGCTATTTTATAAGCTCCTAGCCTATATTTAGAAACCACCACATAAGGCCCTAATTAGTTGGCCACAAACTTACCTTTATTTTCTCTATCTTTGATGGTGTTATTTTTATTTTCTTTTAGCACTAGATCACCTACATCAAATTCACAATGAAGGATATATTTTTTATATCCTCTTGATTCTCTATTTTGATAAACCTTGAGGTGATTAAGCTCTCTTATACGCTTTTCATCTAATAGCTTTAACACTGCTAGCCTAGCAACTCTATAGTCTTCATCTTTATCACAATAGTCCTAGAGAGATATTATCATGGTGGGAAGCTCCAATTCCAAAGGTATGATGGCTTTAGTGCCATAGACTAGTGAATACGGGATTACACAAGTAGGAGTGTGGATGGAGGTTTGATAGGCCCAAAGGGCAGGATGTATATGTAAGTTCCAATTATGGCTAGTCTTACTTACTATTTTCTCCATGATTTGTACAAGATTTTTAATGGTAGCCTAAGCTTTCCCATTACCTTAGGGATAATAGGGGGTAGACCACTTGAGCTGAATATGGAAGTGTTGGCACAATTTCTTGACCATTTTATTCTTAAAGGATTTACCATTATTAGTGACAATGGAGGAAGGGATACCATAATGGCAGATGAGATGATTCATGATGAATTTGGAAATTTTTGCATCGGTGACATAAGTAAGAGGCATAACCTCTACCTATTTAGTAAAACACTCGATGCAAGTGATAATGTGGGTGTGGCCATCTGAAGAAGGATGGAGCTTCCCTATGAGATCTAGGCCCCATTTACAAAATGGCCAAGGTGTCGCAATAAGCTGTAAAGCATGTGCTGGTGCATGTATCAAGTTTCCATACATTTTGCATAGCTCACATTTCTTAACTAAATTACAATAGTCAGCCTCCATGGTGGGCCAATAATAACCTACCCTTAAGATCTTCTTAGCTAAGACCATACCACTAGTATGTGCTTCAAAAATACCACTGTGTACGTTCTTAAAAGTGTGGAATGAGTTAGTAACATCCAAATAGTGAAGAAAATTCCTATCTTAGCCACAAAAATAAACGGTACCTCCTAGGAGGGTATAACATGATATACAATGAATAAGGGTTTACTTCTCATAATGGGTAATGCCCAGGGGAAATGTGCCATCTAATAGGTATCTAAATATAAGGTCATACTAAGGGGAGGATGGACCAACAATTTCACAAGATAAACAATATTCTAGCATGTTGTAAGTGAGCACTCATAAATGATCTATAAATAAGGTCATTTTTCTTTCCTGAGGTGAAATACATAAGAGAGACCCAATTCTAGCCATAACATTTACTGATCTATTATGATACCTTGGTATTTACTCAAAGACAATCTGTGTAAAATAATCCTTCAAGGTTTCAACCAACTTCTTGTATGGAACAAGTTTCTCATCTTTTACCTTATACTCATTGTTGGTTTCTCAAAATTTCACCCATGTCTTGGATCTCGAAAGGGCCGAGGTTTCTGAGACCACAATGGAACCGCCCCTAAGTTGTGGGACCTTGTGTACTTGGGATGGATCTCCAGAGAAGGTTGGTTCCTCTACCCACCTCTAACGCTACTGCTACTCCTAATGTTGAATGCAAATCCTAGACTAAACATGCTAAGGGACAAGGGATAGAAGGATGTGTAGAAAGGGAAAATCCTAAGCTAAGGAAGGTGATAATGCCAAAAGGAAAGGGTCAATATCTCTCCATGAATGGTGAAGGAGACAGAGGGTGTGAGAGAAGAGGGTGGATGGCACGTGCCATAGATGAATACATGGGCTCTACCTTCCAGCACATCTAACACATGAAAATGGGGAATTCAAGCACAGGAGTATGCACAACATGCTAGAAAATCTAAACAAAGAGGTGAGATACAATGAAAACGAGAGACAGAAGATGAGAGTTCCAAAAAACATGATTTTATTGATTAAGGAAGGCACAGTCATTTACATTCACAACATGAGGCAAGAAAACATTGCAGAGACCACGCAAAGGTCTAAGACCTATGGGAAGTCAGCCACCATTTTGGCATGGTGCCGTTACAACAAGGAGGGATGTTTTTTCAAAGAAGAACGTTATTATTTATAGAAGGAGAGAAGAGAAGGAGAAAGGGAGGGAAACTTGGATTCAAATATTCAACCACCAACAGAAAGTGATAAATTCCTACAAATCCACCACAAATTTTTCCTATCTACATCAATTACTTGTTCCATGCCTCAAAGGAGGAGGATCAGATAAAATATGATCTTGTTGTTAGGGAAAATAGATCTTGTATTAATGGCATGAAGACGTTTCTTTAATTTTTTCCCACCTAACCTCTCCAAAATTAAAGTTTTAGATCTCCATGGCATAGACGAGGCTGAGATATTTCCAACGGTGCTATATTTTTCAGACTTCGAGTACTAAGTCAAAAGAAATGCTCATTTGAAATTTGAATCAGGCCCATACAAAATGGCAGGAACCAACAACCAAAATAGGCCCCCTTTCAAAATCGGCACGTGGAGGGCTGGCGCATGTCTAAGGGAAACCTTTGTATTTTTCTTTTGGAGTTGCGTTGGGATGATATGTGGCTTCTTCCATGGCTCGTTCAATTTCTTTATGTTTTGGCTAAGTATTTTCCTCGGTAGGGTCATATATCTGACTGGGGGCATGTGGAAGCCTGACACTTGTTTAGAAACCCTCTCCCTAGTCTTTCTCTTGAATTAGTAGTGTGCTAACACTTAGAATCCTCTACTGGCCTATCTCAATGCTTTGACTATTCAACTTGACCCTGTCCTTTTATTAAACCAGACGTGTGGAGGCTCCTCGCTCATTTAGAAATTTTCTCTAGATTTTTCCTTTAAAGGAGAATCGAATTGACACATGGAAGGAAGGTGAATGCATGGAATGTCAGAAAAAGGGAGAAGTGGAATAAATAGGTGAAGTGGGGTGCATGCTATGTGCATAGGGAGATGAGGAGAAAGCATGTGAAAGGGAAACAGAGGGGAGGTGCATAGGAGCATGTGTGAAAGGAAGTCATACTTATAGAAGGCAAGTATGAAAATAAGACACAGACATTCAACTAAAGGAAGGCATGCAGAGGTAGAAAGAAAAGAGGACATGCAAAAGAACTAATTCGAGGTAAGCACGCAAGATGAATGACAAGGATTTAGCTGATTATAAGGTAAGTCTGCAGAGGTGTACGTAAGGAGTACATGACGGGATAAGATTGAAAGTAGACATGTAGGAAGAAGGTGTGCAAGGGAAAAATGGATCAAGAAGCCTCATAAGGGCATGTATAGGAATGAAAACTATGCCAAGGTGTTAAAAGAATAATCTTGAGTGTGTGTGACCTGAAATGTGAAACACCAGAGTTAGGATGGAAATATAAGTTATCTAGATAACTAAGAGAGTTATTTGGATAATATTTTTTTCTACTTTCAGGGGCCACCTTCCTACTAGATGAAGATACTAGTAGCCTTATAATTCCATTGGGCATGGAGTCTAGTGATAATCTTGAAGATCTGGTCTGCATTTTAAAGAACAACCTGGAGTCACTTGAAGCTCTGTCTGAACTCTGAACTAAACTATTGCTCTCATATGAATATATTTTGAATTAGATTGATGAGAGTGGAAGCTATGTACTAACCATTGCAAATTCCTCTACAAAAATTGAACTTTCATCACAAGAAGAAACAAAATGGGTGCGCGGGTGCGATAGGAAATGAAAGACGCCATAGGGAGTGTGACAAAATAGAAGCACAACACTATGTACAAAGCTGAAAATCATACATGTCCCAAATGGAACATGCAGAGTGTGTGCGATCACTTGTGTTATTGAAAGAAAACCTAAGCTAACCTAAACTAACCAGAGGTAAGGGGTGCTCAATTAAAAGCTACAAAAGGTAGGGAGAAGTAGCTTTCCTTCCTTAAATATTATGACCACGTAATTGTTTTGGAACTGAACATGGTTGGGAATATGAGTGAAAAACCTCCTTCTTGATGGCATTTCACCCTCCTCAAAGTATCAACAAACATAACATACACCTCCTGGAGTTGTTCTGTACTGAGATCTAGGAGGTGTTGTTGCTGACCTTTAGCATGCTGAAGCTCTACCTCATGCTCTGAAATGAGAATGATCAGTGAAAACTCTATTTTTGGCTCTAGGGTAGTTAGATATTTGATTAGGCATGATTTGATCCTTGTGGTTTTCCCATTCTTATGAAATTTGACTCCAAAAATTGATTCCTTTTT
Source organism: Taxus chinensis (assembly GCA_019776745.2). NCBI lineage: Eukaryota > Viridiplantae > Streptophyta > Pinopsida > Cupressales > Taxaceae > Taxus > Taxus chinensis. The sequence goes on from CM034154.1 coordinate 328,766,358, forward strand.
TGGACCTTCTTGGATGGATGGTGTGAGAGAGATGATGAAATCCTCTTTCCATTTTCCTTCCTTCTCTTGTGAAGAATGTGGAAGACTATGATCCTCCAACCTTGGTTCCAGAGGGTTGTCATGAAGTGTAGGTTGTTGTCCTTGAACGCTCTCCTTCATGGAAGCAGGCTTGTGTGCTTGGAATGTGGATGATGGAGGAGAAAATGATGTGATCTCCATGGGCTCCTCTCCATCAAAGCAATCTTCCAAGTCTGACAGACAATATGCCTCCTTGATGTCCTATTGCATGTGTTCGACCTCCTCCATGGTGTCCTCTGGATCTACAATTTTTTCACCATGGTTACCCTCATCTTAAAACATGAAGTTTGAAATCTCAAACTCTTCTTCAACATTAGAGTTTGAAGGGGATGACGTGGGAGGAAGAACTAAAGGTTCTCTTATGGCCAGCCCCACATTTAGAGCCTCTGAAATTGTATGGTCCTCCTCCAAAAATGCACCCTCTAGAGATAACTGATTCTCCTTTGGAAAAATAACCCCTATGATTTCCTCTTCCTAGTTGGAGTCGCATGCTTCATGCCATTCTTCAACTATCCTACATTCATTGAACATGATGATGTTGGTTGGGCGAGGTGCATTGGCTAGGGGATTTTCATTTATGGTACAGTTAGATAAAGGGGACTCAAAAGAAAATGGGAGGATGGTTTCAAAAGGAATGGAAGGTGTGCGCACAAGAGGAGTAGAGGTGCATGCAAGAAGGGGAATGGAAGAGAAAAGAAGTTGAGATGAAAGTGAAGGAGAATGGATGGAATTCTCAATGGAGGAAGCACACAAGAAGCTAGGAACACACACACCAGGCTAAGATGATGTAAGTTGGTGTGGAGGAGTGGGATGGCTCTAGGATGGTAGTACAAGGTTGCCCCATTGAAAGGATTGCCGCACGTTATATTCTTGAGCCTCCATTTCTTCAACCCAGTCTGTAATCTGGGGCAACATTTTAATGATGGGGTATAACTTCTTCTGGGTGCTAAACCAGCCTGGTATAGGGCCGACCCATGGACAAGGGTTCTTGTAGCTGAATTTAGCTGCCTTTATAGAGCCCATGACTCTAATTTGCATCATTTCCATCTCCGTCTCTTACACCTACCTCTCAAAATCAGCTTCGGCCAAAGAGTCGCCACCATCATCTACATAAACATATTCTTCATAAACATTTTGGTTAGAAAAATGTGGGTTGTATGCATTTTCGGGATAATGGGGCTTATAAAATTGATTTGGAGAAGGATTTTGAAACTCTGGGGATGGAGGGAAATAGTTCTATTATTACAAATGAGAATCCCATGGCGGGAAAGAAGCCATGATTACACAACTTCAAAAGAGGATTGTGAAATGGTGAAAAAGGAGAAATGAATGGAGGAAAGAGGGGAGACTGGTGTGCACATGAGATAATGGGTGCATTGAATTAGTGGAGTTTCCAGATGTGTTGAAAAATTCCTCAAAAGGTTAGATCTCAACAATAACACATCAAAATTGTTGAAATGAAGATGTAAAGATCTTCACTCTAGTCCCACCAGGCATGCCAGAAACTATTTGTTGCTCAAACATGCACCCATGTCTTGGATCTCGAAAGGGTCGAGGTGTTTGAGACCATAATGGAACTCCCCCCAAGTTATGGGACCTTACACACTTGGGATGGATCTTCGAAGAAGGCCGGTTCCTCTACCTACCTCTAATGCTACTGCTACTTCTAATTCTAAACACAAATCCTAGACTAAATATGCCAAGGGAACATGGATAGAAGGATGTACAGAATGTAAAAATCCTAAGTTAAGGAAGGTGATAGCACTAGAAGGATAGGGTCAATCTATCTCCACAAGTGGAGAAGGAGACAAAGAGGGCATGGGAGAAGAGGGCAGACGACGCATACCATAGATCAACACATGGATTTTTCCTTCCAACGTGCGCAACACATGAACATGGGGAATGCAAGAAGAGTATGTACAACATGCTAGAAAATTCAAACAGAGAGTCAAGATGCAATGAAAATGAGAGAGGGAAGACGAGAGTTCCACAAAATCTGATTTTATTGCTTAAGGGATGCACAATCATTTACATTCATGACAGGAAGTGAGAAAACATTGCAGAGACCACGCAAAGTTCTAAGACCCATGGGAATTTGGCCACAATTTTACAAGGAGGGATGTTTTTTACAAAGTAGAACTCTGTTACTTTTAGAAGAAGGAGAGAAGAGAAGGAGAAAGGAAGGGAAACTCAGATTCAAATCTTCAACCACCAATAACAAGTGATAAATGCCTGCAAATCCATCCCAAATTTGTTGTGTCTAAATTAATTACTTGTTTAGCACCTAGAAGGAGGAGGAACGGTGAATCAGATAAAATCAGATCTAGTTGTTGGGGTAGATAGATCCTATATTAATGGAATGAAGATTTTTCTTCATTTTTTCCCACGTAAACTCTCCAAAATTAAAGTTTCATATTTCCATGGCATAGACAAGTCTGAGATCTTTCCAACGGTGCCATATTGTTGGATTTTGGGCATTGAGTCAAAATATATGCTCATTTTAAATTTGAATCGGGTCATTACAAAATGGCAGTAACCAACAACCAAAACGGGCACCCTTTTGAAACCAGACACATGGAGGGCTAGTGTATGTCTAAGGGCAGCCTTTGTATTTTGCTTTTTGATTTGCGTCACACTAACATGTGGCTTCTTCTATGGCTTACTCATTTTCTTCATGTTTTGGCTAATTCTTTTGCTCAGTAGGGTCATATATCTGACCAGGGACATGCGGCAGCCTGACACTTGTTTGGAAACCCTCTCCCCAATTTTTTCTTGAATTAGAGTCATTCCAACACTTGGCACCCTCTATTGTCCTATCTCAATGCTTTGACTATTCAACCCGACCCTTTCCTTTTATGAAACCAAATGTGTGGAGGCTCCGTGCTCATTTAGAAAATTTCTTAGGATTTTTACTTTGAAGGATTGTTGGGTTTACATGTGGAAGGAAGGTGAACCCGTGGAATGCGGGTGCAAGAGAGAAGTGGAAGAAAGAGGTGAAGAGGGACACACACTATACATGTGGAGGGACAAGGAGAAAGTGTGTGAAAGGGAAATAGAGGGGAGGCGTAGAGGATCGCACGTGAGAGGAAGGAATACTTGCGGAAGGAAAGTATGAAAACAAGACGTGGGCATTCAACTAAAGGAAGGTGCATAGAGGGAGAAAAAAAAGAGGACACACAAAATAAATGAGTCTGGGTAAGTGCACAAGAGGAGTTTCATGGAATTAGCTGATTGGAAAGTAAGTCTGCAGATGTACGCGCAAGAATTACATGATGGGATAGGATAGAAAGTGGGTGTGCAAGAGGAAGGTGCGCAAGGAAAAATGGAAGGAGAGAAGAATGCAAAAGGGAGCAGGAAGGCATGTAAGGGTCCATAGAGGAACTGCAACTATGCCTAGGTGTTAAAAGAATAATCTTGAGTGCATGTGACCTGAAATGTGAAACACCAGAGTCATGATGGAAATATAAGTTATCTAGATAACTAGGAGATTTATTTGGATAACAGTTTTTTTCATCCTAACTCTGGTGTTTCACATTTCAGGTCATGCACACTCAAGATTATTCTTTTAACACCTTGGAAAAGTTGTAGTTCCTCTTCACACCCTTTTGCACCTTCTTGCTCCCTTTTGCGTTCTTCTCTCCTTCCATTTTCCCCTTGTGCACCAACCTTTTGCGCACCCACTTTCTCTCCTATCCCATCATGCACTCCTTGCACACACCTTTGTAGACTTACCTTCCAATCATTTAAGTCACTAGTATTCCTCTTATGTAATTACCCAGACTCAGTTATTCTACACGTCCTCTTTACTTTCTCCCTCTGCATGCCTTCCTTTATTTGAATTCCCACGTCTTATTTTTATACTTGCCTTCTGTAAGTATGCCTTCCTATGTGTGTGCTCCTTTGCGCCTTCCCTCTATTTCCCTTTCACGTACTTACTCCTTGTCTTCTCGCATGCATACTGTGTGACCCTCTTCATCTCCTTCTTCAACTTCTCCCTTGCACCCACATTCCACATGTTCACCTTCCTTCCATGTGTCAACCCGACACTCCTTCAAAGGCAAAATCTTGAGAAATTTTCTAAATGAGTGCAGAGCAGCCACATGTCTAGTTTCATAAAAGGATAGGTTGGGTTGAATGCTCAAAGCATTGAGATAGGTTAGTAGAGGGTACTAAGTGTCAGCATGATGCTAATTCAAGAGAAAAATTGGGGATAGGGTTTCCAAACAAGCGTCAAGATACCGCATGTCCCCGGTTAGATATATAACCTTGTAGAGCAAAAGACTTATCCAAAACATGAAGAAACTGAGTGATCTATAGAAGAAGTCATGTGTCAGCCTGACACAACTCCAAAATAAAAATATGAAGGCTGTCCTCAAACATGGGCCAACCCTACACGTGTTTGGTTTCAAAAGGGAGCCCGTTTTGGTTGCTAGTTCCTGCCATTTTGTAGAGACCCGATTCAAATTTCAAATAAGCATATCTTTTGACTCAGTGCTAGAAATCTAACAAATATGGTACCGTTGGAAATATCTCAGCCTTGTTTATGCCATGGAGATCTGAAAATTTAATTTTGGAGAGGTTAGGTGGGAAAAATGAAGAAATTTCTTCGTGCCAATGATACAGGATATATTTTCCTCAAAAACCAGACTGGTTTTGATCTGATCTATTGTTCCTCCTTCTACAATGTGCCAAAAAAGTATTTTATTTAGACATGATGGATTTTGGGTGGATTTGTTGGCAATTATCACTTGCTATTGGTGGTTGAAGATTTAAATCCAAGTTTCCCTCCGTTTATCCTTCTCTTCTCTCCTTCTATAAATAGCAGAGTTTTGCTTTGTGAAATACATCCCTCCTTGTAATAACGGCACCATGCCAAAATGGTGGCCAACTTCCCGCTGGTCTCAGACCTTGGCATGGTCTCTGCAATGTTTTCTCACCTCGTTTCATGAATGTAAATGAATGTGTGTCCCTTAAGCAATAAAATCATGTTTTTTGGAACTCTCGTCTTCCCTCTCTCATTTTCATTACATATCACCTCTCTGTTTGCATTTTCTAGCATGCTATGCATAATCATGTGCTTGTATTCCCCACGTTCATGTATTGCACATGCTGGAAGGTAGAGCCCGTGTGTCGATCTGTGGTGTGTGTCATTTTCCCTCTTCTCATGCACCCTCTTTGTCTTCTTCACTACTCATGGAGAGAGATCGACCCTTTCCTTCTGGCGTTATCACCTTTCTTAGCTTAGGATTTTCCCTTTCTACATATCCTTCTATCCCTAGTCCCTTCGCATGTTTACTCTAGGATTTGCATTCAACATTAGGAGTAGCAGTAGTATTAGAGGTAGGTAGAGGAACTAACCTTCTCTAGAGATCTGTCCGAAGCGTTTAAGGTCCCACAACTTGGGGGTGGTTCCATTGTGGTCTCAGACACCTTGGCCCTTTCGAGATCCAAGACACAAGTACACGTTTGAGCAACCAATACTCATCATTAACTTGTTTAATAATAAGTTAGAAATCCTTAATGACTTGTAGTGGTCTAAAATTACAAGTGATAGATAACTTGAAGCCACTAATGAATGCATCATACTTTGTAATGCTATTAGTGCAAGGGAATACCAAATTGAATGCTCTTTGAATAACCTCACCTATGGGAGTGATGAGCACTACCCCTGCCCCTGATCCATGGAAGGTGAATGATCTGTCCAAATGGAATTTCCATTCTACAGATTCTTATACATACATCATGGATGCATCTAGAATGTTTAGACACAAAGGTTCCATTCTTAGTAGAGGAGTTTCTGCCAGCTAATCAACTAGTACATGTCCTTTCAAGGAGTTCAAGTTTACAAACATAATGTGAAATTCACTTAGGAGAATGATCCAATTAGTCATTCTTCATGTAAGGATGGGTTTGTATAGAAGGTATTTAAGAGGATCAAATTTGGATATTAGTTTGGTTTTATTGTTAAGGAGATAATGGAAAAGTTTCTAAAAGGTGAAGACGACTGCTAAACAATCATTTTCAATCTATGGGTAATTTAGTTCATAGGCAATCAAGGTGTGAGTAAGATAATGAACTACCCTTTCTCTATGGTCTGTGTCATATTGGGTAAGAATTGCACCAATAGAAAACAGGGTAGCTGAGATGTACAAGAGGAGATGTTTGTCTGGGGTTGGCAGCATGAGTGCAGGTGGGTTGACAAGGTATTTTTTAAGTAATGTAAATTCATTTTGATAGTCTGGTCTCAAATTTAAGGAAACATCCTTTTTGAGGAGATTTGTAAATGGGTAGCACTTATCTGCAAGCTGTGAAATAAAACAATGGATTTCCTAAAATTTTCCTTGTAAACTTTTTAGTTGCTTGATATTTTTAGGTGGAGGAATTTTTGTGATAGTTTTAACCTTGGCAGGATCTACCTCTATCCCTCTCTATGAAAATATGGAAACTAGGAGCTTCCATGACAAAACGCCAAAGAAAAACTTCTTAGGATTCAAACATACTTCGTAATCTCGGAGACATTGAAATATATGTCTTGGCACTTCATTGTGCTCTCATATGCTTTTGGACTTAGCTAAGATATCATCAACATAATCCTCCATGATGCCATTCATCATGTCATAGAATATGATTTTCATTGCACATTGATAAGTGGCCCCATAATTATTTAGTCTAAAATGCATTAAATTTTAATAAAATGGTCCCCAAGGGGTGATGAAAGTTGTTTTATGCTGATACTCATCTACAATCCTGATTTAGTTATAACCTGAAAAACCATCCATTTGGAGCAACATTTCATAACTAGTAGTGGAATCAACGATCATATAAATGTTAGGCAAGGGGAATTCATCCTTGGGACATGCTTTATTGATGTTGTGGAAATTGGTGCAAATCCTTATGCCAATAGATTTATTCTAAACATGGACTATGTTAGATATCCAATTTGAATAGTCAATGGGCTTAATGAAATTAGCAGCTAATAAATTTTCAAGTTCTTCTTATAGAAGGAGTGTCATTTTAGGGTGCATATTTCTCAACTTTTGTTTGATGGATTAGGTGTCTAGGTACACAACGAGGTTATGCATGACCAATTTGGGGTCCAAGCCTGAGATATCTGTGTATGAAGATGTAAATATATCTCCATATTCTCTTAATAGCTCTAAAAAACCTTTTGTTATTGAGCTGAGAGTGAAGCTCCCATGTTTATTAGTCCAGGTTCCTCTTCTGAGCCAATTTTGACACTGATGGTGTCTTCCACATGCATCTTAAAGGCATCTTCTGTCCACATACGATCAAGGAGAAGAGTAAGATCAACCTCCTTAGGTGGATAATCATCATCCTTGAATGGATAGGTCATTTTTTCCATAGCTTCTTTATTCTATTTATGTATGAGTGCCTTAAAGAGTCTGTCACTATGAGACTTTTGTTTATCCTTTCAGCAAGGCTTCTCTAGAGTAGTCTTACTCTTGCTTACGATCTTCTTATCTAAGCATCCACAAATCTCTTCCTCTTTTATATTGTATGCGTAGGAATCTATTTTAATTACAAATCCTTTCCTGTGATCCCTAGCTATAATAGAATCCTTGAGTCCCATGAATTCTAAAAATTCCTCGTTATTCTCAAAGCAATCGATTGGTACGTGAAATTGTCTATCCCAATCTACAAGCTCATGATATACAAGGGTTAGTCGGTAATTGGTTTGAGGATTGGATCTGGATAAGTTAAGGATAGTTTAATCAAGGAATAGGTTAGTGGAGGAAATATCCTCATAGAGGCTATATTTGGAATCTATGTCGCTATCTGAATGAGATGAGTCATCCTCATATTTAGAAGAGATGGCATCACTATCAAAGGGTGGATCATCATGAGGTCTTATTCCAAGACCGTGTTTATTTGATTTGAATCAAGGGATATGAATGGGTTCTAATCACCCTTGCGCATTGATTCCACATCCAAACCCATTATAACCCATGACGTACGTCATATGGTGGCCTTTAACATATAAGGAGGCATAATGACATGAAGCCATGGTACCTTCAAGTACTCTTCTAGTGGGATCTTATAACATCTTTTCCTTAGATAAGAAACCACTAAGAATGAAATTCTCCAATGGTTTAGGGCATTGATCCTGAGTGATTTAGAACTAAAAATAGGGTTTTCCACATGTCTTAGGTGACATTGATAAATTTGATATTAATAAATATTTTTTATGAGTGAACGGCTCACCTGGGCCATATTTTTCTATCATTTCCTCCCATGATTCGAAAGGGTTGACCAATGAATAAAATTCTTGATTGCAAGAAGTGAGTGAATCTGGATCCACATGTTTCTTGATAGCCTCAATTTGTAAAGTAACAACAATATTTATAGAAGGGAATTCCTAAGCTACACGAGACAAATTATGTAAGGATTTGCAATGTGTAAATGGTTTTAGATCACCTTGAATGGTGATTATATGTCCTTTATGGAAAATTTTGATACATGGATGCAAAGTTATCCATGGTTTCCCTAAGAGTATGTTGTATGGTAGATCCAATTCAAGGACATGGAATGTTGTATCATGAAAATTCATCCCTACTTCCATTGGAACTACTATAGATCCTGCTGACTCTCATTCCTCATTATCATAGGTTATGATTGAAATAGTTTTGGCACCTATATCCATTTTTGAGTGGATTAGTTGTTTAACCAGTTTCAAAGTACAAATGTTTAGACCGGATCCACTATCTAAGAGTACACTCTTGATCTTGCAACGGGTAAGAACTACTTCTAGATATAATGGTAAGTTGTGTTATGAGTCGTTACACAGGATCGTTTTATGATCAAAAGTGATATGATCGTTGGAGTCAAGGTGTACAGTCATGGCTTAGAGGTGCACGAGATATACATCAGTGGATACTCCAAAACTCTGAAGTTTTTTACACAATATGTTTTTACGGGAAGTAGAGATTTTGAGGAGATCTAATATTTATATCCTTGTGGGTGTCTTCTCTAACTATTCTATTAGATTGCAATGACCTTCTTGAGGGATAGGTAGGGGGTATGGTATGATCAAACAAGCACTTCATGCCCCTATAGCACAGATCTTTTCTAAGATCCTAATAGTACTGACCTGTTCACCAGATGAATGGATACATCCTATATGGGAATCAAAGGAACTTATGTTAGTGGGATAAACATAAGTAGCATTCAGATAGTCATTAGAATTTTTTTCGTGATTTGGCTTCCTTTTATTTTTATATGCATGGTTAGGGAAGGGATCTTTAAAGACACCCATTTTCTCATTTGGACCTTGTCCTAATTTAGGGAGAGAATCTATGGAAAAATTTCCCTCTTTAATGAGGTCTTGTATGTAATGGCGTAGACTCAAGCACCTATTTGTCTTGTTCCCTTTAACATGGTGTAATTCATAGTACTCATGCTCTTTAAACCAACTAGGTTTTCAAACATTTTCTGGGTATGGTACCATCGCGATTGTGTATTCCACCATGTTTACATTATCTAATTGTTTTAGTATGGTAGATAAGGATTTTATTAATAGCCTGAATGCACATTTGGTGGGTGCCTTGAGATGAGGTCCTTGTAAGATCTTGAGAACCAGACCAGTCTGTATGTTTTATACTCTTTTAGAGTCTGCAATGCCATCTCTAATGACAAGTTTATTTTTGTTGAAGAACTTCCATTTATCTAAAGATTTTTCTTCATACTTTTCTTTAAAAACTGGTTTAAGTGTTCCCTTTGTGATGAGGGCCTTTTCAATTCAACTACCCTTCTCTATAACTTCATTGTGCATTTGTAAATGGAAGGCTATCTTTGGGTTTAAGTTAGGAACAAATATGTTTACTATCTATTTTTCTGTTAAGGCACAAGGGATGTAAAAATATTGCAAAGGTATCGTTGAGATTTTTATTTACATTGTAGAGGTCATTTATTATGATATCATTTTCCATGTTGTGGGAATAATGTCATACAAATTTTTCTGCTAATGCATGCCATGTTGTAATGGATCCCTTGGGTATTCTAAAGAACCATTCCAATCATTGTGCCCCTAGGATGTGAGGGAATATTTGTATTAAGAATTTATCATTGTACGCGACCTCTTGGCAAGCCATATAAAAGTATTTTATGTGATCACGAGGATCACCTTTGATTTTATATTTATCAATTTTAGGAACAGAAAAATGTTTTGGGAGGGGTTGTCATAACATGTCCTTATTGAAGGGGTAAGGGCATAGTTCTTCATACAAATATTTCCTACTATGTCCTAAATTTCCCTCTTGTAATTTAGTAAGCATGTCTTTCATTGATTTCAATTCTCATTCAATGAGATGTTCTTTGGTAGGATACATTGGTATTTGTGCCTTAGCTACTTTACAGGTCTTGTCACTATGCAGATCAAAATGGAACTCGCTAGATTTCATTTTGAGTTTTTCTTTGTATATGTTCCTACTTGAAGAGCCTAAGTTTGCTAATTTTTGGCTCAGTTTTAGGATCTATTTGAAACGATCTCTTCTTCAACTAAAGGATCCTCTTCCTCATCAAACTTTGGAAGTGATAAGGCTTTGTGCTCAATCTTCAATTTATGTGAATCTTTGTAATAAAGGTTCCATGGATCACCAAGTGGCTTGAATGTGTCTCCTTCAATGGTATTATGATGTTGACCAGAAGTAGAAGTGTACCCCACGTCAAAGGGGTTATTTATGTCTAAGAGTAATCTTCATTCTTTTGTTTTATGATTAATGACCTTAGTTTCCACTTCACATTCTTGTGGAATATTGGCTCCTAACTATAAGACTCTTTCTATAGTCATTTATATACCCTTAGAACAATAATCTAATCCCATGCATGCTAACCTATCACCCAGTGGGCAATGGGAAGTCACCTGAGGCATGCGCGGGGGCCGAGCCCCTCTTTTATGTGAGTCTTGTGAGAATACATCATCTTGTGACAACTATTCAAATGTAAAATAATACAAAAGAGTCATGCATCACTCTGAGAACCTAGGATGAATTATCATATTAATGCATCCATAAAAGAGAAATAATAGAAAACATATAATAACGATTCATAAAACTAAGGAAATTCATTGGAATTATGCTCATGAACACATATATGCTTTATAAAATAACCTTCCATTTATATTAGTGAGTTCAATAACTACATTACATTCCTTGAGGTCATAACATACCCATATAACAATGCAGATAAAGGTCATGCATTAGGAACTAAACTATGTTCTTCATATTACAAGGATAAAGATATACCCATCCCTTTAAATATGCCATAACTCCTATATTTTCTCTAATCTCAGCCCATAGAATCCTCCATGATATTTCTACAGAGCTTTGGATATCTTCCACCACCTTTACTACTCTTCTACTACCCGCACATCTCTATATATAGCTTTTTTTCCTTCACCACCATGCCTTATGAGGTAACAGATTGGTTTCCAAGTGTCCAAGTGGTCCTCTAGTGGAACATGCTTCCTTTGATCTGAGCTCTTCACTCCTTGCAATGATGTATTTCTATATCCTTCCATTGCATGCATTGAATATTACTTCCATCACCATCGAGTTTCCAGGCTAGCACCTTATCCACTCTACATGCTAGATGGGTCACATTTTTCTCATGTGCTTCTTAGAATGCCAAATATGGCTAAGTCCTAAAGAATTTCTCACCTTACGCGTGCATTTTGTGTTCTGTAAAACTCTATTAGAACCCTTCCCTACATGCCTTCAACCCGGGCACCCTTCTTCAAATAGGTCCCACATGCCCATGCACCTTCTTATACGTAGCCAATATTTTGGGGCCCAAAATCACCCCATAATATGCTTGTTCTCTGTCCTATGAAACACTCTTTAATAAAGAAAATAATGACAGGCTCTTAAAATGGTTGGAAATAAATAATAAAGGAATGAATAATTGGGAGAAATAATGAAAGAATGGGGAACTTGTTTATTGTTGGAGGAGGAGAGGGAAATCCTTCCCTATTTCTACCTCTAACTTCTCCCAAGTTTCGACCTGATTTTGAGCTTACTGACAAAGGTCACCCACCACGATGCTCACCTATTCAAAACTTAATTTCTACCCTTTGGCGGTCATTATTTCAACAATACTTTCCAATAATTTTCCTAAGTCCTCAAACGCATCCATCCTGCAGGTGATCTGGGGGTATAACTCCTCTAGTTGGCACTTGATCGAGGCTTGCAGGGTCTCGATTGCTTCTGACTTATTCTCTACATTGGCTAGGATCTTATTTCTCTCCGCTCTATGCCCCTTATTTTTCTCTTGGAACTATTTGAGTTACATTTCATGGGTGACAACTAAGATTCTTACCACTCTATCCCTATCATCATAGTTTTCATAAGCAGCTTCGATGACTTGCGTGGCAGCCTTCAGCTCTGCAAGAATTTTAGTGTATTGAGCCAAAATATCAACAGCCTTTTTTTTCTCTTTCTCGTGGCACACCTGCACCTCTTCTGAAGACTCTAAAGTGACTAGTTGCCTCTCCATTGTGAGAATGTGATTCAAATCCTCGACACATTACAAGGTTGATTCATACTTTTGATTGGGTGGTATTGAGTCAGGATGCTTCAGACCAATGGCATCCGTAATCATCTAGACCTTCTTGGAGACTTCGTACATGTTTAATTTCTACTATTTCATCTCACACCTCAACTGAGCACTAATTATCTCCTCTTTCTTTAGGTCCTTGCTCTTTTCCATGAGATCCTTCTTTTTCTTCTCCAATTCCTCCTATCATTTTTCCTTAGTTTTCTAGCCTCAACTTTGATTGAAACCTTAGTAAGCATGTTGCAGACCTATTCATCTAATAGCTAATGAGAATTCACCAAGGGATTTACTCCTTTTGTTTCTGGCACCTTCATTAGCACTCTATGATTTACCTAAAAATTAGGTTCATCTACATGAGATTTGAATGCCCAAGATAGCATATTCCTGGTTTGGGGATATGCACCTTCTTCATCAAATGATGACATAGCCAGGAGTTGCTCTATTGGTATGGTGATTTGGAACTGCACACGTATTACCTTGCTATGATCATTAATGTATCCCATTACCTTCCCTTGTGCCACCACTATACCTTTCCCACTTATTTGCATAGCTTTTGGGAAGCTTACCACAAAATTGGGATTCCCACCCATGCTACCAAACTCCTTACAAATGCTTTGTTCTTCCATCTCCTTCAAAATTTTGTCCACGCTCCACTCCAACTAATGTTCCACCAATTCCTTCATGATGCCCACCACTTCTCTCTCCACATATTTCTCCACTTTTTCCTTGGCGAGGCTTGGGGTTCTTTGGTTTTTGGTGCTCACCTCTTCTCTCACCCCCTTTCCTTGATCCTCTGCTTCTTCCTCGTCATCCTTCTCTTCATCTCCCTCCTCCTTAGAATAATGTATATTATACAATGGATGATTTTCACCTCCCTCAGGCTTTCCATCATCCTTTTTGCAAATGTAGGCATCTAAACTTTTTGTCTCCTCTGATTCTACTTCTTTTGTCACCTTCTGCTTCTTCCCTATTGGGGATTCCAGTACAGGACATTCTTCCTTTTCATTTTATTTACTAGGAAATGTCTTCCTTGGTGACTCCTCATGTGTGAGGGAATATTCCTACTCTTACGCTTATTCTTCTTGGTTCTTTACCTTGATATGGGACTTCTTCCTGTTTTTGTAAGTGTAAGGCTTAGCACTTACTTTTGGCGTGCTCATAGATTGTGTTTTCTACACACTTGATGCCTTCTTGTCCTGTCCTTCTTCTCTTTCTCTCTTCTTTCATGTGGAGTTATTTCTCCTTGTGGGGTATTTTAGAATAGATACATCACTCTCTAGATAGGATAATTTCTCCAACTTAGGCATTATGCACAGATACACCCTTACTGTGGTCCTTCTCACGATTGACAACGTCATAGGCTTCATCATTTGCACTTCATGGGAGACATAGTTCTCCACATATGCACACTTTTTAGGGTACACAAGATTTTGACATAGCTCAAAGTAGTCTTAGTTCACCTCACTAAGGTTGAACCTTAGTATTTTGGCTTCTTTGAACTGGTTGACTCCATCTTGGAAGGATTTTGTGGTGAAGGAGAAGGGTAGCTTACACAATGGACCCTTAGTCCCATTTCTTAATGTAAATATGCCAATGCAGAAATGTTGGTAAACTACAAACTTTGATACTCCATCAACGAGCATGGCCAACTAATATGGGATCCTCCACTCTACCCTGAATGTGTCATGTATTCATTTGTACCACTTCTTTAGGTGTACCTTGTGAGTGACCATCATGGTTTCAAAAGTGTACTTTTCAAAGATTTCTACAAGGGATCCTCTTCTGGATACTCCCAAACAAATTTTTAGGCCCATCGGGCACTCCAATATCTGAGAAGATGATGGTGAGGAGGAATTTTTGAAATAATATCTTTCCTCTTTCCTGTGCACTAGTTATGATTTCATCTGCAATGAAAGTAGAAAAGCTAGAGATGGTTCTCTCTGATATATTCTAGTATACATTTAGCCATGCCTTATTCACTTGCATCCATCATTCTTGATCATTAATCTTGGTCACTAACTATGCAACCATCCTCATAAAAACATCTGGAATATTTGCGATGTCAAAGTACCTCAAACTCTTTTTGTATTCACAAGCTTATACTATTTCCTTAATATCCTCCTTGTCAGTCAGATCATCATCTATGGATTGCCCTTCACAATTTAGGCTAACAAACTTAGATATCAACTGTGGTGTTATGCACATCTTGCACCCTACAAAATAGAAGTGATCCTCATGTATGCATGACATTTACCACTAATATAGTCATTCAGGCTTACCAAAGTAAGGAAACTCATATAGTTTTAATAACCCTTCCTTCTCTAATTTGAATTTCACCTCATTGTTGCATATAGGCAGACAAACCAAATCTAACACCATTTCCTTCTCAATTGTGCTCGTGTGATGGCTATAATCACTCATGGACATTTGTATTAAGTGCAACACCCACTTTTTTCCTATAAATACTCCATCTGGGTATTGCATTTCTACATACCATTCCTCATTGGAGCTTACGATGGTAATGATTTATTTTCCTTTTCACTTGCCCTTCTATTTCTTTGGTGAAACGATCACCTTCTTCGGTGCCATGCTTTCTGTCGGGATAACCTAAGAAATTCTTACTCTACTCTGCTACTCTACTTAACTCAAAACTAAACTCCAAAGCTCAACTCTTGGAAAAAATCCTTCTATCTCCGTGTCGTAGCTGCCAAACCCTAACTAGGAAAACCTTCCACAAGATGACACACTTCAAACAAAATTTTCTCATGCCCATGTATTCCTTCCTCCTAGTTTGCAGATCCACTCTAGTCACACACTTAGATTTATAGGATTCTTCTTCCATCACACAACTCTCTCTAGATTCCCTAGTTCATAAGAGAACTTCAAATTCGTACTATCAAGGTAGAATAATGGCTTTCCTGACCTTATATTTATAGTTTTTTCTTCCCTCCAGTAATAAATCATATACCACCTACCAATGTAATTTAACATTAAATGTGGATTTTCCCACTAGGCTGACTTTAAGCTCCCTTACCCACGTGCTCAATCCTATGTAAAAAACCCTCTATAACCTTTTGTCACATAAAAAGCCAATCTGAAGAAAGACTCTTATGCACGCATCTACAGCACTGAATGCACTTCTTCTATCCTTTTCCTAATTTATTTGTTTGCGTACCTCATGTTGTTCCTACACTATTCATCCTTTATACGTAGTCTTTGTTACAGCCTCCTTGACACCATAATTTAGTATCCATTATTTCCTCGTGCGCTTTCTCAATCTTATGCACTTCCTACTACTAGTCTACTCAACTTGTATTATAGGCCTATACTTTTCTTTGCATTTACTAGTCCACTCAACCTTGGTAAAATAATTCAGTTACCCATGCAAAAGGTTAAAAACAAAATAAAGAAAGGAACAAGCAATGATAAAAGGAAACACAAGAAAAGAAAAATCAATAAAGGGAAATTCTAATCTAACTGGAAATACTACCTTATTTACAAACACCAAGAAGACTTATTTATAGTAGGGCTTCAGCCTAATCCCATTAAAATGACATGTTAATCTCATCCCATCTAGCACTTGTAACTAGAAAGAGCCTAAATCAAGGCTCTACAAGATGATATAGGGTCCTAACAAATGGAATTTCAACTTCCTAGGATGGCACATATACTTGGAATCATAAAACAACATTATCTGCCCAACCTCAAATTGTTTGTTCTTGATATGAAGATCATGCCATGCCTTTTGTCTTGCCTTTTCTATCTTTTAACTCCATCTAACAATTAATCATCTTTCATCTAAATATGTCAACTTATCCAACCTATCTTAATTCACTTTTTCATCATCCAATCCTCCTATGTGCGTTATACATAGTGATGGTAACATGAATTCAATTGGAATAACAACATTTGTTCCACACACCAATTAAAATGATATGGCCTTATTCAACCTCTTGTAGGTTTTCATGTATGCCCATAGAATGGATGATACCTTTTCATCCTAATCTTATCTTCTGACGTCACATATCTTAGTCAACATGTGACTTAGTATTTTGTTAAATGCCTCAGCAAATCCATTTTCTTGAGGGTGATAAGGGGTAGTCTTGTGATGGGCCACCATAAATTATGCTGACAGGATCATGACCATTTCATTAAGGAAATGCATACCCCTATCACTAGTTAAGCTCAAGGGACAACCATACCTACTGATTATGTTCTCCCATTAAAATCTAGAAACTATCACTATAGTGCAATCCTTCACAGGTATTGCCTCTTCCCAATGTGTCAAGTAATTAGTGCAAATAATGATATACAATGAACCAATCGTTCGCGTAAATGGTGAAATTTGTCCTATAAAGTCATTTAACCATTTTTCAAATGGTTGAGCATTGGCTATTGGTTGTAAGGTAATTTCATCCTCTTTTCAAGCTTGCCAATGCTCTAGAAATGGTCATAGGCCTTACAAAACTCAATACAATCTTGGTAGATGGTTTCCCACCAAAGCCCTACTAGTAACATCTTCCACACAGTAGAATTTCCTGTATGGTATCCTCCTAAAATTCCACAATGTGTATCCTCAATAATTGTCATCCACTCATGTTATAATACGCATCTAGGAAAAACACCATCAAGTCCTAACTTAAATAGGCCTCTACTAATCAACATGTATGGTGTCGCACATATTGCTAATTGCTTCCTCTGCAGAGCCTTCATCCCTTCTGACGCCACACCTGTTTTCAAGAACACTGCGATATCTTCCAAGTTTTAGGGCACATGTTGTAACCTAAATAGTTGTGTGTCTAAAATAGTATCCTCAATGATTTGCACATCCTCACCTAAGTTAATCCTTAATAAGTGGTAAGGACATGAATTATTCTTCCTTGGTTTTACAACCACTGTGAACTCAAACTCTTGGAATAATAGGACCCAAAAGCATATGTTCCTTTGCTAAATGGGATTTTTGACTAAGTATTTCAATGTCATGTGGTTCATGTAGAATAGAAAGGGTGTTACCAATAGATATTTCCTAAACTTATGTAACAGGTAGATCATTGAAAGTTCCTCGCACTCAATAGTTGTGTAATTTTTCTCTACCGGTGTCAACTTTCTACTAGAAAAACACAAGGGATGATTAATAACTCCCTCACCAGGTTGTGCTAGTACTACTCCCATATTTGTTCCTGAGGCATCAACATACACATGGAAAGGCTTATCCCATGAAGAAAAACGTAGTATGGGCGTCATGACAAGCCTATCATTTAAAGTGTCAAACGCCCTCTGCTATGCCTCTCCCCAATGAAAATAACTCTTTTGTTTTAGCAATTCCTCCAAGAGCATGATGATCTTGGCATACCCCTCGATGAATTTCCTGTAGTATCCCATATGCCCAAGGAATCCACACACTACACTTTGACTAGTAGGCTCCCCTAATTCCACAATAACTACAACTTGGTAGGATCCGACTAGTA